>CM057465.1:189427205-190134705 GCA_030035585.1 Dugong dugon
AAACATTAGGCCTCCTTTATTTATTTTTATTTACTTACTTTTGCAGTGAAAATAAACACAACAAAACCTTTAGCAATTCATTTCTTCACCAAGTTTCCACACGTACAATTCAGTGACATTGATTACATTCTTCATGCTGTGTAACCATTGTTGCTATCCTTTTCCAAACTGTTGCACTGCCATTAACATAAACACAATGCCCCCTAAGTAAAAACTCCCCCTTTCTTCATCCCTCCCACCCCCGGTAACCATGAATACTCTTCGATTTCTATATATTTGCTTATTTCATATAAGTGAGGTCATACAGTATTTGTCCTTTTGCAACTGATTTACTTCACTCAGTATCTTAGTCATCTAGTTCTGCTACTACAGAAATACCACAAGTGGATGGCTTTAACAAACAGAAATTTATTCTTTCACAGTCTAGTAGGCTAGAAGTCCAAATTCAGGGCAACAGCTCCAGGGGAAGGCTTTCTCTGTCAGCTCTGGAGGAAGGGCTTTGTCATCAATCTTCCCCTGGACTAGGAGCTTCTCTGCGCAGGAACCCTGGGTCCAAAGGACTCGTTCTGCTCCTGGCACTGCTTTTGTTGTGATATAAAGTCCCCATGCCTCTCTGCTCGCTTCTCTTTTTTATATCCCAAAAGAAATTGGCTCAAGACACAATCCAATCTTGTAGATTGAATCCTGCCTCATTAACATAACTGCCACCTATCCCCTCTCATTAACATCACAGAAGCAGTATTGACAACACATAGGAAAATCACATCAGATGACAAAATGGTGGACAATCACACAATACTGGGAATCATGGCCTAGCCAAATTGTACACATATTTTTGGGGACACAATTCAATCCATGACACTCAGCATTTGTCTAGGTTCATCTTCTCCTTCAACTTTAGAGGTGATAGGAATGATGCAGTTTAGGGGTTAGGCTTCTTTCCAAGGCAAATCTGGAACCAAAGCCAGAAATGCATATAGGAAAGTCTCTTGACCTTGGCCAGCTTGGCAAGGCCTTGTGGTATAATGAAGAGAGCACTGGATTTAGGATTGAGAGTCTGGCTCACTCAAGAGCTGGCCTTGGCTGACCTAGAAGTTAATGCTTGAGCCTCAGCTTCCTCATGGGTAAGATGGGACAATCAGACCAACCTCACAACAATGGTGTGAGGATAAAATTAAATAGGATGATTATAATAGCTAATATTTTTTGAGAGCTTACTATGTGCCAGGCACTGTGCTTAGGACTTAAAACATGTTATATCAGTTAATCCTTACAACAACCCTCTGATGCAGGAACTGTTTCTCTTCACCACCTTACAGATAGGGAAACTGAGGCATAGAGTGGTTAAGTTACTTGCTCAAGGTTTCACAGATAATGTGTGATGGGGCCAGTAGTCAAACCCAGGCAGTCTAGCTCAGTCATTAACCCTACTCCCTCCCCAGATAATGCATGTAGAAGAATCTAACACAATGCCTGGCACATAGCAGGTATTGAGTTTGTTTTAATTGGAACTAAACAATTCAGGCACAAATCTAGCATTTCTACAGAATCCAGAGCCCTTAGCAGTTCAACACCAACAATATCTGTGCTATTAACATGGGTCAATGGACAATAGCTCAGTAAAAGTATACAGCACTAACCAAATGCCATGCTGTCACATTTAGACTCGTGATAAACCTTCAAATGATAAACCACCCCTTAGGCATCAGGCACTACTTCTTTCCAGTGGCCTGATCACTTCTGTATTCCTTCTCTCACCAATACACCTTCTAACTAACAGATTCTTCTCAGTGAAGATATATCTTCAATCATATATACATTCTCAAGTGTCCCTTTGGTTGTTAACTGAACATAATCTCACTTCTATGTGGAAGGCCTGGGTTCAATTCCCTGCCAATTCACCTCATTCACAGCCACCATCCGTCAGTGGAGGCTTGCGTGTTGCTACGATGCTGAACAGGTTTCAGCACAGCTTCCAGACTAAAATGGACTAGGAAGAAAAGCCTGGTGATCAGCTTCTGAAAATCAGCCAGTGAAAACCTTATGGATCACAATGGTCCGCTGTGCAACTGATCATGGAGATGGCATGAGATCGAGCAGTGTTTCATTCCGATGTTCATGGGGTTGCCATGAGCTGGGGACCAACTCAACGTTACCTAAGTACAACAGAGGTAGTTGGGGAAATCTAAGGAAGGGGATTGAGCTCCATGCTTGGGTCAGTGTAAGGAGGCATGGAAAAGATACAGATAGCCACAGGAGGCAAGACACAAATGAGATTGAAGCAGGAAATCAGACAGTTGGTGACCAGGAGAGATCTCAGTCTCTAAGAAGACCTGGAAAGAAGAATGAGAAGTGGGGGTGGGGGTGAACACTGGGTTTCCATTACTGGGACATGGGGACTTGAGACATTTTTATTTACATAACAGAGGTCAGGGGGACTTCACTAGTCCAGAGGATTTGAGAATATCCACACAAGGTGATTGACATTGGGTTATATCCTGAGGGTTGTATGAAGCAAAATTTTAAGCCTGGGTGAAGACACCTCCAGATTTGCATTTTTAAAAGTTCACTGTCACCACAGTAGAAACAACAGATTGGAGGGGATGGAGGCTGGAGCCTGGGAGATGCTATTACAGTAATCCAAGTGAGAAATAATGAAGAGATAAATTACTGCTTCAGCATTGGGAATGAGATAAGAGGGAAATGTTCAAGAAGCAATTAAGAGGCAATGTTTCCAGGAATTGATAACAGACTGGATGCTGAGATGGAAAGGGGAGGGAGGAGTTAAAGGTGATCTCAAGCTTCTGACTTGGGCAACTGGGAGAATTTTAGTTCCACCTACTGAGACGGGGAAGTGGAGATTTGCAGGGAAAAGGTGCCTATTTCTTTGATGGCCAAGGAAGGGGTTATAAGAAGTAAGATGGAAAAGACCTTGGGATGGATTGGACTAGGTTAGTTGAACCAAAATATTCAGAAGAGAGAAAATGGTGAGTAAGGCTAAATCTTAAATTGGAGCCTATATTCTTTCTTCATACTTATAATTGCCTATGGAGTCCTTGGGTTGTGCACATGGTTAAGCACCTGACTACTAGCCAAAGGTTGGAAGTTCAAACCCACCCAGAGGTATCTTGGAAGACAGGCCTGGTGATCTGCTTCTGCAAGGTCACAGTCTTGAAAACCCCCTGGAGCAGTTCTTTGCACACATGAGATCTCCATGAGTCAGTACTGACTTGATAGCAACTAACAACAACGTAATTGTCTACTAGTAATGGTTGAAGAATTTTCACTATAGAACATAAAATTACTGTGGCATTGTTAGATCACTGTCAATTCTTTACTATTAATCCTCTGGGAAGGAGCCCTGCTGGTAGGGGAAAATGACTTCTAAAATCACAGTAAAGAAAGTATGCCATAGATAATCCTTCTACCTGGAATTTTCTTCCTCTGCATCTTTGTGTCCGCAAACTTTTCCCTCCTTTTAGACCCAGTTTGCATTCTAGCTCCCTTGGGAACTATTAATCACTAAGGCTTCCTCCAAACATCCACCCCACAGGGATAAGTATATGACCACGATACCGCCATTAGGATGCCCCAGGCCTCTTGTACTCAGTCATTTGTTCAGAAATAAGTCTGCATCCAAAGCAGGTCAATCCAAGTCTTCCCTTTGATTGCTTCAAGGATGATGGAAGAGAGAAGCTATCTTTCTACTGGATTTGCTAAATTTTGAGGGCAAGAGTCCATGGTGGCTGGCTGATCTCTTGTCTCCTCTGGTGAGAACTTGAAGCAAACTATACCTCTTGGTTTCCGAGTTATGCTAGCCAATTAAAATCTTTCTCCCCTCTGTTTTAAAGTTTTTTAATCCAGTGTGCTTTTTTTTCCCCCCACATGTAAGCAAGAGAGCCCTCATGAATATGAAAGCTCCCCTAGTACCTCCATACAGAATGAATGGCCCTCCCATTTATGCCCCTACTGCTTTATTGAAATCCACACACCATACACTTCACCCTTTAAGTACAATTCTGTGGTTTTTTATCATGTTCACTGACTTGTGCAACCAACACCACTGTCTAATTTCAGAACATTTTTGACACCCCAAAAGCAACCCCAAATCTATTAGCAGTCACTCCCCACCTCTCCTTTCAGCCACATCAGCCTCTGGCAACCACTAATCTACTTTACGTCTTCATGGATTTGCCTATTCTGGACATTTCATATAAATGGAATCTTCCAATATGTGGTCTTTCGTGACTGGCTTCTTCCTTTTAGCAAGATGTTCTCAACATTCATCCATGGTGTAGCATGTATCATTACTTCATTCCTCTTTATGGCCAGATACTGTTCCGTTGTACAGATATACCATGTTTTGTTTATCTATTCGTCAGTTGATGGACACTTGGGTTGTTCCCACTTTTGGGTTATTATAAATCATGCTGCTATGAACATTCACGTCCAAGTTTTTGTGTGGGTGTATATTTCCATTCTCTTGAGTATATACCCAGGAGTGGAATTGTTCAATGATAACTGTGTTTAAGTTTTTGAGGAACTGCTAAACTGTTTTTCAAAGTGACTGCACTAGTTACATTCCCACCAGCAGTGTATGAGAGTTTCACTGTCTGCACATCCTCACCAACACCTGTTATTATCTGTCTTTTTTACTATGCCATTCTCGTGGATCTTAAGTTATATCTCTCTGTAGTTTTGATTTGCATTTCTCTGGTGGCTAATTACATTGAGCATCTTTCCCTGTGCATACTGACCATCTGTAAATCTTCTTTAGAGAAATTCCTTTTGAAATTATTTGTCTGTTTTTTAATTGGGTTGTTGGTCTTCTTCGTCTTTTTTTTTTTTTTTTGTCTTATTTATTTATTTGTTATTGTGGTGAAAATATGTACAATCAATCATTCGTCAATTCAACAATTTATGTGTACAATTCACTGACATGGATTACATTCTTCATGCTGTGCAGTTATTATCACTAACCTTTTCCAAGTTATTCTACCACCATTAACATAAACTCAATGCCCCCTAAGCAAACAATCTCCCTTTCCCCAGGTATGTCTTTTATTACGAGAATGCATTAATATATTACACGTTAATAAAAGTAATAATGACAAAAAGCAAATAAAGCTATTAGTCCTAAAGGCAGCATTCAGAACATAGAAAACAAGTACCGACACCTTTGGGCTGAGTTGTTTATCTTTTTACTGTTGAGTTGTAAGGGTTCCTTATATACTCTAGATACAAGTTTCTTATCAGATACGTGATATTCAGATATGGTCTCCCATTCCGTGGGTTGTCTCTTTACCTTCTGATGGTGCCCCTTGAAGCACAGAAGTGTTCTACCTCTGATCAACTCCAATTTATCTTGTTTTCCTTTTGTCGCTTGTGCCTTGGTGTAACATCTGAGAACGCATTGCCTAATTCAACATCACGAAGATCTACACCTATGCTCCCTTCTAAGAGTTTCGTAGCTTTAAGTCTTTCCTTTAGGTCTATGATCCAATTTGAGCTGATTTTTCTACTCCACTTCATTTTGCATCTCCCTCTTTTTGCACTCATCAAATTGTGCTGTGATTTCTGTGCCTGACTCCTCCCTTAGATGCTTCATTATTCTTGGATCTGCCCAGAGGCGTAGCAGGTTGCCTGGCACATAACACATAATACACACATAGGTAGCATGGTGCAGGGCTGTGTTACTCAAAATGACATCCTACCTAACTAACCCATTGCTACCGAGTTGATTCTGACTCATAGCGACTCTATAGGACACAGTATATTTTTTCCAAAGATGCTAGTAAATATGGAGTCCAAAATATATTCTGAGCTTAAATAAACTTGGGAAAGGCTGCATAGCAAACTCCACTCTTGAAGAGCCACAGTACATACTTACCCATTAAAGGTTCTGAGTAGATAGTAGTCAAGGGAGCTGTTTTATTTCAAATTTCATTTAATCTAGTGTTTACAATGTAACAGTGTGGTATATATTGTAATGTACCTTCCAGATGCGCCTTCAGGAATGAAGGACTTGTTGCCCAGCGGCTGGCAATGCTGGGAATCAGCCCTCAGCTCTTGACGCCCTTTGTGGACTGGCTCAGCTGATGAGAGCCTCCTTGCCCAGGGTGATTCCTGTTCCTGGGATGAACCACGTCCAACAACTGACTGACATGGGTTTATAAAGACTTGGTCATCTCACCCCAGTTCAGGACAGCTTGGAACGGTCTTCCCATCTTCTGAACTCCCCACAGGGTTGGCTAAGGCTCCTGGAGACTGCCCCACAGCCTGACTTCTCTCCCTGTCCAATCCTGCTTCCTTCTCTTCTCGCCGCTTCCCTAGGTGCTGATCCCAAGAACATGCCCTAAGAATCCTCTCTCATGCAAAGATGTATTTCAGAGTCTGCTCCTTGGGGAACCCAAAAAGAATTTATTATTATTTATTGAAAGAAGAGATTTTTTTTTTTTTTCCCCAAGAAGAAAATGATTTAATTCAGGGAATCGAATGCTTACAAAACCATTGGCAGGGCCCAGGAAATGAAGGTCAGGAAAAGCTATAGGCAGCTTTTAAGAAATCAGGAAGTTGCAGGAATTGTGGAAACGATAGGAAATTTCCATTAATGGTCTCAGCTACCTGAAACACTGACACAGGTGATTTACTAACAGAATGCCTAGAAGCTGCCGAGAAATTTCATATCAATTGTTTGGCAAAGCCCACCTTTCTGTTGCTATAATAATGGCTTCTGCTTCTCTTCTCCCTTCCAGTCTTGCAAGGGGGTTTCTCACTGGTGGATTCTATCCTGGAAGCCTGCTGGCAAGGACTTTTAGGAAATCTAGCTTCTAGGCTTCTAGCCCCTGAAGGCCATGTGTGGATTTCCTAGGGTTCCAAAGATCTTTAGGTTAAATACATCTGAATTATAGGCCAAGGGATATGAAAATTTTAAAGATGTTGATAAAAATTGCTAAATTTTTTTCCAGAAAGTTCTGTCTGTCCCATGTTTATGGTACAGAAACTACTTTCTACCTTTTATTATTGTGATGTCTTAATCACCTCTCAGACTGCAAGCTCTTTAAGGACAGGGTTATGTCTGAGTTGTCTCTGAATTTTCCACAGGGCCTAGCAAAGCACCCAACTCACAATAAACCAAAACAACCCAAACCTGTTGCCAGTGAGTCCATTCCAACTCATGGCGACCCTGTGTGTTACAGAGTAGAACTGTTCCATAGGGTTTTCTTGGCTTTAATCTTTTTGTTTGTTTTTTTAATGACCTTTTATTTTTATTTTTTACAGAACAAATAGTTTCTCATTAAACAGTTAGTACACATATTGTTTTATGATATTGGTTAACAACTCCACATGTCAACACTGTCCTTTCTCAATCTTGGGTTCCCTATTAAGGAGGAGGTATTAATTTTTATGGAACACCTAACAATACCTCTGGAAGAGTGTTCATGGAAGATTAATTTGGGAAACACAACACAGCAGAGCAAGACTCACAACCAGAAGACTTAGGGTGGATGCAGGCTTGTCTACTAGTTAGCTGCTTGATCTTGATCAAATTACCTATCCTGCCTGAGCTTCAGCTTTTCATCAATAAAATGAAAACAATAACAGATAAAATAGACTTTAAAACAAAATCTACCATAAAAGACAAAGAAGAATATGAATATTAAGGGGACAATCCATCATGAAGACATAACCATAATAAATACCTATGCACCCAATGACAGGGCTCCAAAATACATAAAAAAGACTCTAACAGCACTGAAAAGAGAAATTGACAGTTCCACAGTAATAGTAGGAGACTTAAACACACCACTCTCAGTAAAGGACAGAACAACTAAAAAGAAACTCAGCAAAGATACAGAAGACCTAAAGGACACAATCAGCCAACTGGACCTCATAGACATATATAGAACAATCCATCCAACTGCTGCAAAGTACACATTCTTTTCCAATGCACATGGAACATTCTCCAGAATAGACCACATCTTAGGCCACAGAGCAATCCTCAACAAGATCCAAAATGCTGAGATAATTCACAGTATCTTCTTTGACCACAATGCCATCAAGGTAGAAATTAACACTAGAAAGAGCAAGGAAAAAAAATCAAACACACAGAAACTGAATAATACTCTGCTTACACATCAATGGGTAATAGAAGAAATCAGAGATGGAATTAAAAAATTCCTAGAATCAAATGAAAATGAAAACACATCATACCAAAACCTTTGGGACACAGCAAAGGCAGTCCTCAGAGGACAATTTATAGCAATAGAGCGCACATATCAAAAAAGAAGAAAGGGACAAAATCAAAACATTAACTACAGAACTCAAACAAATAGAAAGAGAACAGCAAAAAAAGCCTACAACCACTGGAAGAAAGGAGATAGTAAAGATCAGAGCAGAAATAAATGAAATAGAGAACAGAAAAACAATAGAAAGAATCAACAAAACCAAAAGTTGGTTCTTCGAAAGAATCAACAAAATCGACAAACCACTGGCCAGACTGACAAAAGAAAAACAGCAGAGGGCACAAATAACCCAAATAAGAAATGAAATGGGGGACATTACAACAGACCCAACCGAAATAAAAAGGATTATAACAGAATATTATGAAAAACTATATTCCAACAAATTTGAAAACCTAGAGGAAATGGATAAATTTCTAGAAACATACGGCCTACCCAAACTACAACAAACTGATATTGAAAATCTGAACAGACCCATAACAGGAGAAGAGATTGAAAAGGTAAATAAAAAAACTCCCAACCAAAAAAAGCCCTGGCCCAGATGGCTTCACTGGAGAATTCTACAAAACATTTACAGAACAGCTTGTACCAGTTCTACTCAAGCTATTTCAGAGCATAGAAAAGGAAGCAACACTTCCAAATTCATTCTATGAAGCCAGCATAACGCTGATACCAAAACCAGGCAAAGACATCACAAAAAAAGAAAATTACAGACCAATATCTCTCATGAATATAGATGCAAAAATTCTGAACAAAATTCTAGCCAATAGAATTCAGTATCATATCAAAAAAATAATACACCACGACCAAGTAGGATTCATACCAGGTATGCAAGGATGGTTTAACATTAGAAAATCCATCAACGTAATCCACCACATAAAGAAAAGGAAAGAAAAGAATCACATGATCATCTCAATTGACGCAGAAAAGGCATTTGACAAAGTTCAACACCCATTCCTGATAAAAGCTATCAATAAAATAGGTATAGAAGGGAAATTTCTCAACATAATAAAGGGCATCTATGCAAAACCAACAGCCAACATCATTCTTAATGGAGAGAGGCTGAAAACATTCCCTTTGAAAACAGGAACAAGACAAGGATGCCCTTTATCACCACTCCTATTTAACATTGTGCTGGAAGTTCTAGCTAGAGCAATAAGGCAAGAGAAAGAAATAAAGGGCATCCAAATTGGTAATGAAGAAGTTAAACTGCCCCTGTTTGCAGATGATATGATACTATACATAGAAAACCCTAAAGACTCCACGAGAAATCTCCTGGAACTAATAGAAAGATTCAGCAGAGTAGCAGAATACAAGATAAACATTCAAAAATCAGTTGGATTCCTATACACCAGTAAAGAGAACGATGAAAAGGAGATCAGAAAATCAATACCATTTTCAATAACCCCTAAAAAGATAAAATACTTAGGAATAAATCTGACCAGGAATGTAAAAGACCTATACAAAGAAAACTACAAAACATTGCTGCATGAAACCCAAACGGATCTACATAAATGAAAAAACATACCATGCTCATGGATAGGCAGACTCAACATTGTGAAAATGGCAATTCTACCTAAAGCAATTTACAAATACAATGCAATCCCGATCCAAATACCAACAACATTCTTCAAAGAGTTGGAAAAACTAATTATTAACTCTATATGGAAAGGGAAGAAGCCCCGAATAAGTAAAGCACTACTGAAGAAGAAGAATAAAGTTGGAGGACTCACACTACCTGACTTGAGAACCTACTATACAGCTACAGTAGTCAAAACAGCCTGGTACTGGTACAACAACAGAGACATTGACCAATGGAACAGAATTGAGAACCCAGATGTAAATCCATCCACCTACAGTCACCTGATTTTTGACAAGGGCCCAAAGTCCATCAAATGGGGAAAAGACAGTCTTTTTAACAAATGGTGCTGGCAAAACTGGATATCCATTTGCAGAAAAATGAAACAGGACCCATACCTCACACCATATACAAAAACGACTTCAAAATGGATCAAAGACCTGAATATAAAGCCTAAAACTATAAAGTTCATAGAAGAAAAAATAGGACCAACACTTCAGGCCTTAATACATGGCATTAACAGGATACAAACCATAAACATCAATAGAAAAAACCCAACAGATAAACTAGATAACTAGGATCTTCTAAAAATCAAACATCTATGCTCTTCAAAAGACTTCACCAAAAGAGTCAAGAGAACCTACAGACTGGGAAAAAATTTTTGGACAGTACAAGTCAGACAAAGGTCTAATCTCCATAATCTACAAGAAAATCCAACACCTCTACAACAAAAAGACAAACAATCCTATCAAAAAATGGGCAAAGGAAATGAACAGACACTTCACCAAAGAAGACATTCAAATGGCCAACAGACACATGAGGAAATGCTCGCGTTCACTAACCATTAGAGAAATGCAAATTAAAACCACAATGAGATACCATTTCACCCCGGCATTACTGGAACGAATCAAAAATACTGGAAATAACAAATGTTGGAGGGGCTGTGGGGAGATGGGAACTCTTATACACTGCTGGTGGGAATGCAAAATGATACAACCATTTTGGAAAATGATATGGCGTTTCCTCAGAAAGCTAGAAATAGACATGCCATTCAATCCAGCAATCCCACTCCTAGGAATATATCCTAGAGAAATAAGAGTCGTCACTCGAATAGACATATGCACACCTATGTTCATGGCAGCATTGTTCACAATAGCAAAACGATGAAAACAACGTAGGTGCCCATCAACAGATGAATGGATAAACAAACTACGGTACATACACACAATGAAGTACTATGCAACGAGAAAGAACAACAATGAATCTGTGAACCATCTCATAACATGGCTGAAACTGGAGGACATTATGCTGAGTGAAATAAGTCAATCACAAAAAGAAAACTATTGTATGAGACCTCTATTGTAAAAACCCATGAAAAAATTCACATGCAAAATGTAACAATCCTTGTTGGTTACCAGGGATGGGAGGGGAGGTGGGGGGAAATACTAAATAGGCAATAGATAAGTGGTATCTTGGGTGAGAGGTGAGACAGTACACAGTACAAGGGAAACTAACACAACCTACACAAGGAAAGGTCATGGAGGCCCCATGGACACATCCAAACTCCCCGAGGGACTGAGTTGTTGGACGGAGGGCTCTGGGGACCATGGTCTTGGGGAACATCTAGCTCAATTGGCATGACACTACTTATAAAGATAATGCTCTACATTCTACCTTGGTGAGTAGTGTCTGGGGTCTTAAAAGCCTGTGAGCGCCCATCTAAGATACTCCACTGGTCTCATCCCTTCGGGAGCAAGGGAGAATGAAGAGAACAGGATACAACAAAAAGATTAGTCCAAAGGACTAATTGACCACAGCTACCAAGACCTCCACCAGACTGAGTCCAGTACAGCTAGATGGTGCCCGGCTACCACCACTGACTGCTCTGACCAGGATCACAACAGAGGGTTCTGGACAGAGCTGGAGAAGGATGTAGAGCATAATTCTAACTCCCCCCCACCCAAAAAAAAAAAAAAAAAAAAAAGACCAGATTTACTGGCCTAAAGGAGACTGGAGAAACCTCAAGAGTGTGGCCCCCATACACCCTTTCAGCTCAGAGGTGAAGTTACCTTCGAGGTTCACTGTTCAGCCTGGGAGTGGACAGCCCAGTAAAACTAAATGAGACTAACGAGGTACAGGAGTCCAGGGACAAGGGCCAGAAGGCAGAGGGGGAGTAGGAAGCTGATGATAAGGAACACAAGTTGAGTAAGGATACTGTTGATGTGTTGTGAGATTGTTAACCACTGTTACAGGGCAACATTTGTAGTAACTGTTAAATGGGAGGCTATTTTGTCCTGTAAGCCTTCATCTTGGGCGAGAATGGCAGCACAATTGAAAGAGCATAGTCAATGTCACTTAAATGTGTAAGTAAAAAGTTTTGAAATGGTGTATCTTTGGCTATGTGTATTTTCTCCAAAAAAAAAAAAAAAAAAGCTGAGAATTCAGAGGGTTAAAATGTTGTGGGGTTGTTAACCAAAGTCATAAAAACAGCATGTGTACTACTGTTACATGAGAAACTGTTTGTTCTGTAAGCCTTCACCTGAAGTACAATAAAATATTTAATAAAAAATATATATATATATAAAAAAAAAATGAAAACAATAAAATCAACCCCACGGGAACATGTGAGGACTACGTAGACCATTCTGTGAAACATGCCTAGCACAGTGCTTAGGTAATCTATTAAAGAAATCTCCATGAGGACAGAGGATTTCACTTGTTTTGTATACTACTCTATCCCAAGTACCTAGAATTGTGCCTAGCACACAGTAAGCACTCAGGAAATATTCATTGAAGGAATTAAGTACATAGCACACATCAAACCTTTGAAAGTTTTTATTGGCATGTTTTTAGTCTGTACTATTGAATAGGACATAGTCATTTGTGAAAGGTAATAAGTGAAAACTACTTTCAGTGAAAATTATGAAAGATTTACTTGTTGACATTTTTCCATACTGATTGGGCAGCCATAAAAACATTGGCACCATTGCCGCTAAAATTTCTTGGGCTGTGTCCAACAGAAATTTACATGTTGTCACCAATTTATTTTGCTGACCTTTCCCGTAATTTTGGGTATCGGTCATGTTCTCAAGAACATAAGCTAAAAAGTCACTTACATTGGATCTTGAGTTACATTACAGCAAACTCCATAACATGCCACTAAAATTATTTTTGAAGGCTTATGAATTTGAATTTTAAATGTCTTGAATCTACTGAGAAGAATCAAAGTGTCACATCATCTTTGCCTGCTGTAGCATGAACAGGACAAAGAAATTCAACTTAACATAGCACATACCAGAGCTTAGGGTGTGAGAAAGGAATTGACAATTTCCAACTAGTGGTGACCAGGGAGAAAGCGTTAACAAGAGTCCCCAGTACTGCATTATTTGTGATATAGGCATGATTGCGCTAAAAGACCCAGTGTTTTCCTATATGAACATCTTAGCTAACAGACCGAAACAGGAGAACTGGGCCCTCTAGACTCAGGAAAGGCTTTGGGGCTTTGTTCTTGCCTCTCAGGCATAATCTCGGGAGAGAGAAACATACCATCATAAACTCCAATGAAGATCAACAAGGAAAAGAGCTGCGTGGAGAGAACCAGCCCAGTAGAAAAAGAGCACAGGAAGGGATGCCGGTTAATTGTATCAGAAGAACAGAAGGCACCTTGGAGAAGGTCTCCCCTGAGCTGCGTCCTGAAGACTAAAGGTAGTTTCTGATAGATGGGGAAGCCAGGAAAGGGTGTCCCAGGAGAGAAACACGCAGGTCTGGAAGCGGGAGAGACTGGATATCGAGCACAGAGGCTGAACGCGGCGAGTGAGGACGACCGCAGACTGTGCTGGGAATTCGACTTACAAACTCTGTATTGCAGCCAGTTGGTCATGAAGTTCTAAACTATCTTCTAGTGTTCTCACGTGGTATTTTATGCCTTGTGCTCTCAACAAGATTTTAAACTCCTTGAGGAAAAATCTGAAAACAGAAATAACTTATCTGAAGCTAGACTTCTGGGAACCTTGTGGGAATTCGACTTACAAACTCTGTATTGCAGCCAGTTGGTCATGAAGTTCTAAACTATCTTCTAGTGTTCTCACATGGTATTTTATGCCTTGTGCTCTCAACAAGATTTTAAACTCCTTGAGGAAAAATTTGAAAACATAGAAATAACTTATCTGAAGCTAGACTTCTGGGAACCTTGTGGGAATTCGACTTACAAACTCTGTATTGCAGCCAGTTGGTCATGAAGTTCTAAACTATCTTCTAGTGTTCTCACGTGGTATTTTATGCCTTGTGCTCTCAACAAGATTTTAAACTCCTTGAGGAAAAATCTGAAAACAGAAATAACTTATCTGAAGCTAGACTTCTGGCAACCTTGCTCTTCTGGAACAAAACAGTGAATGCCAAAATGTATGAAAACTGAAAGGCGAGGGGAGGAAGGAGAAGGGTGGAGAAGAAAAGCAAGAGGCATACATACAAAGAGAGACCAAAAGAAACCAGAAAGAAAGAAATACAGTAAAGCAGAAAAAAGAGACAGATACGGAGACAGAAAGTCAGACAGACAGGAAAACAGAAAGACAGAAAAAAGTCAGAAAGACAAAACGACAAGCAGAAAAACAGACACAGAAAGAAAAAAAAGACAGAAAGACAGAGAGAGAGAGAGAAGAGGTGGTACAAACCAGCCTCTGGGAATCAGGAAAACCCCCTTATAAAGCGTGGGTTTGGGAGACAAACAACCTAGGTCAGAATTGTGATTCTGTCACTTTCTAACTCCGTGACCTCACGAAGCCACCACATCCTCCTATGGGAACAACAGTAGCCCTGCCCTGGAGCAGGCTGGATGGAATGTGCAGGAAGCGCTTCGCGCAGAGCTGCGGCTGAGCTACCCGCCATGTGACACGGATGGGCTGATGCCTCCTGGTACTGAAGCCCACAGCTCTTCTCAATGACAGGCTCTTATTTTCTCACTCAGGGTCTATTGCCTCTCCATTAAAATGAGATTCGTAATCACCCTGTGCATTTGGTTTTGGCATTCTACGGTAGGAATGTGGAGATTATTATAGGAAGGGTCTCCAGGAATCACACGATGATTGCCGAGAGACTAATGGAAGGCGGAGAAACAAAGCAGGGAGGCATCCCTGGCAACATTTTAAAGCAGAAGGTCATAGTGGACACGCATAACCATGTCTCTGAGTTAGTATGCAAAGGCCAAATTCCTCCATTCACTTTCAGCACCTTCTGTAATCACAGCGTTACGACAGATGTGGGATTATACAGATGAACAACTCACAACAAGTTAGGAAGTGTATAATACACCTTGGAGATTTTCCACCAAAGAGTTAAAGTAAGCAAAGTTTCAATCACCTGGGGAAAAAATCTCTTAGGGCATGGGGGATGTCTGACTGTACATTTCCCAGCAATGTTGGATAATGAGGTTATACAATATGCTGTGCTAAGCTAATAGCCGGTGCTCACAAGTTGCTTTCTAACTGACTTGTTTTTGCACAACAAAATATGTGAATCCACTGTTCTTTCTGTGGATAACTCATCTTTATCCCAAAGAACTGCCCTTCGTCTCCCACTCTCTGCTCCAATGAATGGCACTACCGTCCTCTGAGTAAAAGGAGCCCTGGTGGCGCAAATGGCTAAGAGCTCCGCTGCTAACAGAAAGGTTGGCTGTTCAAACCCACCGGTGGCCCCGTGGGAGAAACACCTGGTGATCTGCTTCTGTAAAGATTAGAGCCTTGAAAACCCTACAGGGCAGTTCTACTCTGTCATCTGGTGTGGCTGTGAGTCAGAATCGACTTGACGGCCCCTAACAACAACCATCACCGTCCTCTGAATCTTCCAGTCTGCAGATAGCCATCTTCAAGCTGTCCCTTCATCTTCTACAAATTCCTGTTCTGTAGCATATTCTGTACGCTTTTCCTCCTCTCTTCATTCCCACTTCCACTGTACCTGGTAACTATTTTTCACCATTATTGCAGTAGCCTTCTCAACCACGGCCAGGTCCCCATTTTCTTCCAAATCCATTCCATCCTACACACTGTGTTAAAATAATTGTCCTAGAATCCAGCTCTGGCCCTTTCTCACCCAATGGAGGTTACTAGTACTTTGGGAGTCCCTGGGTGTGGTGCAAACGGTTAACTCACTTGGCTGCTAACTGAAAAACTGGAGGTTCAAGTCCACCCAGAAACCTCAGAAGAAAGGCCTGGTGATCTACTTCTGAAAAATCAGCCATTGAAAACTCTATGGAGCACAGTTCTACTCTGATACGTATGGGGTCACATGAGTTGGAATCCACTCAATGGGACTGTTTGGGGTTGGTCATCCAGCAACATGGGCGGAGGGGACTTTCCGGCTCCCATGTTGGTGGAAGGGATGTGTGTCACCTCTGGGCCTGAGTGAGGACTTCCAGAACTGTCTTTTCTTTCCTTCTGTCGCAGGGACCTGTATGCCCCGGATGGTGGTAACTCCATCAGTCTGAGTCCTGGATTGAGGACATTGTGAGGGGGTGCTGCAGCTTATCTGTGAATGTAATGTATGTCACAAGTCAAGCTTGTTGTGTTAAGCCATTGAGATGTTGTAGTTGTTTATTACTGCAGCAAACATAGCCCATCCTGACTGATACACATCCCCACCCAAAGTTTCAAAGACTCCCCGTTACCTAGAGATTCAAGAACAAACCATTTAACACAGCATTGACGGACCTTTGATCCTAATCTGCCTTTCTTGCTTGCTCTCCCACGGTATCTCTTTACACAATCTGCATGTGAGCTAAATTGGACCAGCCAGCATTCCCTGAGAATTTCTCTATCTCCACACCTCTACTCACATGCTTCCTTCTTCCTAAAATGATTTTCCTCACGCCCCCATTCTCCTGTCAAAATCAGCCCATTCTTTCAGCCTGCCTCAAACATCATTGTAACAAAGCCTTTCTTGGTTTCTCCTTGCCCCCACATTAGTCACTGCTCCTGTCACGGTCCCCTTGTACCTCTCTGAGGTTCCTCACATGGGTCACCCCTCACAGTGCGCATTGCATTATCATTTCCTACAGTCTCATCTTCCCCTACCAGGTTATTAGCTCCTTGAGGTCAGAGACTCTAGGGCATCTTTTTTACCCTACATTGTTGTTAGCTGCTGTCAAGTCAGCCCCGACTCGTAGCGACTCAACGTACAACAGAAAGAAGCATTGCCCAGTCTTGCACCGTCTTCCTGATTGTCTTAGGCTGGGTACTCTAGAGAAGCAAAACCAGTGAAGTTTACATAGAGAGAGATATAGAAATATAGAGATACAGAGAAAGAGAGATTTATCTCAAGGAAATGGCTCATGCAGTTGTAGAGGCTGGCAAGTCCCAAGTCAGTGGGGCAGGTGTCAGGCTGGAGGCTTCTCCTGACTCACATAGCTACAGGGGCTGACTAACCCAAGATCCACAGGTGAGATGGCAGGCTTCTGGCTCATGGGCTGTGAAGACTGACAAATCCAAGATCAGCAGGTAAGGTGACAGACTGCTGGCTCAAGTCCTAAGAACCAGTGGTGAGATGTTGACGAGCTGAATGTAGGATCCAGAGCAAAGCGAAAGTCAGCAAGCTTTGCCAGAAAGTCCACATATATTGGATGCAGGCCACACCCTCAAGGACAATCCCCTTTAACTGATTGGCTACTCGTAGCAGATCTCATCATGAAAGTATTACATGATTACACAACTACCAAACTACATCATAACTGCCAAACCGCTGAGAATCATGGCCCAGCCAAGTTGCCACACAACCTCAACTATCACACCAATCAGCTGTATGCGTGAGTCCATTGTTGCAGCCAATGTGTAGTTTGAGTGCCTTCTAGCCTAGGGATTCATTTTCTAGTACTATATTGGATAATATTACGTTGTGACCCATAGTGTTTTCATTAGCTAATTTTCAGAAATAAATCACCAGATCTTTTTTTTCTAGTTTGTTTGTCTGGAAGCTCCACTGGAACCTGTCCACCATGGGTGATCCTGCTGGTATCTGAAATACTGGTGCATAGCTTCTGGCATCACAGCAACATGCAAGCCACCACAATATGACAAACTGACAGATGCGCAGTGCTTTATCCTGCATAGCGTGCAGTACACTGAATTGAACGTAATGCTTGCATACTTGAGAAAAAGAATCAAAAGTACAATTATACTATGAATTGATTTAAACATATGTGGTTAATGTTGTGGTGTATATGGTATTGTGTCAGGATGCTTTTTAAATTATTTTTTTCTTATTTCAAAAATAATGCATATTACAACTACTTTAGAAACTGGCAGCCCTGCTGAAGCTAGACATACATTTGTCCTATGATCCAGCTATTCCATTCCTAGGCGTACACTTACCGGGAGTGCTGCACGTGGTCATCAACAGACGTGCAGTAAAAGGTTCACAGCAGCCCTGTTTATAACAGCCCAAAGGGCGACACTTTTCCCCATAAATGGTAGAATGGATAAATATACTGCGGCTTACCTGGCCAGTGAAATACTACACAGCAATGAAAATCAATGACCAAAAACTACATTCAACAGCATGGATGTATCTCACAAACAAATGTTGAACAAAAAAGGCTAGACAAAATAGTATGATTCTATTCATGTAAAGTACAAAAATTAGCAAAATTAATATAGTCAGGAGAGTAGTTACTCTCAGGGTGGGTAGTGACTGAAAGGGGTACGGGCGGCTCTGGAGCTAATGTTCTGTTTCTTGATCTGGATGCTGGTTCCCTTGGTGCTTAATTTGTGAAAATCCATTGTGTTATATGCTTTTGATATGTGTCTACATTATAGTTCAATAAAAAGTTTTTAAAAAAGAATACATGTTTACAAAACGTTAGAAAATATAAATAATGGGAATAAATAAAGATCTCCTGAATTCTACACCCCATAATCACAATTGATGTTTTTACTTACTCTCTTTTGGTGCCCCCTCTCTTTATATTTTTGAACGCTGTGGAAGCACGAGGGCTGTCTCTAGAAGGGTACAGGTCTGGGTGGCTCAACAGCGTGGGGCCCACCCACGACAATCATACTTGAAAGAGGACACTGCATTGATGACATCTCTCACAGGCACTGTGGAATACTATCAGAGACACATTTCAGTGCTGAATTTTAGTGAGGTTCCAAAAAGAGGAATCAGGTATGGCCCTATATGTCCCCATAACCACAGGGTCCCTGATGCCACTCAAGCTGCCCTACCCAAAGGACAGGTCTTGGAAGCATACTCTAACATGATCACCGTCTACATAGGAACCTCTTTTCATGCCATTGCACATTCTTCTACAAGTCCTCGGGGGCAGGGACCACACTTGCTTGTTTACCACTGTTTCGCCAAAGTCTAGCATTGTACATGGCACATAAAACAAAAACAAAAAACAAAACCGGTTGCTGTCTAGTAGACTCTGACTCATGGTGACCCCATGTGTGTCAGAGTAGAACTATGCTCCACAGGGTTTTCAATGGCTGTGAACTTTTGGACATAGAGTGCCACGATTTTCTTCTGAGGCACCTCTGGGTGAA
The DNA here is from genome assembly GCA_030035585.1 of Dugong dugon. Taxonomy (NCBI): domain Eukaryota; kingdom Metazoa; phylum Chordata; class Mammalia; order Sirenia; family Dugongidae; genus Dugong; species Dugong dugon. Next base: position 189,446,558 of record CM057465.1, read on the forward strand.
TTCAAACTGCCAACTATTCAGTTAGTTGCCAAGTGTTTAAACATTTGTGCCACCCAGAGACTTTGTACACGGCACATACTTGTTTACCTGTTGACTCTGACTCATGGTGACCCGATGTGCCTCAGTGTAGAACTGTGCTCTGTAGGGCTTTTAATCACTGCCATCTTACGGAAGTAGATTGCTGGGACTTTCTTCTGTGGTGCCACTGGGTGGATTCCAACTGCCACCCACGTAGTAGGCACTTAATAAAGCATTTATAAGTCAATAAGTGGATGTTCACTAAAGAGCCACATGGTAATCAATTGTACCATTACTATACTATATTTAATCAATCCTTTATTATCGGATATTTAAGAAACGTTTTCCTCCTTTGAACAATGCCGTCATGAAAAGACTTTATCAGTTAGGAAGTGCACTCAGCTAAGAACCTGGGTTTAAACTTAAAGACATAGGACTTCTTCTCTTTCATAAAGAAACTCCAGATGTGAGCAGCTCCATGATTTCATCAGGACCACAGTCTTCTTCTACCTTTCCGCTGCACCATCCTTTTCATGTGACTCTCACCCTCAAGATGAGATCCCAAACATCACACCAGAATTCCCATGCAGAAAACAGAAGACGCCCCAGACTGCGTTTCAAAGATAACTAAAAGTCTGGTGATATTCACTAATAGCTAAACACAAGGTTTAGCAAAACCTTTCAAGTTATTCATTAGTTCTGTCTTAACAATATGTTCTAAAAACCTTTGATAGGCCAAATTTTATCACCCGGCCAGTAACTAGTACGTCAGAACCACGAAGACATAAATTCCACTGAGCAGCCAATCCCCAATGAGAAAAAGAGACAAGTCATACCACTTCCATTGTTTCTGGCAGAATTCAACTGGGTATACAGAAGATACTCAGAAAGGGCCTGTTGAGTTGACTTGACATCACTCCATAAGAAGGGAAATCAAGTTGATGTCCAGGAAGGAATGAAACAAGCCCCATTTTCTTATCGTATCTCTAGGTGTCCTTTGATTCTTACCGTGGACTACCTGCTGCCTTACTAACCTCCTCTAGTTCCCACTACATCTGTGTGACTTGGGCTAGTTGGGTTCTGTTACTGTGAGTTTTTCTGAGTATGCTCCAGACCAGAACAAGCCAAGTTCTGGAATAACATCATTCGCTGCTCCTGAGGAAATCCTCTTATTGTGGGCTTTGCAAATGGATGCTTCCAGCCAGTGAGGGTCAGGTTTCCACTGGAACAGCTGATGGTAGCGAACTCCTGGACAATATGGGATTTTTCTCTCTCTCTTTGTGGTTTTTGTTTTGTCTTGTTGCAGTGAATAAGTCCTTCAGAGGACACCATTTCCTTTCTTCCCTTTCTCACATCACCCAGCAAGGAGGAAACAGAACTGCAGGGTGAATGGAAGGTTTACTAAGACATTTAATTTTTCAAAGTTTTCAGAAGCAGGCTACAAATCACTCCAACTGATTCCAGTTGTAGGTGATGTGAGTCTAGGCTTGGACATTCTCCACCGAGCAGACTGGGCAAAGTTTTAGACAAGTATACATATGGTAGGTGTTCAATAAATGGTTTTTGATGGATTGACTGAGTTCTATTGTGCCAGATCAAGCAGTTTCCAAAGTGAATGAAATAATTATGGCTCTTTCTTTTCCTGTGTTAAGAAGTGCAATTCCATAGCTCCCTAGAATTTGCCTGAATATCTTCCAGTGTAATCAAATCATGGCTTGGTCCACATTTAGGGAAAACATAATCCCTTTGATTCTCAGAAACTAGATGCCCTGAATCCCATGGTTTCTCCTGCCTCTTTGATACCTGCAGCCCTCTTTATCTAGAAAGGAAGGTCCTTACCTTCATGAATGGCATCTATCTCCTTATATGATGTCAGTGTTCTTTGTTGCCAGCTTAAGAAACCATATAAGCAGAAATGATGAAGTTCCTAGGTGGCACAAATGGATAAGGGCTCAACTACTAACCAAAAGGCTGGTGGTTTGAATCCACCCAGAGGCATCTTGGAAGACAGGCCTATCTACTCCTGAAAGGTCACAGCCTTGAAAACCCTATGGAACAATTCTACTCTGCACTCATGGGGTCGCCATGAGTTGGAATTGACGGCAACTAACAACAACAAGCAGAAATGGAATTTACTAAACGCGTATTGAATGGCTTACAGAATTGGAAACTCTGAGAGCCAGGTTCAGAGACTTCTCTGCCACAAAAAGACCCACCTTATGTAGGACTGGCGCAGGGTGGAAACCACTCTCTCTTGCTGGCCTGGAGTGGCACCTTGCTCTGCCCACCCTGCTGGGATACTTCCCCTCTACCCCTGGGACCTTCTGCTGCCAGGGAGAGGCGTTGGCTGGGCCCTGACTCCTCTGCAAAGCCAGCTCTGTCTTCAGAGCTCAGAGTGGAAAACCTCTGAATGGGGAAGCCAAGGTCACACGCCCACACCCTCAGTTGGCACTTGGGGACATGCTGTTCTCTGGTGTCTTATTACTCCAAGTATGGTCCACAAGGGAAAACAAAAAGCTGCCATTTTCTGCTTCTGTCTCCCACCACGACTCAGGGTGAAGGAATTCCCTTCACATAGGAAGGGGTTCAGATGCCAGGTTGCCAAGAATGACAAACGTCCACAACACTCGGTAACCAAACACTACAGTGCAGTTTTTGTGTGCACATCTTCTCCCTTGGTCTGTGAACTCCAGCAGAAAGTAAGATGTGCTCAGAGAGAGGAGGCTGAGAAAGGGGCCGACCCAAACAGATAATGAGGGGGAAGTTGTGTTAGAAATCGAGGAAGAAAAGAGAGGACGAGGTGGTTCTCACACAGCATCTGACCAGTGTACTCACCGCTCAGGTACTCCTATACCATCAAAGCCTTTCAGGTGTTTGAGTGTTGGCTGTGCACCTAGCACTGCAGGACACAGACCCTCATTTTGTGAGGACGTTTGTAACCTGGATGGGAGAAACATGTTCCCCCTCAAACCAAATGGAGAGACTAGAGGACAGCTTCTCAAACTCTGATACCAACCTCCTAAGGATCTTGTTAAAAGTGCAGATTCGGGGGCGGGGCCTAGGATTCTGCATTTCTAACAAGCTCCCAGGTGATGCTGTTCCTGCTGGTTTAAGGACCTACTGTGAATAGCAAAGCACAAAAGCACAGCATGTCATCAAGTGCTAACAAAACCAGTTGCCATCAAGTTGATTCTGACTCATGGTGACCCTCCATGTGTCAGAGTAGAACTGTGCTCCATAGGGTATCCATGGCTGATTTTTCAGCAGTAGATCACTAGGCCTTTCTTCTGAGGCACCTCTATGTGGACTTGAACTGCCAACCTTTCGATTAGCAGCCAAGTGCATTAACCATTTGCAGCACCCAGGGATTCCAAGTGCTAACTAGGAGGATATATTGATCAGGTGGCTGTGGGAAGTCTCAGCGGGAAGGCCCTGAGATCCATGTGCTCAGGAGGAAAGACTTGAACTAAGCCTTGAAAGGTGGATGGAGTGGACTGGGTGGAAAGGAGGTGGATGTCTGTGTGAGTTCTGGTTGCATGTTATTCCTAGGGTGACCAACTGTCCCAGTTTGCCTGGGACTGTCCTGGTTTTAGCACGGGAAGTCCTGTTTCTCAGGACCAAGTCTCGTATTTCTGTGGTATTTGCCTCGTAACACCCCGCCAAAGCAGGACTACAAACTGGTCCGTTCTGGTTCAAACCCTTACTGAGAATTTGCATTTCCACTGAAGTTATACTGAATCAGAATCTACATTTTAGCAAGATCCCCCAGGTGATTCTTATGTATAATAAATTCTGAGAACCACTGCTCTACTAGTGATTCTGAGAACCGGTCCCTAACAGTAGTATTAGCACTGCCTGGGAACCTGCTAGAAATCCAAATTATCAACAGTGATTCGAAGCCCTAAGCCAAAGCCACTCAATAACTACGCGCTATTTGCTTGACAGATTGGCAAAGTTTACACTTGGTGACTGCTAAGGTCACAGGGAATGTGTTTCACTTCTGGTCTTAGTAATGGTTTGAAAAAGAAGGAGTAAAACTTTAGATAAGTCAGTGCTATTTTTTTAATAATGTTGTGATATCAATCTTCACATCGCAGCTTTAGGTAGTATTTCTTGAACAGAGCTTTTTTTCCATTACCCTAATGCACTCGGCTGCTAACCAAAAGGTGAAAGTTTGAGACCACCCAGAGGCACCTTGGAAGAAAGGCTTGGTGATCTACTTCTGAATGATCAGCCACCGAGGACCCTATGGAGCACAGTCCTACTCTGACACACGTGGGGTCAACTCAATGGCAGCTAGCTTTTTGGTTTCTCATGCACGTATTCCAATACGGTACGTGGAATATCAGAAGCACAATTACAACTCCCAGAAGAGCAAGTCTTCTTACTTCTTGAACCACATGGCCACATTTCAACAAATCAGGTGGACCATATCATTGCAAGATGTCTGCGTTAGCCATAGCCATGGAGACCTCGGTCACATCTCCCTGGTTCAAAGCTCAGTACACAGATCCCAGTAAGCAAGGCTTGCTTGTTACCCGGACATAGACATCACTGCAGATGACAGTTCTCCTAATGAAATGTGTTTATTTGGCTTCAACCAGTTTCCCCCTCACCCACACGTATGTTGGCAGTTTCTGGGGGAAGAAAAATGCTGCATTTTCTGTCTCAGCTGGTGAGCCAGAAAGACTCTCATTAAATTTGACATCTAGTTTTCATGCCCAAGAAGTCCGAGCAAAGTCCAGTCAGGACTAGCTGCCACTTTTCATGGAGCAAATCCAATAATCATATGTGACCTGTGTTTTGACCTGGGTTAGCCAGCCACCTGAACAAACAGCCTCCAGATGCTGGTCCTGCAAACATTCCGCTCCTGCTTTACAAACATTTAACTGCTGCCTGCTGGCTGGTAAAGTCTCTCTTATTGGAATGCTGAAAACCAGGAGTTTCAAGAACACAAACCAGTCTCTCGTTCTCCTCCTCTCTCCCTTCCATTTCTTCCTCCTCTCCCCTCCTCCTCTCCCTCATGCCCCTTTCATTCCTTCCTCAACCCCTCTCCCCACACCATGCCCCACTCTTCCTCTCTCTACCTCTCACTTCACACATAACCCATTGCTGTCGAGTCAACTGACTCACAGCGACCCTATAGGACAGAGTAGAACTGGTCCATAGGGTTTCCAAGGAGCTGCTGGTGGATTTGAACTGCTGACCCTTTGGTTAGCAGCCAAATGCTTAACCACTGCACCACCAGGGCCCCATATAACTGTTCTCTTTTCCCTTTTGCTCCTCCAGAATCTTGATGGTGTTACTTCCAAGCCTTAAACGGTCATTATCTGTTATGAATTGAATTGTGTCCCCCCAAAACATGTGTTGAAATCTTAATGCCTGTACCTATAAATATGACCCTGTTTGGAAACAGGAGTTTTTGTGTTATGTTAATGAGCCATGCCAGTGTAGGGTGGATCCTAAACCATATTACTTCGGAGTTATAGAAAGACCAGAATAGACGAAGAACCACAAGGGAAGACAGATGCCAAAGAACACCAAGGAATGCCAAGGATCACTGGCCGATACCAGAAACTAAGAGAGCTCTACAGAAGGTATCAGCATGGCTGAGATCCTGATTTGGACTTCTAGCTTCCAGAACTGTGAGAAAACAAATTTCTGTTCTTTAAAGCCACTCACTTGTGGTATTTCTGTTACAACAACATTGTTGTTATTAGGTGCCATTGAATCAGTTCTGACTCATAGTGACCCCATACACAACAGAATGAAACACTGCCCAGTCCTGCACCATCCTCATAATCTTTGTTTTGCTTGAGTCCATTGTTGGAGCCACTGTGTCAATCCATCTCGTGGAGGGTCTTCCTCTTTTTCACTGACCCTTTACTTTATCAAGCATGATGTCCTTCTCCAGGGACTGGCCCCTCTTCATAACGTGTTCAAAGCAAATCTCACCATCCTCGCTTCTAAGAGCATTCCGGCTGTACTTCTTCCAACACAGATTTGTTTGTTCTTCTGGCAGTCCATGGTATATTCAATATTCTTTGCCAACACCGTAATTCAAATGCATCAATTCTTTTTCAGTCTTCCTTATTCATTGTCCAGCTTTTGCATGCAAATGAGGTGACTGAAAATACCATGGCTTGGGTCAGGCACACCTTAGTCCTCAAAGTGACGTCTTTGCTTTTGAACACTTTAAAGAGGCCTTTTGCAACAGATTTGTGTAATGCAATGTGTCATTTGATTTCTTGACTGCTACTTCCATGGGTGTTGACTGTGGATCCAAGTAAAATAAAATCCTTGAAAACTTTATAATCTTTTCTCCATTTATCCATGATGTTGCTTATTGATCCAGCTGTGAGGATTTTTGTTTTCTTTATGTTGATGTGTAATCCATACTGAAGGCTGTAGTTTTTTATTTTCATCAGTAAGTGCTTCAAGTCCTCTAAGCTTTCAGCAAGCAAAGTTGCATTTCACAGATTGTTAATGAGGCTTCTTCCAATCCTGATGCCGCATTCTTCTTCATATAGTCCAGCTTCTCGGATTATTTGTTCAGCACACAGATTGAAAAAGTATGGTGAAAGGAAACAACCTTGACATACACCTTTCCTGATTTTAAACCATGCAGTATCCCCTTGTTTTATTCGAACAACTGCCTCTTGGTCTGTGTATACGTTCTGCATGAGCACAATTAAGTATTCCAGAATTCTGATTCTTCATGATGTTATCCATGATTTGTTATGATCTACACAGTCAAATGTCTTTGCAGAGTCAATAAAATACAGGTAAACATCTTTCTGGTATTCTTTGCTTTCAGCCAAGATCCATCTGACATCAAAAATGATATCCCTGATTCCCGTCCTCTTCTGAATCTGGCTTGAATTTCTGGCAGTTCCCTGTCGATGTACTGCTACAATTGTTTTTGAATGATCTTCAGGAAATTTTACTTGTGTGTGATATTAACGATACTGTTTGATAACTTCCGGATTCTGTTGGATCACCTTTCTTTGGAATGGGCACAAATATGGATCTCTTTCAGTCAGTTGGCCAAGTAGCTGTCTTGAAATTTCTTAGCATAGACAAGTGAGCACTTCCAGTGTTGCATTGTTGAAACATCTCAGTTGGTATTCTGTCAATTTTTGGAGCCTTGTTTTGACAAATGCTTTAAGTGCAGCTTGGACTTCTTCCATCAGTACTTTCAGTTCTTGATCACATGCTACCTCCTGAAATGGGTGAATATTGACCAATTCTTTTTGGTACAGTGACTCTGAGTATTCCTTCCATCTTCTTTTGATGCTTCCTAAGTTGTTCAATATTTTGCCTGTAGAATCTTTCAACATTGTAGCTTGAGGCTTGAATTTCTTCTTCAGATCTTTCAGCTTGACAAATGCTAAACATGTTCTTCCTTTTTGGTTTTCTAACTCCAGGTCTTTGCATGTTTCATTGTAATACTTTACTTTGTCTTCTTGAGTGGCCCTTTGAAATCTTCTGTTCAGCTCTTTTACTTCATCATTTCTTCCATTTGCTTTAGCTACTCTATGTTCAAGAACAAGTTTCAGAGTCTCTTCTGACATCCATTTTGGTCTTTTCTTTCTTTCCTGTCTTTTTAATGACCTTTTGCTTTCTTCATGTATGAAGTCCCCCATGTAACCCCACAACTCGTCTGGTCTTTGGTCATTAGTGTTCAATGCATCAAATCTATTCTCGAGATGGTTTCTAAATTCAGGTGGGATATACTCAAGGTCTGAGCTCTGTTGGCACAGTGGTTAAGAGCTTGGTTGCCAACCAAAAGGTAAGCAGTTCAAATTCACCAGCAGCTCCTTGGAAGCCCTATGGGGCAGTTCTATTCTGTCCTTTAAGTTCACTATGAGTCAGAATCGACTGGATGGCAACAGATTTTTGTTTTATACTCAAGGTCATACTTTGGCTCTCATTGAATTGTTTTAATCTTCTTCAGCTTCAACTTGAACTTGCATATGAGCAATCGATGGTCTGTTCCACAGTTGACCCCTGGCCTTGTTCTGATTGATGATATTGAGCTTCTCCATCATCCCTTTCCACAGATGTGGTAGATTTGATTCCTGTGCATTGGATGTGGTGAGGTCCACTTATACAGTTGCTGTTTATGTTGTTGAGAAAAGATATTTGCAATGAATAAGTCATTGGTCTTGCAAAATTATATCATGTGGTCTCCAGTGTTGTTTCTATCACCAAGTCCATATTTTCCAACTGCAGCTCCTTCTTCTTTGTTTCTTTCACGTCTCAATCTCCAGTAATTATTAACGCATCTTGATTACATGTTTGATCAATTTCAGCCTGCGGTAGTTGGTAAAAATCTTCAATTTCTGCATCTTTGGCATTAATGATTGGTAAGTAAATTTGAATAACAGTTGTATTAAGTGGTTTTCCTTGTAAGTGTATGAATATTATCCTATCACTAACAGTGCTGTACTATAGGATAGATCTTGAAATGTTCTTTTTGACAATGAATGCAACGCCATTCCTCTTCAATTTGTCATTCCCAGCATAGTAGACCATATGATTGTCCCATTCAAAATGGCCAATAACAGTCCATTTCAACTCATTAATGCCTAGAAGATCGATCCTCAAGCATTTCATTTTTGACAACCTCCAATATTCCTAGATTCATACTTTGTACATTCCATGTTCTGATTATTAATGGATGTTTGCAGCTGTTTCTTCTCATTTTGAGTAATACCACATCAGCAAATGAAATTCCCAAAAGCTTGACTCCATCCATGTCATTAAGGTCAACTCTGCTTTTAGGAGGCAGCTCTTTCCTGGTCATATTTTGAGTGCCTTCCAACCTGAGAGGTTCATCTTCTGGCACTATACCAGACAATGTTCTGCTGCTATTCATAAGGTTTTCGCTGTCCAATGTTTTTCAGAAGTAGACTGCCCGGTCTTTCTTCCTAGTCTTAGTCTGGAAGCTCTGCTGAAACCTGTCCACCATGGGTGACCCTGCTGGTATTTGAAATACCAGTGGCACAGCTTTCAGCATCACAGCAACACACAATGCACCACAGTGTGACAAACTGACAGACGCGTGGTGGACAACAACACTAGGAAACTAAAGCATCATCTTTTCCACACTTTATCTCCCAAGGAGGTGAGTAACCTTTTCATGTCTGTGCATTTCTTTTGATTTGAACCCTTAACTCCAAAGCTGGTGGTAACCCAGAGTATTAACCTGCAGTGTGAGACGTTATGTGCAACCAGAGAAGCAGAAAATCAATTTGTTTCACACAGGGTCTAATCTTAACACTAATTAAATATTTAACTGTTGTCCTCTCACTGGGCTTAACTACTCTCCTCTGCTTAGAAAAATTGCCCAAACCATTTCTGGCTTATTTAAAGAAGATAGTGGGCAAGATTAGGGGATAAGCTGGGGCGAAAGAAAGTATACAAAGCATCATTTGGTTTGGGGAGATACCATGCCTTTGGCAAGTTAAAAGTTAAAGTGTTGGATCATGTTGTAGACTCAGAGATTAATGCACCACCTCCAAGGTTAAGCCTTGACCTGTATTCTTCCTCAGAGTTGACTCTTGTCTCTGATCCATTATTCACTGGAGCACTGCCTTGGTTAATGGTTACCGGAGAGACCTTTTCGTAGACAGCACAACTCTCCACTAGCTGGGGCTGGTCACTTCTGTGGCCTCATCAGCTCTGCATCCTGCATTCTGACCCACTAGGAGGGAAAAGACTATGACCCTCCAATGGCTGGAGAGACTGGGGGTGTTGGTGAAGGGACAAGATGTGGACATGGGGAATGCATCCAAGGCTTGGTCTAGCTCCAGGTGCTTTTCCTCCCATGTCAAAGCTGGCAGTTTCTACTGTGATTTAAAAAAAACAAAAAACAAAACAGTTACTTAGAAACTCAGCTTTATGCCTGATCTTTCTAGAATATTCTAGAAGTCACCATACCCTTCTCTCTTGGGCTACTTTCATCTTTGGAATGGGATTTGTGTCCCTAATGTTTTTGTAAGAAGGATTACATTTTATTTCACTAAAATTTTGTAGTTTGTGGAGGTGTTGACTTTAAAATCTCTCAGGAAATCAAGGCTCTCAGCCCTATGGTGGATTCTGGAAATCCTGGAGAAGGCATAGCAGTAGTTGGCTTGGAAATCTGCAAGTTGAGGTTTTGAAATATGACCACAAGTCCTTGCTTGGGATTCAAAAGATGCCAAAGACATTCTGCCAAAGTCACCCATGTATGGTACTAATACCATGGGCAAGCTGGGAGAGACTGTGGGGGATGGTGTGGCTTAGAGAAGTGAATAAGAATAACAATGATGCAGGTTACCAATTCTGACTTTGACATGTACGAGCTGTGTAACCTTGGTCAAGGTAAGCAACTTCTCTGTGTCTGAATTTATTCCTTTGTGAAAAAAAGGATAACACTGTCTCTTTCAAGGGGATGATTTTGAGGCTCGAAAGAGAAAATCTGTGCGGTTTCTAACCCAGTCTCAAGTATACAGTTATAGTAAGTACTCAATAATTGACTCTCTTCAAGAGCAGAAAGGAGAAAGCAGCAGGAAGCAGTGAATAGTAGCAAGTAAGGAGAATGAAATCAGCAAAAATTATCAGCAGGCTAGATAAAGGGGCTGACCTTTAGCCTGTGGTAAAATACCTGTTTTCATGAAAGAACCATAGCAGAAGACAGCTTTCTTTGGGAAAAGCTGGGGGGTGTAAGGAAAACTGCTTCTGACAGCAATAGCAGTGATGATACCAGCAGGAAAAATGCAGACCTATTTGTAATAAAGGTCCCTGAGTGGCACAAACAGTTCTCACTCAAGTACTAACGTAAAGGTTGGTGGTTCAACCCTACCCAGCAGTGCTGCAAAAGAAAGGCCTGGAGATCTTCTTCCTTAAGATTACAGCCAAGAAAACCCTATAAAGAAGTTCTACTTAATAACACATGGGGTCGCCATGAGTTGGAATCAACTCAATGGCATTGAGTTTGTTTTGTGTTTTCATTTGTAATAAGGGAATCCCTGGCTGGTGCAAACAGTTAATGCACTCGTCTGTCAGTTGCTAACCAAAAGGAAGGAGGTTTGAGTCCACCCAGAGGCACCTTGGAAGAAATGCCTGGCAATCTACTTCCAAAAAATCAGCCATTCAGAGACGGAGCTAACATGGCACTAGAGGCAGAAGCACCATGCTGTCCTTCTGCAGCAAAGACCCAAAAAACTAAGTAAAACATACACAAATGTCAATCCTGGAACCCTAAGCACCAAATGAAGGAATAAAGAATTCAGTCAAGCACCAAATGGGATAAGAAACTGACAGAGAACAGAGAACGAGGAGAGCTACTGAGTGGAAGTCCCCTATCAGCTAACACCACGCAGATTTGCCATCTTGGACTACAGCCACCAAGGAACGCAGACGGGGAGTACGGGAAGGCAACTTCACAGAGCTCCCAGCAGGAGACAGAGCACCCAGTAACCAGAGAGACACGTTTTCCCACTCCCCACCCTTCTTCCCTCTATTTGGCCTCTGCTGCTTTCCAACGGGCCACGGGCGCTCAGCCAGAGAGACACTAGCTCCCTGCCGCCTGAGTCTGCTCCACCCCCACCAGCTGGCCCTTTCATCGCTTTTTGTTTGTTTTGTGATATCTTTTTTTTTTTTGGGGGGGTGGGGCTTTTTTGTTGCTTCTGTCTCTCTTTTCCTTCCTTCCCTTTCTCCCACCCAGCTAGCCCCATAAGCCATCCCCTCCCCTTCTAGACCGGCTGTGATTTTTTTGGTTTGTTTGCTTCATTTTTTTTCCCCTGTTCCTTCTCTCTCTCCTTTCCTCTCTTTCCTTTCCCCCACCCACCCAGCCCTGTGCACTGCCCTGCCCATCCTCGAGGGGCCGTGCTGCACCACTCAGCTGGAGAGTCACCGCACGCAGCCTCCCTGGGTCACTGACCAGCTCTCTCGGCGCCATTTTATTTATTTTTTGCTTGTTTTTTCTTTTTCTTTTTTTGTTATTTCTTCTCTCTCTCTCCCTTCCTTCCTTCCCTTTCTCCCTGTGTGCCACCCACCCCCTTCTTGGCAGGCTATGCTGTACCACTCAGCTGGACAGCCTCTGGCACACTGCCTCCCTGGGTCTGCACCACCTGTCCCCTTCTGGGCAGGCTATGCCGTACCGCTCAGCTGGACAACCTCTGGCACACGGCCTCCCCAGGTCTGCACCACCACCACAGGCCGGCTTCCTCAGTGCCATATTTTTTATTTTTCTTTATCTTCCCCTTCTCCCTTTTCCTTCTCCCTCCCAGACAGGACTTGTTCTCCAACAGATAAAGGAAAATGCAGACAAAAATAAGTACATCATAGACAAAACCATGGAAAATACAAAAAAAATCAGTGACTGAAAACCCTACGGAAGACATTTCTACTGTGACACACATGGAGTAGCCATGAGTCAGGGTCACAATGAGCTGGGGTTGCCATGAGTTGGAGTCAACTTGACACCAACTGGTTTTTATTTGTAATAAGACCTCTGAGCCCTTGTACAAGTGAATACCAACCACCTCATGGATGAAGGGTGTTTGCAGTTGAGCTTGTAATTTATTTCTCCATGGGAAATAGCATTTTTCTCAATTTGGAATTTGGAGCTACAGGGTTCCTTAAACATCTTTCTTTCCCTAGATGGAACATTCTTTCCCATCTCAACTCAAAGCCTCCCCTAGAAGCATCTGGCCCTCTTGGAATTTCTCATAACAATTCCAACTATCCCAGCTGTCACATACAAACACCACTATTTTCACTAACAAGGCTTCGGGCACATCGGGTCCTCTTTTATTTTGCGTGTACACACAGCCCGAGCAGAGTCAGGCCTGCAGAGTGCAGGCACAGGGGGAGCATCTGGGCCTCCCTGTGGTAGCCAGTTCTTCCCTCCTGTTCCCACCCAACAGAGGGTCTCCATGGATTTGAAGTAGCTTGGATCAAGAGGTTTTGCCTTTTGAAAACATGCCTGGAACCTTCATCCATTGATGATGGGATTGTAAAAGGGTACAGCTGCAGTGGGGCACAATCTGGTGGTACCTCAAAAAGTTAAACATAGAATTACCAAATGACCTAGAAGTTCCATTCCAAGTATATGGCCAAAAGAATTGAAAGCAAGAACTCAAACAGATATGTATACACCAGTGTTCACTGCAGCACTATTCACAATAGCCAAAAGGTGCAAACAACCTAAGTGTCCACCAACAGATGAATGAATAAACAAAATGTGGTATATCCACACAATGGAGTATTATTCCAGCAAAAACAGAAATGAAATTTTGATATATGCTACGACATGGATGAACCTTGAAAATATGCTGAGTGAAATAAGTCAGACACTAAAGGACAAATATTGTATGATCTCACTTACATAAAATATCCAGAACAGGCAAATGCATAGAAGCTAAAGTTTATTAGTGGTTACCAGGGGTTGAGGGAAGAGGGGATTAGGGAGTTATTGCTGAAGGGATACTGAATTTCTCTTTGAGGTGATGAAAAACATTTGAAAATGGATAATGGTGATGGCTGTACAACATGGTGAATGTAACTAATGTCACTGAACTGTATAATTAAAAATGGTTAAAATGGCAAACTTTTCGTTGTATGTATTTTTTACCACAGTAAAACAAAACTATGTCTGGCCCATTAGTAAGATCACTTCACTTTCTTCCCTTTAAAATTGTTGTGGAGTGTCATAATGACCCCATGTGACAGAGTAGAACTGTCCCATAGGGTTTTCTAGGCTGTAATCTTTACAGGAGCAGATCTCCAGGTTTTTCTCATGGGAAGCCGCTTGCTGGGTTCAAACCACCAATGTTTTGGTTGGCAGTCGAGTGCTTAACTCTTGCATAACCGGGTCTCCTTTCTTTAAAGCTAGCGGAATTTTTTTCAGCTCTGATCTCAAACCAATGAGCTACTCATTTATTTTAGCAAAATTCCTCTCTGAGTTAATCATGGTGACTTAGAGAGGAACCGTTCTTACTGAAGTGCTGTCTCTAGTGTGTGCCTGGTGAGGATCTTTTCTGTGAAGTAGGGAGAAGGAGACTGTATGTGGAGGTGGGTTGTATGTTAATGATCTTTCCTTCCCCTTTTGAAATGTTCTAATTTTGCATCTCCTTAGAAAGAAGAAAGATGAGGGCATGGCAGAAACACAGACACACAGCCAACGTGTCTTCTCTTGAAATTTTCAAATCCAGCACTGCTATTTTTAAAAGCCACGTGGAGCTGGGCTGCAGTTGAACAATGCAGGGAACTATTTGTGCCTCATCCCAACTTAACATTGCCTGCCTGGAATGCCAATGCTTTCAACTTCAATGAGAAAAGTAGATGCTTACCCATAAATGCTCCCCAAGACCTGAGAACAGTTCCAGCTGCAGTAGTAACTGCATGAGCTCCTTGCTGGAGAAGTCTTCTGTTGGCCAATGGGAGGCCATGAAAGAAAATTTGGTCCCACCGTAGGCTTCTGATAACAATTAGGGAAAGGAAGCAGGCCAAGTAACCCATAGGTTGGAGGTCCTGTGGGATCATGACAAAGTTGAACAGCATTTGTCCCTGTCCTATTTTCTGTTTCTCGTTCCCAACTCTGTCTTTTACTGAAAAGTTAGATGGTCTTAGAATAGAATGCTTCCTTCTCACACTCTGTCTCTCTCTTGCCTTTTGTCAATCTCATATCAAGATTGTCTCAAGAAACACAGGAATATAAAGAAACTCCAGTAGATCCTCTGGAAGAGGCACACAGGTATTCCTGGATGCATACACTGACACAGAAGATTCTCCCAAGTGGATGTGGGGGTGCCCACGTGGGGACAACATCTCATGAAGACAGAGCAGCTCAGGAGCCAGACTCAGTCCGTACACGTATCATACAGCTGAGGTGACGAGTTGGATGGGGATATGTCGTGAGAGGTCCAGTGACCTGAGCATCGGGCAAGACCTGGAAATAGCACCTTTGCCCTCTACGTCCAGAACCCTAATGGTGATGAGATGGGGGAAGAAGAGCTAATAAGGAGACGTTCCCAGATCTGAACAGGGCAGGGACAAGAAGAAGCAGAGACAGGCCACTTCACGCTTTGATCTCTCTTCTTCCTCTTCCTGAGAACTTGGGAGGACTTGAACAGACAGCTGAAGTGGAGAGGAGGAGATGCCTCCTGACCAGCCTAAGGTCCAGGATAACTCCTGATCAGCCTAAGGTCCAGGATAACTCCTGACCAGCCTAAGGTCCAGGATAACTCCTGACCAGCCTAAGGTCCAGGATAACTCCTGACCAGCCTAAGGTCCAGGATAACTCCTGACCAGCCTCAGGTCCAGGGTAACTCCTGATCAGCCTCTTCAGGCCCCACCAGGACAATCATTGTGGGCACTCACATCCCTGAGAGCACTGAGCTGGGTAGGCTACCTAGCGGTATCCTGGGAAGACTGTTGAGGAGAAGGCAGTAGGCTCTTCCTGTTCCCTTTCTCAGTGGAGTAATGACTGGATATCAGGAGTCCCTCAGGGAAATCCCAGGCAGGAGCTAGCAAGAGGCACTGTGAGGCATGACCAGAGTCCTGCTGTCAAAGACATTCACCAGAACTTGGGGGAAAATAATGGGAAGAAATAAACCCTGCCCCACCTCCCACCCAGCTGTGCATGAGGAATCCCACAAGATTATGTGAGACTTGTACAGAAATGGAGCCCTGGTGGCACAGGGGTTAAGAGCTCAGGTTGCTAACAAAAACCTTGGCAGTTCAAATCCACCAGCCGTTCCTTGGAAATCCTACAGGGCTGTTCTACTTTGTCCTATAAGGTGGCTGTGAGTCCGAATTGACTCGACAGCAACGGGTTTTAACGATTGTACAAAAATGCCTGACCGGCCAGAACTGCTGACAACCAGCAGGGGGCAGATAGTTTGCATATGTACAAATGTATCTACAGATGTTTTCCTACAACCCTGATTGTGTTTTCTAACGAGTTAGGCCTATTTCCAAAAAGCATAGCATTTCTGGCCTCTCATCAGTGATTTTTACCCTCTTCGATGGCCACGTCTTTTAACATTGTATTTGGCATTCCCAACTTGTGCTGCTGACATTCTCTCCCCATGTGTTTCTTGGGTCCCTCTGTCCTTACCCCTCTCCCAGGCTACTCAAAACTCCACACAGACAGTGACATTTCTCAGAGGTCAATGAGGTCATTCACTCCCTGCCTTAAAGCCTTGAGGAAAATCCAAACTCCTTTCCATGACACAGAAGAATCTGTGGATGATCTAGCCTTGCTCACCTCTCCCACCTCATCTCAGACCACAGCTCCTCTCACTCACCATTCCAGAGCCACGTTGGCCTTTTTTCCTCTTCCTGTCAGTGCCTCGGGATGTGGGTAAGATTCCCTCTGCTTGGAATCCTTGTGCCTCTGGTACCCATCTGGTTCTAACTCCTCCTTTAGGTCTTGGTTTACATGGTACCATTTCTGAGAGGTCTTCCTTCACTATCCTGTCTTCACCCCCACTATGACCCACATTCTCTCTTTTAGCCCCAATCTGTTTCCCTCTAACAACTTCGACAATTTACAATCGCTTTGTGTTTTTTTCTACCTTCATTAGAATGTAAGCCTTGTGAGAAGGGTCTGAGATTTTACTCTACTTGCAAGCTAACAATCTAGCACGCTACAGCTTCATGGATGCTGGCAGAAGACACGAAACCCCGGGGTCAGAGACAAAGAACCGTATTACTCAGAGCACAGGAAGCAGCATGAGCTTCATGCTTTTACCTCAGTTCTCCTAGCTCCCCCAAGTCCCACGGGGGCAGCACAGAGATGCCCAGGTGCATGCTGCACATGCAGTGGGTTTGCATCACAGCTGAGAAACCTAAATATTTTATAATGGGATGCAAGCAAACCTGCCTGAACTTCAACCTGGAGGGAGACATCTTTGTTATCCTGGATAGTATACAAACCTGCCCGCTTCTCTGGAGGGAGATATTATCTTCGTCTTTGAAGGCTATTTTCTCTCAAGTATCTTTAAAGAGCTAGTGCCCTACTGACAAAATGTGCAGAAACTCAAGAGACCTATGGAGAATTGTTTCCCGACAGAGGATAGGGATCATGCATGTATTTGTCACTGCCCTGTGTCCACTATTCAGCACAGTGTCTATCCCATAAAATCAGTCAGCATTCTTGGTTGTAAGCCACAGAAATTAAACTACTTTCCTGAATAACAAATGGGAATTTACAAAACCTATTATTTTTAAAATTTGTGTTTTGAGCAGGTAATATTCACGAAGTACAAAAATATACTTATATTAAACTAGATATATGTGGTATACAGTGAAAACTCTCCCTCCTACTCCTGTCCCCATCTGCCCAGGTCCCCCACCATCACTTCTGCACTACTGTTGTTATGTGCCATTGAGTTGATTACAACTTATAGTAACCCTATATGACAGGGTAGAACTGACCTGTAGGATTTTCTTGGCCCAGCTGCTAAACAGAGGGTCAGCAGTTCAAATCCACCAACTACTCCTCGGAAACCCTATGGGGCAGTTCTACTGCTATGAGTCAGAATCAACTAGACAGCAATGAGTTTTTTTGGTTTAATCTTTCTGGGAGCAGATCACCAGGTCTTTTCTCCCTCAGAAAGGCTGGTGCATTCAAACCGCTGACCCTTCTGTTAGCAGTCGAGCAATTAACCACTGCACCACCAGGTGTCATTTCTACAATACCACAACAAGGTAACCACTGTTTTTAGTTTCTTGTGTTTGATTCTAGATTTTTTTTTAATGTACATACCAAGAAACATAAATTTATTTTTATTTTTCCCTTTTCTACACAAAATATAGCTTACTATGCATGTTCCTCTGTATCTTGCTTTTCCTACTCAATGTATCTTAGAGCACACCAAAGTACTCATTATTTTTTATTTTGTAATGCCCATGGCATATTCCACAGAGTGACAGTGCCACAGTTTATTTAACCCGTTCTCTACTGATGAACAATTTGGATATCTCCAGTCTTTTGCTGCCACATAGGATGTTACAATGAGTAGCTTCAGTGGAAGTATATACGTAGGTGAGATTCCCAGAAGCGGATTTGCTAGGTTCAAGGGTATTGCCATCTTGATAGACGTTTTTACATTACTCTCCAAAGGAGTTGTACCAAAGTATGAGAGAATCTGTTTCTTCACACTCTTTCCAGGCCTGGTTATGTTCTCATGACTTATTCAACAAACTTCTTCTCAAAGTTTTTGGCCCCATTTGAATGAAAGATTGCCTTTTCTTTAGGATTAATGAAAAGTAACATATAATCAATCCGGTTACTAACTAGCCTAAGATAAACTAGGAAGAAAGGCCTGGCGATCTACTTCCAAAAATTAGCCAATGAAAACCCTGTGGGTCACAACACAACATTGTCCAATACACTGCTGGAAGATGAGCCCCACAGGTTGAAGGGCTCTCACAATACACGGTGGCTGCAACAATGGACTTGAACACACCAGCCGTCTTAGTTATCTACTGCTGCTATAACAGAAAATACCACAAGTGAGTGATTTTAACAAACAGAAATCTATTTTCTTGTAGTTAGGAGGCTAGAACTCTAAAATCAGGGCACCGGCTCTAGGGGAAGGCTTTCTCTCTGTTGGGTCTTGGGAAAGGTCCTTGTCTCTTCAGCTTCTACCTCTTGGCTCCTTGCTGATCTTTATGTGGCATGGCATCTATCTTTCCTCATCTCTGCTATCTTGCTTGCTTAGTTAGTCTCTTTTATAGCTCAAAAGAGATTGAATTAAGACACACCCTACACTCATACTACCACATAAACATAGCAAATAAAACCCACTCCCAAATGGGATTATAACCACTACAGGGGTTAGGATTCACAGCACATACGTTTGGGGGGCACATTTCAATCTATAACACCAAGATGGTACAAGACTGGGCAATGTTTCATTCTGTTATACATGAGGTCGCCATGAGTCGGAGCTGATTCAACAGCAACTAACAACAACAACAAGTACTGTTCATGGAAACAACTTGTATTTCTGGACCTTACCTTAAATGAAAAGGCTAAAAAGCCTACTATGTAGTTTACAAGTGTTTACTTTTTTTTAGCACATTATAATCGCAAAGTTTAGAATAAGAGAACAATACCATGAGTGAGATAAAAAAAATTTTTTTTGAATGGACAAAAACATGATATCCTCTGAATTCAGGGAAAACCAAACATAAGTTTCTCTATTTCATAGGTGAGGAATTAAATGCGCCAGAGATAAAGGATATTTACCTGGAATTCAGACAGCTTAGGTACTAACCCTAATCAGATGGCTCCGTGCCCTAGCACATGACCATTACTTTCTGGGCCTCAGTTTAGGGAAAGGAGTGGGTATCTTCCAGCTCTCAACTTCTGAGTTATTCTAGTTCAGTGCTAAGTCAGTGAGGGAATCTGGACCAGAATAGAAGTCTCCAGACACTGATTTCAATTCATCATCTATGAAGGCAGCACTGCTGCTTGCAGTTGCATGGTTTGTGCACTGCACAAGGGTACCCAGTTTAGGAGATGAGTGGGGAATGAAATCCTGCCCCAGGTCAGCTCTCCAGGCTGCACACCTTGGCTCGCAGCTGTGTCAGCCAAGTAGAGTTGGTACCTTTTTCTAGTTGCCTCCCCAGAGGGGCCATCTTTTCCTAGAGGCACAAAGGTACCGTATAGGCTAGCAGTGACCCTAGGAAAAGGCAGCTTCCATTACTGCTTTACTTTACTTGGAATCCACTGTGGAAATTGTCTTAGCTTGGTCTTGCCTGAAGAGTGAGATAAGGTACCACTGACAGAAGGGAATAGGCATGATGGGACAGAGGAAACAGGGGTGGATTAACCAGTAAGCAAGGTATGAACAGGCTTACAGTAAGCAAGGTACTAAGGGCTTAACTGTGTTTACTAACTGTGCACTATAGATTAGTAAGTAAGTAGCAGTAAGCCCATTCTTACCTTGTTTATTGGGTAATCCATCCCTGTTTGGAAATGATTTGTGTATTTGTTATGGATTGAATTATGTCCCCCCAAAAATGTATCAATTTGGCTGGTCCATGATTCCCAGTGTTTTGTGGTTGTCCTCCATTTTGTGATTGTAATTTTATGTTAAAGAGGTTTAGGGTGGGATTGTATAACACCCTTACTAAGGTCACATCCCTGATCCAATATAAACAGAGTTTCCCTAGGGTATGGCCTGCACCACCTTTTATCTTACAAGAGATAAAAGGAAAGGGAAGCAAGCAGACAATGGGGGACCTCATACAACCAAGAAAGCAGTGCCGGGAACAGAGTGCATCTTTTGGACCCGGGGTCCCTGCATGGAGAAGTTCCTAATCTGGGAGAAGACTGATCATGACAAGGACCTTCCTCCAGAGCTGACAGAGAGAGAAAGCCTTCCCCTAGAGCTGATGCCCTGAATTTGAACTTGTAGCCTACTAGACTGTGAGTTCCTTCCTGTCTTCTCGTCTTTGCTTTGGAGGAAGTGCCGCCCGTTTGGTCTCGTTTACTTGATTGAACTAAGAAGCACGTTCCTCCCATGTGGTGTTGTTTGTTTTATAGGCCTGTCTAATCTTTGGCTGAAAGGTGGACTTCAGGAGTGGCTTCAGCTGTCTGGGGGCCACTGTCTCTGAGGGACTTGTCTTCCAGCACTGTATCAGACAATGTTCCACTGCTACTCAAAGGTTTTCACTGGCTAATTCTTTTCAGAAGTTGACCTCCAGGTCCTTCTTCCTAGTCTGTCTTAGTCTGGAAGCTCAGCTGAAACCTGTCTGCCATGGGTGACCTTGCTGTTATTTTAACAGTGGTGGCATAGCTTCCAGCATCACAGCAACATGCAAGCCCGCACAGTACAACAAACTGATAGACAGGTGGGGTTTCCAATTTCCAATTTGGATGCCCTTTATTTCTTTTTCTTGCCTTACTGCTCGAGCTAGAACTTCCAGCACAATGTTAAATAGGAGAGGAGATAAAGGGCACTCTTGTCTTGTTCCTCTTCAAGGGGAATGCTTTCAGCCTCTCTCCATTGAGAATAATGTTGGCTGTTGCTTTTGTATAGATGTGCTTTAGTATGTTTAGGAATTTCCCTTCTATTCCTATTTTTTGAGAGTTTTTATCAGGAAAGGGTGTTGGACTTTATCAAATGCCTTTTCTGCATCAATTGAGATGATCATGTGATTATTTTCTTTTGTTCTATTTTTGTGGTGGGTTATGTTGATTTTCTAAGGTTGAACCATCCTTGAACACCTGGTATGAATCGCACTTATTGTGTATTATTTTTTTTATATGATGCTGAATTCTATTGGCTAGAATTTTGTTGAGAATTTTTGCATCTCTATATTCATGAGGGATATTGGTCTGTAATTTCCTTTTTTTGTGGTGTCTTTGCCTGGTTTTGGTGTCAGGGTTATACTGGCTTCACAGAATGAACTCGGAAGTTCCCCTTCCTTCTCTATGCTCTGAAATAGTTTGAGTAGTACTAGTGTAAGCTCTTTTCTGAATGTTTGGTAGAATTCTCCAGTGAAGTCATCTGGGCCAGGGCTTTTTTGTTGGGAGTTTATTACCTTTTCAATCTCTTCTCTTGTTATAGGTCTGTTCAGATTTTCAACATCAATTTGTGATAGTTTAGGTAGGTAGTGTGTTTCTAGAAATTTATCCATTTCCTCTAGGTTTTCAGATTTGTTGGAGTATAGTTTTTCATAATACTCTGTTATAATCCTTTTATTTCAATTGGGTCTGTTGTAATGTCCCCCATTTCATTTCTTATTTGGGTTATTTGCATCCTCTCCTGTTTTTCTTTTGTCAGTTTGGCCAATGGTTTGTCAATTTTGTTGATCCTTTCAAAGAACCAGCTTTCAGGTTTGTTGACTCTTTCTGTTGTTTTTTATTCTCTATTTATTTCTGTTCTGCTCTTTATTATTTTCTTTCTTCTGGTGGCTGTGGGCTTCTTTTGCTGTTCTCTTTCTATTTGTTTTAGAGTTGTATAGCTAATGTTCTGATTTTGTCCCTTTCTTATTTGATGTGTGTATCTATTGCTAGAAATGGACCTCTAAGCACTACCTTGCTGTGTCCCAAAGCTTTTGTATGATGTGTTTTCATTTTTGTTTGATTCTAGGAATTTTTTTTATTCCATCTTTGGTTTCTTCTGTTACCCAAAGGTTTTTAAGCAAGGTGTTATTCAGTCTCCATGTATTTGATTTTTATCTTGTTCTTCCTGTAGTTAATTTCTACTTTTATGGCGTTGTGATCAGAGAAGATGTTTTGTATTATCTTAACTTTTTGGATTTTGTTGAGGATTGCTTTTTGGCCGAAGATGCAGTCTATTCTGGAGAATGTTCCATGTGTGTTGGAAAAGAATGTGTACTTTGCAGCTGTTGGGTGCAGTGTTCTATATATGTCTATGAGGTCAAGTTGGTTGATTGTGGCCTTAAGATCTTCTGTATCTTTGTTGAGTTTCTTTCCAGATATTCTGTCCTTTCCCAAGAGTGGTATGTTGAAGTCTCACAATATTGTGAAGTCTCAAAATACTACTATTATTGTGGAGCTGTCAATTTCTCTTTTCAGTGCTGTTAGAATTTGCTTTATGTATTCTGGAGCCCTGTCATTGGGTGTGTAGATAGTATGGTTATGTCCTCATGGTGGATTGTCCTTTCAATCATTATATAATGTCCTTGTCTTTTATGGTGGATTTTGTTTTAAAGTCTATTTTATATGAGATTAGTATTGCCACTCAGCTCTTTTTTGGTTGCTGTTTTCTTGGTATCTTTTTCAATCCTTTGATTTTTAACATATTTATGTCTTTGTTTCTAAGGTGTGTCTCTTACAGATAGCATATTGATGGGTCTTGTTTTTTTTAATCCACTCTGTCACTCTCTGTCTCCTTATGGGTGCATTGAAGCCATTTACATTCAGTGTGATTATTGATAGATATGAGTTTATTGTTGTCATGTTGTAGTGTTTTGTGGTGGTGACATTTTGTTTGTTCCTCTTACTCTTCTGTGCCTAATTCCTTTTGTTTGTGTTTTTTTGTTTTTGTTTGTTTATTTCATTTTTGTAGGTTTTGTGTTTACTGAGTCTTTATGTTTTTCTTCTTTATTTTGATGAGTAAGTTTGTTAGCTTTATTTGTGGTTACCTTGAAATTTACCCCTATTTCCCAAGTCTTTTATTGCTTGATATTGCCTTGACTTCCTCTCCATTTGAAAGTTCTATACCTACACCATTTATTACCTCTTTTATTGTTCTGATGTTGTGATTTACAGATTGACCTCTTTGGTTCCCTGTTGTAAATCTTTTAGTTTTGTTTTATCTTTAGAGTTCATTATCTAGGTTGTTATCTGGCTTATGTGCTACATTTTGATTGTTGTGTGATGTCGTTGGTTCTCTAACTGAAGGATTCCCTTTAATAATTCTTGTAAGTTTGGTTTGGTTTTTACATATTCCCTTAATTCCTGTTTATCTGGAAATGCCCTAATTTTGCCATCACATTTAAGTGAGAGTTTTGCTGGATGTATTATTCTTGTTTAGTAGCTTTTTTCTTTCAGGATTTTATATGTGTCATCCCATTGCCTTCTTGCCTACATGGTTTCTGCCAAGTAATCAGAGCTTAGTGTCATTATTTCCCCTCTGTACGTGACTTTTTGTTTTTCTTGAGCTGTTCTCAGGATTCTTTCTTTGTCTTTAGCTTTAGCAAGCATGATTATGATATGTCTTGGTGATTTTCTTTTGGGATCTATCCTATATGGGGTTCGCTGAGCTTCTTGGATGGCTATCTTTTCATCTTTCATGATATTAGGCAAGTTTTTTGCCAGCAAATCTTCAGTAATCCTCTCCGTGTTTTCTATTTCCTCCCCCTGTTCTGGAACTCCAATCAGATACAAATTTTTGCTTTTGATTGTATCCCTCATCAATCTCAGGGCTTCTTCATTCTTTTCTCTGATTTTTCCTTGAACAATGTGGTATCTATGGATTTGTCTTCAATTTTGCTGATCCTGTCTTCCATGTTTTCAAATTTGCTCCTAAAACCATCTACTGCACTGTCCATTTTGAAAACATATTGTTTATCTTTTGTATTTCTAATTGTTGTTTTTGTATGATTTCTAGTTGTTTGTTTATTTTAACATTTTGTTCCTGTAATATTTTCCTGAATTGTTCTATTGTTTGGTTTGTTTTTCCTGTTTTTTTTTTCCCCTGTATTTTCCATGATTTTGTCCATCTTTTCCCTATTTTTGTCTGCATTTTCCTTCATCTCTTGTAGAGCCCTGAATATTACAGTTCTGAATTCCCTATCAGATAGTTCCACTGCCTTTTCCTCTACCAAAAGGTCATTTGGTGTTTTATTTTGGTAGCTTTCTGGAGTCATCCTGTCCTTTTTTTTTTTTTTTAATATATGTTTTGATACTGTCTGCTGTCTCTGGGACATTCAGGAATTATTTTCTTCATTTATTGATTGTAGATTTGTTTTGTCCTGCTTTTTTTGTTTTATTTGGTTATGTTTGTGCAGGTGGACTGAGTATGTTTTTTTGCTCGCTCGTCTGTGGGCACGATACTTCTCACCACCTTGTCCAAGTGGGTCAGGCCAGTTACTCAGCTATGGTGCACAGGGCAGGTCCAGTGGGGGAGGGGGGTTGTTGGGAATGGGTCGTTTGCAGCATGCATTGGGGCCAACAGGGCGGGGCCCAGGGGCTTTGCAAGACGGGGTCCAGGGGACTGCATTGGTGCTGCTTGGGGGTGCGACACTCAGTGCTTAGTGCAGATAGGCAGGAGGGAAGGGAGAGGACGTGATGTGCAGAGCTAAGTGGTGAGAAAAAGAAGAGAGAAAAACAAAAGCAAAAATAGGAAAAAAAGAAAATAATGGCATGGTAGGATTCTGTGGGTGGGGCAGGGCAAAGCCAGCGAGGCCGCGTGCCAGTGGAGCCTTCCAGTGGAGGTAGTGCAGACCTGGGGATGCCATGCACTGGTAGCTCTCTAGTAGAGCAGTGTAGTACAGCCCATTAAGAAGGGGAGGGGATGGCACACACGGCTAGCTGGGTGGCAGAAATGAAAGGATGGAAGTGTGAGAGAGAAGAAACATGAAAAGCCAAAAACAAAAACAAAGCAAAAAGACAGGAAAACAACCAAAAAAAATAAAATAAAATGGCGCTGAAGCAGCTAGCTGGTGGGGGCAAGATAGACCAGAGCAGCAGGGAACTGGTGTCTTTCTGGTTGAGCAATCATAGCCCCCTGCTGGAAAGCAGCAGAGGCTGCATAGAGGGAAGAATGATGGGGAGTGGGAAAGTGTGCATTCCTGGTTACCGGGTGCTCTGTCTCTCCACGAAGTTGCCTTCCCATACTCCCTGCCCATGGTCCTTGGTGGCTGAGGTCCAAGATGGAAAATCTGTCTGGCAGAGAGCTGGTTTCTCTCCAGCCAAGTGACCATGGCCTGATGGAAAGCAGTGGAGGCCTCATACAGGGAAGGGTGAGGGGTGGGAAAGCGTGTATCCTGCTTATCAGATCTGTATCCTGCTGGGAGCTCTGTGAAGTTGCCTTCCCATACTCCCTGTCTGCCTTCCTTGGTGGCTATACTCCAAGATGGAGAATCTCTGCTGCATTAGCTGGTAGGGGACCTCCCCTCTGTGGCTCTCCTCATTCTCTCTTCTCTGTCAGTTTCTTACTCCACTCAGTGCTTGATCTAGTTCTTTGTCCCTTCATTTGATACTTAGGGTTCCAGGGTTGATGTTTGTATCTGTTTTACTTAGTTTTTTGGGTCTTTGCTGCAGAGGGATGGCATGGTGCTTCTGTCTACAGTGCCATGTTTTTGTTGTGTCTTTCTTCTAATTCTTTCATTCCATGGCAAATGTGTCTTACCGTCTTGTGCTAAGTAAGCTTAATTCCTAGTATTGACCAACTCAATCTATTGGTAACATCCACTTTCAAAGAATATCTATTTTTCTAGGTTACTACTAATTTTGGTGGTAAGTTTTAAGGACAAGTGAGGTATCAGTTCCCTAATATTCTCTGAGTTGATTGAAAAATTTTGACCAATTGAACCAATAATTGGATTTAAAATTTTACAGAATCCTGACTATTTGATCAACTCAAACAACCAACCATCAACAGTAGCTAATTCAACACATGCATCGACAATTGTTTATTTACCTAACTTCACCTTAAGTCATTCTGGAAGGACAAACTCATCTAATGTTTGTTGTTGCTTATTTGGAACACTTCTGACACATTTTTCAATCCTCCTGGTCTTCTTGCTTTGCACTGCATTATATTCATCCACGTGGTGATGCTTCAAATGCCTTTCTAAATTTGCTGCACGGTCTCCAACCATATCTGTGTTGCAAATTTTACACGTACTTTTATTTTCAATCTTTTCATACTTGAAAAATCCTTGATATGGATATTCTCTGGTTCATCCCATACTAGAATTCAAGGGATAAGAAATAATATTAACATAAGAGCATATTTTATAGTCACTATATTACATTAAGGTAAAAACAAGTCATAGACTTTGATAACATAAAGGAATAGAAAAGAATTAGAGCCAGTACATATTAAAATGCTTCTAGTCATGTATCATCAGTATGTTAGAAAAACTGAAACAACTTTGCTTTTACATTCGCAGAGTTTGCTGACTTCTTCCACTTGAAGTCCCACTTCACAACGTTCTCATAAATTTATCCAGCACCTTTGAAGAAAATCTCACTTCACAGTGGTGCCATCAAGTTTTTTTCATTGAAATACCAGTATATCACAATTGAAACATTAATTTTCCTCCTGCTAGTTGCTGATGTTCGTTAACATTTCCATTTGTGAGATAAATATCAAATTTAAACATATAAGTACAAACAACGTATGATAGTACATTCAAGTTGAGTTTGAATACTAGAATCATCAGAAAATTATGTGCTATTTTCTATTTCTTGAATTTAAATATCACACTTTAAAAATGTGAATAATGTATGTTTAAAATGCTTACACTCACCTGACAAATTTCCATTCACATGACACTCTGTTCAGAACTTGATGCTGTTTAACCAGCTTTTTCAGATTTCTGACTGCAAGTGTTCTCAATCATCGAGCGTTTCTCACATCTTTGTTAGGCACAGCTCATGTTACTGTGAGAGAGGTGAAGCACAGAGTGGAAACAGCAAACTCTGACTGGCCTGTGAATCATCTTGCATCACGGTAGTCATCACCTATAGCTGCAGCTCCGCAACATCACTTGCCAAAGCAATGAACTATGCCCTTACCAGCCATGGGCCAGAGAAGCATTGCGCACTCGTGGGTGCCAGATGCAAATCAAACCAACACAAATGGTCCAATGGGCTTGCTTACAACTTAAAAATTATCACTGAGCTGAAAATAGCAGAGGGAAAAAAAACAGTTTTTGATTTTGGTTTAGATTTAGAAAAACATTATTTTTCGATTCAGGTTTTGGTTTCACTTTGGCAAAAATTTCAGTTTTTTTTTCAGTTTCAATTTTTAGTTCAGTTCCGGTTTGAAGCCCTGGTTCAAATGTTCCTCCTAGCTATTTCTCAAATCCGCCCATTTCTCCCCATCCCCATGATTCCTACCCAAGTTCAAATCATCATTAACCCTCTCTAAGCTGATTTCATCAGGCTTCTAATAGATTTCTCTGCCTCCAGTCCATCCACACCACAATCAAGGAAGTCTCTGTAAAATGCAATCCTCATCATGTCACTCCCCTTTAACACTTTTCAGTGATTCCCTATTTTTCTTAGGATAAACCTCTAGCTTCTTAAAATGGCTTACAAGATTCTCTCATCTGGTGCCTCTGAACTTTTCTTCCTCATTTTGAGTCTCCCTCCCTTTGCTCTCTTTGTTTTAGCCACAGGAGCAGTGTTTCCATGAAGGAATTCCTTCTTGGCCAGTCTCAGGAAATTTACATGTTTTTCTAAATTCCAAGGAAAACCAGTCAAGAAATCCAAACATAATCTCACAAGAATTAAAGCTTAACAGTAGCTCAGAATGAGGATATCATTGGATTGAAGGAATTCACTGTTATCAGATTGAAAGCAAAAGCAGGAAATGCTGATGTGTAGAGTCAAAAGTTAGGGTCAACATTTCTGGGAACTGGGATAGCAGCAAGTAGGAGAGAAGTAGCAAGGATCAAATCATTCAGTCTTGCTTGTACTTGTTGCCATGTTATAAGTGTGTGTTTATGGACCTGTCTTCTGTTAATGGTTCATTCTTGAAAATAAAATAATTGCTTTATATGCAGAGGATACTGTATACACGGTCCCTGTGTGGTGCAGTTTGTGCTTGACAACTAACCTAAAGGTTGGCGGTTCAGCACCATGGAAGAAAGGCCTGGTGATCTGCTTCCATAAAGATTACAGCCAAGAAAACCCTATGGAGGAGTTCTATTCTTTAACACATGGGGTCACCATAAGTCAGAACTGACTTGATAACATGGGTTTGGGTTTTTTTACCCTGTAAACAAATCTTAGGCATGGTATTCTAATAACAAGTTGTGGGGTTGCTTGACAGGCAAAAACTATGGATGTCCCTATATGCATACTCATCCTTCATGTCTCAGGTCTGATATCTGTCCCTCCAGGAAGTCACCCTTGATCTTTCATCTTGGTTATGTGCCACTCCTATGTACTCCTTTAGCTCCACTCTTCTAGCATGTATCACACCATGTGGAGGTTTGGTACATTGGTAGTCCCAAATGAACCACACCTCCTGGTAGTCATGATCTTGTGTGGTCATGATTATGGGCTTAGCCATGTAACTTGCTTTGGCTATTGGGACATTAGTCAGAGTGATAGAAGCAAATGACTGATAAGGGCTTGCAAATTGGAACCTGGTCTCTTGAAACACTCCCCCTTGAAAGCAGGCATCACACTATAAAAAAGCCCACACTAAACTACTGTATGATGAGAGGCTTCAGGGAGGGAGACCCAGAAGGATGAGAGGCCATCTGGAACCTTCCACCCCTAGCCAAGTTCCCAGGTGAATGCAGCTGCTACAGTATGTGAAGCAGAAGAACTGCCCAGCTGAGCCCAGTCTACCCACAGAATTGTGAAAAGTAGTAAATCATTCTTTTCCTAAGCCACTGAGATATAAAATGGTTTGTTATACAGCAGGAGCCCTGGTGGCAGTGGTTAAAGCCATTGGCTGCTAACGAAAAGGTCGGTGGTTTGAACCTACCAGCTGCTCCATGGGAGAAAGATGTGGCAGTCTGCTTCTGTAAAGATTGACAGCCTGGGAAACCCTACAGGCAGTTCCACTCTGTCCTACAGGGTCACTACGAGTCAGAATCAACTCAGCAGTGGTTTTGGTTTGATTTGCTATATAGCAATTGATAACAAAAACACATCGTATTATAATAACCGGTTACTTCTCTCCTCTTCCACTAAACTTCAAGTTATAGAAAGGTAAGATCTGGCTAAATAAATGCTTTTTGAATGACTGCTCATGTATTCTCAGGTTAGGTCAGACTTAACAGCATTGCTGACTCATGATCAGCTTGGATTAAGTAGGCAGTGATTAAATATTTTGATTCTACTTGCATAGAATTCATTGTCGTTGATAGTTACCATGGGGTCAGCGCTGACTTGTGGCGACCTTTTATATAATAGAATAAAATGTTGCCTGGTCCTGTGACAGCTTCATGATTGTTGGTATGTTTGAGTTCATTGTTGTGGCTATTATGTCAACCCACTTCACTGAGGGTTTCCCTCTTTTTTGCTGACACTATACCTTACCAAAGGACACAGTGGTTAAGCCTTGGCTGCTAACCAAAAGGTCAGTGGTTCCAACCCACCAGCTGCTCTGTGGGAGAAAGATGTGGCACTCCACTTCTGTAAAGATTTACAGCCTTGGAAACCCTATAGGGAAGTTCTATTCTGTCCTAGAGTGCCACTATGTGTCATCTGACTTGACAGCAGTGGGTTTGGTTTTTTTTTTAAAAAAAAAAAAGTTTAATACTTTACCAAAAGGAGTACTGCAATGGTTAAGCACTTGGCTTCTAACCCAAAGATTGGTGGTTCAAACCCACAAGCTGCTCCTCAGGAAAGACATCTTGAAAATCTGCTCCAGTAAAGATTACAGCCTAGGAAACCCTGTGGAGCAGTTCTACTCTGTCCTATAGAGTCTCTATGAGTCAGAATCTACTATACAGCACATAACAACAACATACTTTACCAAACATGATGCCCTTTTCATTAATGAAAGGAAAAGGTAGCAAGCTATGACTTTCTGTCTCTCTAGCTGTAACTAAGATACCACATCAAATAAAAAGGAATTAGCACTTTAAAAACATTGCTCCTTCATTGAGCCTTCCTGTTGTTCTTTAGAAGCCAATTTAGGTTGAGTTCCACCCCCACCCCACCACCACAACTGGCAACTCTTCTTAAAACTTTATTTGGAAAACACCCCTACTTCAAACATCAGGAAGATCTAGGGGGAGGGGAGTGAAGGGTGGTGGAAACGGCAAAAAAGTTTGGACTTAATCCATGCTGAAAACTTTTAATCAGATCAGCCTCCTACTTAGCACTCCAGCTTGAGGTGATCACACCCTCCTCTGAGCTCCTTTAAGGTTTTTGTCTTCCCCATCTAGCAATTAATCCCTTACAACTCTCCCCATATCTCTTCTCTTCTGGTCTTTGCATTTGGTTCTACTATTTAATTTTTCACAGGTTTATGTCTAGCCTCTTCATTCCTCACAGAGCCTTGCACATTGTAAGCATGAAATAAAGAGCTCCCACAGAATGGTTTTGCTCCTAGCAGCTCTACCAAAACAGTGGACAAGAAAGACTGTGAACAGCCCAGGATAGAACCACAGATTGCTAAGGCTTGTAGAGCACTATTATAGCTGCCTGGGATTGCAACCTCCTTCAGAAGGCGAAGGCATTTGCCAGATGGCCTCACCTTTAGCCTTAATTTCTGCTTCCCTCAGAGATGGCCTGAGATGTTCCACTATGCCTGAGATGTTCCTGGGCACACCCAGGAGAACGAGCATGGCTCGTGGCTTGTTCTTCAGAGGTGTCCTACCCCAAATCTGAGATCTTTTTAGCCTTTGGGGTGAGGGATAAATGATTTACAAATCTCTCTCTCTCTGCCTCTATGTCTCTGTACCTGTCTCTATCTCTTATCTATGAATCTATGAATAATTCTCTGCCTTGGCTGAGGTTACAAAAAGAAGAACGTTCATTATGAAGGATTTCACTTAAACATGAGTCTATCCTGCCAGTAAGAGACACTAACCAGGTTCCTGAAGTAGCAAAGGAGCCTTTTTCTAAGGGGGCAGTTACAGAAAAGATAACTTCTCTGCGATCTGGAGTGACTTCCATATGGATCTACCGTCTGCATTCCTCTCCATCTGATAATGCCATGTGTTATATGTGTTTTCTGTATGCTCTCAACTCACATCTGACTCTGTAATATTCTTAAAACACATATTTGTAAGTCACTATTACGTATCCACCACTTGTCTGTCCTTTTGTCGTACTATTGGGGCTTGCGTGTTGCTGTGATGCTGGAAACTATGCCACTGGTATTTCAAATACCAGCAAGGTCACCCATGGTCGACAGGTTTCAGCAGAGCTTCTAGATTAAGACAGACTAGGAAGGAGGAGTTGGCTATCTACTTCTAAAAAAATTGGCCAGTGAAAACCTTATGAATAGCACCAGAACATGGTCTGATATAGTGCCAGAAGATGATCCCCTCAAATTGAAAAGT
This sequence comes from Dugong dugon, assembly GCA_030035585.1. Taxonomy (NCBI): domain Eukaryota; kingdom Metazoa; phylum Chordata; class Mammalia; order Sirenia; family Dugongidae; genus Dugong; species Dugong dugon. Next base: position 189,478,265 of record CM057465.1, read on the forward strand.
ACTGAAAATATGACTGCGGAAGAGCTGCCTCCTCAGAGTAGAGTCGATCTTAATGATGGAGATGGAGTCAAGCTTTTGAGACCTTCATTTGCTGATGTGACATGATTCAAAATGAGAAGAAACTGTGAAAAATATCCATTAATAACCAGAATGTGGAATGTACAAACTATGAATCTAGGAATATTGGACGTTGTCAAAAATGAAATGGAAAGCTTGAAGATCAATACCCTAGCCAATACTGAGCTGAAATGGACTGGTATTGGCCATTGTGAATTGGACAATCATATGGTCTACTATGCCAAGAATGACAAATTGAAGAGGAGTGGCATCACATTCATTGTCAACAGGAACATTTCAAGATCTATTCTGAAGTACAACGCTGTCAGTGATAGAATAAAATTCATACAACTACAAGGAAGACCAGTTAATATGATTATTATTCAAATTTACACACCAAACATTAATGCCAAAGATGAAGAAATTGAAGATTTTTACCAATTCCTGCAGGCTGAAATTGATCAAATATGCAATCAAGATGCATTGATAATTACTAGTGATTGGGATTCGAAAGTTAGAAACAAAGAAGAAGGATCTGCAGTTGGAAAATATAGAGTTGGTGACAGAAATGATGCTGGAGATCACATGACATAATTTTGCAACACAATGACTTTTTCATTGCAAAAACCTTTGTTCAAGAACATAAATAGTGACTTTGCCGGATGGAACACACAGCAATAAAATCTACTACATCTGTGGACAGAGATGATGGAAAAGCTCAATATCATCAATCAGAAAGAGGCCAGGGTCTGACTGAAGAACAGACCATCAGCTTCCCATATGCAAATTCAAGTTGAAGCTGAAGAAAATTAGAACAAGTCCACGAGAGCCAAAGTTTGACTTTGAGTATATCCCACCTGAATTTAGAGACCATCTCAAGAACAGATCTGACACTTTGAACACTAATGACTGAAGACCAGATGAGTTGTGGAATAACATCAAAGACATCATACATGAAGGAAGCAAAAAGTCATTAAAAAGAGAGGAAAGAGACACTTCTGGGCAACATGGTGCTATAGACAGAAGTACCACGCCATCCCTCAGCAGCAAAGATCTGGAAAACTAAGTCAAACAGAGACGCACATCAATTCTGAAACCTTAAGCATCAAATGAAGGGATAAAGAACTCAGCCAAGCACCAAATGGAATAAGAAACTGACTGAGAACAGAGTACGAGGAGAGATACATGCAAAGGTCCCCTATCAGCTACCACAGCACGGATCCGCCATCTTGGACTCCTATCGGAGACTGGTAATCAGGAGGTACGAGAAAGCAGCTTCATGGAGTTTCCAGCAGGAGACAGAACAACCGGTAATGAGTGATATACACTTTCTGACTCCCCACCCTTCTTCACCCCGACTAGGACTCCTCTGCTTCCTGCAGCCACAGTCTCCTGGCTGGGAAGCACAGGCTTCATCCCAGTGTCGCCTGGATTCTGCCCGCCCGCACTTGCTGGCTCCCTGAGTGCCATTTGTTGGCTGTTGGTGTTGCTTTTTTTCTGCTTCTTTAGATTTCTTCCTTACCTCTTACCACCCCTCCTCCTTTCTCTGAAATACCTGGCTCCTTGGGCCATCTTTGCTTCTTCCTGAAAGGCTGCGAAACACCGCTTGACTGTGAAACTACTTCCCGGCCCATGACACCACGCTGGTGGGACCCCTGGGGCTTTTTTTTGTTTGTTTGTTTGTTCTGTTTTGATTTGTTTGTTTGTTTGTTTTTTTTTCTCAGCTTGGGAACCTCTTCTAGCCAGACAGTACTGCATGGCTTCAGAGCTACTCTCTCCCTCTGCGCAGTTGCACAGTGACATACCTGGGGGCATTTCTTTTTTCTTGTGTTTTTTTATTTGTTTGTTTTTGTTTCTTTGTTTTTTCTCTCTCTTTCTCCTTATTGTCTTTCTTCATTTCCAGTTTATCATATCTCTATACTTACCTTCTCTTCCTGTCTCCTGATTACCTGGCGCTGTGTGACACATCTACCTCTTCTAGCCAAGATGTACTTCACAGCCTGGGAGTACTAGTGTCCTAGCAGCCTGGGGGCTTTTCTTTTTTTCCTCTAGTTTTTATTTATTCGTTTTTTTCTTTTACCCTTTTTATTTTTTTTTATTTTTTTCTCCATTTCTCAGTATCTCATCTATCCACTCCAATAGCAAGCTCTCTTAGCACTCTTTTTTGTTTTTTTGTGTGTGAGTTTTTGGCTCCTGTTCCTCTCTTCTCTTTCCAGTACCCCTTTTAGATCCACACATCACAATCTCCCCCCTCCTTCCTGCTGATCTGAACAGTGCACTAAACATCACAACCCCAAGAAGCACAGGCACGGCCTACCAGAACCTGACCTAGACTGATTCCCAGCCCGCTCTGTTGGCCCTAGTACGTGCCACAAACAACCCATCCTAGAAACTCCCCTTCAGCAGGACCTGCCCTGCTGTACCATATCTGAGTGACTGACCCTGCCCATTGGAGAAGGAGGTGAAAAGTATCGTGCCCACAGTTGAGCAAACAACAAAAAACATACAGCCCACCTGCTCAGACACAACCAAATAAAACAAAAAAGAAGGATGAAACAAACAAATCTACAGTCAATAAACAAGGAAAATAACTACCGAATGCCCCAAAAATAGCAGACAATATCAAAACATATATAAAAACAGGACAGGATGGTTCCAGTAGGCATACAAAATAAAACACCAGATGACCTTCCAGTACAAGAAAAGGCACTAGAACTAACTGATAAGGAATTCAAATCTCTAATATTCAGAATTATCCAAGAGTTGAAGCAAAAAGCAGACAAAAATGAGGAAAAAATAGGCAAATTCATGGAAAAGGCAGACAAATTTATGGAAAATACAGACAAAAAAATGGAAGAATTCAATAAAATAATGCTAAAGTAATGGAACAAAATGCTAAAATAAATTCACAACTAGCAATCATACAAAAACAATTAGAAATCCAAAAGATAAACAACAAGATTTCGTAAATGGACAGTGTCATAGAAGGGCTGAGGAGCAGGTTTGAAACGATGGAAGACAGGATAAGCGAAATTGAAGACAAACACTTGGATACAACTCTGAGGAAAAATCAGAAAAAAGAACGAAGAAAAATGAAGAAACTTTGAGAATTACGTGGGATACAATCAAAAGCAAAAATCTTCGAGTTATCAGAGTTCCAGAATAGAGGAAGAAAACAGAAAACACAGAGAGGATCATTGAAGAGTTCTTGACAGAAAACTTCCCCAATATCATAAAAGATGAAAAGTTGACCATCCAAGAAGCTCAACGAACCCCATATAGGATAGACCCCAAAAGAAAATCACCAAGGCATATCATAATCACACTCACTAAAACCAAAGACAAACAAAGAATCCTAAGAGCAGCCTGAGAAAAACAAAAAGTCACATACACAGGAGAAACAATAAGACTGAGCTTGGATTATTTGGCCGAAACCATGCAGGCAAGAAGGCAATGGGATGCCATATATACAACCTTGAAAAAAAAAATGCCAGCCAAGAATAATATATCCTGCAAAACTCTCATTCAAATATAATGGTGAAATTAGGTCATTTCCAGATAAAGATAAATTAAGGGACTATGTAAAAACCGTACCAAACTTACAAGAATTATTAAAGGGGGTCCTTCTATCTGATAAGAAACAACATCAGACCACAGGCTGAATCTATGACACAGGATTGTACCAGCCAGATACCAACCTAGGAAATGAACTCTCAAGGACAATCCAAAACCAAAAGAATTACAGAAGGGAACCAGAGAGGTTAATCTGTAAATGACAACAGCATCAGAACAATAAAAGTGGGAATAAAGGCTGTAGGTATAGAACCTTCAAATGGAGAGGAAGGCAAGCTGATACCAAGTAATAATAGACTGGTTGAAACCTAGGAAGGTAAGGGTAAATTTCAAGGTAACCACAAAGAAAGTTAACAAACCTACTCATCCAAATAAAGAAAAAAAATAATAAAGACTCAGTAAAAACAAAACCTACAAAAACAAAAAAAATGAAAAAAAAAAATCACAAACAAAAGGAATCCAGCACCGGAGAGTAAGGAAAAAAGAAAATGTCAGCAGCACAAAAAAGCACTACAAAATGACAGCAATAAACTCACACCTATCAATAACTGCACTGAATATAAATGGCCTAAATGCACCCATAAAGAGATGGAGAGTGACAGAATCGATAAAAAAACAGAATCCATCAATATGCTATCTACAAGAAACACACCTTAGAAACAAAGACGTAAATTTATTAAAAATCAAAGAATAGAAAAAAATATAACAAGCAAATGGCTACCAAAAAAAAAAAAAAACCGGAGTGGCATTACTAATCTCTGATAAAAGAGACTTTAAAACAAAATCCACCATAAAAGACAAAGAAGGGCAGTATATAATGATTAAGGAGATGATCCATCATGAAGGCATAACCAAAATAAACATCTGTGCACCCAATGACAGGGCTCCAAAATACATAAAACAAACTCTAACAGCACTGAAGAGAGAAACTGACAGTCCCACAATAATAGTAGGAGACTTCAACACACCACTCTCAGTAAAGGACAGAACATCTAGAAAGAAACTCAGCAAAGATGCAGAAGACCTAAAGGGCACAATCAGCCAACTTGAACTCATAAACATATAGAGAACACTACATCCAACCACTGCAAAGTACACACTCTTTTCCAGTGCACACAGAACATTCTCCAGAAGAGACCACATCTTAGGCCACAGAGCAATCCTCAACAAGATCCAAAATGTTGAGATAAGACAAAGTATCTTCTCTGACCACAATGCCATCAAGGAAGAAATTAACAATAGGAAAAGTGAGGAAAATAAAATCGATTACATGGAAACTGAATAACACCCTGCTTACAAATCACTGGGTAATAGACGAAATCAGAGATGAAATAAAAAAATCCCTAGAATCAAAGGAGAATGAAAACACATCACACCAAAACCTTCGAGACACAGCAAAGGCAGTCCTCAGAGAACAATTTATAGCAACAGACACACACATCAAAAAAGAAGAAAGGGAGAAAGTCAAAACATTAACTACAGATCCCGAACAAATAGAAATAGAACAGCAAAAAAAGCCCACAGCCACTATAAGAAAGGAAATAATAAAAACAAGAGTAGAAATAAATTAAATAGAGAATAAAAAGAACAATAGAAAGAAACAACAAAACCAAAAGTTGGCTCTTAGAAAGAATCAACAAAATTGACAAACCACTAGCCAGACTGACAAAACAAAAACAGGAAAGGACACAAGTAACCCAAACAAGAAATGAAATGGGGGACATCACAATAGACCCAACTGAAATAAAAAGGATTATAACAGAGTATTATGAAAAACTAAACTCCAACAAATTTGAAAACCTAAAGTAAATGGATAAATTTCTAGAAACACACTACCTACCCAAACTAGCACAAAGTGATGCTGAAAATCTAAACAGACCCATAAAAAGAGAAGAGACTGAAAAGGTAATTAAAAAAAAACTCCCAACAAAGAAAAAAAAGCCCTGGCCAGATGACTTCACTGGAGAATTTTACCAAACATTCAGAGAAGAGTTTATACCAGTACTACTCAAACTATTTCAGAACATAGAAAAGGAAAGAATACTTCTGAATTCATTTTATGAAGCTAGCACAACCCTGATACCAAAACCAGGCAAAGATGCCACTAAAAAAGAAAATGACAGACCAGTATCTCTTACGAATAAATGAAAAATTCTCAACAAAATTCTAGCCAATAGAATTCAGTATCATATCGAAAAAATAATATACCATGACCACGTAGGACTCATACTAGGTATGCAAGGATGCTTCAACATTAGAAAATCAATCAATGTAATCTACCACATAAATAAAAGGAAAGAAAAGAATCACATGGTCATCTCAACTGATGACCAAAGGCATTCAACAAAGTCCAACACCCATTCCTGATAAAAATTCTCAATAAATAGGTATAGAAGGGAAATTTCTCAACATAATAAAGGGCATCTATGCAAAACCAACAGCCAACATCATTCTTAATGGAGAGAAGTTGAAAAGATTTCCCTTGAGAATTAACATTTTCCTTTCTCTCCACTTCTATTTAACACTGTGCTGGAGATCCTAGCCTGAGCAATAAGGCAAGAAAAATAAATAATGGGCATCCAAACTGGTAATGAAGAAGTTAAATTGTCCCTGTTTGCAGATGATATGATACTGTACATAGAAAACCCTTAAGACTCCACAAGAAAACTACTGGAACTAATAGAAAGATTCAGCACAGTAGCAGGATACAAGATAAACATACAAAAATCAGTTGGATTCCTATACACCAATAAAGAGAACAAAGAAAAGGAAATCAGGAAAATAGTACCATTTATAAAAGCCCCTACAAAAGTGAAATACTTAGGAATAAATCTAACCAGGGATGTAAAAGACCTATACAAAGAAAACTACAAAACACTACTGCAAGAAACCCAAAGGGATCTACATAAATGGAAAAACATACCATGCTCATGGATAGACATACTCAACATTGTGAAAATGACAATTCTACCCAAAGCAATTTATAAATACAATGCAATCCCAATACAAATACCAACAACATTCTTTAAAGAGATGGAAAAACTAATCATTAGCTTTGTATGGAAAGGGAAGAATTCCTGGATAAGTAAAGCACTATTGAAGAAGAATAAAGTAGGAGAACTAGCACTACCTGACCTCAGAACCTACTATACCACTACAGTAGTCATAACAGCCTGGTACTGGTACACCGACAGACACATTGACCAATGGAACAGAATTGAGAACCCAGATGTAAATCCATCCACCTATGGTCAGCTGATCTTCGACAAGGGCCCAAAGTCCATCAAATGGGGAACAGACAGTCTTTTTAACAAATGGTGCCAGAAAAAGTGGATGACCGTCTGCAAAAAAAAGAAACAGGACCCATACCTCACATCATATACAAAAACTAATTCAAAATGGATCAAAGACCTAAATATAAAGCCAAAAACTATGAAGTTCATAGAAGAAAAAATAGGATCAACGCTAGATGCCTTAATACACAGCATTAACAGGATACAAACCATAATCAACAACCTACAAACTCCAGAAGATAAGTTAGATAACTGGGATCTTCTAAAAATCAAACACTTATGCTCATCAAAAGACTTCACGAAAAGAGTAAAAAGAGAACCTACAGACTGGGAAAAAATATTTAAATATTACAAGTCAGACAAAGGGTTAATCTCTAAAATCTATAAGAAAATCCAACACCTCTACCACAAAAGAACAAATAATCCAATTAAAAAATGGGCAAAGGAAATGAACAGACACTTCACCAAAGAAGACATTCGAGGAGCCAACAGATACATGAGAAAATGCTCACTATCACTAGCCATTAGAGAAATGCAAATTAAAACCACAATGAGATACCATCTCACCCCGGCATTACTGGCAGGTATCAAAAACACTTGAAATAACAAATGTTGGAGAGGCTGCAGGGAGATGAGAAGTTTTAGGCACTGCTGGTAGGAATGCATAATGATACAACGATTTTGAAAAATGATATGGCGCTTCCTTAGAAAGCTAGAAATATAAATACCATACAATTCAGCAACACCACTCCTAGGAATATATCCTAGAGAAATAAGAGCCATCAAACGAATAGACATATGCACACCCATGTTCATTGCAGCATTGTTCACCATTACTAAAAGATGGAAACAACCTAGATGCCCATCAACAGACGAATGGATAAACAATCTATGGTACATACACACAATGGAGTATTATGCAATGATAAAGGACAATGAGGAATCTGTGAAGCATCTCATAAGATGGATCAAACTGGAGGACATTACGCTGAGTGAAATAAGTCAATCACAAAAGGACAAACATTGTATGAGATCTCTACGGTAAAAACTCATGAAAAAGTTTACACACAAAAAGTAACAATCTTTGTTGGTTACAAGAGATGGCAGGGATGGGGGGAAACTAAATAGACAACAGATAAGTGATAACTTTAGTGAAGGGTAAGACAGTACACAATACTGGGGAAGCCAGCACAATTTGTACAAGGAAAGGTCATGGAAGCTCCATAGACACTTCCAAACTCCCTGAGGGACTCAGTTGATGGGTGGAGGGCTGTGGGGACCATGGTATCGGGGAACATCTAACTCAATTGGCATAACACAGTTTATAAAGACAATGTTCTACATTCTACCTTGGTGAGTAGTGTCTGGGATCTTAAAAGCCAGTGAGCAGCTATATGAGATACTCCACTGGTCTCACCCCTTCAGGAGCAAGGGAGATTGAAGAGAACAGGATACAAGGAAAAGATTAGTCCAAAGGACTAATGGACCACAGCTACCATGGCCTCCACCAGACTGAGTCCGTACAGCTAGATGGTGCCTGGCTACCACCACTGACTGCTCTGACCGGGATCACAACAGAGGGTCCTGGACAGAGCTGGAGAAGGATGGAGAACAAAATTCTAACACTCAAAAAAAAAAAAAAGACCAGATTTACTGGCCTGACAGAGACTGGAGAAACTCCAAGACTATGGCCCCTGGACACCCTTTTAGCTCAGTGGTGAAGTCACTCCTGAGGTTCACCATTCAGCCAGGGATTGGAAAGCCTTATAAAACAAAATGGGGCTAATGAGGCACAGCAGTCCAGGGACAAGGACTGGAAGGCAGGAAGGGACATGAAAGCTGGTGATACGGAACCCAAGGTTTGGAAGGAACAATGGGGACATGTCGTGGGGTTGTTAACCATTCTCATAGGGCAATATGTGTACTGTTTAATGAGAAACTATTTGTTCTTTAAACCTTAGTCTAAAGTACAAAGAAAAGAGGCAGGGCCAAAATGGCAGAGTAGTCAGACACTTCCGGTGGACCCTCTTACAACAAACACCCGAAAAAACAAATGAATCGATTATATATGACAATCCAGGAAACCTGAACATCAAAGGCAAAGTTAAGGAACTGGACTGAGTGGCAGGGGGAGGAAGAGACGGCTCTGAAGCAGGAAGGAGATGCCATACCTGACCTGGTGAGAGCCTGAGCCCTTCAGGCCTGATCAGCTTATGGGTGAGCAGTGAGGCAGGCAAGCAGTGGTGCTAGGGAGACTTCTCCCACACCGGGAGAGACCCAGAGGCAGAGAGTCTACTTGGCCACCTAGAACCAGTGAGAAGCAGCCCTCGACTGGCGAAAGCTAAGTACTCGCATCTGGCCTACCACACGGATCAAAAACATCCTCCTTAGGGAAAAACCTCTCTTCCATTTATCTCCCCACTCCCTGCTCTGCACTGGGTCCCAGACTGGCTTCAGCGATTACTGAGTCCCCTGGGCCAGAAGTAGGATCTGTCACATGCCCTGAGCCATTTTCTCGGCCTTGGAGAGTGAACAAATTAACAAACAAGGGAAAAAAATAAACTGCTGGCTCCCCTAAGCCAGGAATATAGGGTAGGCACAGCTCCTTTGCCTAGGCACAGGCATAGGGCATCCATGGACTTTGAGTGCCTTTCCCTCTGCATAGACCTGTGTGGGCCCATTTCAACAGCATAGGCCCTCATTACTGCAGTATAACAGGGCATATACCTGAAGTCTAACTTCAGCTGTTTCAGCTGTGAAGTGGCAGGTTTGTGGCATTTGACTCTGCTCTGCCCATTAAGCAGGGTCTTCACCTGCCCACATCAAGGGCCTGAGGACTGGTGGCTCCATCCATGCCACCTACGACAGGGGCCCAAGAATAAGAGGTGCCTCCCAGGCCTTACAGCCAACAGCACTGGGTGCTCATAATCTGCCTGCAAAACCACTCAGCTATATGCTCTAGGGAACAGGGACATGCCTTCATCCTGGACACTCGGGGGCAGCTGTCAGCCCCCTGCCTTGCTCAGAGTGTGTCCCCCTGCTGCACCCAGATGCCTGTGCCTACACCAGTCACTCATGCCTGTCTAGGACTGTAGGTGAGAGCCTGCACCCCACACATGGTGGCTGTCTACCTGGGCGCCTGAGCTGAATCCATACAGGAGGAGTGGGCAGACTCCTGAGCTCACATACCTAGTAACAAATCTAACCATCTGGTGACAGGACATTAGAGCTTAAGAGGTACCAGTAATCAAACTAGCTCACATGAGCAGCCTATTTGGGCATATCAAAACAAAACAAGAAGCTAGGACACAGTAAGTAAACATAAAATAAATAAATATAATAACTTATTGATGGCTCGGAGACAACAGTCAATATCAAATCACATAAAGCGGCAATCCATGATGGCTTCAGCAAGCTCCCAAAATAAAGAATCTAGAAATTTTCCAGAGAAAGAAAATTTCTTGGAATTACTGGAAGTAGAATACAAAGATTAATATACAGAACTCTTCAAGACATCAGGAAGGATATCAGGCAAAATGCAGACCTTGCAATAGAGAAACTTAAGAAGATTAGAGAAGAGAACAACGACAAATTTAACAGGCTGCAAGAATCCATAGAGAGACAGCAATCAGAAATCCAGAAGACTTACAATAAAATTTCAGAATTAGACAACTCAAAGGAAAGTCATAGGAGCAGAATTGAGACAATAGAAGTCAGAATTAGTGAGATTGAAGATAAAGCACTTGACACCAACTTATTTGAGAAAAATCAGACAAAATGATTTTAAAAAATGAAGAAACCCAATGAATTATGTGGGACTCTTATCAACAGGAATAACCTACAAGTGACTGGAGTACCAGAACAGGGCAGGGGGGCGGGGGTGGATAACAGAAAATACAGAGAGAATTGTTGTGATTTGTTGGCAGAAAAATTCCCTGCTATCATGAAAGATGACAAGATATATATCCAAGATGCTCATCGAACCCCACATAAGGTAGATCTCAAAAGAAAGTCACCAAGACATATTATAATCAAACTTGTGAAAAGCAAAGATAAAGAGAGAATTTTAAGAGTGGGTAGGGATGAACAAAAAGTCATCTCCAAAGGACAGACAATAAGACAAAGCTTATTTGTACTCAGCAGAGTACTCGGCAGAAACTATACAGGCAAGAAAGCAATGGGATGACATATAGAAAGCCTTGAAGGCAAAAACTGCCAGCCAAGAATTATATATCCAGTAAAACTGGCTCACAAATATGATGGCAAAATTAGGGCATTTCCAGATAAACAGAAGTTTAGGGAATTTGCAAAAACCAAACCAAAATTACAGGAAATACTAAAGGGAGTCCTCCTGTTAGAAAATCAGTAATATCAGATAAAAGCCTATGACTAGAACACAGGACAGAGCAACCAGATATCAACCCAGATAGGGAAGTCACAAAAATAAATTAAAGCTAAAACACTGAAAATAGGGAAACAGAGATGTCAATATGTAAATGATGACAACATTAAAACAAAAAAGAAGGACTAAATAGTGCAGTCATAGAGTTCTCATATGGAGAGGAAGTCAAGGCAGTATAAAGAAATGAAAGACTGGTTTAAACATAGAAAAATAGGGGTAAATATTAAGGTAACCACAAGCAAAACTAACAATCCTACACATCAAAGTAAATAACAAGAAAAACATAAAGACTCAGTAAATACAATATCAACAACAAGGAAAAAGATGAAAAGAAAATACTTAAAGAAAAACGACTCGGCACAGAAAATTAAGTGGAACAAAGAAACTGTGAACAACATACAAAAAAAGACATCAAAATGACACCACTAAACTCATACCTATCAATAATTATGCTGAAGGTAAATGGACTAAATGCACCAATAAAGAGATAGAGAGTGGCAGACTGGATAAAAAACATGATCTGTCTATATGCTGCCTACAAGCGACACATCTTACACTTAAAGACTTAAAGACACAAACTAAAACTCAAAGAATGGAAAAAAATATATTAAGCAAACAACAATCAAAAAAGAGCAGGAGTAGCAATATTAATCTCTGACAAAATAGACTTTTAAGTACAATCCATCACAAAGGATAAGGAAGGACACTACAGAATGATTAAAGGGTCAATACACCAGAAGGACATAACTATAAAAAATATTTATGCACCCAATGACAGGGCTTCAAAATACCCAAAACAAACTCTAATAGCATTGAAAAGAGAGAGAGACAACTCCACACTAGGAGTAGGAGACTTCAACAAACCACTTCCGGTGAAGGACAGGACATCCAGAAAGAAGCTCAACAAAGACCAGAAAGCTAAATGCTACAATCAAGCAAATTAACCTCACAGACATATACTGAACACTCCACCCAACAGCAACCAAGCATACTTTCTTTTCCAACGCACATGGAACATTCTCCAGAAGAGACCACATATTAGGCCATAAAGCAAGCCTTAACAAAATCCAAAACATCGAAATATTACAAAGCATCTTTTCTGATCATAAACCCATAAAAGTAGAAATCAACAACAAAAAAAGCAAGGAAAAAAATCAAACACTTGGAAACTGAACAACACCTTGCTCAAAAACTACTGGGTTATAGAAGAAATTTAGGATGGAATAGATAAATTCATAGAATCAAACGAGAATGAAAACACATCCTACCAGAACCCTTTGGACACAGCAAAAGCAGTGCTCAGAGGTCAGTTTATAGCAATAAATGCACACATCCAAAAAGAAGAAAGGGCTATAATCAAAACATTAACCCTACAACTGGAACAAGTAGAAAGAGAGCAGCAAGAAAAGCCCTCAGGCGTCAGAAGAAAGGAAATAATAAGAATTAGAGCAGAATTAAATGAAATAGAGAATAGAAAAACAACTGAAGGAGTTAATAAGACCAAAAGCTGGTTCTTTGAAAAGATCAAAAAAATTGATAAGCCACTGGCCAAACTGACAAAAGAAAAACAGGAGAGGAAGCATATAACTCATATAAGAAATGAGATGGGTGATATCACTGCAGACCCAACTGAAATTAAAAGAATCATAACAGAATACTATGAAAAATTGTACTCTTAATAAATTGGAAAACCTAGAGGAAATGGACAAGTTTCTAGAAACAAACTACCTACCTAAACTAACACAAACAGAGGTAGGACAACTAAATAAACCCATAACAAAAGAAGAGATGGAAAAGGTAATTAAAACACTCCCAACAAAAAAAGCACTGGCCCAGATGGCTTCACTGGAGAATTCTACCAAACGTTCAGAGAAGAGTTAACACCACTACTACTAAAGGTATTTCAGAGCATAGAAAAGGATGGAATACTCCCAAACTCATTCTATGAAGCCAGCATAACCCTGATACCAAAACCAGGTACAGACACCACAAAAAAAGAAAATTACAGACCAGTATCCCTCATGAACATTGATGCTAAAATCCTCAACAAAATTCTAGCCAATAGAATTAAGCAACATATCAAAAAAAAAAATTCACCTTGATCAAGTGAGATTTATACCAGGTATTCAGAGCGGTTCAACATTAGAAAAACCATCATTGTAATCCATCACATAAACAAAAGACAAGAACCAAATGATCTTATCAATCAATGCAGAAAAGCCATTTGACAGAGTCCAACACCCATTCATGATAAAAATTCTCAACAAAATAGGAATAGAAGGGAAATTCCCCAGCATAATTAAGGGCATTTATACAAAACCAACAGCCAACATCATCCTAAATGGAGAGAATTTGAAAGCATTCCCCTTGAGAACAGGAACCAAACAAGGATGCCCTTTATCACCACTCTTATTCAGCATTGTGCTGGATGTCCTAGCCAGAGCAATTAGGCTAGAAAAAGGAATAAAGGGCATCCATGTTGGTAGGGAAGAAGTCAAAGTATCTCAATTTGCAGATGATATGATCTTATACACAGAAAACCCCAAAGAATCCACAAGAAAACTACTGGAATTAATAGAAGATTTCAGCAAAGTTTCAGGATACAATATAAATATACAAAAATCAGTTGGATTCCTTTACACCAACAAAGAGAACCTTGAAGAGGAAATCACCAAATCAATACCATTTACAATAGCCCCCAAGAAGATAAAATACTTAGGAATAAATCTAACCAGAGATCTAAAAGACCTATACAAAGAAATCTACAAGACACTACTGCAAGAAAACAAGAGACCAGCATAAGTGGAAAAACATACCTTGCTCATGGATAGGAAGACTCGACATTGTGAAAATGGCAATTCTACCCAAAGCCAATGCAATCCTGATCCAAATTCCAGTGGCATTTTTTCATGAGATGGAGAAACAAATCACCAACATCATATGCAAAGGGAAGAGGCCCCAGATAAGTAAAGCATTACGCAAGAAGAAGAACAAAGTGGGAGGCCTCACACTACCTGATTTTAGAACCTATTATACCACTATGACAGTCAAAACAGCTCTGGTACTGGTATAACAACAGATACATAGACCAATGGAACAGTATTGAGAATCCAGACATAAATTTATCCACCTATGAGTAGCTGATATTTTACAAAGGCCCAAAGTCTGTTAATTGGGAAAAAGACAGTCTCTTTAACAAATGGTGCTGGCATAACTGGATATCCATCTGCAAAAAACTGAAACAAGGAGTGGGGGCAACATGGAGCTATAGTCAGAAGCACCACGCCATCCTTCCGCAGCTAAGATCAGGAAAACTAAGTCAAACAGCATTATATGTCAATCCTGAAACCCTAAGCAACAAATGAAGAGATAAAGAACTCAGCCAAGCACTGAACTGAGTAAGAAACTGACGGAGAACAGAGCCCGAGGAAAGATACATGCAGAGCTCCCCTATCAGCTACCGCAGCACGGATCCGCCATCTTAGATGCCTATTGGAGATCAGCGAACAGGAGCTCCCCACAATACAATCTACCCCCTCCTTCCTGCCTACCTGCACAGTGCGTTGAACATCACACTCCCAAGTAGCACAGGCACGGCCTACTGGAACCTGCCCTGCACTGATTCCCAGTCCTCACTGTCAGCCCTGGTACGTGCCACAGAAGACCTATCCCAGAAATGCCACTTCAGCTGGACCTGCCCTGCTGTACCATATCTGAGTGACTGACCCTGCACACTGGAGAAGGAGGTCAAAAGTATCATGCCCACAGACAAGCATCTGGGGTCTTAAAAGCCTATGAGCAGCCATCTAAGATACTCCACTGGTCTCACCCCTTTGGGAGCAAGGGAGAATGAAGAGAACAAGATACAAGGAAAAGATCAGTCCAAAGGACTAATGGATCTACCATGGCCTCCACCAGACTGAGTCCCGTACAACTAGATGGTGCCTGGCTACCATCACTGACTTCTCTGACAGAGATCACAATAGATGGTCCTGGACAGAGCTGGAAAAGGATGCAGAACAGAATTCTGTCTCACAAAGACCAGATATACTGGCCTGACAGACTGGAGCAAACAACAAAGAATGCACAGCCTGCCTGCTCAGACATAACCAAATAAAACAAAACAAAAAAAAGGACAAAACAAATCTGCATTCAATAAATGTGGAGAATTACCACTGAATGCCCCAAAGACAGCAGACAATATCAAAACATATACAAAAACAGGACAGTATGGTTCCAGCAGGCGTCCAAAATAAAACACCAGATGACCCTCCAGTAGAAGAAAAGGCACTAGACCTAACTGATAGGGAATTCAAATCTCTAATATTCAGAATTATCCAAGAGTTGAAGCAAAGAAACTGACAAAAATGAGGAAAAAATACACAAATTCATGGAAAAGGCAGACAAATTCATGGAAAATACAGACAAAAAAAATGGAAGAATTCAAGAAAATAATACAGGAACAAAATGCTAAAATAAATTCACAACCAGCAATCATACAAAAACAATTAGAAATCCAAAAGATAAACAACAAGATTTCAGAAATGGACAGTGTCATAGAAGGGCTGAGGAGCAGGTTTGAAACGATGGAAGACAGGATAAGCGAAATTGAAGACAAACACTTGGATACAACTCTATTTGAGGAAAAGTTAGAAAAAAAGAATGAAGAAAAATGAAGAAACCCTGAGAATTATGTGGGATACAATCAAAAGCAAAAATCTTCGAGTTATCGGAGTTCCAGAACAGGGGGAGGAAACAGAAAACACAGACAGGATCATTGAAGAACTGGTGACAGAGAACTTCACCAGTATCATGAAAGATGAAAAGATGACCATCCAAGAAGCTCAACGAACCCCATATAGGATAGACCCCAAAAGAAAATCACCAAGGCATATCATAATCACACTCACTAAAACCAAAGACAAAGAATCCTAAGAGCAGCTCGATAAAAACAAAGTCACATACAGAAGAGACACAATAAGACTAAGCTCAGATTATTCGGCAGAAACCATGCAGGCAAGAAGGCAATGGAATGACATATATAAAGCCTTGAAAGAAAAAAACTGCCAGCCAAGAATAATATACCCTGCAAAACTCTCGTTCAGATATGATGGTGAAGTTAGGTCATTTCCAGATAAACAGGAATTAAGGGACTATGTAAAAACCAAACCAAATTTATGAGACTTAATTAAAGGAAGTCCTTCAATTTGAGAACAAACAATATCAGACCACAGGCTGAATACAGGACACAGGATTGTACTAGCCAGATACCAACCTAGGAAATGAACTCTTAAGGACTATGCAAAACCAAAACAATTACAAAGGGGAATCAGAGCGGTTAATCTGTAAATGACAACAGCATCAGAACAATAAAAGAGGGAATAAACGGTGTAGGTATAGAACCTTCTAATGGAGAGGAAGTCAAGCAATACCAAGTAATAATAGACTGGTTCAAATCTAGGAAGATAAGGGTAAATTTCAAGGTAACCACAAAGAAAGTTAACAAACCTACTCATCCAAATAAAGAAGAAAAACATGAAGTCTCAGTAAAAACAAAACCTACAAAAACAAAAGAACTGAAAAAAAAAAATCACAAACAAAAGGAACTCAGCACAAGAGAGTAAGAGGAACGAAGAAAATGTCAGCACCACAAAAAAAAAGCGCTACAAAATGAAATCCTACTCCTAGCAATATATCCCAGAGAAATAAGAGCTGTCACACTAATAGACATATGCACACCCATATTCACTGAAGCACTGCTCACAATAGCAAAAAGATGGAAACAACCTAGATGTCCATCAACAGATGAATGGATAAACAAACCATGGTACATACACACATGGAGTATTATACAAAGATAAAGAACAATGATGAATCTGTGAAGCGTCTCATAATATGGATGAAACTGGAGGACACTATGCTAGGTGAAATAAGTCAATCAGAAAAGGACAAATATGGTATAAGACTTCTACTGTATAACTCATGTAAAAGTTTACACACAAAAAGAAACAATCTTTGCTGGTTACAAGGGATGGGACGGGTTGGGGGGAACTAAATAGATAAGTGGTAACTTTGGTGAAGGGTAAGACAGTACACATTACTGGGGAAGCCAGCACAACCTGTACAAGGAAAGGTCATGGAAGCTCCACAGACACTTCCAAACTCCCTCAGGGATGGAATTGCTGGGCAGAGGGCTGTGGGGACCACGGTCTCGGGAAACATCTAGCTCAATTGGCATGACACAGTTTATAAAGACAATGTTCTACATTCTACCATGGTGAGTACTGCCTGGGGTCTTAAAAGCCTGTGAGCAGCCATCTAAGATACTCCACTGGTCTCACCCCTTCAGGAGCAAGGGAGAATGAAGAGAACAAGAAACAAGGAAAAGATCAGTCCAAAGGACTAATGGACCACAACTACCACAGCCTCCACCAGACTGAGTCCTGTATAACTAGATAGTGCCTGGCTACCACCACTGACTGCTCTGACCAGGATCACAATAGAGGGTCCTGGACAGAGCTGGAAAAGGATGTAGAACAGAATTCTGGCTCACAAAGAAAAGACCAGATATACTGGCCTGACAGACTGGAGAAACCCTGGGAGTATGGCCCCTGGACACCCTTTTAGCTCAGTGGTGAAGCTCCTCCCGGGGTTCACCGTTCAGCCGGGGATTGGACAGCCTCATAGAACAAAATGGAACTAATGTGGTACAGCAAGCAGTCCAGCGACAGGGACTAGAAGGCAGGAGGGGACGGGAAAGCTGGTGATAGGGAACCCAAGGTTGAGAGGGGACAGTGTTGACATGTCACAGGGTTGTTAACCAGTGTCATAGGGCAACGTGTACAAACTGTTTGGTGAGAAATAATTTGTTCCGCAAACCTTCATCCAAGGTACAAGAAAAAAAAAAAAAAAAGAATTATCTATGTCAGATAAAATTGATAACAGCAACTCAAAAGGTTTGATGGGAAGCCTAGGGGACCGTGAGTTGAAGATAATGGTGATGGAATAATTTGGAAAAGGATACTGAAAACAGCAGCACAACTGGAAGAATGTAATCAATGTCACTGAATTGTACATGTAGAAACTTTTGAAATGGTGTAACTTTGGCTATGTGTATGTTCACCAAAAAAAGTTCCTCAAGGTCGAGAGGGGAGAGTGTTGACATGTCGTGGGGTTGTTGACCAGTGTCATAAAACAATCTGTGTACTGATAAAAAACCTGAAACAAGACTCATACCTCACACCATGCACAAAAACTAACTCAAAATGGATCAAAGACTTAAATATAAAATTGAAAACGATAAAGATCATGGAAGAAAAAATAGGGACAATGCTAGGTGCCCTAATACATGGCATAAACACAATACGAACCATAAGTAACAATGCACAAGCACCAGAAGAGAGACTAGATAACTGGGAGCTCCTAAAAATCAAACACTTATGCTCATCAAAAACTTCACCAAAAGAGTAAAAAGACAACCTACAGACTGGGAAAAATTTTCTGGCTATGACAAATCCAATCAGTGTCTAATCTCTAAAACCTACAAGATACTGCCAAACCTCAACAACAAAAAGACAAATAACTCAATTAAAAAATGGGCAAAGATATGAACAGACACTTCACCAAAGAAGATATTCAGGCAGCTTACAAACACATGAAGAAATGCTCATGATCATTAGCCATTAGAGAAATGTAAACCGAAACTACAATGAGCTACTATCTCACCCCAACAAGGGTAGCATTAATTCAAAAAACACAAAATAATAAATGCTGGAGAGGTTGTGGAGAGACTGGAAAACATACCCTTTGGTGGGAATGTAAAATGGTATAACCACTTTGGAAATCGATTTGGGGCTTCCTTCAAAAGCTAGAAATAGAAGTGCCATATGCTCCAGCTATCCCACTCCTTGGAATATATCCTAGAGAATAATAACCATCACATGAATAGATATATGCACACCCATGTTCATTGCAACACTGTTCACATTAGCAAAAAGATGGAAACAACCTAGGTGCCCATCAATGGAGGAATGGATAAACAAATTATGGTACATACATACAATGGAATACTATGTAACAATAAAGAACAACAATAAAGCTATATAACATCTTATAACATGGAGAAATCTGGAGGACATTATGCTGAGTGAATTTAGTCACAGAAGGACAAATATTGTATAAGACCACTATTATAGGAATCCAAGAAAAGCTTTAAACACAGAAGAAAACATTCTTTGATGGTTATGAGGGTAGGGAGGGAGGGTGAGGGTTATTAACTAACTAGATAGTAGATAAGAATTATCTCAGGTGAAGGGAAGGACAGCACATACTACAGGGGAAGTCAGCACAACTGGACTAAACCAAAGCTAAGAAGTTGCCTGAATACAATCAAACACTTTGAGGGACAGAGTAGCAGGGGTAGGGGTCTGGGGACCATGCTTTCAGGGGACATCTAGGTCAACTGGCATAACAAAGCTTATTAAGAAAATGTTCTGCATCCTACTTTGGTGAGCAGCATCTGGGGTCTTAAAAGCTTGCAAGTGGCCATCTAAGATGCATCAATTGGTCCCAACCCACTTGGAATAAGGGAGAATGAAGAACACCAAAAACACAAGGAAAGTACTAGCCCAAGAGACAGAAAGGGCCACATAAACCAGAGACTTCATCAGTCTGAGACCAGAAGAACTAGATGGTGCCCAGCTACCACCAGTGACTGCCCTGACAGGGAACACAACAGAGAGTCCCTGATGGAGCAGGAGAAAGGTGGGGTGCAGAACTCAAATTCTAGTAAGAAGACCAGACTTAATGGTCTGACTGAGATTGGAGGAACCCCAGAAAGCATGGCCCCTGGATTCACTATCAGCCCAGAAGTAAAACAATTTCCGAAGCCAACTCTTCAGACAGTGATTGGACTGGACTGTGGGACATAAAGTGATGCTCGTGAGGAGTGTGCCTCTTAGCTCAAGTAGATACAAGAGACTAAATGGGCAGCTTCTGTCTGGAGGTGAGATGGGAAGGCAGAGAGGATTAGGAGCTGGTTGAATGGACATGGGGAATCAGGGGTGGAAAGGAGGAGTGTGCTGTCACAGTATAGGGGAGAGCAATTAGAGTCACATAACAATGTATGTATAAATTTTTGTATGGGAGACTAACTTGAAAATGTAAACTTCATTTAAACTACAAGAATAAACAAAAAAAATAAAGTACAAAAAAAAAAGAATCATCTATGTGAGATCAAATTGACAACAGCAGCTCAAAAGTTTTGATGGGAAGCCTATGGGTCAGTGAGTTGAAGATAATGGTGATGGAATAATTTGGAAAAGGATAGTGAGAATAGCAGCACAACTGGAAGAATGAAATCAATGTCACTAAATTGTACATGTAGAAATTTTTGAAATGGTGTATCTTTGGCTATGTATATTTTCACCAAAAATCAAAATAAAGGTCCTCCAAGAAGGGAGAGTGTTGACATGTCATGGGGTTGTTAACCAATGTCATAAAACAATATGTACACTGACTGTTCAATGAGAAACTATTTGTTCTGTAAACCTGCATCTAAAGAATAAAAACAATTTTAAAAAAATCAAAATTGGAACCAACAAAATATTCGGTTTTTGTCAACAACAACAAAAAAAAGAAGAAAGAAAAGACCAAAATGGACATCAGACCAGACCTCTGAAACTTGCTTTTGAAAGTAGAGTAGCTAAAGTGAATGAAAGAAATGATGAAGTAAAAGAGCTGAACAGAAGCTTTCAAAGGGCAGCTTGAGAAGACAAACTAAAGTATTATAATGACATGTGCAAAGACCTGGAGATAGGGAAGAACATGTTAGGCATTTCTCAAGCTGAAAGAACTAAAGAAAAAATTCAAGTTGCAAAAACTCAAGTTGCAATAGTGAAGGATTCTATGGGCAAAATATTGAACGACGCAGAAAGTATCAAGGGAAGACAGAAAGAATACACAGAGTCACTGTACTAAAAAAACTGGTCAGTGTTCAACCATTCAGGAGGTAGCATATGGTCAAGAACTGATGGTTTTGAAAGAAGAAGTGCAAGTTGCACTGAAGGCATTGGGGAAAAACAAGGCTCCAGGAACTGATGGACGACAAATTGAGATGTTTCAACAAATGGATGCAATGAAGGAAGTACTCACTGCCAAGAAATTTGGGAGACATCTATATGGCCAACCAACTGGAAGAAATTCATGTTTGTGCCCATTCCAAAGAAAGATGATCCAACAGAATGCATAAATTATTAAACAATATCATTAACATCACAAGCAAGTAAAATTCTGCTGAAGATAATTCAAAAGCTGTTGCAGCAGTGTATCAACAGGGAACTGCCAGAAATTCAATCCGGATTCAGAAGAGGACATGGAACGAGGGATATCACTGCTGATGTCAGAGTGATCTTGGCTGAAATTGGAGAATACCAGAAAGATGTTTACCTGTGTTTTATTGACTATACAAAGGCATTTGACAGTGTGGATCATAACAAATTATGGATAACATGGCTAAGAATGGGAATTCCAGAACACGTAATTATGCTCTTGAGGAAACTGTACATATATCAAGAGGCAGTCATTCGAATAGAACAAGGGGATACTGGGAGGTTTAAAATCAGGAAGTGTGTGTCAGGGATGCATCCTTCCACCATACTTATTCAATCTGTATGCTGAGCCAATAATCCGAGAAGCTGTACTATATGAAGAAGAATGCAGCATCAGGATTGGAGGAAGCCTCATTAACAATTTGTGAAATGCAGATGACACAATCTTGCTTGCTGAAAGCTTAGACGACTTGAAGCACTTACTGATGAAGATTAAGGACAACAGCCTTCAGTATGGATTACACCTCAACAAAAAGAAAACAAAATTCCTCACAACTGGACCAATAAGCGACATCATGATAAATGGAGAAAACACTGAAGTTGTCAAGGATTTCATTTGACTTGGATCCACAATCAACACCCATGGAAGAAGCAGCAGTCAAGAAATCAAATGATGTAGTGCACTGGGCAAATCTGCTGCAAAGGACCTCTTTAAAATGTTTAAAAGCAAAGATGTCACTTTGAGGACTACAGTGCACCTGACCCAAGCCATGGTATTTTCAATTGCCTCATATGTATGCAAAAGCTGGACAATGAATAAGGAAGACTGAAGAAGAATTGATACGTTTGAATTATGGTGTCGGCAAAGAAATATGGTGTTGTCAGAAGAGCAAACAAATCTGTCTTGGAAGAAGTACAAGCAGAATGCTCCTTAGAAGCAAGGATGGGAAGACTTTGTCTCACATGCTTTGGACATGTTATCAGGAGGGACCAGTCCCTGGAGAAGGACATCATGCTTGGTAAGGTAGAGGGTCACAGAAAAAGAGGCAGATCCTCAAAGAGATGGACTGACACAGTTGCTACGACAATGGCCTCAAACATAGCAATGATTTTGAGGATGGTGCAGGACTGGGTCGTGTTTCATTCTGCTGTACATTAAGTCACTATGAGTTGGAACCAACTGGACAGCACCTAACAACAACAATTATGTATACTTCTATAATGCTTTTTACACTGCTATGTTATTCTTATAAGGCTTTGAAACACCTATTTATAAGACACAATGTGAAGTTAGAAGTAGGAATTTTCTGACTTAGAAACATATATATATTTCTATAATGCTCTCTATCCATTAACTATAAGTTGTTAGAAAGCTATTCTAACCTTGAAAATAGATAACTGAAGTATGTGAAGTGGGTCGTAAATACTTTTCTGAAACTAAGCTGTGCACCTGCACTCTGTGATAATGAAATATATCATGAATCAAATTTCTGTAAATAAAGCGTTAATATGTCATCAAACAGTTCCCATAATTCATAATTTTTATTTAAATAACTTACCTTTGAAACATGTAGTAAACAAGAATGTAAATATGTCATACAACAATTCCCTAATTGGCAGTAAAACATCATATAAATTAACAAAACATAAATATATCATTCAACAATTCTTTTAATTGGCAATAGAGTCAATACCAACTATAGTTGAACATCACAGCACACAGGGTATATACCCTCATGAATTTCTGCTCATTTTCCGAGAAGACGACAGAAGCAGAAGTTCTCTCTGACTTTCCACCTGAAGACTGAGAAGGCTGCTGAGACACTGCTCACTACAACCGATCTTGGACCCGAGGGACGGGGAACCTCCTCTGAGTCGGAGAGCTGGTCAAGTCTCCTCCCCAAGACCACTCTTTAAAGGCAAAAGCTTGAAGTCTAAAGATTTGGACTCTAACATTTAAACTAACATTATTCTTGTCAATTCTGATCCTCCAATGCTAAATGAATGTCTTGAGGTCTTACTTGCGTGCCTTGCCACGACTACCCTGCAATAAACTAAACAAGTTTATGCATGACAAACCTGAGCACCTCTTTATTCTTTTTTTTTTAAATTATGCTTTAGGTAAAAGTTTACAGCTCAAGTAAATTTCTCATACAAAAATTTGTTATGTGACACTAGTTGCAATCCCTATAATGTGACAGCACACTCCCCCTTTCCACGCCGGGTTTCCCGTGTCCATCCAACCAGCTTCTGTCCCTTCTTGCCTTCTCATCCTGCCTCCAGACAGGAGCTGCCAATTTAGTCTCGTGTATCTGCTTGAACTAAGCAGCACACTCTTAGTATTATTTTATGTTTTATAGTCCAGTTTAATCTTTGTCTGAATAGTGGGCTTCTGGAATAGTTTTAGTTCTGGGTGAACAGAGTCCAGAGGTCATGGCCTCAAGGGTTCCTCCAGTCTCAATCAGACCATTAAGTCTGGTCTTTATACTAGAATTTGAGTTCTGCACCACACTTTTCTCCCTGCTCCATTAGGGACTCTCTGTTGTGTTCCCTGTCGGCGGGGGGGGGGGGGGGGGGTCATTGATGGTAGCTGGGCACCATCTAGTTCTTCTGGTCTCAGGCTGATGGAGACTCTGGTTTATGTGGCCCTTTCTGTCTCTTGGGCTAACATTTTCCTTATGTCTTTGGTGTTCTTCATTCTCCTTTGCTCCAAGTGGGTTGGGACAAATTGATGCATCTTAGATGGCCACTCGCAAGCTTTCAAGACCCCAGACACCACTCCCCAAAGTGGAATGCAGAACATTTTATTAATAAACTTTGTTATGTCAATTGACCTAGATGTCCCATGAAACCATGGTCCCCAAACCCCAGCTCCCGTTCCTCGGTCCCTCAAAGTGTCTGGTTGTTGTCTTAGGTATCTACTGCTGCTGTAACAGAAAAACCACAAATGGATGGCTTCAACAAAGAGAAGTTTATTTTCTCACAGTCTAGTAGGCTATAAGTCCAAATTTAGGGCATCAGCTCCAGGGGAAAGCTTTCTGTGTCAGCTCTGGAGAAAGGCTCTAGTCTTCAATTTTTCCCTGGACTAGGATCTTCTCCTCGAAGGAACCCCAGGTCCAAAGGACGTGCTTTGCTCTCGGTGCTGCTTTCTTGGTGGTATGAGAACCCTGTTTCTCTGCTGGTTTCTCTCTTTTGTGTCTCAAAAGAGATGGTCTAAGGACACAATCTAATCTTGTAGATTTCATCAACGTAACAGTCCTTAATCCATCTCATTAACATCACAGAGGTAGGATTTACCACACACAGGAAAATCACATCAGACCACGAAATGGTGGACAATCACATAATACTGGGAATTATGGCCTAGCTAAATTGATACACATATTTTGGGGGGATACAATTCACTCCATGTCATTTGTGTTCAGGAAACTTCTTAGCTGTTGGTTTAGTCCAGTTGTGCTGACTTCCCCTGTGGCGTGTGCTGTCCTTCCCTTCATCTAATTCTTATCTACTATCTAGCTAGTAAATAACTCTCGCCCTCCATCCTCACCCTAGTAACCCTCAAAGAATGCTTTCTTCTGTGTTTAAACCTTTTCTTGAGTTCTTATAATACAGGTCTCCTACAATATTTGTCCTTTTCTGACTGACTAATTTCACTCAGCATGATGTCTTCCAGATTCATCCATGTTGTGAGATGTTTTGAGGATTCATCATTGTTCTTTATCATTGAATAGTATTCCATTGTGTTAAGTACCATAATTTGTTTATCCATTCATCTGTTGATGGGCACCTTGGTTACTTCTTTTTGCTATTGTGAACAGTGCTGTAGTGAACATGGGTATGCATATATCTATTCGGGTGATGCCTCTTATTTCTCTGGATATATTCCAAGGAGTAGGATTGCTGGATCATATGGTACTTCTATTTCTAGCTTTTTAAGGAAGCCCCAAATCGATTTCCAAAGTGGTTGTACCATTTTACATTCCCACTAGCAGTGTATAAATGCTCCAGTCTCTCCACAACCTCTCCAGCATTTATTGTGTTTTTTGAATTAATGCTACCCTTGTTGGGGTGAGATGGTATCTCACTGTAGTTTCATTTTGCATTTCTCTAATGGCTGATGATTGTGAGCATTTCCTCATGTATTTGTTAGCTGCCTGAATGTCTTCTTTGGTGAAGTGTCTGTTCATATGCTTTTCCCATTTTTTAATTGGGTTATTGATCTTTTTGTTGTTGAGGTGTTGCAGTATCTTGAAGATTTTAGAGATTAGACCCTTATCGGATATATCATAGCCAAAATTTTTTCCCAGTCTGTAGGTTGTCTTTTTACTCTTTTGGTGAAGTCTTTTGATGAGCGTAAGTATTTGATTTTTAGAAGTGCCCAGTTATCTAGTTTCTCTTCTGGTGTTTGTGCATTGTTACTTATCTTTTGTGTTCTGTGTATTAGGACTCCTAGAATTGTTCCTATTTTTTCTTCCATGATCTTTGTCATTTTAGATTTTATATTTAGGTCTTTGATCTATTTTGAGTTAGTTTTTGTATGTGGTGTGAGGTATGGGTCTTGTTTCATTTTTCTGCAGATGGATATCCAGTTATGCCAGCACTATTTGTTAAATAGACTGTCTTTTCCCCATTTAACAGATTTTGAGCATTTGCCAAACATCACCCCCTCATAGGTGGATGAATTTACGTCTGGATTCTCAATTGTGTTCCATTGATCTATGTATCTGTTGTTGTAACAGTACCAGGCTGTCTTGATTACAATGGCTGATAGAAGGTTCTAAAATCAGGAACTATTAAGCCTCCCACTTTGTTCTTCTTCAGTAATGCTTTACTCATCCAGGGCCTCTTCCCTTTCCATGTGAAGTTAGTGATTTGTTTCTCCATCTCATTAAAAAATGTCCTTGGAATTTGTATCAGGATTGCATTGCCTCTGTAGATCTCTTCGGGTAGAATTGACATTTTCACAATGCTGAGTCTTTCTACTCATGAGTATGGTATGTTTTTCCACTTATGTAGATTTTTTTTGGTTTCTTGCAATAGTGTCTTGCAGTTTTCATCGTATAGGTCTTTTATGTCTCTAGTCAGATTTAGTCCTAAGTATTTTATCTTCTTGGGGACTATTGTAAATGGTATTGATTTGGTGATTTCCTTTTAGAAGTTCTCTTTGTTGGTGTAGGGGAATTCAACTGATTTTTGTATGTTTATCTTCAATCTTGATACTTTGCTGAAATCTTCTATTAGTTCCAGTAGTTTTCTTGTGGATTCTTTGGGGTTTTCTTGCAGATTATATGATCTACAAATAGGGATAATTTTACTTCTTTCTTACCAGTTTGGGTGCCCTCTATTTATTTTTTTCTAGCCTTATTGCTCTGGCTAGGACCTCCAGCACAATGTTGAGTAAGAGTGGTGAAAGAGGGCATCCTTGTCTGGTTCCTGTTCTCAAGGGGAGTGCTTTCAGACTCTCTTTAGAATGAATATTGGTTGCCATCTTTGTGTAAATTTCCGTTATTATGTTGAGGAATTTCCCTTCTATTCCTATTTTGCTGAGAGTTTTTATCAGGAATGGGTGTTGGACTTTGTCAAATGCCTTTTCTGCATCAGTTGATAAGATCATGTGGTTCTTATCTTTTGTTTTATTTATGTGATGAATTACATTGTTTTTATAATGTTGACCCATCCCTGCAAACCTGGTATAAATCTCACTTGGTCATGGTGAATTATTTTTTTGATATGCTGTTGAATTCTATTGGCTAGAATTTTGTTGAGGAGTTTTGGTCTGTAATTTTCTTTTTTTGTGGTGTCTTTACCTGGTTTTGTTATCTGGCATCATAGAATGAGTTCAAGAGTACGCCATACTTTTCTATGCTCTGAAATACCTTTAGTAGTAGTGGTGTTAACTCTTCTCTGAAAGTTTGGTAGAATTCTCCAGTGAAACCATCTGGGCCAGGCCTTTTTTGTTGGGACTTTTTAAATTACTTCCTCAATCTCTTCTTTTGTTATAGGTTTATTTAGTTGTTCTACTTTGGTTTGTGTTAGTTTAGGTAGGTAGTGAGTTTCTAGAAATTTTTCCATTTCCTCTAGGTTTTCAAATTTGTTGGAGTACAATTTTTCATAGTATTCTGTTATGATTCTTTTAATTTCAGTTGGGTCTGTTGTGGTATTGCCCTTCTCATTTCTTGTTTGGGTTATTTGCTTCCTCTTCTGTTTTTCTTTTGTCAGTTTGGCCAGTGGTTTATAGGTTTTGTTGATCTTTTCAGAGAATCATCTTCTGGTCTTGTTAACTCTTTCAATTGTTTTTATATTCTCTATTTCATTTATTTCTGCTCTAATTTTTATTATTTCCTTTCTTCTGCTGCCTGAGGGCCTTTTTTTACTGCTCTCTTTCTACTTGTTCCAGTTGTAGGGTTTATGTTTTGATTTTGGCCCTTTCTTTTTGGATGTGTGCATTTATTGCTATAAACTGACCTCTGAGCACTGCTTTTGCTGTGTCCCAAAGGTTCTGGTAAGATGTATTTTAATTCTCATTTGATTCTATGAATTTCTTTATTCCATCCTTGACTTCTTCTATAACTCAGTAGTTTTTGAACAAGGTGTTGTTCAGTTTCCATGTATTTGATTTTTTTCCCTCGCTTTTTCTGTTATTGATTTCTACTTTTATGACTTTATGGTCAGAAAAGATGTTTTGTAATATTTCGATGCTTTAGATTCTTTGAAGGCTTGTTTTGTGGCCAAATATGTGGTCTATTCTGTTGGGTAGAGTGTTGTGTATATGTCTGTGAGATCAAGTTGGTTGACTGGGGAATTTAGATCTTCCATGTTTTTGTTGAGCTTCTTTCTAGATATTCCATCTTTCACCGAAAGTGGTGTGTTGAAGTCTCCTACTACTATTGTGGAACTGTCTATTTCTCTTTTCAATGCTTTTAAAGTTTATGTATTTTGGAGCCCTGTCATTGACTGCGTAAATATTTATTATGGTTATGTCCTCCTGGTGTATTGATGCTTTAATCATTATATAGTGCCCTTCCTTATCCTTTGTGGTGGATTTTGCTTTAAAGTCTATTTTGTCAGAGATTAATGTTGCCACTCCTGCTTTTTATTGTTGTTTGCTTAATATATATATTTTTCCATCCTTTGAGTTTTAGTTTGTGTATTTTAGTCTAAGGTGTGCTTCTTGTAGGCAGCCTATAAATGGATTGTGGTTTTTTTTTAATCCATTCTGCCACTCTCTGTCTCTTTATTGGTGAATTTAGTCCATTTACATTCAGTGTAATTATTGAGAGGTATGAGTTTAATGCTGTGATTTTGATGTATTTTTTTGTGGTGTTGACAGTTTCTTTGTCCCACTTAATTTTCTGTGCTGAGTCGTTTTCCTTTCTGTATTTTCTTTTTATCTTTTTCATTGTTGTTGATTTTGTATTTGCTGAGTTTTATATTTTTCTTATTTTTTATTTTGATGTGTAGATTTGTTGGTTTCCTGTGTGGTTACCTTAATATTTATCCCTATTTTTCTAAGTTCAACCAATCTTTTATTTCTTGATATCATTTTAATTTCCTCTCCATATGAAAGTTCTATTCCTACACTATTTAGTCCGTCCTTTTTGTTTTAATGTTGTCATCTTTTACATATTGCTGCCTCTGTTTCCCTATTTTCAGTGTTTTAGCTTTGACTTATTTTTGTGACTTCCCTATCTTGGTTGATATCTGGTTGTTCTGTCTTGTGTTCTAGTCTTGGGTTGTTATCTGATATTACTGATTTTCTAACCTGAGGACTCCCTTTAGTATTTCTTGTAATTTTGGTTTGCTTTTTGCAAATTCCCTAAACTTCTGTTAATCTGGAAGTGCCATAATTTTGCCATCATATTTGAGAGACAGTTTTGCTGGATGTATAGTTCTTGGCTGGCATTTTTTTTTTCCTTCAAGGCTTTGTATACGTCATCCCAGTGCCTTCTTGCCTGCATGGTTTCTGCTGAGTAGTCTGGGCTTATTCTTATTGACTCTGCTTTGTAGATGACTTTTTGTTTATCCCTAGCAGGTCTTAAAATTCTCTCTTTATCTTTGGTTTAGGGAAGTTTGATTTTAATGTGCCTTGGTGACTTTCTTTTGGTATCTACCCTGTGTGGGGTTCGATGAGATTCTTGGATAGAAATCTTCTCATCTTTCACGGTATCAGGGAAGTTTTCTGCCAGCATATCTTCAACAATTCTGTCTGTATTTTCTATTACCCCTCTCCCTGTTCTGGTACTCCAATCACTTGTAGGTTATTCCTCTTGATAGAATCCCACATAATTCTTTGGGTTTCTTCATTTTTAAAAATTCTTTTAACTGATTTTTCCTCATATAAATTGGTGTCAAGTGCTTTACCTTCAATCTCACTAATTCTGACTTCCATTGCCTCAATTCTGCTCCTATGACTTTCTATTGAGTTGTCTAATTCTGAAATTTTATTGTTAATCTTTTGGGTTTCTATCTGCTGTCTTTGTATGGATTCTAAAGCCTGTTTGTCTGTCTGCTCTTGTATAGCTTTCCTAAATTCCTCTATTGCTTCTTCTGTGTGTCTCTTGGCTTGGTCTGAGTTTTGCCTGATCTCCTTCCTGACTTCTTGAAGAGCTCTGTATATTAATCTTTTGAATTCTACCTCCAGTAATTCCAAGACCTTCTCTTCCTCCAGGAGGTTTCCTGGTTCTTTGTTTAGATCACTTGCTGGAGCCATCATGGGCTGCCTCTTTATATGATTTGATATTGACTGTTGTCTCCAAGTCATCAATAAGTTATTATATTTATTTATTATATGTTTGCTTACTGTGTCTTACCTTGTTTCATTAAGATATGCCCAAATAGGCTGGGTGGGCGAGCTACTTTGATTATTGGCATCTTTGAAGCTCTCACGTCCTGTCAGCAGGTGGTTAGAGCTGCTACTAGGTAAGTGAGCCCAGGAGTCTGCATACTTTTCTTGTGTGAATTCAGCTCAGTTGTCCAGGTCATCAGTCACTGAATGTGTGGTGCAGGCTCTCACCTACAGTCCTAGACAGACAGGGCAATGTAGGGGTGATTGGAGCAAGCACAGATATCTTATTGCTGTAGGGGGTTATGTGATGAGCAAGTTAGGGATCTGATGGCTGCCCCTGAGTGCCTGTGTAGAAGGCATGTCCATGTTCCCTAGACGTGTAGGTGGGTGGGTTTTGCAACTGGAATTTGGGCACCCAGTGCTGTTGGTGGTAAGGACTGCGAGGCACCACTTATTCTTGGACCTCTGTCGTGGGTGGCTAGGTAGAGTGGGTGGAGCCACCAGTCCTCAGGCCCCTGATGTGGGTAGGTGAGGACCCTGCTTAATTGACAGGGTGGTGTGAAATATTACAAATCTGCTGTTGTAGTTAAAAATAGGCTTAAGGTATATACCCTACTGTACTATGCTAATGAGGGCTACGCTGTTGAATGGGCCCACACAGGTCTGGGCGGAGGTGAAAGGCATTCAAAGTCCGTGGACCCCTTGTGCCTTTGCCTAGGGAAAGGGGCAGTGCCTGCTCTGAATTCCTGGCTTAGGGAGCATGGTGGTATTTTGAAGCTACGAGACTGGTTTGGGTGTGGTTAGACCTGAGCTCCCAGCTTAGGGGAGCTGGCAGTTTCTTTTTTTGTTTGTTCAGTTTATCTGTTCCCTCCCCAAAGCCAGAAAACTGGCTCAGGTGCAATAGGTTCCACTTCTGGCCTAGGGGGCACGGCAACCACTGAATGCTGCTGGATCAGGACTGGAGCAGAGCAGGGAGGGGGCAGGTGAGGGGAAGAGAGGCACTTCCCAAGGGGGAAGGGTTGTTTTGATCCCACGACGTAGGTTAGAAGCTTGCAGTTAACTTTCGCAGATCCAGCGCCCCTTCCGCCTCGCTCCAGGGGCTTGTGCAGACTCTCTGCCACTTGGTTTCTCCCAACGTGGTAAAATGCATCCTGTGTACTACTGCTTGCTTCAGCCTGCGTGCACCAAATGATCCAGCCTGCAGGGTGCTGGCTAGGTCAGGTCTGGCACTTCTTCACTGCTTCTGAACTGTCTCTCCCTCCCTCTCCCACTCAGTCCAACTCCTCAACTTTGTCTTTGATGTTCAGGCTCCTAGATTGTCATACATAATTGATTCACTTGTTTTTTCAGGTCTTTGTTGTAAGAGGGATCACAGGAAGCATCTGACTACTCCACCGTCTTGGCCCCACTTCCCTTATATATCCTTCAGATAAAATCCTCCAGGACACTATGTATCTTGGAAATAGACCTAGACCCATATTATTCAGAGCAGGTGCAGCAAAAACAGCCCATCTCTTCTTCATTGTACAGTCTTTCTTTTAAAATGACCGAAGCATGCATGACTGTAAAAGAAACTCAGGAAATGTATCTGGCTTAGCCTACTCTGGCTTTAACCCAGCTCCCCGTTCCAAGTCCTTCTCAATCTAAAGGTGTCTCCTGAAAGCTGGGAAGGTATCAAGGTCGCATGCTAACTATAGGCTGCCCAGCCCCTTTCACCTTTCCCTGGCAGTCTTGATGTTCTCAGCTCAGATTTCCCACTGGCAGGCAGCATTCTCAGATGGCCCCTGTCTTAGTCACCTTGTGCTCCTATAACAGAAATACCACAAGTGGATGGCTTTAACAGACAGAAATTTATTCTCTCACAGTCTAGTAGGCTACAAGTCCAAATTCAGGGCATCAGCTCCAGGAGAACATTTTCTCTGTCGGCTCTGGAGGAAGGTCCTTGCTATCAATATTCCCTGGGTCTAGGAGCTTCTCTGCACAGGAACATCAGGTCCAAAGGACATGCTCTGCTCCTGGCACTGCTTTCTTGGTGGTATGAGGTTCCCCAACTCTCTGCTTGCTTCCCTTTCCTTTTATCTCTTGTAAGATAAAAGATGGTACAGGCCACACCCCAGGGAAACTCCCTTTACACTAGATCAGGGATGTGGCCTTAGTAAGGGTGTTACAATCCCACCCTAATCCTCTTTAACATAAAATTACAATCATAAAATGGAGGACAACCGTGCAATACTGGGAATCATGGCCCAGCCAAATTAATACATTTTTGGGGGGACATAATTCAATTTATGACAGCCCCCAAGATGACCAGCCCCTGGTGTACATACCTTGTGTAACCTCCTCCAGAGTATAGGCAGGACCTGTGACTATAATATGGGACAGTCACTCCATAGACCAGGTTATATAATATGGCAAAGTAATATGATACTGACTTTACATTATCTGTATAATTTTATCTAAATCTCTTTCATAACTAATTATGAAGGGGGAAGATTGGAAGGGAGAGGAACTCTCCAGCTGGCTTTAAAGAAGTAAGCTTCCAGATGATGAGAGGACTGCGTGGCAAGGACCTAAGGGTGGGCTCTGGGAGCTGAGAGCAATGTCACCAACAGCCAGCAAGAAAATGGGGGCCTTATCCTATAGCTGCCAGTATCTGATTTTACCAACACCCAGGGGCCTAGAAGAGGATCCTGAGCCTCAGATGAAGACTGCAGCCCCAGTGGACAACTTCATTTCAGCTCAGTGAGATCCTGAGCAGAGGTCCTAGCTAAGCCATGCCTGCTCTCCTGACCTACTGGATCAGTGAGATAATAAATGCGTGTCATTTTAAGCTGCAAAGTTTCTGATATTTTTAGGCAGCAGTAGAACATGAATATACCCCTCTTTCCCTCTTCACCTCAGTTCTCAGCCTCCTGGGAGGGGGAAAGCACCAGTCAAAATGTCACTGTAGTATCAGTGATTGAGAACTAAAGCCGTGTTTCTGACTAGGCGTACTTGCTTCTGGACTGGGAAATCGCCTTCATTCTTTCCCCCTTTCCACCGTCATTCCCTCTCTCAGACCCCAAACGCTTACTGGACACTACTTGAGTGGTGCAGGTGGTTAAGCATTTGGCTACTAACTGAAAGGCTGGCGGTTCAAACCCACCCAAAGGAGCCTTGGAAGATGAGTCTTGTGATCTGCTTCAGAAAGGTCACAGCCTTAAAACCCTATGGAATAGTTCTACTCTACACACACGGGGTCACTATGAGTCAACATTGACTTGACTCACAACCCCTGGGTGTGCAAATGACTAACGTGCTTGGCTGCTAACCGAAAGGCTGAATGTTAGAGTCCATCCAGAGGCACCTCGGAAAAAAGGCCTGTGATCTACTTCCAAAAACTCAGCCACTGAAAACCTTGTGGAGCACAGTTCTACTCTGACACATATGGAGTCACCATGAGTTGGAGTCAACTGTTTTTTTGGGTTTGTTTATTTGTTTGCTTGTTTTACCATATGCCAGGAGTGTTAATACTCGGAACCACATTCAGCCCTCACAACAATCCCGTCCATGGCATCTGTGTTGTACCGATATTGTGGCCGAGAGGTACCACTCTCTTGCCTAAAGTCTTAACAAATAGAGGCAGAAGGGAGATTGGAACCTGGGTTTTCCCAACTCCAAATTCCATGCTCTTTTGACTGTACGTACTGTGCAATTTCAGATTTTTTCCCAAGGCTTGGGGTGCAGATTTTAGAAAGGAGGGAATTCCCAAAATTATCAGCTAGACCACAGTGTAAACCTGTCCCTGCTATTGAACGTATGGGCTAAGAGGGCTTGACTCAGGGAGGGGCTGAAGAAGGGAGGCAAATGTTTCTACTTCTCCTGCCATCCTTGTCTGATCTCATTCCTCCCTGGAACATAACTTTCCAGGAAAAGTCACTTTGGGAGGGGCTTCAAGGCTCCCTGAGGGTCCTTGTTGTTGTGTGCCCTGGAGTCGATTCCAACTCACAGCCACCCTACAGGACGGAGTAGAACTGCCCCACAGGGTTTCCAAAGCTGTGATCTTTATGGTAGCAGATTGTCAGGTCTTTTCTCCTGTGGAGTGGCCGGTGGGTTTGAACCTCTGACCTTTCAGTTAGCGAGTGCTTAAGCTTAACCACTATGCCACCAGGGTTTCCTGAAAGTTCTTAGGCATCTGTTTTCCTTCCTGTGGTGCCCTGAAAAAGCACAGGCCCAGAGCCATCACCGTGGACAGCCCACTCCCCCATGGTACATTAACGCCAAGGCTCCTGGGGGCAGGCGTGCACAGACAGTTCAGGAGATGCAGACCAGGGGAAGAAGGCTGCTCCTTCACAGTGATCCTTCAAACAGCAAATTAAAAGAAGAGGGGAGAAGTCAGCACTGCGGTGTGGGAGTGGGGTAGAAAAAGTGTTTCTGCCCCAAGTGCAGATGTTGTTAACTGCAGGCGACTCAGCCCCCCGGCTCATGGCAAGTCCAAGCACCCTGGTGGGAAAGGCTGCCTGGTCCTGTGCCACCCCTGTGATCAGCTGCAGATCAGACCCTTGTGATTCATAGGGTTTTCACTGGCTGATTTTGTAAGGTCACCAGGCCTTTCTTCCTGGTCTTTGTCTGGAAGCTCTGCTGAAACTTAGTCAGCATCATAGCCGCCAGTGACAGGTGGTGGCTGTGTATGAGGTGCATGAGTTGGCAATCAAACCCCGTCTGCTGCGTGGAAGGCAAGGCTTCTACCACTGAACCACCACTGCCCCCTAAGAGTCGAAAGAGACTGACTTAGAGGGGGTGGAAAATGAAGGAAGTTGCCAGTTAAGTGACAAGACCCAAATACCGGTCAGCATTTTGTCTTCAGTATAAACCAAACCCTACCTTTGGGTGTGGAAATAAATTTGGGCAAAAGGATTCTTTTGCTTTTTTCTTTTGCACCCCACCCCCCACAAACTTCAAAATCTGTAGACTCCTTCTGAGAAATGCTGAAAACAAGTTAATGAAGCCTTAATTCCTAGAGAGGTTAGCGTCCAGTCCTGGCTCAGGCTGTCTTCCTTCAGCACTGCTGTCTCCGCTGATAACGCCACTCATCTTGTGTGGGCTTTCAGGTACATTTGGGCTCTTTTTCAATTTTTTTTTTTTCCTCCAAAGTCCAGAGCAGAAAATTGTCTTTTGTTTTCAGTCATCTTTTTGTCTGTTGTTACCATAGAAATATTCTTGGGTAAGAGAACCAGATCTGCAGAAAGCACCAGTGCCCAACCAGCCCTCTGACCTGCTTGTTATCCTTGCCCAAGGACTTTCTGAAAGGAAAATAAGGAGCCTTTTCTCCTCTGCCCTGTTCTGACGTGGACTGTCCACCCAATTTTTTATTGTGAAAATGTTCAAAGACAGCAAAGTTGAAAGATTCTTACAGTGGACACCCTTATACCCACCGCCTATATTCTACAAGTAACATTTTAATGTACTTGCTTTACTATGAATCTACCCATCTGTCTTAGTTACCTAGTGCTATTATAACAGAAATACCACAGTGGATGGCTGTTACCAAGATAATTTTTTTCTCTCACAGTCTAGGAGGCTAAAAGTCTGAATTCAGGGTGCCAGCTCCAGGGGAAGGCTCTCTCTCTGTTGGCTCTGCAGAAAGGTCCTTGTCATCAATCTTCCCCTAGTCTAGGAGCTTCTCAGGACCAGGGACTCCAGGTCCAAAGGACGTGCTCTGCTCCTGGTGCTGCTTTCTTGGTGGTGTGAGGTCCCCATGTCTCTCTGCTCGCTTTTCTCTTTTATATCTCAAAAGAGATTGGCTCAAAACACAATCCAATCTTGTAGATTGAGTCCTGCCTCATTAGCATAACTACCATTAATCCCATCTCATCAACATCATAGAGATAGGATTTACAACACATAAGAAAATCACATCAGATGACAAAATGGTGGACAATCACACAATACTGGGAATCATGGACTAGCCAAGTTGACAGATATTTTGGGGGGACACAATTTAATCCATGACACCATCTTTCTCCCTCTCCAGTCAGTAACCTAGTTTATTTGTTATAATGCACTTCCAGGTACACTACAGTCATCAGCACACTTTCCCCTAAACACTTCAGCATGTGTATCATTAACTAGAGTCCAATATTTACAGTTTTTCTTTTGATGTAAACTTTATATACAACACAATGCACAAGTCTTA
Source organism: Dugong dugon (assembly GCA_030035585.1). Taxonomy (NCBI): domain Eukaryota; kingdom Metazoa; phylum Chordata; class Mammalia; order Sirenia; family Dugongidae; genus Dugong; species Dugong dugon. The sequence continues at coordinate 189,514,881 of CM057465.1, forward strand.
CGTGTACATCGGCTGAATTTTGGTGAATGCATACACCCTTATAACCCAGATTCCTATCACTATAAGAACATTATCTTCACTTGAGAAGGTTCTTTTTTGTCCCTTCCCAGTCAATTCCTTTCCCTACCCCAACCTCCAGAGGAAACTTCTTCCAATTTTTTTTCCACCATAGATTAGAGTTGTGTCTTTTAGAACTTCATGTAAATGGAATAATACAGTCTGTGCTCTTTTATGTAAGCCCTCTTTCACTCAGCAGGATGATTTTAATATCCACCCATGTTGTTCCTTTCTTCTTTCGCTAAGTCGTATACCACCGTATGAATGTGCCTCAGCTTGTTTACCCATTCTCCTATTGTTTCCAGTTGGATATATTGTTTACATCTGTTTTTTTTTTAATCTAATCTCTTTTTTGTTATGTATAATAGAATCTCTCTATATTGGACTTATTGAAGGGATGACCAAACCCAAATACCAAAAAATGAAACCAACATTAATAAAAATCCATCTAACAAAAATACCCAACACACACACACACAATCTTAACTTTAGAATTTCATTACTTTCTCTTATGTATAGTTACCAACAGCATATATTTATTAACAAAATTTACAGAATAGAGATTCTACTTAGATAAACACACTAGGATTATAGGTAATTAGCACATTATTTTCTGTACATAAAAATGGGTACGGCATACCAAGCAGTGAAAACAATTTCTTTTTCCAAAATCTGCCTGGCATAAAAATACAGTTCAGAACAATGGGAAGTTATTATCAATTCAAATTAATGGAATCCAAATGAAATATAGAGATGTAGAGCTAAAAAGCAACTCTATTCTCTAGTCAAAGAAAGTAATTCCATGGTGCATTTTTACAACTCTGAGTTCTCCTACGAGTGTAACAACATCTTTCCAAATAAGAGGCAGTGTGATGTCTGAGAATCTCAGCTCTATTAACAATTAGTACTGTGGCCTTGAGGACATCATTTACCATTCCAGGGTCTCAGGTCTCCTCCGTGAAATGAAGGGGATAGACTGGACGATCTTGAAGGTTATATACATATATATATAAAATTGTTAGCACATTAATTAATTTACATAAAATATAAAATAGATATTGATAAAAACATACATATATATACACACATATACACACACACACATATATAACTAAGCCCGTTGCTGTCGAGTCAATTCCGACTCATAACAACCCTACAGGACAGGGTTGAACTGACTTTTTTAGAATTTATTGGTTAGGTACATGTAGCTTGGTTACAAACGAACTTGGCAGGTTTAAAGCCATATTAATATGATGATGCAAATGTCACTTTATCCTGATTTCTTCTGCCCAACAGAATGACTCTTATTTGTTACTTAACCATGCTAATGGCTACACTTTGCTACGAGCTTTGACGATGATGATAAAGTTATTCACACTTACGTAGTGCTCTGTCATTCACAGGAGCCCTTGTGGTGCAGTGGTTAAGAGCTCCACTGCTAACCAAAAGGTCAGCAGATCGAATACATCAGCCGCTCCTTGGAAACCCTGTGGGGCAGTTCTACTCTATTCTATGGAGTCACTGTGAGTCAGAATCAACTTGACGGCAATGGGTTTGGTTTGGTTTGCTGTCATTCACGGAGTCCTGGTGGCACAGTGGTTAAGAGCTCAGGCTGCTCTTAACCACACGGTTGGCAGTTTGAATCTACCAGCCTCTCCTTGGAAACCCTGGGGGCAGTTCCACTCTATCCTACAGGGTCATTATAAGTCGGAATTGACTCGATGACAACAAGTTTTGTACAGTTTTAACGATTATTTTAAGAATTATCACTATTCAGAATTTATAGAATTACCTTTAGAGTACCTATTTCAGATGTGATGAGAAGTTTTTGTTTGCTTGATTGATTGGTTTGCTTTGCTTTTGACATGTTTTTTAAAAGAGCAGACAGCAAAAGGTAATTAGCAAAAAATAACTTGCTAATATTTTCACAGCCTGATACTATGCTTATTTGGAGAGACATGGGTTAACCCCACAGCCCTGAGAACAATGACTTCCAGAGTTGAAACAACCCTGCCCTTCACAGAGCCACAGAGTTTGTGGAAGCCTCTTCTGGAGGGCATCTGCCACGGACTCCAGCCGAGGCACCAACAAATAACAGTGGGAAATAGTTCAGCTTTCTTCTCCTCAGAGAATAAAAGGCAGCTGCTGCTAAAAGCTGCATGGCCTCACCAGGCAGGGGGCAGGAAGAAAGAACAGAATTGCTGCTTTAAGGGCAACAGCTTCAGTCTTTCGAGGTTAGTTTAGTTTTAGATAACTCACCACAAAGCACTTCAGTGTTGGGTGAGGCAGCGGTGCACACTGGACCTTACTGATCTTGTCTCCCTTACCTGCCAACCTTTACCATACATGATTCTTCCTTCTCAAGACTCTTCCTGCCACCAAAAGACGCCATAGCCACAGCAACAAGAAACCTGAGAACATGACGTGTTGTGATGGGTTGATGGTAGCGTGATTGGTGACATAGAAGAACCTGGATACTGAATCCACAGGGCAGATGCAAGACGCAAGTCACAAAAAGTCCTTCATTCTAAGCAGTCCTTACTGACAAAGTCTTCTTGGTGCCTGGACTCTGACCACTAATGCACGGATGTCAAAGGTGCACCTGATTCAAGCTATGGTCTTTTCAATCGCCTTGTTAGCACTGAAATGTGTCCCTCAAAACTATATGCTGTAAATCCTAACCTCTATGCCTGTGGTTATAATCTCGTTTGGGAATGAGTTGTCTTTGTTATGTTAATTAGGCAGCATTGGTGTAGGGTGTGTCTTGAGTCAATCTCTTACAAGACATAAAAGGAACAGATTAAACAAGCAGAGATGGGAAAGGAGAGAAGCCATGCCACATGAAGATGACCAAGGAGCCAAAGAATAAGGACTTTCCCCCAGAGCCAACAGAGAGAAAGCCTTTCCCTATAGCCGGCGCCCTGAATTAGGACTTCTAGACTCCGAAACTGTGAGAAAATAAATTTCTGTGGGTTAAAGCCAGCCACTTGTGGTATTTCTCTTGTAGCAGCACTAGATATCTAAGACACGCCTCATATGCATGCGAAAAGTTGGAAAATGAAAAAGGAAGCTCGAGAACAATTGATGCATTCGAACTGTGTTGGCAAAGAATACTGAATATACCATCGACTGCCAGAAGAACGAACAAATTAGTCTTAGAAGAAATACAACCAAAATACTCCTTAGACGCAAGGATGGAGATACTGTGCCTCATTTACTGTGTCCATCTCATCAGGAAGACCAGTCACTGGAGAAGGACATCATATTTGGTAAAGTGGAGGGTCAGCAAAATGAGGGAAACCCTCAATGAAATGGATTGTCACAATAGCCTCAGCAGTGATTCAAATGTACAGCAATCATGAAGATGGTGCAGGACTGGTCAATATTTTCTTCTGTTATATATAAGGTCACCATGAGTTGGAGGTGACTGGAGGGCAACTAATAATAACAACCAATCATACTCACATTATACTAATGTTTCTGATTTGGTTGGCTGGAGGCAGATCCTTTGTGAAAGAGAAACATGCTAGGGTAGGTGACTTAGGAGAGTCTTCCTCAAATGGGTGTGAGAAAGTTCTCAAGACACCGAACTGAAAACTTCAAGAAGTTTTGACAAAGAGACCTTTCAAACAGGAGTACAGGAATAACAGGAAGAAGGCATGCAGAAAATTACATCAATTTTAGGTACTAACTTACTGGATAATTGCACAACACTTAAAAAAATAAATGTAGACAACTCAACAACAATAAATGTAGACAATTCACCAATGAGGATATTCAAGTGGCCAACAAGCACATGAAAAGATGCTCATCATCATTAGCTGTTGTTGTTGTTGTTGCTAAATGCCTTGGAGTCAATTTCTACTCATAGCGACTCCACGTGACAGAGTAGAACTGCCACATAGGGTTTTCTAGGCTGTAGTCTTTATGAGAGCAGATTTCCAGGTCTTTCTCTCGTGGAGCCGCTGGGTATATACATACCACCAACCTCTGGCTAGCAGCTAAGTGCTTAACTGTTGAGCCACCAGGGCTCTTTCGTTAGCCATTAGAGAGATGCAAATCAAAACTACAGTTATATACCACCTCACTCTTATTAGAATGACAATGAGCAAAAAGGCAGAAAATAACAAACGTTGGTGAGGATGTGGTAAGATTGGAAGCCTTATCCATTGTTAGTGGGAATGTAAAATGGTACAACTATTGTGGAAAACGGTCTGGTTATTCCTCAAAAAATTAAAAATAGAACTACCATATAACGCAGGAATTCCACCCTAGGCATGTAGACGCCTGAAAGTATCTACATGAACAGACATAAATACACCTGTGTTCACTGCAGCACTATTCATAATAGCAAAAAGGAGGGAACACCCTAACTGCCCATCAATGATAAATGGATGTGTAAGGGAATTTAAAATTGAAGTGCCTGGTAAAATCTGGAATGGCTGGCTTGAGGTCTGGCTTCCACTCCCTCTTGTTAGTTCTGTTTTCACCCCAGCAACAGCCATCGTCTGTGTAGATTTAATCATGTAGCTAAGAAAACATTTTTCCTCTGTGACAAAATCAAGGATGTAAAAACAATGTCTCTGAGGGGAGACCTTGGTGCTGAACCTTATCTAAATCTCCTATGCAAATACCCACAGGAAAAGTACAATTTGAGCAGGCTGTTTCTAAGGAAGGAATGTCCAGTAATTATGATGTAATTACCTAGTGACTCAACCTCTTGTCACATACCTTGCAATTACCATGCTGTAACCAATCTAAGAAAGACACATACACACTTTAAGCCAATTGCCTTACGAGCTCCCACCACAGGAAGCCCCATCTTGCGATGATCTAAGTTTGTAACTACCATTCAAGTAGTGTACTTCTAGTTCTTTGTTCTCCCTTTATCAAATGTCCCTGCAGCTTCACCATTTTGGAGTACTGGCTTTCACTCTGTAGAATTCAGTCTCTTCCCATCTTGAGGTGTCTTTTTACTTTCAATAAATGTCTTGATTTTATTTTAAACACAGTACGAGTTGTTACTCTCTGACATGGATAAACAAAATGTGGTGCATACACACAATGGAATACTACCAGGGTTTCCCACAGTTCATTCCAGTTCAACCCTCTGCTGAGAATTTGCATTTCTAACAAGTTCCCAGGTGATGCTAACGTTGCTGGTTAGGGACCAATTCTGAGAACCACTAGTAGAGCAACGGTTCTCAAAAATGTAATCACATGGGGATCTTATGAAAGTGTAGATTCTGATTCAGTACATTTGGGGTAGAAATGCAAATTCTCAGCAGGGGTTTGAACTGGAATGAACTGGTTCAAAGCCCTGAATACTACCTAGCCATAAAGAGAAATGAAGTCTTGATACATGCTACAACATGGATAAACCGAAGGCATTACGCTGAGTGAAATAAGTCAATCACAGAAGGACAAATATTGTACAGTTTCACTTATATGAAATGACAAGAATAAGTAAATATATAGAGACCAATGGTGATCTGCTCCCATAAAGATTACAGCCTAGGAAACCCTATGGGGCAGTTCTACTCTGTCATCTAGGGTCACTATGAGTTGGAATGGACCCTACAGCATATGGCTCACCACAACAATAGTTACTATTGGTTACCAGGGGCTGGAGGTGTGGGGGAGGGGAAACTATTCTCTAGGAAGTAGTGAGCTTTTTGTCTATGGTGATGAGAAAACTGGCATTAATCAAGGGTAATGGTTACACAACTTGAATAACGTAACTGGTATCACTGTACACCAGGAACAGGAAAAATTTGCAAATGTTGTGTTATATATAACTTTACAACAAAAATAACAACAACAAAAAATTGCAGCTGCTGCTACTATTTAGGCACCCCCAAACCTTTCATGGAATTAGTTTTAATAGTTTGATGGTCTAGGGTCATGATTTCTTGGGACAGTCCTGTCAGTTGTCCTAATACTGTTTTTAGAGTTTCTGTTCTACCTCCTAGTTCAGTAAGTAGTGCCTGGCGTCTTAAAAGCTTGTTGGCAGTCATCCAAGATACAACAATTGGTCTCTATTCACCTGAAGCTGCAGAGCAAGAAGGAGATCCAGGAATTGGAGAACGCACTAGGCTGCAGGTCTAACCACCCCATGCACTACTCCCGCCTTTGCCATGAGACCAGAAGAACTGGATGGTGCCTGACTACCTTTACTGAACACTTTGATCAGGGTCTCAATACGTGGATCCTGATTAAAAGGGGGAAAATACAAAGCAGAATTTCAAATTCTTATGGAATCCAGATTTACAGGACCCATTGATACTGGAAGAGGCCCTGAATCTAATGCCCTGAGATTATCTTTAAATCTTGAACCAAAACTATCTCCTTAAGTCATCATTAAACCAAGCAACAGTATAGCTCAATTAGGAAAGAATGTTTACCTTGACTCTAGCCCTCTCTTAAAGAATCATCCATATGAGATCAAACTGACAACAGTAACTATCAAATATAGATGAGAAGTTTAGGAGGCACTGAATCTATTTTAATAGTGGCAAAATAATTTGGGTAGCTATAACAAGAATGATGACCTAACATGAGGAATGTAACCTATGTCAATGAATTGTACATGTAGAAATTATTGAGTGGGTGTGTTTTCCTGTGTATATTTTCACCAAAAATAAAATAAATATAGAGCCGCTCTCTCCAAACTGTGTTCATTTGGATAAGTATTTTTAGTCGAGTTAGTTCCCTGAACTGCCCAAGTGGGTGCTAATATCCTGGTTAGGGGTGGAGTTCTCCCTTTCCAAATTGAGAGAAAGTATTTTTTTGTTTTTTCCTTTCAAAACTTTTTGATGCAGTAGTTGGCACTAACTTTTGCTACTTCCTTATCTTCTATCCATTCTCTAACTCATAGAAATCTGGTTTCCTCTCCCACCAACCCACTGCAAACCCTTCCTTATTGCCAAATTGAATACTCTTTGCACCATTTGACACAGTTGTCCATCCCCCCTTCTTATCTCCTTTCTACAGCTTCTCTACCTTCACCCCTAAAACACTGATGTTCCCCAAGGATCCATCCTCAGTCCATTTCTCTTCTAACTTTAAATGCTATCCCTCGAACCTCAATCCTTCCCTTAGCTTTAACCCTCTCTATAGGGTCGCTACAAGTCACAATCGATTCGATGGCAGTGGGTTTTTGTACAGGGCTGACTCCCTGATCTGTAGCTCCATCCCAGTTTCCCACGTTTTTCTAATTTCTTACAGAATATTTCTTCTGGAAATCCCTACCTTACATTCAACATGTTCCCAATGAACTCAGTTAGTGCCCAACCCTCACCTTGTCCTTCTTCGCTCCCACTTTCACACTGCCCCCAACCCCTTCTTAAAACTACTCCTTTTCCTGTATTCCATATTTTAATTCATGGCTTCACCATCCAACTCATCATTAGACAGACACTTCAGAATCATCTTTCAATGGTCCCCTTTCTTTTATTCTTCACATTCAATTGGTCACCAAGAAATCCTCTTTCCAAAAATTTGACAATGATTATTGGTGATGGTGGCACAACATGATTAATGTAATTGCTATCACTAAATTGTACATGTGAAAAACGTTGAAATGGCAAGCATTGTGTTACATATATTTTTACAACAAAGAAAGAAAAGTTCATTCCACCCTAGAAATGGCTAACAAATCTTTCCCCTCTGTCTCAGTCATCTAGTGCTGCGATAACAGAAATACCACAAGTGGATGGCATCAACAAAGAGAAATGTATTCTCTCACAGTCAGGAGGTTACAAATTCAAACTCAGGGCATCAGCTCCAGGGGAAGGCTTTCTCTGTCGGCTCTGGAGGAAGGTCCTTCTGATGCATCTGTCTTCCCTTGGTCCAGGAGCATCTCAGCACAGGAACCTCAGGTCCAAAGGATGCGCTCTGCTCCCAGCACTGCTTTCTTGGTGGCGTGAGGTTCCCATTTGTCTCTGCTCGCTTCTCTCTTTTATATCTCAAAAGAGATGGGCTTAAGACACTATCCAGTCTTGTAGACCTCATCAGTGTAACTGCTGCTAATCCATCTTACTAGATCATAGTGATGGAGTTTACAACACATAGGAAATCAGATCAGATTACAAAATGGTACACAATCATACAATACAGGGAATCATGACCCAGCCAAGTTGACAGATATTTTTTTGGGACACATTTCAATCCATGACATCCTCTTTCCATACCGCCTATTTTGATCAGGATTCTGGTACAATAAAAGCTTCTCATTGCTCTCCCTGTTGGTGGTCCCTCTTCCAAACTCTATGGACTTCATCAGTGGTTCTCAAACGGTGTGCCTCAGACCAGCAATATCAGCATCAACTGGGAGCTTATTAGAAATGCAAATTTTCAGCACCCACTCCAGACCTCCTGGATCAGAAACCCTCCAGGTGATCTTGATGCATGCTAATAGAGTATAAGAACATTTGGACACTTGTTACTTTACCACATTCAATGGGGATTTACCCTTTTTGCCTCAAAAAGCTAAGCTTCTTTACAAGGCTTTCAAGAACCTTCCCAATCTGCCGCAGTCAGCATTCCCACTCTCATCTTGCCCCGTGTCCCACATTTCCTGTGCCCCCTCATACGGCTTTCCAGAGAAGTCATCTTCTCTTTGTTTTCTGTTCTGATGCCTCATCTTTCTCCTCTGCCTTCAATATTCGGTTCCTTCTCCGGACCCTGTCAATGCCATTCCTCTAAGATCCAGCTGGTATGGTATCTTACGTCTCTTCTCTGAAAGTTTCTACGATGCTCTTCTGCCCACCGTCAGCATCTCTCCACCTTTATTTAGACCTCTGAGTGCCGTGACAGAAGTTGTAAGACCCTTTTCCCTGTGTTGTATTTGGTGCAATATATGTAACCCCCTGTCCTAGAGCTCACCAGCTTTGGGCATAAGTGAGTTCACACTGCATCAGTCTCCACATTTTGGGGGCTCATTTCCCCAAGCTGATGATGCAGGACTTTCAGCTCCAGACAATGTCTCCCCCTCTCTGCCCCCAAGGATACCTGGGAGGCATCTCCCAAGAGGCAAACTCAAGTCCCCACTGAGGACATCAGATGCTCCCTCAAGCACTGCCTCTGCACCCTGAGCTCAGTGGCTCCCCCTGGTGGCCACCACAGTTCCACAGGTCCAGCGTGCCTGCTGCAGGGGCTGCTACCCAGACTCCAGAGCCAGATGCTGTGACTGTGTCTGCTTCTCTGCAGGCACAGCGCTTCTCCCCGCTGACCTTCAGGATGCCAAAGCTGAAGGGTGGCCTACGGCTCTCCCAGTCAGCCCGCAGGCATCCAGTGTGCTATAGAAGCCAACGATTTTGATTCTCCTTCTCCCAAATTTCAAATGCCCAGTGAGTAACAGAGCAAGCAAACTGAGGCACTTGACTGAAGTACAAATAGCTGCTTTAGGGTTTGGGGCCCTACTCCATCTTGCCTTTTGATGTAGGCAAACCCATGACTCGTTCTTTAAGGCCTGTAACTAAATGTAAACTAAAGAAAGTTTTTTGTTTTGTTTCTTTCCCACTTATCTCTGTGGTAAAGCTGGGAGAATAACAATAAACTGTTTCTCAGAAGCTGTCAAGACCCTTCCTGAAACAATGTCTCAGAAGGGAGGCCTTGAGGCTGACTCTAATCTGGGTCTCTGAAGCAACTGCTGACAAGAAACACTTCACTTGAGCAAGATGTTTCTAGGAGAGCAACGTCCTGTAAACACTTCCACTCCGTCCCCACTTCCGGTAAACCCGCCTTGTGTTAACCTAAGTTTGTAATGTCCAACCAAAACAGTGCACCTCAGGTTCTTTGTTCCCACCCTTTAAAAGGTCTCCGCAGCTTCGCCATTTTGGAAGCGTTTGTTCACTCTGTAAGATCAAGTGTGTGCCCCAGTCCAGACTGTTTTTGAAGCTACTCTTGTTTTTATTATAACAGGGTATGGTTGTTACTCTTGGACCCTACAGTCACACACCAGTACTCAAAGCCCTTATTCCATTCTGATGTGTTTTATAGTTTACAAAGTTGCTATTACCACACGAACAGTCCCTGTAATATAACAGAAGAAAGAACACCAGGTTCCTAGATCCCCAATTACTGGCCGAGTGACTTTGAGAAAATCACTTAGTGTCTCTGAGGATCAGTTTCCTCATATACAAAACAGAACAGTCCTCATGATTATTCAGAGCGCCAAATGAGAGAGTATGTGTGAGAACACGTTATACTACCTGGGTTCAAATTCCAGTTCTGCCACTTAACAGCTGTGTGATCTTGAAAAAATGATTAAACCCCTGTGTGCCTCAGTTTCTTCACTGATAAACTGAGTAAAATAATATAACTCATAGAGGGTTATTTTGTGGATTAAATGAGTCAATTCACATAAAGCATTTACTATAGTGCCTGGTGTACAGTACATACTACATAAGAGTTTACCATTATTATTTTTATTATTTTGTAAACATTATTCAGTTATATTCCAAGGTAGCAGCCCACAGAGACCCAGTGTAGCAGTCAGGGTTCCAGGAATTCTAAATGGATAACTTGGGAAAGAAAAGATGGGAGAACCGGAGAATTCAGAGTACCTAATGTTTTCTCCAAACCTAGAAAGTAAGAGAGCAGCTGGTGACCCAGGAGAGCCAGCTGCCAAATGTCACTTGGGGCATCCATTTCCCTCTTCACGGAGAACTGCTCTGCAGAGACACCAGAGCATGCTGCGTCTCTAGCAAGCAGGGCCACGCTGGGTGAAGTATTAGTCTAAGCACCGAGATGGATTAGTTTATGACACCGCAGTTAGACACACTGTTCCAGGCCACAGCCTGACAGTGCCACTTACATGGTATCCCTCCACATGTCTATGCAGGTGACAGCACACTGAACAAACATAAACAACAGCCTTGGATCGGGCAATGTACCAACACAATTTTTAATATCAATACATTAAAGGAGAAAAACCATATGATCGTACCAAAAGATGCCAAAAGACACTGGATGGAATTTAGCAGTCAGTCATTCTTATAACAACTAAATGTAGAGGAAGACTAGAAAGAACCCATCTCACAGCCTCAAGTGCGTGCCGCTGAAACAATGCAGCACTGTGAGGTCTTTTAGTGTCCTTCACCCTTTGGAAGATGTCCAGAAGGTTCTCTTAGAAGGATCTTTACAAGAAAATCTGCACCAGTGAAGGCAGATGGTGATCCTTCTGCCGCATTCTCAGCGTGGTTGAAGGAAGAGCACGAAAGTATTTACCAGGAGGCAGGCTTCTCCTGCCCGTGGGGCATTAGAGAGTGTCAACCCTTCAAGGAAGATGACTGGAGGAACAGGATAGAATCATCTCCTATTCCTAAAATAAACCAAAAAAAAAAAACAAAAAAAAAAAACCAAACCCACTGCCATCGAGTCAAGTCTGACTCATAACAACCCTATAGGACCGAGTAGAACTGCCCCATAGAGTTTCCAAGGCTGTAACCTTTATGGAGGTAAACTGTCACATCTTTCTCTGGAAGAGCAGCTGGTGGGTTTGAACTGCCGATCTTTTGGTTCACAGTGGAGCACTTAACAACTGCGCCACCAGGGCTCCTTATTCCTATACAGGTATCCCCTGCTTTTTGAAAGCTCGCTTTACTCCACCTCACTTTTCGGAAAGACATACATTTGTATTTGTTTTCAATAACTGAGTGAAATCCAAAGTGGATTTTCCCTTCTGTGGAAAAAAAGGCAAAAAGCAGAAATAGCCTTAAGTATGTTTTGAAGTGAGCGGTTAAAGGGGCAGCACCCACCCCGAGCAGCTAGAGTGAATCTACGCTATACAGACATTATTTCTACTTTACATAGGCTATGTATTTATCATACCATTTCTACCTTTCCTGTATGTTAGTGTTATTTCAGGTTTTACGTGTTACTTAGTATGATTTGGTAGGTTATTTTTTGCGTCTGGGAATGCTAAAAAATTTTTCCTATACAAATTAACGGGAATTGCTTCCTCACTTTACGCCATTTCGGCTTAGGAAAGGTTTCATAGGGACGTTCTACTTCCAAATAGTGGGGGGGGGGGGGGGGGGGGGACCTGTAATAGGATAGCAGAAGCACCTCTGTTGATGCCTTCTGCTGAGATGAAAGACTTGTTGACACAGGACAGAATGTTCCAGCCCAAGGATATCTATGTAAAAGCATTGGCTATATATAAAAGGAAGCGTCTTCTATGGGGAATAACTCAGTTCTTAACTACAACACTAGGTAAAAAACCTGTTTCATTTAGCCTGAGGTTCCAACACCTCTAACTCTCAGTACCAAGATCTGCTTGAAGATTTTTTTTGTGAACTAACCAGGAAGATCCAAGGTAGACTGAGGCAAGGCAGGCTAACCAGGGAGGGGTCAAGCTGGCTTGTAACAGAGGCTGCTCTGTTGTGTACTGAGGGGATATAGCTGCTGTGACCCTTGTATGTGCTCAGGAGGCATTCAGCATGATTCTCCAGAGCTGTCTGAGGCAGGTGACTCAGGTCTGTGTTTCACAAAGCATTTCATGAACAGTTTTCCCTCACTGGTTTTCTTTTTGTGCAGCTGCAGCTCAAGCAAAATCAAAGGCACAGCTTCAGCTGGGATTTCCAACGTAGAAGGAGGGGGCAAGTAGCCTCTCCCCCGCAACACCCTTTTTGGGTCCCTTGCACCCTATGCTTTTGACTGTGGTTTTAGAAACACCTTCGCTTATAAACAGCTTGTCAGACCCCAAGGACAATGCCTGTGTGCAGCTGCAGTCTCTGGAGTCAGCGTGAAGCCCTCGAGGCCGTCTGGCTGCTGCGTGGAGGAGAACTACCTGCCAGGACCGGCTAACTGGAAACTTGCTCCCACATGTGGTGACCAACTGGTCCTGGTTTGCCTGGGACTTGTCTGGTTTTAGCATTGAAAGACCTGCACCCCAGGAACCCCCTCAGGCCTAGGCAATCCCCTCAGGATGATGGGTCATGATATTCTCAAGACCCCTGGGACTGGAGTACCTCTTCTCTCTCATCCTACCCAAATAGCTGTGCCTTCCTGATGACTCAGCCTTTACCTTACAGCCCCTGTGGCTTAATGGAAGTGCTTGTATCTTTCCCCTCACTCTGGCTGCTAGAAATTTCAGAGCCCAGTGTTGTGGCCTGCCCCTAGCAAACGTACAGGAAGTCATTAGATGCATTTTGTGTGTTAATCTTTGTCCTTGCCTCTCTTACGCTCCTTAGTTTCTATTTGCCTTATTTTAATACTTATTGTAAAATGTACCTTCTCTTGCTTTATTCTATGCAGATTTGTAACAATTTTAAGAGAATCCCCGGTGGTGCCAATGGTTAAACGGTTAAGCCCTTGACTACTATCTGAAAGGTCAGTAGTTGGAACCCACCCAGAGGTGCTCCTGAAGATAGACCTGCTGATCTGCTTCCAAAAGGTCATAGCCTTGAAAACTATGGAGCACTGTTCTACTCTGACACACGTGGAGTCAACGTGAGTCACAGTCAATTTGACAGCAACGAACGACAACCATTTAAATCCCTTTTGAAAGATCTTTAAATTGTTAGGCCCTACTCAATGCCCCTGCGGACCTCTTTCTTACTGCTCAGATCCTGCTTGGATTGTCTCTGACTCCTGCTAGAATGAATGCACAGGAATAATAAAACAGACCTGAGTTGGTGTATGGAGAAGCAGCACTTGTCCTTAGCATTTGTTGCTACATCCCGGGCATTTTCAAAAATGCCTGAAAAAGTGTATATGCCTGCCCTTAAGACAGGAAACCCAGTCCCCAAAGTGCCTTCAAACTCTGAATTTGTTTAACTAAATGTTCTGTCAGAGCTTACATGTGTGTATGTCAGAAACCAGCACATGTGCAGAACTGGGTTTTCTGTATGCTGGTTTCTACCCAGTTGAAAGAAAACAGCTTACTGTGTTGTTATCATTTGAATTGTGTCCCCACAGAAAATACAATGAAGTCCTAACTCCTGGTGCCTTGTGAATATGACCTTGTTTGGAACTAGGGTCTTTGCAGATGTAATTAGTTAATATGACATCATACCAGAGCGGGGTGGGTCCTAATCTAGTCTGAGTAAACCCGTTGCTGTAGAGTCGATTCCAACTCATAGTGACCCTATAGGACAGAGTAGAACTGCCCCATAGGGTTTCCAAGGAGTGGCTGGTGGATTCAAACTGCCAACATTTTGGTTAGCAGCCAAGCTCTTAACCATTACACCACCAGGATTCCCAAATCCAGTCTGGGTGGTATCCTATAAAAGAGGAGGAGAGACACAGAGAGAAGACTCACGTGAAGATGCATCTACTAGCCAAGGAAAACTTGGGGCTACTGGAAACTGAGAGAGACAAAAAAAGATCTCCTACAACGAACAGAAAGAACATGGCCCGGCCAGCACCCTGAATTTGGACTTCTAGCCTCCAGAACTGTGAGACAATAAATTTTTGTCCCTATAAGCCGCCCAATGTCTGGTGCTTTGTTATGCAGTCCTAGGAAACAAACACACATATAGACGGTTCTGAGCACAGAAACCAGCTGTTTGGGTTGCTTGGGCCGGGCCAGATGAAACCAGCTACCCCTGGGCTTTGCAAAAACAAGCTGAGCTGGCTTTGATGCGGTATGAGGAGCATGAGTACCAGGAAGACACAATAAGGCTGAAAGAGCCGGAAGACTGAAATTTGCTATTTCTAGTTACAATTCTCTGCCCTTGGCTGTTTTGATTTTTGGTGTGAAAGGTCCTTCTAGGCTAATTACCTTCTTCCTTTGGCACTGGTAGGAAGAATCCAGACTCCATCCAGCAAAGGAATTTGGACATTTTTCATCCCGTAGGATTTGGACATGGCACCAAGACTCTTAGAAAAATCACTTAGAAAAGGTATCTGTTTGCTAAAAATCATTCCCCTTTCCTTTTGCCTTTGCAGACATTGACTTCCTGCCTCAAGAACAAAAATCAAATAACAAATTAGTCTTCAGGTCTGAAAAAACATGGACTGTGACCACAATGCATTGTTATCTGAATTGTCCAAATGGTCCAAGGAAAAATTAAGAAGACTTATTTGATTAATTTCTCTTAGTTCCCAGACAGATTGTGATTCACTGGGAAAATGTTTTCTGTGGTTTTTAAAGCATTTTCAAGCAACAGACATGCTAAAGAGGCCTTGGCATATGAAGACTTTCTGAATGACATATAATAAACCTTGTTGCAGTGCAAAAGTTTCTTTTTGTAATCTGAAACCTCAACCAGCTTCAGGTTCAAGCATAGTGAGAGCCTTAGCTGATTTCACTGGTATCTCTTCCAGACCTTTAACCTTTATTACAAACCACAGCATTCAGCCTTTGCCCACTCACAAAATATACATATTTTCCCATGAAACAGTTGTTTTTTTGAAAAACTTGGCCAAAACATCAAGTTTATATCCAGTTTAAGATAAATGTGTCACATATGATTCATTCAACACGATTTGTGGTTTCCTTTTCTTGAGAAATTCCTGTGACAGCACCTTGAACCATCACCAAACCATTGTACAATGCCTTTGAGCCAAACCAAAATCCCCATTGGGTTTAGTTTGGACTCTCCTGGTGATTTGGGTCCTGTCTCTAATACAACGAATGCAAACTCACATAACTCAAGTCAATGACCGACTGGCTTGATGAAAACTACTCTATCCAAACCATGGGGGACATTCTTTTCCAGTGGAGGCCCACAGGGCCCTATGAATCTTCTCCACAGAAATAAGATAGGCCTGAGAAGTCACGTAGGACAGGCCAGGAAAGAGAGGCCTTATACAGCACACAAGCTTGGGGCAGTGGTGGTAGCCAGGAATTGTTCTCCCACAACCCAAGGCTTTAAGATACTAGATTCTTTCTCAAAAGAACCAAAAATTAGACTTATTAGAGTAGGAGATTAGTATGGATTTAATCATGTCTCCCTAAAATATGTATTGAAGTCCTGGCCATCTGTACCTGTGGATGTAATCCTATTTGCAAATAGGGTTCTTCGTACGTTAATCAGATCACACCAGAGTCGGGTGGGTCTGGAACCTAATCACTTCTTGTTTTTTTTTTTTTTTTTTTTTTTTTGTGGTTTTATATATATATATATAAAATGAAACATTTACCAATTCAACATTTTTTTAACATGGACGATTCAGTGACATTGATTATGTTCATCATGTTGTGCACCCATCACCACTATTTGTTTCTAAATTTTTCCATCACCATTAACAAAAGGAGCCCTGGTGGCACGGTGGTTAAGAGCTCAGGCCGCTAACCAAAACGTCAGCAGTTCAAATCCACCAGCTGCACCTTGGAAACCCTATGGGGCAGTTCTACTCTGTCCTACAGAGTTGCTATGAGTCGGAATAGACTCGATGGCAACGGGTTTCAATGGGCATTAACAAAAATTGAGTGCCCCTTAAGCAATGACTCCCCTTTTCTCCCCCCGCCCCCTACTGCCTGCCCCTGCTAGCCACTAATGAACTTGGTCTCTATACACTTGCTTATTCTAGATATTTCATACAAGCAGGATCATACATAACCACTTCTGAGTTATAGAAAGAGCGTAACAGACACAGAGACGCACAGAGACGCACACAGGGGCAGGGGGCGACAGGTAGATGCCGAGGAATGCTCAGGAACTCCTAGAAACTCCCGGGCCTCCTGACAGAAGAACCCTCCCCTAGAGCCGATGCCCTAATTTGGACTTCTAGCCTCCAAAACTGTGAGAAAATAAATCCCTGTTCTTTAAAGCCCCCCACTTGTGGTATATTTTGTTTGGGCAGCATTAGGTAACCAAGACAGAGGTGTACTACAAGCTTTCTTGGGAGGCTTACTGGACAGAGAAGGAAATGTAAGCACATTTCCTGTGGACAGATACCCAGCGTTTCATTTTTCCAGGTATGCAGAAAGAATGACTGGAGTTGGAGTAGTGTGCCCTCAACAAGATTTATTATGGGAATGGTAGAACAATTTGTAACTGGAGAGAAGGCAGTGCCCACTTTTAAAACTAAATAGAGCCACAGTGGCTCAGGAGTTTTGAAAGCTCTATGTAAGGTTGATTTTAATGATAATATTCCACTGTATCTTAATACTGCATCTAAAATTGTAGCACATTCTAAGTTCCTTCTGATTCATCACCAGGCTACGAAATGTCTGCAGGTGTCATGCCTGACGGGGTTAGGAATATTGTGATTCCCACTGCAGAGATCGGTCAACCAGGGTTCTATGATTTTGTTTGTTTTGTGGAGCACAGAACTCTATTAAGCTTTCTACATGCTGTTTATATTATGCTATTTCTTCAGCTCTTGTCCTGCTTGACATATAATTTAATTCCCGTTTTCCCCTTCTTTCTCTTAGAAATGTGGGCTTAAAACCATCCCTTACTGAGTATTGTTAGCAGATGAATACATTCAAAGGTGATTAGTACAAAGGAAATTGTCTGCCAGCCAGTCGGTATATTAAAAGGATGAGAATTCAAAATGCTAAAAGATTAGTACTGTCTGGGATTTGCAGATCCAGGAAGTTTCAATGCATTTGAAAGTTCAGGGTCCAAGGTTTGCCTCCCACAGTCCTTTGTTTAGAAAGAATAAGGCAGCTGTGACTCCACACACTCACCATGTGAATGCCCAGGAGCAGATGTGAGAACAGTCCAGGGTGAAGCCATGTCACATGCCCATGGTGGGTGCGGATAACCCAGGGACACCATGGCGTCTGCAGCTCTCTCAGAACCAACGAGCTGTGTTGTCAGACAATACTCGGTGGAAAGTGGGCTCCACTGCAGACCAGAGTGAGCCAGAAGCCTCTAGATCTCTGTTTTTCTCCTGACTACCTACAGACTTAGTGGTTAAGAGCTTGGCTGCTAACCAAAAGTTGGCGGTTCGAATCCACCAGGTGCTCCTTGGAAACCCTATGGGGCAGTTCTACTCTGTCCTATATATAGGGTCACTAAGAGTTGGAAGCAACTCAACAGCAACGGGTTTTTTGTTTTTTCCTTTTACCTACAAACTCTTAGAGACTGAATCACTGTTCTTGTGCGCTGTTGTGTTGTTAAATACTTCTTATCTAACACGTTTTCCCAGTCGAAGCTCTCAGCAGATGCAGCTGTGGACTTCTCTGTGGGGAAGCAAGCTGGCTGAAGAGACAGTCAGCCATTTGGTAGATCCTCCTACCAGAGGATCCAGACAACCCCTCAGACGCCCCCAAAAGAGGGCGTGAGGGGTGTCGTTGCCCACAACTCTTCCCAGAGTGAAAATAAGCCTTTATCAGTTTTGCTCTTAAAAAAATAGCATTTTGGGAGGGGGGCAAGATGGCGCTCTAGGCAGAAACACCACGCCGTCCCTCCACAGCAAAGATCCGAAAAACTAAGCCTAACAGAGAATCAACAATCCTGAAACCCTAGAACACCAAATGAAGAGATAAAGAACTCAGCCAAACACCAAACGGAGTGAGAATACTAAAAGAGAACGGAGAGCGAGGAGAGACTCAGGCAGAGATTCCTTACCAGCTAACGCAGCGCGGATCCACCATCTTGGATTCCTATCAGAGACCAGCAAACGGGAGAGCAGCCTTGCAGAGCATCTGGTCGGAGACAGAACGACCGGTAAACTGCGGTGCGCGCTCTCCCACCACCCACCCCTCTCCGCCTCAGCTGGGGATCCCCTGCTTTCCGTGGCCAGGGTCTCTGGGCTGGGGGGTGCTGGTGCTTGGATTCCGCGCGCCTGGGCTGGCGGCTTTCTGGGAGCCGTTTGCTGGCAGCTAGCGAACCTTTCTCTGCCGCCTCCCCCTCCTTTTGCCTGGGTGCCTGGTTCCGAGTGCCGTCTCTGCTCTCTCCTGCGGGGCTGTAGGGCTGCGTGCGGGCGTGTGGCTGTTTCTGGGTCTGGGCTCCCGCGTGGGTGGGATCCCGGGGCCTTTGTTCGTTCGCCCCTCTGCTTTCTGTGGCCGGGGTCCCTGGGCGGGGGGGCGCCGGTGCTTGGGTTCCGCGCGCCCGGGCTGGGGGCTTTCTGGGAGCCGTTTGCTGGCACCTAGCGGACCTTTTTCTGCCGCCTCCCCCTCCTTTTGCCTGGGTGCCTGGTTCTGAGTGCCGTCTCTGCTCTCTCCTGCGGGGCTGTAGGGCTGCGTTCGGGCGTGTGGCTGTTTCCAGGTCTGGGCTCCCGCGCAGGTGGGATCCTGGGGCCTTTGTTCGTTGGCCCCTCTGCTTCCCGTGGCCACGGTCACTTAACCCCGAGACTATCGGCTTCTTGGAATTCGCGCCCCTGAGTGGGGGCTCTCTGGGTCCCATTTGTAGGCACTGACTGCTGGTGTTGCCCTTTTTTTTTTTCTCAATTTTATTTTTCTTCCTTTTTTGATTAGTTTTGTCATATTTTACCTCTTTTTCTCTTTTGTCTTTCTTCATTGCTTAATTTCTTGTCCCTCTATCTCTTCCTTCTCTTTCTGATCCCTGAATACCAGGCGATGTATGCCTCTGTACCTTCTGGCCAGGCTGAGCTGTGAAAATTCAGACCGACTCCCCCAGACCTCATAGCTGCATCGGTGCGATCCCTGGGAACTTTGCAGTTTTTTAACTTTTCTGATTTTCATTTGGTCATTCTTTCCTTTTCTTTCTCTTCCCCCTTCTGGTTTCCTCCATCCCATAGTCTCTCATCTGTACATTCCAACGACAAACTCCCCTAGCATTCTTTTATGTTTGTACGCTTTTTGCTCCTCCTCCTCTCTCCTCTCTCCCATATCCAGCTTAGCTTCACACATAACCATCTTCCCGCTGCACCCTACCTACCTGCACCGTGCACTAGACATCACATCACCAAGCGGTGCAGGCACGCCCTATTGGAACCTGCCCAGCACTGACTACCGACCGTCCTGGTGGCTGCGGTGAGTACCACAAGCAACCCATCCCAGTGGCTCCTCCTCAACTAGATCTGCCCAGCTGTACCACAAGAACGAAAAAAAAAAAAATCTACAATCAATAAACGAGAGAAATATCTACTGAATGCCCCGAAAACAGCAAACAATATCAAAACATTTACAAAAACAAGACAAGATGGCTCCAATAGGCGTCCAAATTAAAACACCAGATAACTCTCCTGTGGAAGAAAATGCACTAGAAGTACCTGATACGGAACTCAAATCACTAATACTCGGAATTTTCCAAGAACTGAGGCAAAAAGCTGACAAACATGAGGAAAAAATAGACAAATTTATGGAAAATACAGACAAAAAATTGGAAGAATTCAGGAAGATGATGCAAGAACAAAATGCCAAAATAAATTCACAACTCGAAATTATACAAAAACAACAATTAGAAATCCAAAAGATAAACAACAAGATTTCAGAAATGGACGGTGTCATAGAAGGGCTGAGAAGTAGATTTGAAACCATGGAAGACAGGATCAGTGGAACTGAAGACAAACACTTGGATACAACTCTGTTTCAGGAAAACTCAGAAAAAAGAACAAAGAAAAATGAAGAGACCCTGAGAGTTATGAGGGACACAATTAAAAGCAAAAACTTACGAGTGATTGGCATACCAGAACAGGGGAAGAAAACAGAAAACACAGAGAGGATCATTGAGGAACTGCTGACAGAAAACTTTCCCAATATCATGAAAGATGAAAAGCTGGTCATCCAAGAAGCTCAACGAACCCCATATAGAATAGACCCCAAAAGAAAATCACCAAGACATATCATATTCACACTCGCTAAAACTAAAGACAAACAAAGAATCCTGAGAGCAGCTCGTGAAAAACAAGAAGTCACATACAGAGGAGAAACAATAAGACTAAGCTCAGATTATTCAGCAGAAACCATGCAGGCAAGAAGGCAATGGGATGACATATATAAAATCTTGAAAGAAAAAAATTGTCAGCCAAGAATAATATATCCTGCAAAACTCTCATTCAGATTTGATGGTGAAATTAGGTCATTTCCAGATAAACAGAAACTAAAGGAATATGCAAAAGTCAAACCAAACTTACAAGAATTATTAAAGGGAGTTCTTCGATCTGAGGACAAACAGCTTAAGCCCTCAGGCAGGACCTAGGACCTAGGATGCAGGTTAACATGAACCAGATACCATTCTAGGAACTGAACTACAGACGACTTTCCAAAAACAAAAGATATACAACAGGGAATCAGAGAAATCAATCAAAGGATGACAACAACATCAAAACAATGAAAGAGGGAACAAACGGCATAGGTGCAGAACCTTCTAAAGGAGAAGAAGGCAAGGCGATACCAAGTAACGGTAGACTGCTTCAAAATTATAAAGATAAGGGTAAAATTCATGGTAACCACAAAAAAAGTTAACAAACCAACTCATAAAAATAAAGACGAAAAACATAAAGTCTCAACAAAACCAAAACCTACAAAAACAAAAGAAATGAACACAAAATCCACAAACAAAAGGAACTCAGCACAAGAGAGTAAGAAGAACAAAGAAAACTTCAGCATCACAAAAAAAAGCACTACAAAATGACAGCAACAAACTCACATCTATCAATAATTACACTGAACGTAAATGGACTCAATGCACCCATAAAGCGACGGAGAGTGGCAGAATGGATAAGAAAACAGGATCCATCTATTTGCTGTCTACAAGAGACACATCTTAGAAACAAAGATGTGAATTTATTAAAAATCAAAGGTTGGAAAAAACTATATCAAGCTAACAACTACCAAAAAAGAGCAGGAGTGGCAATTCTAATCTCAGATAAAATAGACTTTAAAACAAAATCTACCATAAAAGACAAAGAAGGACACTATATAATGATTAAGGGGATGATCCATCATGAAGACATAACCATAATAAATATCTATGCACCCAATGACAGGGCTCCAAAATACATAAAAAAAACTCTAACAGCACTGAAAAGAGAAATTGACAGTTCCACAATAATAGTAGGAGACTTCAACACACCACTCTCAGTAAAGGACAGAACAACTAAAAAGAAACTCAGCAAAGATACAGAAGACCTAAAGGACACAATCAGCCAACTGGACCTCATAGACATATATAGAACACTCCATCCAACCGCTGCAAAGTACACATTCTTTTCCAATGCACATGGAACGTTCTCCAGAATAGACCACATCTTAGGCCACAGAGCAATCCTCAACAAGATCCAAAATGCTGAGATAATTCACAGTATCTTCTCTGACCACAATGCCATCAAGGTAGAAATTAACACTAGAAAGAGCAAGGAAAAAAAATCAAACACATGGAAACTGAATAATAATCTGCTTACACATCAATGGGTAATAGAAGAAATCAGAGATGGAATTAAAAAATTCCTAGAATCAAATGAAAATGAAAACACATCATACCAAAACCTTTGGGACACAGCAAAGGCAGTCCTCAGAGGACAATTTATAGCAATAGATGCACATATCAAAAAAGAAGAAAGGGACAAAATCAAAACATTAACTACAGAACTCAAACAAATAGAAAGAGAACAACAAAAAAAGCCTACAACCACCGGAAGAAAGGAAATAGTAAAGATCAGAGCAGAAATCAATGAAATAGAGAACAGAAAAACAATAGAAAGAATCAACAAAACCAAAAGTTGGTTCTTTGAAAGAATCAACAAAATCGACAAACCACTGGCCAGACTGACAAAAGAAAAACAGCAGAGGGCACAAATAACCCAAATAAGAAATGAAATGGGGGACATTACAACAGACCCAACTGAAATAAAAAGGATTATAACAGAATATTATGAAAAACTATATTCCAACAAATTTGAAAACCTAGAGGAAATGGATAAATTTCTAGAAACATACGGCCTACCCAAACTACAACAAAGTGATATTGAAAATCTGAACAGACCCATAATGAGAAGAGATTGAAAAGGTAATAAGAAAACTCCCAACCAAAAAAAGCCCTGGCCCAGATGGCTTCACTGGAGAATTCTACAAAACATTTACAGAAGAGCTCGTACCAGTTCTACTCAAGTTATTTCAGAGCATAGAAGAGGAAGCAACACGTCCAAATTCATTCTATGAAGCCAGCATAACGCTGATACCAAAACCAGGCAAAGACATCACAAAAAAAGAAAATTACAGACCAATATCTCTCATGAATATAGATGCAAAAATTCTGAACAAAATTCTAGCCAATAGAATTCAGTATCATATCAAAAAAATAATACACCACGACCAAGTAGGATTCATACCAGGTATGCAAGGATGGTTTAACATTAGAAAATCCATCAACGTAATCCACCACATAAATAAAAGGAAAGAAAAAAATCACATGATTATCTCAATTGATGCAGAAAAGGCATTTGACAAAGTCCAACACCCATTCCTGATAAAAGCTCTCAATAAAATAGGTATAGAAGGGAAATTTCTCAACATAATAAAGGGCATCTATGCAAAACCAACAGCCAACATCATTCTTAATGGAGAAAGGCTGAAAACATTCCCCCTGAAAACAGGAACAAGACAAGGATGCCCTTTATCACCACTCCTATTTAACATTGTGCTGGAAGTTCTAGCTAGAGCAGTAAGGCAAGAGAAAGAAATAAAGGGCATCCAAATTGGTAATGAAGAAGTTAAACTCTCCCTGTTTGCAGATGATATGATACTATACATAGAAAACCCTAAAGACTCCACGAGAAATTTACTGGAAGTAATAGAAAGATTCAGCAGAGTAGCAGGATACAAGATAAACATTCAAAAATCAGTTGGATTCCTATACACCGGTAAAGAGAACGATGAAAAGGAGATCAGGAAATCAATACCATTTTCAATAGCCCCTAAAACGATAAAATACTTAGGAATAAATCTGACCAGGAATATAAAAGACCTATACAAAGAAAACTACAAAACACTGCTGCATGAAACCCAAAGGGATCTACATAAATGGAAAAACATACCATGCTCATGGATAGGCAGACTCAACATTGTGAAAATGGCAATTCTACCTAAAGCAATCTACAAATACAATGCAATTCCGATACAAATACCAACAACATTCTTCAAAGAGATGGAAAAACTAATTATTAACTTTATATGGAAAGGGAAGAAACCTCGAATAAGTAAAGCACTACTGAAGAAGAAGAATAAAGTTGGAGGACTCACACTACCTGACTTGAGAACCTACTATACAGCTACAGTACTCAAAACAGCCTGGTACTGGTACAACAACAGAGACATTGACCAATGGAACAGAATTGAGAACTCAGATGTAAATCCATCCACCTACGGTCACCTGATTTTTGACAAGGGCCCAAAATACATCAAATGGGGAAAAGACAGTCTTTTTAACAAATGGTGCTGGCAAAACTGGATATCCATTTGTAGAAAAATGAAACAGGACCCATACCTCACACCATATACAAAAACTACTTCAAAATGGATCAAAGACCTGAATATAAAGCCTCAAACTATAAAATTCATAGAAGAAAAAATAGGACCAACACTTCAGGCCTTAATACATGGCATTAACAGGATACAAACCATAAACATCAACACAAAAAACCCAACAGATAAACTAGATAATTGGGATCTTCTAAAAATCAAACATCTATGCTCTTCAAAAGATTTCACCAAAAGAGTTAAAAGAGAACCTACAGACTGGGAAAAAATTTTTGGACAGTACAAGTCAGACAAAGGTCTAATCTCCATAATCTACAAGAAAATCCAACACCTCTACAACAAAAAGACAACCAATCCTATCAAAAAATGGGCAAAGGAAATGAACAGACACTTCACCAAGGAAGACATTCAAATGGCCAACAGACACATGAGGAAATGCTTGCGATCACTAGCCATTAGAGAAATGCAAATTAAAACCACAATGAGATACCATCTCACCCCGGCATTACTGGCACGAATCAAAAACACTGGAAATAACAAATGTTGGAGGGGCTGCGGGGAGACGGGAACTCTTATACACTGCTGGTGGGAATGCAAAATGATACAGCCATTTTGGAAAATGATATGGCGTTTCCTCAGAAAGCTAGAAATAGACATACCATTCGATCCAGCAATCCCACTCCTAGGAATATATCCTAGAGAAATAAGAGTCATCACTCGAATAGACATATGCACACCTATGTTCATGGCAGCATTATTCACAATAGCAAAACGATGGAAACAACCTCGATGTCCATCAACAGACGAATGGATACACAAACTATGGTACATACACACAATGGAGTACTATGCAACGAGAAAGAACAATGAATCGGTGAACCATCTCATAACATGGATGAAACTGGAGGACATCATGCTGAGTGAAATAAGTCAATCACAAAAGGACAAATATTGTATGAGACCTCTATTGTAAAAACCCATGAAAAAATTCACGTGCAAAATGTAACAATCCTTGTTGGTTACCAGGGATGGGAGGGGGGGGGGATACTAAATAGGTAATAGGTAAGTGGTAACTTGGGTGAGAGATGAGATAGTACATAGTACAGCGGAAACTAACACAACCTGCACAAGGAAAGGTCATGAAGGCCCTATAGACACATCCAAACCCCCCGAGGGACTGAGTTGTTGGACAGAGGGCTCTGGGGACCATGATCTCGGGGAACATCTAGCTCAATTGGCATGACACTACTTATAAAGATAATGCTCTACATTCTACCTTGGTGAGTAGTGTCTGGGGTCTTAAAAGCCTATGAGCGGCCATCTAAGATACTCCACTGATCTCATCCCTTCGGGAACAAGGGAGAATGAAGAGAACAGGATACAAGGAAAAGATTAGTCCGAAGGACTAATGGTCCACAGCTACCAAGGCCTCCACGGGACTGAGCCCAGTACAGCTGGATGGTGCCCGGCTACCACCAATGACTCCTTTGACCAGGATCACAACAGAGGGTTCTGGGCAGAGCTGGAGTAGGATGTAGAGCATAATTTTAACTCCCAAAAAAAAAAAAAAAAAGAAGACCAGATATACTGGCCTAAAGAATACTAGAGAAACCTCGAGAGTGTGGCCCCCAGACACCCTTTCAGCTCAGAGGGGAAGTTACCTTCAAGGTTCGATGTTAAGCCTGGGAATGGACACCCCAGTAAAACTAAATGGGACTAACGATGTACAGGAGTCCGGTGACAAGGGCCAGAAGGCAGAGGGAGAGTAGGAAACTGATGATAAGGAACACAAATTGAATAAGGACACTGTCGATGTATTGTGAGATTGTTGACCACTGCTATAGGGCAACATTTGTAGTAACTATTAAATGGGAGGCTGTTTTGTCCTGTAAGCCTTCATCTTGGGCGAGAATGGCAGCACAATTGGAAGAGCATAGTCAATATCACTTAAATGTGTAAGTAAAAAGTTTTGAAATGGTGTTTAAATAAAATAAAAATAAATAAATAAATAAACAAACAAAGGAGACTAAAGAGGTACAATAGTCCACTGACAAGGTCCAGAAGACAGAAGGGGACAAGGAAGCCCCCTGGTGATAGGGAGCACAAGGTGGAGTAAGGATATTCTTGATGTGCTGTGAGATTGTTAACCATTGTCATAGGGCAACATGTGTAGTAACTGTTAAATGAAAAACTATTTTGTTCTGTAAGCCTTCATCTTAAGTGAGAATAACAGCACAGTTGGAAGAGCGTAGTCAATGTCACTGAACTGTGAATGTAGAAAATTTTGAAACGGTGTATCTTTGGCCATCTGTAATTTTCATCAAAAAAAAAGGGTGAGAATTTAGAGGCTTAATACGTTGTGGGGTTGTTAACCAATGTCAAAAAAAACAACATGTGTACTACTATTTCATGAGAAACTATTTGCTCTGTAAGCTTTCACCTGAAGTACAATAAAATATATATATATAAAAAAAAAAAAATAGCATTTTGTAGTCTTGAACGGCCTCATTCCAGAATATCATACTGGCTTCCCTTTGCGTAACCAAAAGGCCAGTGAACAACAGTGAAGATGTCTTCCCAAGGAAAACTACTCTCAGCTTTTCAAATAACAGCAACCCGTATTATCGTGGAATGTGCCTTTACATTCATTAAAATATATTTTAAGTATATTTTTCCAAATATTAGCAGAACACGTTCATTTTTAAGGAACCAGTAAAATAAGAATTTCATGAGTATATTTTAAAGCCACTTACTTTTGAAAAGCGATAGTAACCATTTCTTTTTTACTTATTCAAAAACTTGGGGCAATGTCAGGAACAAACAAGCTGATATCTAACAGCTAGAAAATTCATTATATCAATATTTCTACACATTGGCTGTACATTCCAATCACCTGGAAGGGTTTTGAAAAATTCCAATAATTGAACCCCCTCCCTAGTGATTCTGATGTATGCAGTCTTGAGTGTGTCCCAAGCATTGGTATTTTAAGTTCTGTACTACCTGAGAGCCCTGGCGGTACAGTGGTTAAGAGCTTGGCTGCTAACCAAAAGTTGGCAGTTTGAATCCACTAGTCACTCCTTGGAAACCCAATGGGGAAGTTCTACTCTGTCCTACGGGGTCACTACGAGTCATCAGCAACTCGACGGCAACCAGTTTGGTTTGGCTTGGTTTTCTTGGTACTACCTGAGTTCAATGAGGGTACCACCTGAGTCCAATGAGGAAGGGTAGGTGAAGTCAGACTATCAGCTGAAGGGGATTCCACTGAATGATTTCAAAGACTGCAAAGTCAGCAGCAACAAAAGTGCAACCATTTGTTCAGAAACACACTTTTTTTTTTATCAAGAGTCACAATTTTTATTTTCAGAATTTAAACAAAAATTTACTTATGCTGCTTTTCCTAGAGCAATTAAAACCTTTTACTAGGATTTATAGAACTTCACATCTAAAATTTATCGCCACTCTGATTTGGTGGAATTGAACATCTTGGACAGAACAGTTTAACGCCAAAATATTTGTTTAAATTTTTATAAACATAACTGACTAGTGGTGTTTGTTGGACGGAGGACAGTTCAAAGTATTTGGTGTAGATTTAAATACTGAAGTTTTAAATCATAAATGGGGCCCTTCTTACAATTCCACACGTTTGCTGCATTTGTAAAAGCCTCTGTAACATTAGGGTACTGGGGATAGATGACAGAGAAAAGTGACAATTTATTGTACATTATAAAGATATTTCTTATTTAACACATTTTCCCAGTTGATGCTCTCAGTACGTGGAGCTGTGGACTTTATCTGTGGAGAAAGCATGCTAGCTCATGAAACTGTCAGAAGTAACCAACTTAGACAAAGCGCACATCACTAATATAACTTCAATATCAAACGACAAATTTTATATTGGTTGTTTTTTTCTCTTTAGCCCTTTTGTTACTGTTGGTGTAACCATGTATATGACAGAGTAGAACTGTCCCCATAGGATTTCCTAGGCTATAATCTTATGGAGAGCCTGGTGACACAGTGGTTAAGAGCCTGCTTAAGAGAGGCTGGCAGTTGGAACCCACCTCTTCGGAAGAAAAGACCTGGCGATCTGCCCCAATAAAGATTACAGCCTAGGACACCCCAGAGGGCAGTTCTACTCTGTCACATGTGGTCACTATGAGTTGGAATTGACTCGACAGCACACAACAACAACAACAACAATCTTATGGAAGCAGATTGCCAGGTCTTTTCTGTGAAGCTGCTAAGTGGGTTCCAACCACCGACCTTTAGGTTAGCAGCTGAGCACCTAACCATTTTGCCACCAGGGCTCCTTACAAATTGAATTGTGTCCCCCGCAAACTTTATCTTGAAGTCTTAACCTTGTGTACCTGTGAACGTGCCCTTGCTTGGAAATAGGGTTTCTGGAGATGTTATCGGTTAACACGAAGGCGTAAGGAGCAGAGTGGGCTCTAATCCAATCTGAGAGGTGTCCTTGTGAAAAAGGAGAAGAGGCACAGAGGAAAGACACCCATGTGAAGATGCACCTGCAAACCAAGGACTCCTAGGACCATCTGAAGCAGAGAGAGACAAGAAAGGATCTTCCCGTGCAGGCTTCCAAGGGAGCGCAGCTCTGTCACCCCTCAGATTCAGACTTCTAGCCTCCAGAACTGTGAGGTAATGAGTGGTTGTTGTAAACCATTCACTCCGTGCTGTTGTCACAGCAGCGCTGGGACACTAATACAAACCTTTGTTCATTTTACTAAAGCCCCAGATGAGTGGGCAGGCCCTGCCCTGGTCTCACATTGCTGTCTACACAGCTACGTGCCATCGGTTTACCGATTTCACATGAACAGTACACACAGCTGTGGAAACTATGCCACAGTCCTTTAGTTCCATCAAGATTATGATAAGATGTCTAAAGGGGACAGCTAAATACCATAAACAGGTGTATGTCATAGTCAGGCTAGGTCCCTGAGTGGTGCACACAGTTTGCACTGGGCTAATAAACTAAAGGTTGGCAGTTCAAACCCACCCAGTGGCACCATGAAGAAAGGCCTGGTGATCTGCTTTTGTTAAGATTATTGCCAAGAAAACCCTGTGGAACTCAGTTCTACTCGGTAACACGTGGAGTTGCCATGAGTCAGAACTGACTCCATGGCAATGGGTTTAGTTTATAATTAGTGGTTTGCTGACCTGTGGCTGAATTACGTATAGCTCAACTAATGTTCTTGCCCTCACCCCAGGCTGCTCAAGATCTCTAATCTAAAACAGCATAAGGAGACCAAAACGTTGGGGGGAAAGGAGCAGAACCCAGAGGTTCACCTTCTTTTGGAATAGCACATGCAATCTGTAAGCCAAATATGTAAAAGCAGATGTTAATTTGGTATAACATCTGATGAGTTTTTCTTAATAAAATACTGTTATAGATTGAATTGTACCTCCCACCCCAAATACAAGGGTAAGTCAAAAAGTATTGCTACTAGGGTTCCAGTTCATACGTGCACAGGTTTATTCCAAACAAAACGTGTTTAAATATGTCTCTGCGACCAGTGGACGGCTGCAGACAAGTCCTCTCAGTAACACACCTGTCTTAGTCTCGTTGGGGTGCCTTCAGAAAAGAAGAATACTATTTGTGCGAGGGAAAAAAATGATTGTGAGGTCAGGGCTAATAACAAATTTTTAACAAAACTCAAGTGGACAACTTCCCAAATCACTGAAATTTGGCAACAAGTTTCTGGGAATGCCGCCCCACATAAAGCAAGTTTTCAGATGGCTCAAGCGTTTTAAGGAAGATTAGGAGGACCTCAGAGATGAGCCGAGAGAGGGAAAACTCCTCAGAGGGTTATGGTGCCCATTTCGTGACATCCCAAGGGGCGATCTTCATACATTTCCTTGAAGGGCACCGGATGACAACAGGGGCTTATTATGAAGTTTTAAGAAAATGGGAAACCGCACTGGTGAGAAAAAGGCCAGAAAAGTTGCACCGAGCAATTTTTTTCCATCACGACAACGCACCTGCTCATTCTTCGAGGGTAGCAAGGGCTGTCCTACTAGAAGTTCGCTGGGAAAACTGACCGTCTACCCTAAAGCCCTGAACTTGTCCCTTCAGACATCTTTTTGTTCCCAAAACTCAGAAAGAACATTTAAAAGGAAAACAGCCCTCAAGGGTGCCGAAACTGCTGTTTTGATGTGGTGTAAAGGCAAGAGCCCGGAATTCTTCGGGGAAGGGTTAGAGAGATGGAAACACCACCTTCAGAAGCGTATAAACCTAGATGGAGGATATGTCGAGAAACAATGGCTTCACATTTTGATATTTTTGTTTAATAAAGGTTCTATGATTTTGGAGTGATACTTTTTGACTTACCCTCTTATGTGTTGAAATCCTAACCCCTGTACCTGTAAATGGCCCTGTTTAGAAATAGAGTGGTTCTTTTGTTATGTTAATGAGATCATATCAAAGTCACTAGGCCCTAAACCTAATTAATTCCAAGTTATAAAAAGAGCAGAGACGACACAGAGACACGCACAGAGGGAAGACAAATGTCAAGGAAGGCCAGGGATTGACAAAGGTCACCAGAAACAAGGAGAGAGGCACATAGAAGGAAGCAACACGGCCGAGACCCTGATTTGAACTCCTAGCCTCTGCAACTGTGAGAAACTGCATTCCTGCTCTTCGAGGACATCCACTTGTGATATTTGCCTTACAGCAGCACTAGCTGAGACAGACACTGTGCCAGTGACATGTTCTCCTTCTTTATGTCTGAGAACCGGTAACCTTGAATTCTATAAAGCAACTGTCTTCCAACCTTTTAACTATCATCCTATGCAAGAATTCTGAAAAACCACCTTTCCTCCCTTGCACATTTTTAAGTTGACATCTATGTTTTTTCTTCATTAAGTTTACATAGCTGAAATGTAAAATGTCCAGCATAACGTAAATATTGACATTGTAAAATAAAATGGTTTCACCACTATTTATAATATCCAAAGGAATATAAACACCGCAGTGTTCTAATATCCACTATCGCCCACTTAAAAAATCATACATAAATATTCTCTTCTTTAGCTGTTGGAAATTTGATATCTTTAAATTATATTCCCAATCCTTTTCTGCACAGAAATTTATTCCGAGAAAATGTAATTGTATGATTGGAAATCTTTTACTGATTGCCCACCCCTATTTCTTTGCCACAGAAATAAGCATATGAACGAAAAATTTTAAAGTTATTCCTTCCAGATTTAGTTAGTTCAATATTAGTCCACATTTGATCAAAACAAATATACTCCTACTCCTCACTTATCGAGTATCTCATTATCCAACATTTCACATTTATGACAATAGAAAAACGTCTACTACGGGACTGTTTTCTGATTAACGAGGAGCCAAGACAAGATGGGGATGAGGAGGGTGAGGTTTGTGAGGGAGTCAGGCCCAGCGGGCTGTCAATGGTTCTGTATAGTATTAGCCGGGGGTGGGAGGAGAAGCCGGGAGGGCCCTCAGAGGTGGGTGGGAAGGTGATGTGCAGGAGGCAGGCGGGCTGTAGGAGTTGGGCACGGGGACGTAAAGTCTCTTCTTCCAAAGAGGCCTCTCTGCCACTTCCACAGCCTTCACTGGGCCCAGGTGACCCGGCCTCACCTGCCCATAGGCCCGGGAGCTGCCCGTGGTAGAAGATGGGGTGCACCCCAACTCTTGTAAAACACTGATTTTCACAGAAGGATGGGCTGAAAGCCATGTGAAATTGTGTGCTACAGATTAGTCAGTAAACAGTTAAGCCCCTGCGTACCTTGCTTACTGGTTAATCTGCCTCCGCCTGTAGGGTTGCTGATTCCATGGCAATGGGTTCCCCGTGTCTGAGACATGTGTAATTCTCTCCCGTTGAGTGTGGGCAGGACCTGTGACTTGCTTCTAACTGATCTAACTAATATAATACAGCAAAGGTGATGGGATGTCACTTTTATGATTTTGTTACATAGATTATAGGTCATGTCTTGTGAGCAGACCCTCTTGACTCTCTTGCTGATTTTGGCAGAGTAAGTCATCATATGGAGAGGCCCACATGGGAAGAACTGTGGGAAGCCTCCAGCTGAGCACCAGCTGAGACCTTCAATTGAGCAACCTACGGGGAAATGAATCCTACCAAAAACCACATGAACTTGGAAGTGGATCCTTCCACAGGGAGCCTCAGATGAGACCCCAGTCCTGGCAGACGCCTTGAATTCAGCCTTTTGAAAGACTCTGAAGCAGAGGCCTCAGCTAAGCCACACCTGGACTGCTGACCCACAGAAGCCATAAGATAACAAATGTGTGTCATGTTAAGCTGTCAAGTCTGTGTAATTTTTTATGCAGTGATAGAAAGCAAATATACCCCAGACTAGCACTATAGTTGGATGAGTGAAGGGCGCTGTCTTCTTTATAAAGTGGGAGAAAGGTGCTTGTGAAAGGGAGGTATGAGATAGAACTGGTTTGATGCTTCCACCAGGAGCGTGTTCTCTTGAGGATATTTTAGAAAGGAGTACATGCAGAGGTTGAGGATCCGGAAATTGATCCCCTTAAATTTATCTGTGCCCACAAACCCCTTGGGAAGTCTCTGAATCCCCAGACACTTATGTATCCCAGTTTGAAGAAAGCTGTACAGCTTGAACCATTATGAATTCAGCAGTAAGAGATCCCACTCTGGCCTTTAGGGAGGAGCGGCCAGACTCAATGACCAAGGGTGCCATATGTAATGCACTGCTGATGCTGGGTGCTCCCCGTCCTGCCTCTGCCCCTGGGGTCTGCCTCTCCTCCCCATCATCTATTCAAACACAAATTCAAATGGCTCAGGGACTTACTAAACACTCCCTGTATATCAAATGTGGAGCCCTGGTGGCCTACTGGTTAAGAGCTCAGGCTGCTAACCAAAAGGTCGGCAGTTCAAATCCACCAGCCGCTCCTTGGAAACCCTATGGGGCGGTTCTACTCTGTCCTACAGGATCACTATGAGTCCCTGGGTGGTGCAAATGGTTAAGCACTTGACAACTAACCAAAAGGTTGGAAGTTTGAATGCCCCCAGAGGCACCTTGGAAGAAATGTCCAGCAATCAACGTCCCAACAATCAGCCACTGAAAACCCTGTGGAGCACAGTTCTACTGTGACACACGTGGAGTCACCATGAATTGGAATCAACTCCATGGCAACTGGTTTTTGGTGTATAAAACACTGACCCAGGAGATGGAAAGAAGGGCGGAGGTGTCTGTGAAGCGGAGTGGGTGACAGGAAGGAGAACATGAAGATGTGTCCTTCGTTCTGGGAAGCCTTCTCTGATGACTAGATCATGGCTGCCCTGAGCTCCCACTTCTCTGCACTCCTGCAGCACAGGTTTTATACCACACCCCTCAAAATTTGATCTCACCCTTGTTGTTGTTGTTGCTGTGTGCTGTTGAGTCGATTCTGATTCATGTGACCCTCTATGACAGTACACATCATGCTTGGTAAAGTAGACGGTCAGAGAAAAAGAGGAAGACCTTCAACGAGATGGGTTGACACAGTGGCTGCAACAGTGGGCTCAAACGTAGCAACGATTGTGAAGATGGTGTAGGACCGGGCAGTGTTTGGTTCTGTTGTACACAGGGTCGTTGTGAGTCAGAGCCGACTGGACAGCACCTAACAACAACAACAATCTAGTTTGAGTTTGTTTTTGTTTTTTGCACATGTGAGCAAGGGAGCCCTTACAAATACAGAAGCTCTCCTAGTGCCTCCATACAAAGTTAACGGCCTTCTCATTTATGCCATGGTGTTTTCAATCGCCTCATATGTATGGGAAAGCCAGACAATGAATAGGGAAGATAGAAGAATTCATGCGTTTGAATCATGGTGTTCGAGAAGAATACTGAATATACCATAGACTGCCAAAAGAACAAAAAAAAATCTGTCTTGGGAGAAGTACAGTCAGAATGCTCCTCAGAAGCAAGGATGGCGAGGCTTCATCTCACACACTCTGGACATGTTTTATCAGGAGGGATCAGTCCTTGGAGAAGGACATCATGCTTGGTAAATAGAGGGTCAGTGAAAAGGAGGAAGACCCTCAATGAGATGGGTTGACATAGTGGCTGTAACAATGGGCTCAAGCATAACAATGATTGCGAGGATGGCACAGGACCAGGAAGTGTTTCGTTCTGTTATACGTAGGGTCACTATGAGTTAGAACCAACTGGATGGCACCTAACAACAACAACGTGACAGCAGACCTGCCCCACAGGGTTTCCTAGGCTATAATCTTTTCTCTAGTTTCCTAAGTGCCAGTGTTGTCTTCCTCAATAGATTCTAACTAAGCTCCTTTGGGGCAGGGATCATGCCTTAAACTAAAAGCAAAAACAAAAAAAAAAAAAAATCAAAAAATAAAAAATAGTTATAAAATTATAATTTAAATAACTTGTAATAATGTAAGTAATTTACATTTATTATAGAAACTTTAGAAAATGAAGATAATAAGAACCACATAATCTTATCAATTGATGCAGAAAAGGCATTTGACAAAGTCCAACACCCATTCATGATAAAAACTCTCAGCAAAATAGGAATTGAAGGGAAATTCCTCAACATAATTAAGGGCATTTATACAAGGCCAACAGCCAACATCATCCTAAATGGAGAGAATCTGAAAGCATTCTCCTTGAGATCAGGAACCAGACAAGGATGACCTTTGTGACCACTCTTATTCAACATTGTGCTGGAGGTCTTAGCCAGGGCACTTAGGCCAGAAAAAGAAATAAAGGGCATTCAAATTGGTAAAGAAGAAGTCAAAGTGTCTCAGTTTGCAGATGATATGATCTTATACACAGAAAACCCCAAAGAATCCACAAGAAAACTACTGGAACTAATAGAAGATTTCAGCAAAGTTTCAGGATACAAGATAAACATACAAAAATCAGTTGTATTCCTCTACACCAACAAAAAGAAATTATAAAAGGAAATAATCAATACCATTTACAACAGCCCCCGAGAAGATAAAATACTTAGGAATAAAACTAACCAGAGATATAAAAGACCTATACAAAGAAAACTACAAGACACTACTGCAAGAAACCAAAAGAGGCCTGCTTAAGTGGAAAAGCATACCTTGTTTATGGATAGGAAGACTCAACATTGTGAAAATGTCAATTCTACCCAAAGCGAGCTACAGATACAATGCAATCTTGATTCAAATTCCAACGATATTTTTTAACGAGATGGAGAAACAAATCATCAACTTCACATGGAAAGGGAAGAGGCCACAGATAAGTAAAGCATTACTCAAGAAGAAGAACAAAGTGGGAGGCCTCACATTACCTGATTTTAGAGCCTATTATACCGCCATGGTATTCAAAACAGCCTGGTACGGTACAACAACAGATACATAGACCAATGGAACAGCATTGAGAATCCAGACATAAATTCATCCACCTATGAGCAGCTGATATTTGACAAAGGCCTGAAGTCCATTAAATGGGGAAAAGGCAATCTCTTTACAAAGAGTGCTGGCGTAACTGGATATCCATCTGCAAAAAAATGAAACAAGACCCATACCTCACCCCACGTACAAAAACTAACTCAAAATGGATCAAAGACCTAAATATAAAATCTAAAACAATAAAGATCATGGAAGAAAAAATAGGGACAATGCTAGGGGCCCTAATACATGGCATAAACAGAGTACAAAACATAAGTAACAACGCACAAACACAAGAGAAACTAGACAACTGGGAGCTGCTAAAAATCAAACACTTATGCTCATCAAAAGACTTCACAAAAGAGTAAAAAGACAGCCTACAGACTGGGAAAAAATTTTTGGCTATGACATATCCAATCAGGGTCTAATCTCTAAAATCTACAAGATACTGCAAAACCTCAACAACAAAAACACAAATAACCCAATTAAAAATGGGCAAAGCATATGAACAGACACTTCACCAAAGAAGACATTCAGGCGGCTAACAGATCATAAGGAAATGCTCACGTTCATTAGCCATTAGAGAAATGCAAATCAAAATTACAACGAGATACCATTTCACCCCAACAAGGCTAGCACTAATCCAAAAAACACAAGATAATAAATGTTGGAGAGGTTATGGAGAGACTGGAACAATTATACACTGCTAGTGGGGATGTAAAATGGTTTAACCACTTTGGAAATCCATTTGACGCTTCCTTAAAAAGCTAAAAATAGAAGTACCATACGATCCAGCAATCTCACTCCTTGGAATATATCCTAGAGAAATAAGAACAATCACATGAATA
This sequence comes from Dugong dugon, assembly GCA_030035585.1. Taxonomy (NCBI): domain Eukaryota; kingdom Metazoa; phylum Chordata; class Mammalia; order Sirenia; family Dugongidae; genus Dugong; species Dugong dugon. The sequence goes on from CM057465.1 coordinate 189,551,459, forward strand.
GTATATGTACAACCATGTTCACTGCCGCACTGTTCACAATAGCAAAAAGGTGGAAACAACCTAGGTGCCCATCAACAAACGAAAGGATAAACAAATTATGGTACACACACACAATGCAATACTACACAATGGAATACTACACAACGGTATAAGAACAATGATGAATCCAAAAAACATCCCACAACATGGATGAATCTGGAAGGCATTATGCTGAGTGAAATTAGTCAGTCACAAAAGGAGAAATATTGTACGAGACCACTATTATAAGAATTCAATAAAAGGTTTAAACAGAAGAAAATATTGTTTGATGGTTATGAGGGTGGGCAGGCAGGGAGAGGGGAATTCACTAACTAGATAGTAGACAAGAATTATCTTAGGTGAAGGGAAGGACGACACACAATACAGGGGAAGTCAGTACAACTGGACTAAACCAAAAGCTAAGAAGTTTCCTGAACAGTAACAAACATTTCAAGGGACAGAGTAGGAGGGGCGGGGCTCTGGGGACCACGGTTTCAGGGGACATCTAGGTCAACTGGCATAACAAAGTTTATTAAGAAAACATTCTGTATCCCACTTTGGTGAGTGGCATCTGGGGTCTTAAAAGCTTGTGAGCGGCCATCTAAGATGCATCAGTTGGTCCCAACCACCCGGAGTAAAGGAGAATGAAGAACACCAAAGACACAAGGAAAATATTTGCCCAAGAGACAAAAGGGTCACATAAACCAGAGACTCCATCAGCCTGAGACCAGAAGAACTAGATGGTGCCTGGCTACCACCAGTGACCGCCCTAACAGGGAACACAATAGGGAGTCCCTGACGGCTGAGGAGAAAAGTGTGGTGCATAACTCAAATTCATGTAAAAAGGCCAGACTTAATGGTCTGACTGAGAATGGAGGAACCCTTGAGGCCATGGCCCCCAGACGCTCTGTTAACCCAGAACTAAAACCATCCAGAAGTCCACTCTTCAGACAAAGATTAGATTGGACTATAAAACATAAAATAATAGTTGTGAAGAATACGCTTCTTAGTTCAAGCAGATACAGGAGACTAAATGGGTGGCTCCTGTCCGGAGGCAGGATGAGAAGGCAGAAAGGGTTAGGAGCTGGTTGGATGGACACAGGACACCTGGGGTAGGAAGGAGGAGTGTGATGTCACATTATAGTGATTGCAACTAGTGTCACATAACAATATGTGTATAAATTTTTATAGGAGAAATTAACTTGAGCTGTAAACTTTCATCCAAAACACAACTGAAAAAAAGAAAATGGAGATAATCAAAAAAAAGAAAAAAAGAAAGGAAAAATGGGGATAAGGAAAGAAAGAAGAAAAAAATCACATAAAATCCTCTAAACAGATATAAGTATTGTTAGCACTTTGAGGTCCTTCTTGACAAATACTTAGAGACCTAAACTGTCACATTTTGCACTCCTGGTCTGCTTCACAGCATCTAACACAGACCTGGGAACTTAGAAGATGCCTGGTCAGTAAGAGCCCTTTAATTAGGGCTCCAATGTCAGGCTGTGAACTTTGGCCCTATTTCTTCACCCTAGACATAAAAAGTACAGTATATAATAGTAGTAGTTATCAACAATTTCATTCTACTTGGTTCAACAACTAATGTCCATGGAAACAGCAGTTAAGAAATCAAATCACATGGGACAACTCGGTCAAATTGGCCTAATATAGTTCATAAAGTTTATATTCTTCATCCTAGTCTGGTGAGTAGCGTCTTGCAAGTGGCCATCTAAGATACAACTATTGGTCTCTACTCATCCAGAGCAAAAGAGAAAGAAGGCAATCAAAGACTCAGGGAAGGAACTCATCTACAGAACTGTCTGCACGAACCACAGCCTCATCTAACCCAAGACCAGAAGAACTAGATAGTGCCCGGTTACCCACTACTGACTGCTCTGATCAGGGCGACAATAAATGGATCCTGAGAGAAGGAGAGAAAAATGTGAAACAGAACTCAAATTCTTAAAAATTCCAGACTTACTGGACTATTTGAGACTAGAGAACTCCCTAAGAGTAGTGCCCTGACATACTAGTTAAACCTTGAACCGAAACTATTCCCTGAGGGAACCTTTTAGCTAAATAATAGACTGGGTCACAAAATAAAGAATATCATTTGTGAATACTGTGCTCCCTTAAAAAATCATCTATATGAGACTAAGCTGTCAACAATTACTTAAAAAAAAAAAAAAAGATGAGAAGGTAAGGGGGCAGGGAAACTAGATTACTGGAAATGGAACAACCAGAACAGAAACAATGAGAATGTTCATGCATTGTGAAGAATATAACCAATGTCACTGAACAATTTATGTAAAAAATGTTGAGTGGAAACCTAATCTGCTATGTAAACATCACCAAAAACACAATAAAATATTATTTAAAAAAAGACAGAAAAAGAAATCAAATGACATACTGCATCGGGCAAATCTACTGCAAAAAACCTCTTAAACTTCAAAAAAGCAAAAATGTCATTTTGATGACTGAAGTGCATCTGACCCAAGCCATGGTTTTTTCAATCAGCTCATATGTGTGTAAAAGCTGGACAATAACAGGAAGACAGAAGAATTGATGTGTTCAAACAGTGTTATTGGCAAAGCATACTGAATATACCATGGACTGCCAGAAGAATGAATAAATCAGTCTTAGAATAAATTAGCCTTCTTCAAACTGGGGTACACAGGTCTCTGGGGATTCAGAGACTTCCCAACCAGAATGTTCCTTAGAGGTGAAGATGGACATACTTTGACTCTCTTACTCTGGACAAGTCATCAGGAAAGACCAGTCACTGGGAAAGGACATCATGGTTGGCAGACGGTCAGTGAAACAAGGGAAACCCCCAATGACAATGAACTCAAACATACCAGTGAGCATGAAGATGACACAGGACTGGTCAGTGTTTTGTTCTGTTATATATAAGGTCACTGTGAGCCACAGCCAACTCAACGGCAACTGACAACAGGAAGTATCGGTATTAGTAGTATTACCCGTTGCCATGGAGTAGATTCTGACTCATAGCGACCCTACAGGGCAGAGAACTACCCCATAGAGTTTTCCAAGGAGCGCCTGGTGGATTCCAACTGCCGAGCTTTTGGTGAGCAGCGTAGCTCTTCACTGCTACGCCACCAGGGTCTCCATTAGAGGTATTAGGGTTATTCTGTATTAGTAGAGTGGAGAAGAGCTTTCTCCCTCAGCCATTCTTTATTACGGTCTCTCACCTCCTGCAGACTTCTTACCTTCTTTTTCTCACAGCCTCTGGGGTAGAACCTATGAGGAATCTCATAGGCACAGAGCCTAGCAAGGCCTACAGCTCCCCTTCCCCTCTCCTGCTATCATCCCACCCCATAAACTCATTGCCATCCAGTCAATTCTCACTCATAGTGACCCTACAGTACACAGCAGAACTGCCCCATACGGTTTTCAAGGCTGTGGCATAGTGGTTAAGAGCTCGGCTGCTAACCAGAAGATCAGCAGTTCAAATCCGCCAGCTGCTCCTTGGAAACCCTGTGGGGCAGTTCTACTCTGTCCTACAGGGTTACTATGAGTGGCATAGAGCCAACTGAGTCGGAACTGACTCAACTGCACCTCATAACAACGATCTTTACGGAAGCTGACTGCCACATCTTTCTCCTGTGGATGGACTGTGGGTTCAAACCACCAGCCTTTTGGTTAGCAGCCAAGCGCTTAACCATAAAGCCACCAAAACCAAAAACCAAACCCTTTGCCGTTGAGTCGATTCCAACTCATAGCAACCCCACAGGACAGAAAAGAACTGCACCATAGGCTCCTTTATCCATTCCAGCTGTTACTATAACTGGAAATGAGCAGGTGCTTAGGTGTTGAATCTAGACATAAATACCTGGGCATGTTTACTGACAGTGAAAATATTTTGTCCAAATCAAAAATTGCTTTTGAACACCTCAGAACTTTTGGCATGATACTGCAGAAATTACATTCTATGGATTTATTTCTGTTCATCTTCCCTGCCACTTTGCCCGTTTGTCCGTGTCTTTGGTGCTAAGACCCCTCCTCCCCCATCACTGCCTTTGCCTGTCTAGTCTATTCCCATCAGTCTCAGGGAGATGGGGTGTGGCTGCTTTGACAGCTGGGGCCAGGAGCCTTCTGGAAAGCGCAGGTCGGGGCAGGTCTCAGACTCCTCCTACAGCTACAAGAAAATGTCCCCAGGGCAGCCTGGCCTTGCTCACAGGAGGGACGGCCCTCAATCACTGGACACACTTGTCCCTTTTTCCAGCCTTGCAAAAACGAGCGTCCTCTCTCCCTGTGGGCTAAAAGGCTGTCAAGCCAGCCAGTGTCGTTTGCCTAACCTCATTCCTTGGTCTCAGTGATACATCTTGTAGGAGGTGAACACGGTCAGAGTAAGGCAGGTATTTCAAAGGGAAAAAGGTCAAGGAAAGAATGAGCCCTCTGATGGTGTAACCCACCTGGTCTGGAAACACCCTAGAGGCACAGCTCAGAGGTGAGGCACTCAGAGCCGTGACCTATAGACCCGTTGCCAGTGACATCACATTTCTCCCTGGATGTTGTCAGTGTGAAATGAGCTGTAAAGTCGGACAGTTTTTTTTTTTTTTTTTTTTTTTTTTTAATCTCAGTAGGCACACTGAAATGAAGAAGGAGAAGCAGCGTTCAGGGAAAAGGAACAGGGGATGGTTGTCCTGGACTCAGTGAAGACATTCAAACATTTATTGAGCATCTCCTGTGTGCAAAGTTCCGTTAGGCACCATGGGGAGAAAGAGGAGGATGTGGGGATAAGACCATCTCTGCCCGTCATAATATTCATGCTGCCGTAGGAGAGAGAACGCTTTCAAATTTGGGGATTCAGTTGCACATTTCAGAAAGTCTAAGCCTCCCTGATGCTGCAGTCCCATTCTGGTGCCAGAGCCACTTCCTGTCTCTCAGGCTCTGCAGGTTCTATCCGTTCTGTCTCTGCTTCCCTCTCAGCTCATATCTGCTCTCCCTGGGGCCTCCCAAGGTTTCTACCTTTCTATGTCTCTTCCACCATCCATCAGTTTGTCGTACTGTGGTGGCTTGCATAATACTATGATGCTAGAAGCTATGCCACCGGTATTTCAAATGCCAACAGGGTCACCCATGGTGGACAGGTTTCAGCGGAGCTTCCAGACTAAAAGACTAGGAAGAAAGGCCTGGCGATCTACTTCTGAAAGTTAGCCATTGGAAACTCTATGGATCACTACAAAATATTGTCTGATCGAGTTCTGGGAGATGAATCTTTTAGGTTGGAAGGCACTCAGAATACACAGTGGCTCTAACAGTGGGCTTGAGCTTCCCTACAATCAGGAAGATGGGACAGGACTGGGCAGCATCTTGTTCTTCTGAAAGTGGGGTCACTACGAGTTGTAGCGGAATCAACAGCAAGTAACAAAAACAATGTGTCTACTGGGGACATGGTTTCCAGTCCTAACTCTCATTCTGACCTTGTGATGTTGGAAAGATTCAAATTAGAATCCCATGTCCATCACAGGTTTGTGGTGTGACCTTAGGCAGATCTCTTAATTCACTGAGTCTCAGTTTCCAAATTTGTCAAACGAGGTTCATAATACTCAGGTTGTCGGGAGTATTAACTGCAATGCAGTCCCCAGCAGCATGTCTGGCACCTCTGACGAACCCCAGGAATGGCGACTGTCTTTCCCTCTCTCCCTGTTCCCCAAATCCCTGGGACAGACAGGGTGTTTTTCTCCCTCCTCACTCACTGGTTTTGTGATATGGGAAGAATCTTTTATTGGATGATGACTTTACTGAGCAAAAATGCTGGCTCTCAGCTTCACTTTCTCCCTGGCAGGGGGATTTATGTCCTATCATGTTCTGTCCTGCAGCCACAGTGGGTTTCATGAGGTCATCAGTTATACCTGGAGGGGTGCACGTGTTCTTCCCAGCTCCGGCTGAGCCAGGTGTCTGGAAAACAGCGTTCTCAGCTTTGGCATATGGCGGCTGGGATGCATGCCCACCACTTGGCTGGACTGGTGAATGTGGGAGATTTCCCACCTCAGGTCCAAAACTGTTAGCAGAGCCAGCTGCATGGAGCTCAGCGTGCCCTGAGAAAAAAGGCTTCCGGCCTCTGTATTTTGGTGCAACGAAGACACAAACTGATCTCTGAAAGATCAACACAAAAGGCCAAGTCGGCAGTTTTACAGTCAAAATACAGTCCACAGCACACAATCAAGACAGTTGTGCCCGGGGGAGGGAGGGACGGAGGGAGGGAGGAGAACTCACTTGAAGGGTAAGTCACGTCCAAAGTGAGGACTGGAAATCTCCAGTGACTCAGACCACACCTGTGGTTCTGGGGAAAAACGTTTCTGGAACTCCCTAGAACCTCTCCCAGAAATGCCACGACTCTTGGAGTGGCCACAAAGCTCAAGTCCTCGAGGGCTGCAGCTTGCTTTATCAGCCTGCATGGCAGGGGACGGGGGATGGGGACAGGGAAAGGCACGTCCTGGGCAGCCGTAGACACTTTGCTCAAGTGAGAGATGAGTCCAAGCCCTTTGAATGTCTTCATTTATCCTGTTAAAAGTGGAGAATATCTCCCCAACTAAGTATTTAAGGGAGAATTCTGGAATGCATTCTTGCCTTGTGGGGGTGTTAAAATATTCCAAGATGTGTCTAGTCTAGCATCTGTCAGAGAAATCCAGCCCAGTAGGACACTGGCTGACTTGAAACAGGTGTTGGTCCAGGGGCAGGCTGGGATTGAAATTCCTAGGTGTGGTTCTCAGCAGGCTGCCCCTTCCTTCCTTGCTCTGTACAAATCAGTTGAAAAAACAAGGCAGGCACAAAAAGTTTAATGACAGCACGGAACAAACAATGCCAGAGACAGCACAAGGCAATGGACGGGGCATCCCAGATGAGAGAGAGGCCACAGGCGCTCAGGAGGGAATGTGGCAGTGGGGATCAGTGGTGAGTGAGGCTCAAGAGGGGTGGATAGAGTTCCAGTGAGGGCTCCCAGCTAACCCCAGAGAGCCAGGTTTGTGGAAAGCCGGGTCAGCTTCTGAGGATACATTTGAAAGAAGCAGGAGTTAGGAAAACTGTTTAAGCCAGAGCCTTAAGGATTTCAGCCCGAGACAGAGGAGAAGCCCTGACTGACTGGGAAAGCACCGCCATCCTCCTACAAAGAAAACCGGTTGCCATCAAGTCTGACTCATGGTGACCCCATGTGCAGCAGAGTAGAACTGTGTGCTCCATAGGGTTTTCACTGGCAGATTTTTTGGAAATAAATTGCCAGGCCTTTCTTCTGAAGTGTTTCTGGGTGGACTTGAACCTCCAACCTTTTGGTTAGCTTGTTAACCATTTGCATCACCCAGGGACTCTGACATCCTCCCACAGAATGGGCCTATTCCAATTTCCTGGAGCAGATTCTAGCCTGAGGGCACAGCCCAGCGACCCAACCGCAGATTCCCTTCATCACAGCTGAGAGGCACAGCCAGGCTGTGTGAGAATCAAGGCTGGGCTGCAGTAGAAAGGCCTTGGTCAAGTGTGAGGCCCGTGGCAGATACGAGGGAGGCTCCCCAGCGCTGGTCCCCCATCCAGGGTTTGTGAGCTGAGTGTGTGCTTCCAAGCGCCGCCCCCTCCGCACCCCACTGTAGGCCCCTCATCAACCCTACTCCAGCAGCCTTCCTTATTTTCTGCCCAATTTCAAAAGCAGGAGCTTCTCAGCCCACTGAGGCCAGTCCTAGTGTCCTATCAGGGAGCGGCGAAAGAACGGCAGCAAATGAAGACACATCACCAGTTGCTGTCTTGTCAACTCTGACTTACAGCGACCCCAGGTGTGTCAGAGTAGATCTGTGCTCCGTAAGGTTTTCAGTGGCTGATTTTTGGGAAGTAGATTGCCAGGGCTTCCTTCCGAGGCACCTCTGGGTGACTTGAACCGCAAACCTTTCAGTTAGCCGCCAAGTGCATTAACTGTTGGCACCACTCGGGGGCTCCGAAAACACATTAGATGTTGGTAACATTTGCAGAGGGGTCGGTGGGGATGGCCAAAGCTGTGTACCATGCCAGGGTAGAGTAGGTTCCCCCTAGAAACTCCCTGAAAAGGCTCTTCATAGCCTGGGTGTAGAGTAGCCATTAGCGGTGGATCTAGAGAACAAAGTGCTTTATTCTCTTGTTCCTCCTCAAGTAAATCCACATCTACTTATGAATCCATTATCACATCCATATGTGTATTGCTTCTCATTTGATTGCTTCGTTGGCCTTGTGAGCATGTTTTATTGAAGTTGGTAAGTATCGCAATAAATTAAACATTTAAGAAATACATATCTCTAAAAACTAATTACCTGAGTTTTGGCTAGCAGAGAGGTCTCCCCAAGAGGAACACAAATTTCATTTTTCGGAGAGAAGGCAAACATTCTTCTGTAAACAGTGCTCACACCACGCAGCGGCGGGTGGAAGAGTAGACGCAGGAGACGCTGCCGTGCTTTCCCACACAGCTCGGCTGAAACACGAGACAAACATTTTAAACAGCTCGCATGTCAAGACAACATGTGCAGGCTCCTCTTATTAAATAACAGTGGTATCGTGGTGCCCCGATGGGGTGCTTTTATCTTCAAAGCAATTTATGGCTGTTCATGAATTGACTTGGGACAAAAGATCAGAAGTTGGTGGGAAGTCCTTGGTCTGTGATTTAGAAAAGAATGGATGGGACAGAGATCAAAGACGTTCTCCCCCGCTCCACGCTTTGGTAATGTGTCCCCTTGTGGCCAGAAAGGAAGCTCATGATTCTGCCCTGGGGCCGTGGAATTCCACCATTCAGCGTTAGGGAGGACGGTGTGTACCCCTCTTCACCAAATCCCGTTCCCCCAGCCCTGTCTGCTTAGCACTCTAGAACCAGAGCAGGCCAGATGTGTTCTGTACTAGGACTGAAGGACCTCCTTGAACCCAACTGAGAAAATAAATGTTAGATCCCAAAACTGACCCTACGTCCCTCCAGTCTCTGTGGGCCAGGGTAGGCTCTGCCGTCTGAATGTGATGTAATAATAGTGGTGACCCTTACTGAGTACTTGTAATGTGATGAGTGCTAGCAGCTCTTCACATGAATTGCGTCACTTGTCCTCACAGCTTCCCTCCAGATTTATTGCTGTTGTTAGCTGCTGCTGCTGAGTTGGCCTCTGACTCATGCCCACACCATGCACAGAGGAACAAAATGCTGCCTGGTCCTTCACCATACCCATGATAGGCTACAGGCCGGACTGTTGTGATCCACAGGGTTTTCAGTGCTGATTTTGGATGTAGATCACCAGGCCTTTCTTCCTAGTCTGTCTCAGGCTGGAAGCTCTGCTGAAACCTGTTCAGCATCACAGCAACGTGAAAGCCTCCACTGACAGATGGACGTGTGGTGGCTGCACAGGAGGTGGGCATTGAGTCGGGTCTCCCACATGGAAGATGAGAAATTCTACCACTGAACCACCACCCCCCACCCACTGGGATGTCCCCCACTTTACAGACAGGGAGAGTGAGGCATGGTGCAGCTGAGGTAATTTCCCCGAGGTTGTCAGCTACAGGCGGTGGAGCTGGGATTCAACCTCGGGTATTCAGCCTCTGATCTCACATCAACTCTACGTCTCATTGTGTCCATATGGCAGAGAAAGAAAGCAGAAGTTTTAAACCTCGTTATTCCATGTATTATGCGCTTCTGTCAGAACCTCCAAGGCTTTTATTCAATTGTTAAATACCATCAAACGTGTGTTTGAAAATGCTGACCAAAGTAACAAAAAAATCTAAATGGCTTTTTGGCAACTGTGTCTCTAGGATCATGGGGGGTTGAACTGCAGAGCTTGATCTCCACATGCTAGGTCAGGAAACGATAAGAATGCTTTTAACTGGTCCCAAAACGTCCCTCCATCTTTCCAGTCTGTGGGCCAGGATGGCCCCTGCCGTCTAAGTCCGATGTAATAAGTGACAATACGATAAAACGTGTCTTTGCAGGCAGTACCTGTCCTGGCCCAGATGCTCTCCCCAGCCTGGGGCAGGCGGCGTGCACCCCGTCTCTCCTCCCCAGCCCCAGGGCAGGCGGCGGGCGCCCCGTCTCTCCTCCCCAGCCCCGTGGCAGGCGGCGTGCGCCCCGTCTCTCCTCCCCAGCCCCGGGCAGGCGACGTGCGCCCCATCTCTCCTCCAGGCCCGTCCTGCCTGCTCTCTCTTCCAGGACTTCACTGTCTACCTCTCGCTCCTCGCAGGCAGCCTCTCTCCACGCTAAACGATGCACTCAGGTTCTTGGTCACCCCACCTCCCTGTGACTCCTTCCTCCCTCTTACCTACCCTGCCTTAGTTTCTTCTTGCCGCTGTAACAGGAATACCACAGGTGAGTGGTTTTAACAAACAGAAAGGTATTTTCTCAGTTTAGGAGGCCGAAGTCTGAATTCAGGGCGCCAGCTCTAGGGGAAGGCTTTCTCTGTTGACTGTACGGGAAGGTCCTTGTCTCTTTTCAGCTTCTGTTCCTTGGTTCCTTGGTGATCCTTCTCTCTTGTGGAATCTTCCCCTCCGTTTGGGGTTCCTCCTCTGTGCCTAATCCGCTCTTTTTATATCTCAAAGGTGTTTGGCTCAAGATGTACCCTATACTGACATGGTCTCTTTAACACAACAAGAAAAGTCCTATTCCCAGATGGGATTATAGCGACAGGCATTAACCCTTGGCCGCTGCCATCGAGTCCATTCCATCTCATAGCCACCTGACGGGTGCAGGGGTTTCAGATTTACAACATATATTTTGGGGGGACACAATTCGACCCATTTAACACACCCTAGACCTAATAAAGACGCCTTGGGGAGGAGGTCTGATTCCACTGGCTACATCCATGCCTTGCTCTGGTTCCCATGTTCCTTAACAAAGAACATGTTCCTGGCTCACCTCCTCTACACAGGCCCACTGCTAGGTGCTGGGATGTCCCTGGAATGACAGTCATTGTCCTCACCCTCGCAGAGCTTAGGGTGTAGCAGGCACCAAGCATTAGGCAAACGAAGCCACAATCTGTCAGCTGAAATTACTGCTGTGAATGAAAATTCCAGGGAGCCCAAGGAGAAAATACCAGGGGGTCCTGACCTCACCAGGGGTCAGAAAAGGCCCTCTGGAGACAGTGATGTTTGAGATGTACGCAGAGGAATTAACTAGAAGAAACAAAAGTGGGAGTAAACTTCCAGGAAGAGAGGAAGCACTGTGGGAAGACCTCAGATGGCAAGGAGGCAGGTGAGTCAGAGACTTTTAGAAAGTGCCCCGGTGGTGAGAGCCTAGGAAGTGAGAAGCCAGTGACAGAGGTAAGGTAGGCTGGGTCGGGTCCTGCAGGGTTCTGTGGTCATAGGGTAGACTTTTGTTTTAACCCTAAAACGAGTGGGAAGTCATTGAAGCATTTTAAGTAGAAGGATGATACGATCTGATTTCTCTGGCTTCTGTGTAGAAAACAGACTGGACAGGGCAAGAGTGGAGGCAGGGATGCCCAACTGGAACTCTGTTGTAATCGTCCAGGTGAGAGGGTCCAGGTTCCAGGTGAGGTGGAATAGAGAGGGATGGCAGAGGACACAGAGGGTATTAGTTTCTATAGGCCCTTGTAAGAGAGTCTTTGTGTTTAAGCTCAGGCAATAATATGCGTTCTATAAATAAATGTCAACTATTATCATTGTTGTTATTGGTCCAAGCATTTGGTTTGGAAGTGCATAGATAAATTAACAGAACATTGTTAAGTAAAAGGAAACAGCATTCTAGATCAAGAGCTGGCAAACCTACAAGTTGGCTCATCTTGTAGGCCAAAGTCAGCATGCTGCCTGTTTTTTATAAATAAAGTTTTATTGGAACACAGCCATGCCCATTTGTTTTCATACTGTCTGTGGCTGCTTTTGCACTCAAACGGCAGGGTTGAGTGGTTGTGACAGAGACCATATGGCCCGCAAGGCCTAAAATATTTATTATTTGGCCCTTTTTAGAAAAAGTTTGCTGACCCATGAGTTAGATCCTCATGTGTCCTGTCAGTGAGGGCTGAGTTTCTTAACCCTTTCTCTCTGGCTCTGCCAGGCCTGAGGCCTTTGGGATTCCTCCCCCACTTTGGCCCACAAGGTAAAGGCAGCTGGCCATCCGCGTGGGTGACAAGGGGTGCTGTGGATCACTGTGTGCCACTGCCTATAATTCTCTGTATTCTCACCTTACAGGATAAATCAAAATAAAGCAGGAAAGCCACTGGCCTTGGCGTTTTATTATATATTGACATTCTGGGTAAGTACACTTAGAACATTTTGACTAGACCACACAAAAGTCAGAGTCGCTGGTGGGCACTTACTAGAGGGCACTGCCACGTGGCTGCTGTCAGAAGCTCTTGGCTACCTGGCAGGTAGGAAGCAGCAAAATACCTGTCTATGCGTCTTCCATCTTTGCTCCTAATAAAGGGCCAACTGAATATCTCAGGCTTAAAATCATTTCTCAGAATTAGAGTTGCAGACACGACAGGAAATAGTGTCTCATAGGAGCCACGGTCCTCTGAAAACAACCCAAATGAGCTTGGAAGAAGATCCCGAGCTCCGATGAGAACCCAGCCTAGCCAGCACCCCAATTTCAGCCTTGTGAGACCCTGAGCAGAGAAGCCAGCTAGGCTATGCCCAGACTTCTGACCTATAGCACCTGTGAAATAATAAATGCATGTTGTTATAAGCAATAATAAAATAAAGCAGCAGGATTGGCAGCTAGATGGAACTGAAAGACGCTCAAGTCCCATCAGGCTTAAACAAGAAAAAAAAATACAAGTGCATCCAATCACAGAGTCATTTTATTCAATTTTCCAAAAAGTAACAACCGTCAACACCTATTGGCGATAAGGAATGAGGAGGGCTGTAATCCTCAGCTTTATGTAAACAACAGCAGGGAGGACAGAGGTCACCTCTTAAGAGCACAGGATTTGAACAAATTTGTCTCTCAGGTCCTGGTTCCACCACTCAGTCACTGCGTGAACTTGAGCCATTATCACACTTCTCAAAAACCGTATTTTCCTCATCTATAAGATGGGGATAACAGCAGTACGAACCTTACCTTATTAATCAATATACTGATTGAGCCGATTACCTCTCTTGGTAAATGATATTTTCATTATTAACCAACAGCCACTTGTGGCTTACTAGGCTAGAAGCTTTGAGGGAAAGGGGTGAAGGATGCGATTCCTGTCCTCAAGGGGCTGACAGCTGCCTAATTATAAAATAATGAGGCTATTTGGGAGGATAAATTGTGGAATTATTTTATTAATTTGCACCATACCTTCTACACACATTCTCAACTGGTAGGCAGCACTTGGAACAGGAAGAACAGTGGGCTGGGTTCTGCCATTTGACAACTTTGGGACCTTAGGACAGTGCTTCCCAAAATGGAAGCCCCTGGCAAACAGCCAGCAGCTTCACCTGGGAGTCTGTGAGAAATGCAAATTCTCAGGCCCCACCACCAACCTACAGAATCAGAAGTTCTAGGAGTGGGGCCCAGCAATCTATATTTTAACAAATCTTCCAGGTAATTCTGGAACACACTGAAATCTGAGAACCACTGCCTCAGGCAAGTTCCTGGATGGTGCCAACAGTTAATGCTCCTGGCTGTTAACTGAAAGGTTGGAGGTTGGAGTCTACCCAGAGGTGCCTGGGAAGAAAGGCCTGGTGATCTACTTCCTAAAAAATCAGCCACTGAAAACCCTACAGAGCACAGTTCTACGCTGACACACACGGTGTCGTCATGAGTTGGCGTCAACTCACAGAAACTGGTTAAGAGCTCGGCTGCTAACCTAAAGGTAGGCAGTTTGAATCCACCAGCAGCTTCTTGGAAACCCTATGGGGCAGTTCTACTGTGTCCTATAGGGCAGCTAGGGTCGCTATGAATCAGAATCAACTCGACAGCAACGGATTTGGTTTCTTTTTTGTTTTGATATGTAAGATACTTAGCACAGTGCCCAAAATAAAGTGAGTGTATAGTAAATAAATATTAGCTTCTATTTACATCTCTTGAGCGAGACAATGCACGCTCACATGTGGCCCTGCAGCCTCCAGCAATAACTGCTCACCCACTAGGTGGGGCTATTGATCCCAGCCAATAATCAGCAAAGAAAACAAAAAACGTGTTGCCATAGGGTCAATTCCAAGGAGGTTCAGTGGCAGAATTTTCACCTTCCACATAGAAGTCTTGGGTTGGATTCCTGGTCAATGGGCCTCATGTACAACCACAACTCCTCTGGCGGGGGAGGCTTATGTGTTGTTGCTATGATGCTAAGGGGGCCCTGATGGTTCAGTGGTTAAGAGCTACAGCTGCTAACCAAAAGGTCAGCTATTCAAATCCACCAGGTGCCCGTTGGGAACTCTATAGGGCAGTTCTACTCTGCCCTATAGGGTCACGATGAGTCAGAATCGGCTCGACAGCACACAACAACAACGATGCTAAGCATGTTCTGGGAGAGTTCCACACTAAGATGGATCAGGAGGAAAGTTCTGGTGATCTACTTCCAAAAATCAGTCAATGAAAACCCTATGCATCACAACAATCCCATCCACGACGACAGCTCAGGACAACCAGCAGGCAACTCAATCTGAGAAGTCCTTGCTCAACCCCAGACTGAGAAAGGGATGGAAAATGTAGCCTAAACGTTAGTTTACAGAAAACCACATATGATCAGGGCAATGTGTCTGATAATGGTAATTCTTATGCTAACAAGCTCCTGGCAAAAGCATTTTGAGATACCAGAAATAATTATGTTGTGGCATGTTCTTACATGCAAATATTTATATGAATGTATACTAAACCTCTATCCACTAATGGGGTCACCATGAGTCAGGTTTTATCCACTAATAGTGAGTATACAGACACTTGGTATCTATGTTGATGATTCTGTTCTCAAACTGGTGGTTTCTTTAATTATGCAATAGTTACTATCTTTGTAAGTGGCGTATAAGTGCTTTTAGGATGTAAACATTCAAAGGGCAAAGTTTGGAAAGGAAATAATGTGTGGGTTTTTTTTTCCCTCTTTTGTTCCAAAATCTAATTTATTAGGACCTTAATAAAGAGCTAAGTTTTTGTTAGGCTAAAAGGGAAGTAACTGGGAAGCCAAGGCCACCAGCTGACTGACCATCAGGGGTCATTAGCTAGAATGGATATACAGTATATACACTCAAACAGTAATGCAATTATCCACTGAGCTCCAATACTAACCTCTAACAATCTTCCCAGGTGCCTCCCTTGATAGGAAAAGAGAAGACATGTTGGGCTCACTACACTCTTGTGCACCGCCCTGCCCTGACTGCCCCCACTCTCTTGAAGGTCAGCTTCTTTCAGCTCTGGCTGGGGTTGCAGAGTGAACAGGATGCAGGTGCTGCGTTAGTCGGGGTCTGCCTACCAGGCAGAATGAAAGGGGAGTCAGCAAGTTCAACTCCACGTGTGCAAGGGAAGCAAACGGCTCCCTGGGGGAGAGAGAGCCCGGCCAGCATCTGCATAGGCAGAGCTGTGTGCTAGGTGGAATATTTCATTACTAGGAGCTGGACTGGAGGTAAGAGGGTGACTACATACTATTAACAACAAATTAGTAACCCGAGGGAACCAAGATAGAGATAGAGGTGAACCCCTTTCTATCCCTGACAGCATCCCCAAAAGAACACAGTCTTTTTCATTTTCCTCTGTGCACCTAAATTATATTTTGTTAACAAATAACTGGACAAGTGCAACCCTCTCACGTGTCTAAGTTACTACAACTGGCCTGCACAGGTGAAAGTATTCATGGTTACCCCTCCTCTGGGACAATTCAAGCACGTAGCTCAGAAAAGTCTACCCTCCTGACAAACTGACTTCATGAGTCCCTGCGAGATGGACGGGGAAGGACACACGCCACCTGTGCAGTGTTGTTGCCAAAAATGCCTACCCTAATCCAACAGCCAGGGACCATCAGACATATCCAGAATGTGGGACGTTGTATAAGAAAATGCCTGGGCTTTTCAAAAAAAAGTCTATGTCATTGAAGACAAAGAAAGGAGAGAGGGAGGGAAGGAGAGAGAGAAAGAAAGGTGGGAGGGGCAGAGGAGGAAGGAAAGAAGGAAGGAAGGAAAGAACCTACGAAAGAAAAGAAAGGCAAGGATCGCTCCATATTAAAGAAGACTGAAAAAGCATGTCAACTAAATGCAATGTGTGAACTCATTAAAGTTATGAAGGACGTTATAATAAGGGAACTTTGACTACGAATTTATATTTGATATGTTGATATTACATTTCTTTGGTGTGATAATGGTATTTTAACTCTGTAGAAGAATGTTCTTGCTCTTAGGAGATGCATGCTGTGATATTTAGGAATGAAGTGTTGTCATGTTTTTAACTTTCAAACAGGACAGAGAGAGAGAATGTGCAAACTGTTGACAACTGGTAAAAGGGGATCTAGGTGTTCAATGAACAATTCGACTTTTCTGTAAGATTCAATTTTTTCCAAATGAAAAGATGGAGGGTGGAAACTATACTCTTTCGCAGGAATTTTTTTATTTCTAAAGCTGGCATCATGGCCAGGTCAGGCCCAGCCTGGAGGACCCCTGTGAGTACCAGTCTAAGCAGGAAGCAACCAGCAGGAGGCAGGGCACCAATAACACCTGATGAGCACCATCCCCTGGTCCACAGTGGGAGGATCACAGGGCATGACAGCCAACTACCCATCCCCACTCACCACAGCTGCCAACAGCCCCTGACCTTGAGGCAAAAGCACGTGAAACCCCAGATACAACCATAGGGTCCCACTTCCAGGCCACAGCTGACTCCGTATGGGCCAAGAGATTACTGCTTATAATAATACTTCTCTAATGAGTAAGGAAACCCTGGCGGCGTAGTGGTAAGAGCTATGGCAGCTAACCAAAAGGTTGGCAGTTCAAACCCACCAGGCGCTCCCTGAAAACCCTGTGGGGCAGTTCTACTCTGTCCTATAGGGTCGTTATGAGTTGGAATCAACTCGACAGCAACGGATTTGGTTTGAGTATGAGTAATGGGGTTGTTCCCCCAGCTTAATCAAAAACAAAAGATTATTCTAATTGAGGTGCTTTAAGTACCTCATATGAAGTTAGTCATTTCTCTCTCCTGAAATTTCCTTATTTAATTAGCACGGAAGTTTAGAAGTCCTTGAAGACTTTGTTCAACAATGATTCACCCTCATTCTAACGCTAATCAGAAACAACCCTTTTATCAGTAACCCAAGATGTTGTCTCTTTCCCTTTAGTCTCTGGAAGCAAAAGCTGGAACAGAACTTTTTGAAAAACCCAGAGTTGAGGAGTGCCAAATGTCCCCATCTGTTTTGGGTACTTGAAATCCCCATGTCGAGTTTAGTGTTCCCCAAATGAGTCAAGACAGTCATTGCATGCTATGTGCTTTTGTGTATACTGCTCCTCAGTACGAGAAGGGTCTGTCCTTATTTCTCCCCAACAATGCTTCTCAAACTCTAGATCCTCACGGAGGGCTTCCTGGACCTCTCTGAGAAACCAGTCGTGTTATCTTCCCTGGTTCCAAATCCATTTATTTATGTGTACCTTTGTATCTTCTCACTGCTTTAAAATTATGTATTTGTCTCTCTGCATTAGTCCCTCCTCTCTCTTAGAAGATAGCAGGTCCTTTCAGCCTGGGAGCTGACCGTGGCTTGGCACACAAAAGCAGTCAGTGGATATTTGTTCAATGAATGAGCAATAAAGCATTGTGTATGTCCAAAGGACCATGTAGGACTGCAGAAATGGGACGTGGAAAGGGATAACACATTAATCCATTAGCACCTAGCACTCACTCACAAGGACTGATTTATTAGGTTAGCTGACTGTCGCTTGGCTCATAGCACAGGTCTAAAATAACAAGGGTTTTTTTTTAAGTTCAATCTTCCTTTCATTTATTCAGTAGTTATATTCACTCTGGTCCCCCCAAATTCACATATGTCCTGCATTCAGAATACATGCATCCCACTCCAAGGCGTGTAAAAGTCTCCAACTATTGCAGCAACAATTTAAAGTCCAGAATCTAATCTAAATAAAATCTTCTCAAAAGTCCTAAATCTCACCATATAAATAATCTAAATTAGGTATGGATGAAGCTTTAGGTATAACTGATCGTGGGGCAAAATTTATTTTCATCTGTGAACCTGTGAAACTAAAGAACCAAGCTATGTGCTCCCAAAATACAACAGTGGCAGAGGCATACAACGGTTACAGAAATCTCTTCCAAAAAGGAAGAACATGGGAGGAAAAAAGGTACTCACAGGTCCTGAACAATTCTGAAATACAGCCAGGCAAACTCCAGATTTCAAGGCCTGTGGTTTGTGGCTTCACCCTCTGGGCTTGCAGTTTTGCTCTCTTGTTCATCCTTCCTTGTTCATGAAAGGAAGAAAACATTTGCTGCTGAGTAGCTGTATCAGCTTGTTTCCTGCCTGTAGAATTTTGGGGGTCCAGCATCCTTCTTTCATTTCATACTCTGTCTCTCTTGGTCCAGGCTGGCAGTCTTTCTGCTGATATAAGCTTCTCAAGAACCTTATGGATTTCCTATGTATGTCACAGGGATTCACTCCATTAGACAACAGACTCCTCCACACATCTGTCCAAGATAATTCCATGCTGACTTTTGGCTTCTGCTGAGATGCTGAGGGGATCTATGAGTCACATGATCTCTTCAGAGACCTTTTTTTGTGATTGTATTTTCTGAACTTTTGATGATTCTGAGGTGTTGGCAAAAGGCAGACCAGCCACTCCCTTGACTTTTTCTCTAGAGCACACTTTCCTGATAGTGAACCTCTTAATTTTAGCATCTTTTGCAATCTGGATAAGCTGAGAGTTTCTCGAATCATCAAGTCCTGGTTTCTTTTTGTTTTAATAGTTCTTTGCTCAATTTATTCCTTTCTTCTTGTACTTTATTATAAGCAGGAAGAAGAAACCAGACTGTACCTTTAATATTTAGCTTGAAAATATCCTCAGCTAAATGTCTAATTTCATTATTTACAAGTTTTTCTTTCCACATAACTGTAGGACACAGTCTGCTAAGCTTTCTGCCACTATATAACAAGGATCTCCTTCCCTCCAGTTTCCAGCTGAATGCTCCTCATTTCTTTCTAAGCCCTCACCAGAAGCACCTTTAACTAACAGTCTACCCATGAAAATGTAAGTCTCTCAAACGTGATTTAGTTTTATTTACCATGCTCCTTACTTCCTTCTCAGTACTCACTACCAGAATTATTACCATCTATAATTCTACTAACAGAGGTGTGTATCAGGGTTGTATCCTTTCACCATACTTACACAATCTGTATGCTGAGGAAATAATCCAAGAAGCTCTACTATATGAAGAAGAATGCAGCATCAGCATTGGAGGAAGACTCATTAACAACTTGCAATGTGCAGATGACACAACATTGCTTGCTGAAAGGGAAGAGGACTTGAAGCACTTACTGATGAAGAACAAAGACCACAGCCTTTAGTATAGATTACACCTCAACATAAAGAAAACAAAATCCTTACAAGTGGACCAATAAGTGGCATCATGATAAATGGGGAAAAGATTGAAGTTGTCAAGCATTTCATTTTAGTTGGATCCACAATCAACGCCCGTGGAAGCAGCGGTCAAGAAATCAAATGATGTATTGCATCGGGAAGATCCATTACAAAAGATCTCTTTAAAGTGTTAAAAAGCAAAGATGTCACTTCAAGGACTAAGGTGGGCCTGACCCAAGCCATGATATTTTCAATTGCCTCATATGCATGTGAAAGTTGGCCAATGTATAAGAAAGACTGAAGAAGAACTGATGCCTTTGAATTATGGTGTTGGTGAAGAATATTGAATATACCATGGACTGCCAGAAGAACAAACAAATCTGTCTTGGAAAAAGTACAGCCAGAATGCTCCTTGGAAGTGAGGATGGCAAGATTTCATCTCATGTACTTTGGACATATTATCAGGAGGGACCAATCCCTGGAGAAGGACATCATGCTTGGTAAGGTAGAAAGTCAGGAAAAAAGAGGAAGACCCTCCATGAGATGGACTGACACAGTGGCTGTAACAATGGGCTCGAGCACATTTCATTTCAGACTAGCCACACTGCAAATATTCAATAGTCATATGCGGCCAGTGGCTGCCATATTGTACAAAGCAACTTTAAAGCATAATCTATATAGCAACATTGATTAGCCTTCAACTCCTGGCTGGTCAAAAGAAAGTGAGCCACAGGATAAAGCAAGTCATCTACACTGAATGACCAGTAGCCAGAGTCTGAAGAGCTACTGTGATGGGTCCAAGCTCTTAACTGATGATGAAGACAATAAGCACAAGGAAGGAAGGAATTCTGAGCTTCTCTCAGCTCAGTCTAACCAATAATTATCTCACATCTGTACTTGGGGTATCTCTTCCTGCTCTGCTTTCCCTTGCACATACTATAGTTTGTACCCTGCTGACATAGAAATATAAAAAAATGACAGCAACTGAGGTGCAGAATAGCTTGATAATGAATCCAATAATTTAAAAAGATTTAAAATCTCTGTCCCCCAACCCATGTTAGTGAGTAATCTCCTATTACTATGGAAATAGAGAACTTTAAATTACAGAAAATAAAAAAGTTCACACCTCAAAAGAAAATCAGGTCAGTAAAAAATGTCATGTATAAAAATTCTTGTTGTTTCAATACACTACCATATTCTTTTCCGTGAAATCAGATAAAACACAATATTTCTTTGGCAAATGTATTCTCATACTTATTCTTTACACGTCTGTTTATATTTTCTTCTGTGTGTTCCTGAGCTTTCTCTGTGTAGCTATTGAGACAAGCCTGAATGTTTGACCATCCATTCCAGAATTTGTTTTGTTCCTGTGGTTTGTTTAGTAAGTCGTTCCTGTCCTCCTGGAGCTGACAGCTGACCAGGAACAACCAGACTTAAGGCAAGCAATCACAAATTAGGTCTGGTGCAATGCTTGGCTTCTTTTTGCCAGGCCACCATAGTCTTTGAAGAAATTCAAGGTGACTAAGAGTTGGCTATCATCCTCCCCATCTCTCTTGCTGTTAAGCGCCATCAGGTGCCGGTCAAGTTGATTCCAACTTATAGCAATCCCACGGAACAGAGTAGAGCTGCCCCATAGTGTTTTCTTGGCTGTAATCTTTACAGAAGCAGATCGCCAGGTCTTTCTGCCAGGGAGCCACTGGGTGGATATGAACTGCCAACTTTGTAGTTAGCAGCTGAGTGCTTAACCATTGTGCCACCCGAGTTCCTTTCCATCTCTCTACTAGACAATAATCAAAGCAAGCCTTATACCACATCTTCCCTCACACAGGGACATGTACCAAACAAGTGTTTATTAGCCTGCAGGCCCAAACAGTGTAGGTAACCAATCTCAGAGTCTGATACAGTCCCAGTCTGCTGCCTGCTTAGGGGCCCAAGTACCGACCTGCATGAAGATATGACTCCAGATAGGAGCATACTACGGAGTATCATGGACAGAATTCTGCTGGCACTGGGCAACAAAAGTTTTTCTAGAACAATGGCCAGAAACAGGACCATAGGGGTCACCCCTAAGGGTAAAGGCTACAGGCATCCCTAGATTCTTATACCCTCTTATACAAGGGTGAGGAGGATTTCTGAAATATTTTAGCCCTTCCACGTATCTTGAATGCCTTTAATTTCTCTAATGAGTACTTACAGCTAACATTCAGCACCCTAGTTAACAATCCATTGTTTTCACCATTAAAAACCTTATTTCTAGTATTTGCATACTAATTAGCAAAGTGTGGAGAGGTGATCAATAACAGATCACAGAAGCACTTTAGCGGCTACCTTTGAACCTCGGCCTTCCTGGTGGGTTGGCCAATCGTACCTGCTTAAGCGGTGAGCCTTAAATTTTGCTGTTGGTGGGTGCTGTGCACTCGGCTCCCCCTCACAGCACCCTTCTGTAGACAGAATGAAACACTGCCCAGCCTCCTGCCCTCCTCACAATTGTTGCTAAGTTTGAGCCTTTCGTTGCAGCCACTGTGTGAATGAACCCATCTCCTTGAGAGTCTCCCTCTTTTTCACTGACCTTCTCCTTTATCAAACACGGTGTCCTTCTCTAGCAACTGGGCTAGCCGGCACAATTTCTCAAGGTCTCTACTGAAGTATTTTGAAGTAAATTTCAGACATTGTAACATACTCTGTGTTAGGAAGGAGGAAGGACTGGGTCTCGAGGGAAGCAGAGCAAAGGGACTTAGTCTGGGCAGTCTTGGAGTTCCTCTCTGATGAGGCATTTAAACTGATTTGAAGGATGAGTAGGAATTAGCCAGGGCATGGAGGGAGAGGTGTGGGGTGAGGAGGATTGTGAAGGCCCAGAGATAGAACTCAGGGATTAACAGCCTTGGATGTGAGGTGAAAGGAGGCAGCAGGGTGGTCTGGCAGGCTTCACAGAGGATACAGCACCCCCTTTCCCACCCCACTGTTAATGCTGATGCTGTCCGTCTCCTCCAGGAACCCAGGACCCAGGATCCAGGACATTTCTGTCTGCACAAAGGGATCTTAACTATTCCTGAGGATTTCACTTCAAAGGCCTGATAATTCTCCCCACTAATTATGAAAATGAATGAACACCAAGGAGAAAAGTAAGTTTTTGAAATACATTTGCATTGAACATTTGCCCTGTTTTCTATAATCTAAGATCTGAACCACTTTTTAAACTCTCATCCATCACTCATCTCTGACTTACAAAAATGATGCCTTTGGTTATTGGACAGAAGTGTAGTTTTGAAACCGAAATCATCTGCACAGAAAAATTGGGTCTGCCTCTTAACATTTCTTTTCCTCAAAATTTTCAGCCCAGTGATCGATTTCCCACCACACGGGATGAGGGCTGCCTGGAGAGCAGTGTCTGTAATTACTTGGAGGATAGATGCCTCCTTATTTAGGCCGTGAGTGGCAAAGGGACCAGGGTCACATAATGGGCTGACAGTGCCTCTCGGCCTCTGGGATCATGGTCTGAAGTGCCCTCTGCAGTCGGCCTACTTGAGATAGCATTCAGTGGTTGTTCAGGGCTTTTATTTTGCTTTACGAAATCAATAAACACATGGGGACAGACAGGAATCAATACATTGATTGTCATACACTTCAGAAAGCTTGTGACTTCACCTGGACTGGCCTGCCTTTCTAAATGAGAGGCATTATATACAAAGCCACTTCTGATTAGCCATAAAGCAGAAAGAGGAATTTGCTTGTTAAAATACAGATTGCTGGAAATGATACAGCCATTTTGGAAAATGATATGGCGTTTCCTCAGAAAGCTAGAAATAGACGTACCATTCGATCCAGCAATCCCACTCCTAGGAATATATCCTAGAGAAATAAGAGTCATCACTCGAATAGACATATGCACACCTATGTTCATGGCAGCATTATTCACAATAGCAAAACGATGGAAACAACCTCGATGTCCATCAACAGACGAATGGATACACAAACTATGGTACATACACACAATGGAGTACTATGCAACGAGAAAGAACAATGAATCGGTGAACCATCTCATAACATGGATGAAACTGGAGGACATCATGCTGAGTGAAATAAGTCAATCACAAAAGGACAAATATTGTATGAGACCTCTATTGTAAAAACCCATGAAAAAATTCACGTGCAAAATGTAACAATCCTTGTTGGTTACCAGGGATGGGGGGGGGGGGGAATACTAAATAGGTAATAGGTAAGTGGTAACTTGGGTGAGAGATGAGATAGTACATAGTACAGGGGAAACTAACACAACCTGCACAAGGAAAGGTCATGGAGGCCCTATAGACACATCCAAACCCCCCGAGGGACTGAGTTGTTGGACGGAGGGCTCTGGGGACCATGATCTCGGGGAACATCTAGCTCAATTGGCATGACACTACTTATAAAGATAATGCTCTACATTCTACCTTGGTGAGTAGTGTCTGGGGTCTTAAAAGCCTATGAGCGGCCATCTAAGATACTCCACTGATCTCATCCCTTCGGGAACAAGGGAGAACGAAGAGAACAGGATACAAGGAAAAGATCAGTCCGAAGGACTAATGGTCCACAGCTACCAAGGCCTCCACGGGACTGAGCCCAGTACAGCTGGATGGTGCCCGGCTACCACCAATGACTCCTCTGACCAGGATCACAACAGAGGGTTCTGGGCAGAGCTGGAGTAGGATGTAGAGTATAATTTTAACTCCCAAAAAAAAAAAAAAAAAAAGACGACCAGATTTACTGGCCTAAAGAATACTAGAGAAACCTCAAGAGTGTGGCCCCCAGACACCCTTTCAGCTCAGAGGGGAAGTTACCTTCAAGGTTCGATGTTAAGCCTGGGAATGGACACCCCAGTAAAACTAAATGGGAGTAACGATGTACAGGAGTCCGGTGACAAGGGCCAGAAGGCAGAGGGAGAGTAGGAAACTGATGATAAGGAACACAAATTGAATAAGGACACTGTCGATGTATTGTGAGATTGTTGACCACTGCTATAGGGCAACATTTGTAGTAACTATTAAATGGGAGGCTGTTTTGTCCTGTAAGCCTTCATCTTGGGCGAGAATGGCAGCACAATTGGAAGAGCATAGTCAATATCACTTAAATGTGTAAGTAAAAAGTTTTGAAATGGTGTTTAAATAAAATAAAAATAAATAAATAAATAAATAAATAAATAAACAAAGGAGACTAAAGAGGTACAATAGTCCACTGACAAGGTCCAGAAGACAGAAGGGGACAAGGAAGCCCCCTGGTGATAGGGAACACAAGGTGGAGTAAGGATATTCTTGATGTGCTGTGAGATTGTTAACCATTGTCATAGGGCAACATGTGTAGTAACTGTTAAATGAAAAACTATTTTTTCTGTAAGCCTTCATCTTAAGTGAGAATAACAGCACAGTTGGAAGAGCGTAGTCAATGTCACTGAACTGTGAATGTAGAAAATTTTGAAACGGTGTATCTTTGGCCATCTGTAATTTTCATCAAAAAAAAAGGTTGAGAATTTAGAGGCTTAATACGTTGTGGGGTTGTTAACCAATGTCAAAAAACAACATGTGTACTACTATTTCATGAGAAACTATTTGCTCTGTAAGCTTTCACCTGAAGTACAATAAAATATATAATAAAAAAAAAAAAAATACAGATTGCTGGGCCCCACCCACAGAGCTTCTGATTTAGTAGAGCTGGACTGGGGTCTGAGAACTTGCATTTCTAACAAGTTCCCAGTGTTGCTGATACTAGAGGTCCAGAGGCACAACCACACTTTGAGAACCACTAAAGAAGAAAAACAAAGAGATACAGAAGCATCAAATAGTACACCTGTTCTCTCCTGTGCGTGCCGACTTTTTGCTTGGTTAGAAAAGGTTAAGAGTCCTTTTGTAACTCACCAATGATGTTGGTCTCCACAAGCAGCTGAATGTGTTGGAGGCGATGTGGGTAGTAGCGGAGAGTTGGCACATCCAGAAATCCTGGCCAAACCCTGGCCAAGAGATGGCATGGAACCCACAAGCAGGTCAAAATGCAGCTCCATCAGGTCTGGGGTGGGGTCTAAGATTCTGAATCTCTAACAAAGATTCACAATGTCCCGGGTGACATCAATGCTGCTGGTCGCTGGACCACACCTTGAGTAACAAGGGCCTCGATGGCACTGGGGTCTGATGTCAAGTGAGAGGTCTTGACCTTAAACACAGGACACCTGTGGCAAGAGAACTAAAACAGTCAGCACCAAGCTCAGCCTGGGAACTGTAAGTACTGCTGGCCCCTCACAGAGCTTTCCCGGCCCATGATGGTTAACGTTGTGTGTCAACTTGGCTAGGCCATGATTTTCAGTGGTTTGGCAGATATTATGTAACCATCCTCCATTTTTTGATTTTATGTGAACAGCCAATCATTTGGAAGGGGAGCTTCCTTGGGAGTGTGGCCTGCATCCAGTATACCCATGAGCATTCTGGCAAAGCTCATGCTCTCTCAATCCTGCATTAGTCTCATCATCCTCTGATCTCTGGTTCTTGGGATGTGGGAAGCTTTCAGCCTACTGCCTGATCTGCATATTTTGGGTTCACCAGCTCCCACAACCCCGTATGCCAGCAGCCTGCCACCTGCCCTGCAGATTTTGGGTTCGTCAGCCCCTGCAACCATGTGAGTCAGAAGAAGCCCCCAGCCTGCTGCCTGACCCACGGATTTGGGACTTGCCAGCCTCTACGATTGTGTGAGCCATTTCCTTGAGATAAATCTCTCTATATATGTTTATATACACGCCTCGCTGGTTTTGCTCCTCTGGAGAACCTAGCCTAAAACACAGTCCAAACCCTGCAGAAGGAAAAGGATGTGCAAACTGTAGGTTAATGTGCTGGAGGCAGAAGCGTGAGGGAGAAATGAGGGTAGATTCCACTGGCAATTAACTCAGAGTGACTTTAGGCAAATCTTGTATCTACTCAATTTCCTTATCTAAAAATTGGAATAAATCTGCTTGAATGGGATATTGCTTGCAAAGGCTTTTAAATACTCCAGAGACCAGGAATTTCCAGATGGAGTTGACCGTTTTTGAATAATTTGGGATAATTTAATAAAAGCATAGGCCCTAAGGCCCAGTTCCACCCCCACCCCATCCTTATCTGCTGCTTACCCAGTGGCACCACAGAAGGCCTGGCGATCTGCTTTCATGAAGATTACAGCTCCCCCCCCCCCAAAAAACCCACCCTATGGAGAAGTTCTCTGTAACATGTGGGGTCACCATGAGTCAAAATTGACTCTATGGCAATGGGTTTGGCGTTTGTTGTTGTTTGTACCTATTTTGAAACTGGCATGAGGTGAATGTCTCTCAAAGCATTGCAAGATGAAACCGAGGGGCTTTGAGATTGGCCATTGTAGAAAGTATCCCTGACCAGGAAAGCCACAGATCAGCAGAGCACTCTTTCAACAGGAGAGAAGGAGCCCACGCCACTTAGAAAGGAAAAGCTTAGGCAAGATAAAGCACAAATGACGGTTACTGACGAAACGTCCTGAACTGGCCGGGGGTTGAATAATCACCCATATAGAACATCTTAGTCTTCTAAAACATTAGGACGTGAAGGAATTACTAAAGACCCATGATCTTGTCAACCTTAACCTGTTTGGTTCAAAGAAACAGCAACAGCAGCATATTGAATTCACTCAAATTAAAATAATCACCTGCAATAAACATGTGCAGGAGGAGGGGTGGGCGCCAGGAAGTGCACGTACCTCGATTTACCCGGCCATCCCCCTCAGCGAGCTTACGCGGCAGAACGGGGTTTGGGCCAGATAATCCCGTTGTGGGGGCTGTCCTGTGCATCATAGGGTGCTTAACAGCACCTCTGTCTGTACCCGCTAGATGCGGATAACACCCTCAACCCAAGTTCTGACAACTACACCTATCGGCGGACACCACCAAGTGTCCCCCAGACGGCAACACTGCTCCCACGCGAGGACCCTACTCCCGCGCGAAGAGCACGCGAACTCCTGCTCCCGCGCGAGGACCCCTGCTCCCGCGCGAGGACCTCTGTTCTCGCGTGAGAACCCATGCTGCAGAGCGTGTTGGACGTGAGATGACGGTGCTCGCTCCGTGTGTCTCGGAGCCCAAGACTTTTTCACGTGTGAGCCTCTTGCCAAACTGAGCGCGAGTCAGAGACATCGCTTCTGCCACGTGGTGTGTGAGTGCGATCCAGACGCTCATCCGGGGTGGGTGAAAAAGTGGCTCACGTTGCGCTTATGGAGAGGTGCTTTAACACGGAAACTTTGTAAAGGACTTATTTAAAGACAGTCCTAACTATCTGTGGTTTACACCTTATGCTCTGACTTTAGACCCTAATATCCGAGTAGGGTGCTACTCCATTGAAATTGCCCTCTGCCTGTCCCGGGATTACGAGAGAGATGGATCGAGTGCTCACTTCAGCAGCACATGTACCACAATCGGAACAAAACGCAGAAGATTGGCATGGCCCCTGAGCACGGATGACAGGCAAATTCATGAGGCGTTCCATAGTTTTATTTATGTAGAAATTGTCAAATGGGAACCAAATTTGCTGTGTAAACTTTCACCGAAATTACAATAAAATATTATTTAAAAAAAAAAAAAAAAGATGTAGAGGATATGGTCCCTGAAAGCTACATGGTGAATTAGCATGTTAGGGTGAAGGTGAAGCCGCTGTAACAAACCAAAAATACGATGCCTTTCGGAAAACAGACGTTTATTTGTCTCTCATGTGACAGCCCCCGCATTGGGGAACTGGCTCTGCGAACCAGTTCAGAGCTTTGCCCCTTATTGGCAAGGCCACAGCTGTCTTCTGCCTTGTGACTCCACTGTCTCCTAAGGTTCTGCTCTGGCTGCATGACTGAAGCTGGGTCATGAGAATGTCACTGGGAGGAGAGAGAGAGACAGACACCAGGGCAGCAAATTCCTTCCCGAGCAAGCGAGGTGGAAGCAGCAGTCCTGTTCACAGTCCGCTTGTGACCCACAAGGAAGGCTGGGAATATGGACTTCAGCTGCGTGCTCCTGTGTCCAGGAAGAAGGGGAGAATGGGTTTGGGGAGGGTGCCACAGTCTCCCAAACTAGGAATTCAAGTTCAGAATCCTGAAGAAGTAAATCACTGTTCTGAAAAGGATTAGTGGAAAATAATAATTTTTAAAAAGAGCTTCTCCTAGACGTCACTTTTTGTTTTTTTGGTCCAGGCACCTATGCCCAGTCCTGACGTCTGTGTCTAGGCAGGGTTGGATAAGGGAACAGAGATGAGCCCCCCTTTCCCCCTGAGCAGCCTTGGGGATGAGTTAACGAAAGGAAGGAGCCTGTGTAAGGGAGAGGACAGATTAGAGGTGAGGGAGAGGGAGGGAACAGAACCTAAAAGCCTAAAGAGAAGCTGAGGGTTGCTTGGCCTGGCCCTGGGGCTCATATTTCTATGGGGAAAGTTGATCCCAGTTCAACCACAGCCAAGACTCCCTTCTGCCCAGGTCAGTCAACCTATTTACTATTTTCACAAACCCCCATCGCCTGCTGTTGGAAGCACCTAGAGGACAGTTGAGTGACAGATGCGTCCGTCATCTGACACTCAGCACAAGCCAAGAATTTGGGAAGAGGGTGGCTGTATTGGTTTTCTCCAACTGCCGTAACCAAATTGGGTGGCTTAAAACAACAAATGATTGTTGTTGTAAATGTATCTATCACACAACATTTGGCAGTTCAACTTTTTACATGTGTACAACTTAGACATCTATTTCATCAATCAGCTGTGCAACCCTACTCTGAATCAATGCGATTTTTCATCACCGTAAACCAGAATTCAGTGCTCCGTAAACAATAACCTCCCTTTTCCCCTCTCTCCTGCCCCTGGTAACCACTGATAAACTTTGGTCTTTATACATTTGCCTGTTCTTGTCTTTTTATATAAGTGAGGTCAGTATTTGTCCTTTTGTGATTGACTTACTTCACTCAGCATAATGTCTTCAAACTATATCCATGCTGTAGCATGAATCAAGACTTCATTTCTCTTTCTGGCTGAATAGCATTCTATTGTATGTACATACCACGTTTTGTTTATCTGTTCATCCGCTGATGGACATTTAGGTTGTTTCCACCTCTTGGGCGATTGTTAATGTTGCAATGAACACTGGTGTACGTAAGTCCCTTGGGTATATTCCTAGCAATGGAATTGTTGGGTCATATGATAGTTCTATTTTTAGTTTTTTGAGGAACTACCACACTGTTTTCCACAACAGCTGTACCATTTTGCATTCCCATCACAAATGGATAAAGATTCCAACCCTCACCAACATTTGTTATTTTCTGTTGTATTCTTAGCCACCCTAGTCGGAGTGAAATGGTATCTCGTTGTGGTTTTGATTTGCATCTTTCTGACGTCTAATGACACTGAGCATCTTTTCATGTGTCTGCTGGTTGTTTGAATATCGTCCTTGGTGAAATGTCTGTTCAAGTCCTTTGCCCATGTTTTGACTGATCTGGAGGGCCGATCTTAGTGGTCCCATGAAAGAAGTGTGGCATTTTACAGATAAAGAAAAGTGAAATGATGGGCTTAGGGGCATGTGTAAATTTCTAGGGCTGTTATAACAAAGTACCACAAAGTGGGTGACTAACAAGAAGAGAAATTTATTGTCTCACAATTCTGAAATCTATGAGTCCAAACTCAGCATGTCGGCAGGGCCATCTTCTCTCCAAAAGCCCTAGAGGAAGATCCTTTCTTGTCTCTCCCCAGCTTCTGGTTGTTGAGTGTTGTTTTTGTTAGGTGCTGTTGAATCGGTTCTGACTCAGTGACACTATGTGCAACAGGACCAAACACTGCCAGGTCCCGCACCATCTTCACAGTCGTTGTTATGCTTGAGCTCATTGTTGCAGCCACTGTGTCGATCCATCTCACCGAGGGTCTTCCTCTTTTTTGCTGACCCTCTGCTTTACCAAGTATGATGTCCTTCTCCAGGGACTGGTCCCTCCTGATAACATGTCCAAAGTACATGAGACAAAGTCTTGCTGTCTTCACCTCTAAGGAGCATTCTGGCTGTACTTCTTCCAAGACAGATCTGTTCTTAGTCCTCTACACTTTTCAGCAAACAAGGTTGTTTCACCTGCATATCACAGGTTGTTAATGAGTCTCCCACCTATCCTGATGCCCCGTTCTTCTTCATATAGTCCAGCTTCTCAGATTATTTGCTCAGCATACAGATTGAATAAGTACGGTGAAAGGATACAACCCTGACGCACACTTTTCCTGACTTTAAACCACTCAGCATCCCTTTGTTCTATTTGAATGACTGCCCCTTGATCTACATACGGGTCCTGCATGAGCACAATTAAGTGTTCTGGAATCCTCATTCTTTACAATGTTATCCATAATCTGTTACGATCCACATAGTCGAATGCCTTTGCATATTCAATAAAACACAGGTGAACATCTTTCTAGTATGCTCTGCTTTCAGCCAGGATCCATCTGACATCAGCAATGATATCCCTGGTTCCACTTCCCCTTCTGAATCCAGCTTGAATTTCTGGCGGTTCCCTGTCGATGTACTGCTACAACTGTTTTTGAATGATCTTTAGGAAAATTTTACTTGCCTGTGATATTAATGATACTGTTCGATAATTTGGATCACCTTTCTTTGGAATAGGCATGAATATGAATCTCTACCAGTCAGTTGACCAGGAAGCTGTCTTCCCAATTTCTTGGCACAGATGAGTGAGCACTTCCAGTGCTGCATCCGTTTGTTGAAACATCTCAATTGATACTCCATCAATTCCTGGAGTCTTGTTTTTCCCCACTGCCTTCAGTGCAGCTTGGACCTCTTCCTTCAGTACCATCGGTTCCTGATCATATGCTACCTCCTGAAATGGTTGAATGTTGACCACTTCTTTTTAGTACAGTGACTCTGTGTATTCCTTCAATCTTCTTTTGATGCTTCCTGCATCATTTAATATTCTCCCCATAGAATCCTCCAATATTACAGCTCGAGGCTTGAATTTTTCCTACAGTTCTTTCAGCCTGAGAAATGGCTGGGTGTGTTCTTCCCTTTTGGTTTTTTATCTTCAGCTCTTTACACGTCATTATAATACTTGACTTTGTCTTCTTGAGTCACCCTTTGAAATCCTTTGTTCAGCTCTTTTACTTCATCACGTCTTCTGTGCAGTTTAGCTGCTTGACATTCAAGAGCAAGTTTCAGAGCAAGATGTCTCTTCTGACATCCATTGTGGTCTTTCTTTCTTTTCTGTCTTTTTAATGACTGCTTGCTTTCTTCATGTATGATGTCCTTGATGTCATTCCACAACTCATCTGGTCTTCAGTCATGGGTCAAATCTATTCTTGAGATGGTCTCTAAATTCAGGTGGGAAGTACTCAGGGTCGAACTTTGGCTCTTGTGGACTTATTCTAATTTTCTTCAGCTTCAGCTTGAACTTGCATATTAGCAATTGATGATCTGTTCCTCAGTCGGCCCCTGGCCTTGTTCTGAATGATGATATTGAGCTTTTCCATTGTTTCTTTCCACAGATGTAGTCAATTTGATTCCTGTGTATTCCACCTGGCGAGGTCCCTGTGTATAGTCACCATTTATGTTGTTGAAAAAAGTTATTTGCAATGAAGAAGTTGTTGGTTCTACAAAATTCTGTCATTCGATCTCTGGCATTGTTTCTTTCACCAAGGCCATATTTTCCAACTACCTGTCCTTCTTTGTTTTCAACTTTCGCATTCCAATTGCTAGTAATTATCAATGCATCCTGATTGCATGTTCCATCAATTTTAGACTGCAGAAGTTGGTAAAAACGTCAGTTTCTTCATCTTTGGCATTAATATTTGGTGCATAACTTTGAATAATAGTCGTATTAACTGGTCTTCCTTGTATATATATGGATATTGTCCTACCACTGACAGCATTGTACTTCAGGATAGATCTTGAAGTGTTCTTTTTGACGATGAATGCAATGCCATTCCTCTTCAAGTTGTTATTCCTGGCATAGTAGACCATGATTATCTGATGCAGAATGGCCAATACCAGTCCATTTCAGCTCACTAATGTCTAGGCTATCGATGTTTATGTGTTCCGTCTCATTTTTCATGATTTCCGATTTTCCTAGATTCATACTCCATACATTCCATATTCCTATTATTAATGGATGTTTGCACCTGTTTCTTCTCATTTTGAGTCATGCCACATCAGCAAATGAAGGTCCTGAGAGCTTGACTCCACCCATATCATTAAGGTCGACTCTACTTTGAGGAGGCAGCTCTCTCCCAGTCATCTTTTGAGTGCCTTCCAACCTGAGGGGCTCACCTTCTGGCACTATATCAGACAATGTTCTGTTGCTATTCATAAGGTTTCCATTGGTTGATTCTTTTCGGAAGTAGACCACCAGGTCCTTCTTCCTAGTATGTCTTAGTCTGGAAGCTCAGCTGAAACCTGTCCACCATGGATGACCCTGCTGGTATTTGAATACTGGTGGCATAGCTTCTAACATCACAGTAACCTGCTAGCCCCCACAGTAAGACAAACTGACAGACGCATGGGGGCAGCTTCTGGTAGCTCCAGGCTTTCCTTGGCTTGCAGCTACAGCCTGACTCCATCCTCACACGGCTGCATTCCCTCTGTCTGTGTTTCCTTTCTTTCATGGGATACCACTCAGACTGAATTAGGACCCACCCCACTCCACAGTATTATTATGTTTACTTAATTGATTACACCTTCAAAGACTATTTCCAAACAAGGTAACATTCACGGGTAAAAGGGGTTAGAACTTCAACATACCTTTTCGGGGGGCACGATTCAATCCATAACAGATCATATGTAGACTAGTAATTAGATTCTTATTCAGAAACCACAACTAATCACCCCGTGGAGGAAGTTGTCACTGCCTGTGTGGTTTCTAGTGATCCTATGGTTTAATTTTGCTCTTACGAAAGTTAATGAAAGAAGATCATATAACATGGTTATTTGGTCAATGAAGGAACTTTCCCCTGCCAACCCTGGTCCTGTGATAACTTACTGTCATGGACTGAGTTGTATTCCCCACAAAGTTATATTGAAGGAGCCCTGGTGGTACAACAGTGAAGCACTTGGCTGTTAACTGAAAGGCTGGCAGTTCAAACTCACCCAGTGGCTCTGTGGGAGAAAGATCTGGAGATTTGCTTCCGTTAAGTTTACAGCCAAGAAAACCCTATGGGGCAGTTCTGCTCTCTCACAAGGGGTCACTATGAGTCAGAATTGACTGAACAGCACCCAACGACAACAAAATTAGATTGAAGTCCCAGTCCCTATACCTGTAAATATGACCCTGTTTGGAAATAGGGGTTTTCTTTTGTTATGTTAATGATGTCATACTGGTGTAGGGTGGGTCATAAACCTAATCTGTTCTGAGCGATGTCTTATAAAAAGAACAGGTACAGACACACACAAGGGAAGACAGGCTCCATGCGAAGATCCCTCTACAAAGGAATTCCTGGGGATGCAGACAAGGATCCTCCCCTAGGGTGGATGCCCGGATTTGGACTTCTAGCCTCCAGAACTGTGAGACAATAAATTCCTGTTCTTTAAAGTGACCCACTCGTGATATTGTGTGATGGCAGAACTAGGTACATAAGACCCTCACCAAAATTAAGAATCCTTCTGACAAATCCTTCTGGAAAGATAAGTCGCTGGTTCTAGTGCTGAAGCTTTGAAATGCTAGCCCTGTATTTTCTATCATTTTGAAAGCAATGACAAATTTTATTGTGACTAGTACTTACGTTTATGGAATATCATAGCAAAGATACATAAAAAGAAAAGCGTTCATTTAAGAACCATGGTATCAGGCTGTCTTTCTCCAGTTTTAATATTTAATTTGTCTGTTATTTAGCAGCATTTTTAACAAGGCAGAATATGAGCAGTATTTCATTGTTTCTGATGTGAATAGGAATTAAGAATTTACCCGAATTGTGTTACAAACCCACCGCCCATCTGTCAGTTTGTCGTACTGTGGGAGCTTGCATGTTGCTGTGATGCTGGAAGGTATGCCATTGGTATTTCAAATACCAGCAGGGTCACCCATGACGGACAGGTTTCAGTTGAGCTTCCAGACTAAAACAGACTAGGAAGAAAGGCCTGGTGATTATCTCTGAAAATTAGCCAATGAAACCTTAGGGATCACAACAGAATATTATCTGATATACTGCTGGAAGATGAGCCCCCTAGCTTGGAAGGCACTCAAAATACACAGTGGATGCACCAGTGGACTCAATCATACCAACCATCATGGAGATGGTACAGGACGGGGTAACATTTCATTCTGTTGTACACGGGGTCACCATGAGTCAGAGCCAGCGGGGTCACCATGAGTCAGAGCCAACTCAACAACAGGTAATGACAACAACATATAGAAAGTACGGTGAAACCTGCAAAAGCTCGAAACTGTCAGGCAGAAACTTGTCAGAGAAGGAAAACTCAAATAGTTTTCACTAATAGAAAGCAACACAAAAATGGTAAGCTGTGCTTTGTCAAAGGCGGGAAAACTCCCAAGACCCAGAAAAACAAGGCAGTCTCCTGGAGTTCAGCTCTCACGGGTTTCACTGTATATATTTCTTAGAATTCCGAGATCATTTACCAGTCCAATACTGATTATTTTTATTTCTGAAAGGAAAACATTCAGCTGTTTCAGAGGTTTTAGATGTTTCATTAAACGCATGCTAGAATAAAACAATAAGTTAGTGACACAAAGCCATCAGAATCACGGGTTCCCACCTGCGTTCTCGGGGTACCATCCTCGGGGCAGGGAGGTGCACCTTCACGCTGAAGGTAAGCACCATGCAGTCAATGTTTTACACGTGTTTCCAATACGTGAACATTTGTACCACATGTTTTCGGGCTCTGCAGGAAGTGTGGTCATTAAACACGCATTTCTCATTTCTTGTCTGGCACAAAGTGGGGCTTCATGCCGAAGGCCTGGGCTCCCTCCACCTTGGCGAATCTGACTCTCCCACAGCTGTCCTCCATCACTCACTGCCATCATCCCCAAGACAGTGCGGTCCTGGGCCCTGAAAGCCATCTGTGTCGCGTGGAGCAGAGAACATTTGCTCACCAACACAGGCCTGAGCTAGAATTTCCTGCTGGAAACTTCTCGAGCCCCACAGACATTTTTGTACTGTTGGGGGAAAATTGTATGTTAAAGAAGACGCTGCAACAAGACTTTCATGGGGCTTGGGGACCCCGATGTAAACAGGGGACTCTTCCCACAGTAAGCAGCTCTAGTGGCCTAAGATTAAGCGCTTGGCTGTTAACTGAAAGGTCGGCTGTTCGAACTCACCCAGCAGCTCTGCAGGGGGAAAGATCAGGCAGTCTGCTCCCATAAAGATTACACCCAAGAAAACCCTATGGGGCAGTCATACTCTGTCACATGGGGTTACTGGGAGTCTAACCTGACAACAATTTTCCCCCATTCTTTAGGAAGCTTGGACCCAGCATCTGATGCTAGAGGGGCAGAACAGAGTTAAGCTAAGGAATATTGTCACTTTGGAGTGTTGATGCAAGCCTGAGTCTTGTGCACACACATCACCACCCACACACACACACAACACGTGTGCACACAACACTCACTCAGCACACACACCCAAGCTTGCTTCTGAAGGACTTCTCTGAGCACTTCTGCCAACTAGCCAGCAGGGGGCACCATTGCAAAGGCTTTGTGGGACATTGCGCCTGGAGACCGCAGGCTAAAGGATGAACTGATTTTACAGTCTGCATCAGTGCCTATTCTGTGTGAGGCATGGTGCTGGGTGCTTTAGGGGGCAGAAATGAAGAAAAAAGAAGTGTCTCTTCCTTTAAGACTAAGCTTCACTGAAATGTCCTCAAGAGCTGGGCACGGGTGGACATGGGTGGGAGTCACTGCTTTAGATGCTGCTCTGCCACCGACTAGATTTGGGATGTTAGACAAGCCACTTGATTGCCTCTCTTTTTCTGTAACGTGAACTGGTTGGCAGAGCAGGGCTGTCCACTAGAACTATGTGAGCTTCAAATTCAAGTCACACTTGTAATTACAAACTCTACAGTAGCTCTTTTTAAAAGTTTTCAAAGAGAGGCGGGGCAAAATGGCACTCTAGGCAGAAGCACCACGCCGTCCCTCCACAGCAAAGATCGGAAAACCTAAGCCTAACAGAGAATCAACAATCCTGAAACCCTAGAACACCAAATGAAGAGATAAAGAACTCAGCCAAACACCAAACGGAGTGAGAATACTAAAAGAGAACGGAGAGCGAGGAGAGACCCATGAATATTCCTTACCAGCTAACGCAGCGCGGATCCACCATCTTGGATTCCTATCGGAGACCAGCGAACGGGAGAGCAGCCTCGCAGAGCGGCCAGTGGGAGACAGAACGACCGGTAAACTGCAGTGCGCACTTTCCCACCCCCTACCCCTCTCCGCCTCGGCTGGGGCTCCCCTGCTTTCCGTGGCCAGGGTCCCTGGGCTGGGGGGCACCGGTGCTTGGATTCCGCGCGCCCGGGCTGGCGGCTTTCTGAGAGCCGTTTGCTGGCTGCTGGCGAAGCTTTTTCTGCCGCCTCCCCCTCCTTTTGCTTGGGTGCCTGGTTCCGAGCGCCGTCTTTGCTCTCTCCTGTGGGGCTGTGGGGCTGCGTTCAGGCGTGTGGCTGCTTCCATGTCTGGGCTGCCGCGCTGGTGAGATCCCGGGGCCTTTGTTCGTTTGCCCCTCTGCTTCCTGTGGCCACGGTCTCTTAACCCCGAGACTGCCGGCTGCTTGGAATTCGCGCCCCTGAGTGAGGGCTCTCTGGGTCCCATTTGTTGGCACTGACTGCTGGTGTTGCTTTTTTTTTTTTTTTCTTTTTTTCTTTTTTTAATTTTATTTTTCTTCTTTTTTTGATTAGTTTTGTCATCTTTTCCCTCTTTTTCCCTTTGGTCTTTCTTCATTGCTTAATTTCTCATCTCTCTATCTCTTCCTTCTCTTTCTGATCCCTAAATACCAGGCGATGTATGCCTCTGTACCTTCTGGCCAGGCTGTGCTGTGAAAACTGAGACCGACTCCCCCAGACCTCATAGCTGCATCGGTGGGATCCCTGGGAACTTTGCAGTTCTTTAACTTTTCTGATTTTTATTTGTTCATTCTTTCCTTTTCTTTCTCTTCCCCCTTCTGGTTTCCTCCATCCCATAGTCTCTCGTCTGTACATTCCAACGACAAGCTCCCCTAGCATTCTTTTATGTTTGTATGCTTTTTGCTCCTCCTCCTCTCTCCTCTCTCCCATATCCAGCTTAGCTTCACACATAACCATCTCCCCGCTGCACCCTACCTACCTGCACCGTGCACTTGACATCACACCACCAAGCTGTGCAGGCACGCCCTATTGGAACCTGCCCAGCACTGACTACCGACCGTCCTGGTGGCTGTGGTGAGTGCCACAAACAACCCGTCCCAATGGCTCCTCTTCAGCTAGATCTGCCCAGCTGTACCACAAGGACGAAACAAAAAAAAAAAAAAAAAAAAATCTACAATCAATAAACGAGAGAAATATCTACTGAATGCCCCCAAAACAGCAAACAATATCAAAACATTTACAAAAACAAGACAAGATGGCTCCAATAGGCGTCCAAATTTAAACACCAGATAACTCTCCTGTGGAAGAAAATGCACTAGAAGTACCTGATAGGGAACTCAAATCACTAATACTCGGAATTTTCCAAGAACTGAGGCAAAAAGCTGACAAACATGAGGAAAAAATAGACAAATTTATGGAAAATACAAAAAATTGGAAGAATTCAGGAAGATGATGCAGCAACAAAATGCCAAAGTAAATTCACAACTCGAAATTATACAAAAACAACAATTAGAAATCCAAAAGATAAACAACAAGATTTCGGAAATGGACAGTGTCATAGAAGGGCTGAGAAGTAGATTTGAAACCATGGAAGACAGGATCACTGGAACTGAAGACAAACACTTGGATACAACTCTGTTTCAGGAAAACTCAGAAAAAAGAACAAAGAAAAATGAAGAGACCCTGAGAGTTATGAGGGACACAATTAAAAGCAAAAACTTACGAGTGATTGGCATACCAGAACAGGGGGAGAAAACAGAAAACAGAGAGAGGATCATTGATGAACTGCTGACAGAAAACTTTCCCAATATCATGAAAAATGAAAAGCTGACCATCCAAGAAGCTCAACGAACCCCATATAAAAGAGCCCCCAAAAGAAAATCACCAGGGTATATCATATTCACACTCGCTAAAACTAAAGACAAACAAAGAATCCTGAGAGCAGCTCGTGAAAAACAAGAAGTCACATACAGAGGAGAAACAATAAGACTAAGCTCAGATTATTCAGCAGAAACCATGCAGGCAAGAAGGCAATGGGATGACATATATAAAATCTTGAAAGAAAATCTTGTCAGCCAAGAATAATATATCCTGCAAAACTCTCATTCAGATTTGATGGTGAAATTAGGTCATTTCCAGATAAACAGAAACTAAAGGAATATGCAAAAGTCAAACCAAACTTACAAGAATTATTAAAGGGAGTTCTTCGATCTGAGGACAAACAGCTTAAGCCCTCAGGCAGGACCTAGGACCTAGGATGCAGGTTAACATGAACCAGATACCATTCTAGGAACTGAACTACAGACGACTTTCCAAAAACAAAAGATATACAACAGGGAATCAGAGAAATCAATCAAAGGATGACAACAACATCAAAACAATGAAAGAGGGAACAAATGGCATAGGTATAGAACCTTCTAAAGGAGAGGAAGGCAAGGCGATACCAAGTAACGGTAGACTGCTTCAAAATTATAAAGATAAGGGTAAAATTCATGGTAACCACAAAAAAAGTTAACAAACCAACTCATAAAAATAAAGACGAAAAACATAAAGTCTCAACAAAAACAAAACCTACAAAAACAAAAGAAATGAACACAAAATCCACAAACAAAAGGAACTCAGCACAAGAGAGTAAGAAGAACAAAGAAAACTTCAGCATCACAAAAAAAAGCACTACAAAATGACAGCAACAAACTCAACATCTATCAATAATTACACTGAACGTAAATGGACTCAATGCACCCATAAAGAGACGGAGAGTGGCAGAATGGATAAGAAAACAGGATCCATCAATTTGCTGTCTACAAGAGACACACCTTAGAAACAAAGATGTGAATTTATTAAAAATCAAAGGTTGGAAAAAAATATATCAAGCTAACAACTATCAAAAAAGAGCAGGATTGGCAATTCTAATCTCAGATAAAATAGACTTTAAAACAAAATCTACCATGAAAGACAAAGAAGGACACTGTATAATGATTAAGGGGATGATCGATCATGAAGACATAACCATAATAAATATCTATGCACCCAATGACAGGGCTCCAAAATACATAAAAAAGACTCTAACAGCACTGAAAAGAGAAATTGACAGTTCCACAGTAATAGTAGGAGACTTCAACACACCACTCTCAGTAAAGGACAGAACAACTAAAAAGAAACTCAGCAAAGATACAGAAGACCTAAAGG
The DNA here is from genome assembly GCA_030035585.1 of Dugong dugon. Lineage (NCBI taxonomy): Eukaryota > Metazoa > Chordata > Mammalia > Sirenia > Dugongidae > Dugong > Dugong dugon. Next base: position 189,591,410 of record CM057465.1, read on the forward strand.
ACACAGTCAGCCAACTGGACCTCATAGACGTATATAGAACACTCCATCCAACCGCTGGAAAGTACACATTCTTTTCCAATGCACATGGAACGTTCTCCAGAATAGACCACATCTTAGGCCACAGAGGAATCCTCAACAAGATCCAAAATGCTGAGATAATTCACAGTATCTTCTCTGACCACAATGCCATCAAGGTAGAAATTAACACTAGAAAGAGCAAGAAAAATAATCAAACACATGGAAACTGAATAATAATCTGCTTACACATCAATGGGTAATAGAAGAAATCAGAGATGGAATTAAAAAATTCCTAGAATCAAATGAAAATGAAAACACATCATACCAAAACCTTTGGGACACAGCAAAGGCAGTCCTCAGAGGACAATTTATAGCAATAGAGCGCACATATCAAAAAAGAAGAAAGGGACAAAATCAAAACATTAACTACAGAACTCAAACAAATAGAAAGAGAACAACAAAAAAAGCCTACAACCACCGGAAGTAAGGAAATAGTAAAGATCAGAGCAGAAATAAATGAAATAGAGAACAGAAAAACAATAGAAAGAAACAACAAAACCAAAAGTTGGTTCTTCGAAAGAATCAACAAAATCGACAAACCACTGGCCAGACTGACAAAAGAAAAACAGCAGAGGGCACAAATAACCCAAATAAGAAATGAAATGGGGGACATTACAACAGACCCAACCGAAATAAAAAGGATTATAACAGATTATGAAAAACTATATTCCAACAAATTTGAAAACCTAGAGGAAATGGATAAATTTCTAGAAAAATACGGCCTACCCAAACTACAACAAAGTGATATTGAAAATCTGAACAGACCCATAACAGGAGAAGAGATTGAAAAGGTAATAAAAAAACTCCCAAGCAAAAAAAGCCCGGGCCCAGATGGCTTCACTGGAGAATTCTACAAAACATTTACAGAAGAGCTTGTACCAGTACTACTCAAGCTATTTCAGAGCATAGAAGAGGAAGCAACACTTCCAAATTCATTCTATGAAGCCAGCATAACGCTGATACCAAAACCAGGCAAAGACATCACAAAAAAAGAAAATTACAGACCAATATCTCTCATGAATATAGATGCAAAAATTCTGAACAAAATTCTAGCCAATAGAATTCAGTATCATATCAAAAAAATAATACACCACGACCAAGTAGGATTCACACCAGGTATGCAAGGATGGTTTAACATTAGAAAATCCATCAACGTAATCCACCATATAAAGAAAAGGAAAGAAAAAAATCACATGATCGTCTCAATTGACGCAGAAAAGGCATTTGACAAAGTCCAACACCCATTCCTGATAAAAGCTCTCAATAAAATAGGTATAGAAGGGAAATTTCTCAACATAATAAAGGGCATCTATGCAAAACCAACAGCCAACATCATTCTTAATGGAGAGAGGCTGAAAACATTCCCCTTGAAAACAGGAACAAGACAAGGATGCCCTTTATCACCACTCCTATTTAACATTGTGCTGGAAGTTCTAGCTAGAGCAATAAGGCAAGAGAAAGAAATAAAGGGCATCCAAATTGGTAATGAAGAATTTAAACTCTTCCTGTTTGCAGATGATATGATACTATACATAGAAAATCCTAAAGACTCCACGAGAAATCTCCTGGAACTAATAGAAAGATTCAGCAGAGTAGCAGGATACAAGATAAACATTCAAAAATCAGTTGGATTCCTATACACCAGTAAGGAGAACGATGAAAAGGAGATCAGGAAATCAATACCATTTTCAATAACCCCTAAAAAGATAAAATACTTAGGAATAAATCTGACCAGGAATGTAAAAGACCTATACAAAGAAAACTACAAAACAATGCTGCATGAAACCCAAAGGGATCTACATAAATAGAAAAACATACCATGCTCATGGATAGGCAGACTCAACATTGTGAAAATGGCAATTCTACCTAAAGCAATTTACAAATACAATGCAATCCCGATACAAATACCAACAACATTCTTCAAAGAGATGGAAAAACTAATTATTAACTTTATATGGAAAAGGAAGAAACCCCGAATAAGTAAAGCACTATTGAAGAAGAAGAATAAAGTTGGAGGACTCACACTACCTGACTTGAGAACCTACTATACAGCTACAGTACTCAAAACAGCCTGGTACTGGTACAACAACAGAGACATTGACCAATGGAACAGAATTGAGAACCCAGACCAACCTGGTACTGGTACAACAACAGAGACATTGACCAATGGAACAGAATTGAGAACCCAGATGCAAACCCATCCACCTACGGTCACCTGATTCTCCACAAGGGCCCAAAGTCCATCAAATGGGGAAAAGACAGTCATTTTAACAAATGGTGCTGGCAAAACTGGATATCCATTTGTAGAAAAATGAAACAGGACCCATACCTCACACCATATACAAAAACTACTTCAAAATGGATCAAAGACCTGAATATAAAGCCTCAAACTATGAAATTCATAGAAGAAAAAATTGGACCAACACGTCAGGCCTTAATACATGGCATTAACAGGATACAAACCATAAACATCAACAGAAAAAACCCAACAGATAAACTAGATAACTGGGATCTTCTAAAAATCAAACATCTATGCTCTTCAAAAGACTTCACCAAAAGAGTCAAAAGAGAACCTACAGACTGGGAAAAAATTTTTGGACAGTACAAGTCAGACAAAGGTCTAATCTCCATAATCTACAAGAAAATCCATCACCTCTACAACAAAAAGACAAACAATCCTATCAAAAACTGGGCAAAGGAAATGAACAGACACTTCACCAAAGAAGACATTCAAATGGCCAACAGACGCATGAGGAAATGCTCGCGATCACTAGCCATTAGAGAAATGCAAATTAAAACCACAATGAGATACCATCTCACCCCGGCATTACTGGCACGAATCAAAAATACTGGAAATAACAAATGTTGGAGGGGCTGCGGGGAGATGGGAACTCTTATACACTGCTGGTGGGAATGCAAAATGATACAACCATTTTGGAAAATGATATGGGGTTTCCTCAGAAAGCTAGAAATCGACATACCATTCGATCCAGCAATCCCACTCCTAGGAATATATCCTAGAGAAATAAGAGTCGTCACTCGAATAGACCTATGTTCATGGCAGCATTGTTCACAATAGCAAAACGATGGAAACAACCTCGATGTCCATCAACAGATGAATGGATAAACAAACTATGGTACATACACACAATGGAGTACTATGCAACGAGAAAGAACAACAATGAATCTGTGAAGCATCTCATAACATGGATGAAACTGGAGGACATTATGCTGAGTGAAATAAGTCAATCACAAAAGGACAAATATTGTATGAGACCTCTATTGTAAAAACCCATGAAAAAATTCACATGCAAAATGTAACAATCCTTGTTGGTTACCAGGGATGGGAGGGGAGGGGGGGAAATACTAAATAGGCAATAGATAAGTGGTATCTTGGGTGAGAGGTGAGACAGTACACAGTACAAGGGAAACTAAAACAACCTACACAAGGAAAGGTCATGGAGGCCCCATGGACACATCCAAACTCCCCGAGGGACTGAGTTGTTGGACGGAGGGCTCTGGGGACCATGGTCTCGGGGAACATCTAGCTCAATTGGCATGACACTACTTATAAAGATAATGCTCTACATTCTACCTTGGTGAGTAGTGTCTGGGGTCTTAAAAGCCTGTGAGGGGCCATCTAAGATACTCCACTGGTCTCATCCCTTCGGGAGCAAGGGAGAATGAAGAGAACAGGACACAAGGAAAAGATTAGTCTGAAGGACTAATTGTCCACAGCTACCAAGGCCTCCACCGGACTGAGTCCAGTACAGCTAGATGGTGCCCGGCTACCACCACTGACTGCTCTGACCAGGATCACAACAGAGGGTTCTGGACAGAGCTGGAGAAGGATGTAGAGCATAATTTTAACTCCCAAAAAAAAAAAAAAAAAAAAAAAGACCAGATTTACTGGCCTAAAGAATACTGGAGAAACCTCAAGAGTGTGGCCCCCACACACCCTTTCAGCTCAGAGGTGAAGTTACCTTCGAAGTTCGATGTTAAGCCTGGGAGTGGACAGCCCAGTAAAACTAAATGGGACTAATGAGGTACAGGAGTCCGGTGACAAAGGCCAGAAGGCAGAGGGGGAGTAGGAAACTGATGATAAGGAACACAAGTTGAGTAAGGACACTGTCGATGTGTTGTGAGATTGTTGACCACTGTTATAGGACAACATTTGCAGTAACTATTAAATGGGAGGCTGTTTTGTCCTGTAAGCCTTCATCTTGGGCGAGAATGGCAGCACAATTGGAAGAGCATAGTCAATATCACTTAAATGTGTAAGTAAAAAGTTTTGAAATGGTGTTAAAAAAAAAAAAACAAACCAAATGAGACTAATGAGGTACAGTAGTCCAGTGACAAGGGCCAGAAGACAGAGGGGGACAAGGAAGTCCCCTGGTGATAGGGAACACAAGGTGGAGTAAGGATATTCTTGATGTGTTGTGAGATTGTTAACCATTGTCATAGGGCAACGTGTAGTAACTGTTAAATGAGAAACTATTTTGTTCTGTAAGCCTTCATCTTAAGTGAGAATAACAGCACAGTTGGAAGAGCGTAGTCAATGTCACTGAGCTGTGTATGTAGAAATTTTTGAAACGGTGTATCTTTGGCTATCTGTATTTTCATCAAAAAAAAAAAAAAAAGGTTGAGAATTTAGAGGCTTAATATGTTGTGGGGTTGTTAACCAATGTCATAAAACAACATGTGTACTACTGTTTCATGAGAAACTATTTGTTCTGTAAGCCTTCACCTGAAGTACAATTAAAAAAAAAAAAAAAAAAAAAAGGTTTTCAGAGAGAAACAAGTGAAATTAATTTTAAGAATAGTCTATTTAACTCAGCGTATCCAAAACATTATCATTTCACTATGTAGTATAAAATGATTGGGATAGTTTACATTCTTTTTTTTGGTGTGAAGTCTTTAAACCTGGTGGTGTGTATTTACACTTATGACACACCTCGCTTGCAGCAGGCCACATTTCAAGGGCTCGGTAGCCGCATGTGGCCGGTGCTGCTGCCTTGGACAGTAGAGAATGAAGGCACTGAGTCTCATACATTACCCTGCAGTAGCTTCCAGACTAAGACAGACTAGGAAGAAAGGCCTGGTGATGTACCTCCTAAAATTAGCCAATAAAAACCTTATGGGTCACAGTAGAACATTGCCTGACTGGTTTGCTTTAAACATGTCATCAGGAGGCACCACTTGCTAAAGGATGACATCATGTTTGGTGAAGCAGAGGGCCAGTGGGGGTGAGGAAGACAGTTGGTGAAATGGATGGTCTGCTGCATAGAAGTTCACCACGAGCTGGAGTCAACTCATTGGCAACTCTCTCTCTAAGAGGAGGCAGGGACAAGGGTAATAGAACAAAATCCCCCCTTTATTTCCTCCTCTCTTGAGGAAATTGAAAATTAATAATTTTAAAAGCCCGTGCGAATCCTAGTAAACCCTTCCAGGTTGTGGAAGAAGTTTGGAGAAAATACTGTTTTTAATTACATAGCACTTTTTCTGGACTGAAGTATCTCCTCTGCCACAGTATTAGCTGACCTCGGAAACGTCCCCAGATTTCGTGAGCCTCTGTTACGTCATCTGCAAAATGGGAAAAACAAAAACAAAACACCTGCCCTGCCTAGCTCACAGGGTCGTACAAACGGGAGCAGGCAGCACGGCTGACAGTTGGCAGGAACATGTCACAGTTTGCATGGAGAGTGGCATGAGACACGAGACGCTTGGATCAGAGATGCAGGACCTTATTCACAGTATCAGTGTAGGTTTGCACTTGATCCCTAAACCCCAGTTCCCACAGGGTGATGTGAAGAGAGCCAGGGGATGCCGGCATACACAGTGGGGTACCAGAGAGGAACCCTGCTTAGGAACCCAAATCTTTTATAACAGGTAGCAAGCCTGCCCGCCCTTTGCTCCAGAACCCACTGCCGTCAAGTCCATTCTGACTCATAGAGACCCCTTAGAGTTTCCGAGACTGTAACTCTCTACGGAAGCAGACTGCTACATCTTTCTCCCATGGAGCCGCTAGTGGTTTTGAACCACTGACCTTTTGGTTAGCAGTTGATTGCTTGAACCACTGTGCCACTGGGCTCCTCCTTTGCTCCAGGGGGAGGTGCTGTCTTTATTATCCACCACCAGTTGCCATAGAGTTGACTCCTGCTCTCTCCCGTGATCCGATGTGTGTCAGAGTAGAGCTGTGCTCCACACGATTTTCAATGGCTGATTTTTCAGAAGTAGATTGCCAAGCCTTTCTTCTGGGGTGCCTCTGGGTGGACTTGAACCCCTAACCTTTTGGCTAGAGGCTGAGCATGTTAACCATTTGGACTACCAAGGGGCTCAGTAAACAAACCTGCTCTTTTCTTTGGAGGGAGACACTGTCTCAATCTTCCAAGGCCCTTTGCTATAAAAACATCCTTGAATAGCTAGTTGGGACCAAAGGCAGTCAGTGCCCTCTGACTTGTGGCAAGAGACCCATGGAGAACTGTCTCCCCACAAAAGTAAAGTGTAAGTACGATGCACAAAGAAAGTATTCTTATTTTATTTATCCTGATAATTTTCCTGTAAGGAGATAAAGGGCAAAAACTATATAATCATGTCCTTTCTATAAGAAGTCTGAGGTATGAAGCGGTTAGATAGTTTTTCTAAGGCTACCCAGCTATTTGGTGAGCCTCCATGTCTACCACTGAGCCATCTAGACTCAAGGCTCTGTGCTGTTTCTATCAAGTCCTGGCAAGATGCTTCCTAATGTCATGATTCCGACTCATATCAACTCTATGGGACAGAGTAGAACTGCCCCATAGGGCTTCCAAGGAGCAGCTGGTGGATTCCAACTGCCCACTGTTTAGTTAGCAGCCTGAGCTCTTAACCACTGCACCATCAGGGCCCCATCTAATGATACGCAAGCCTCATTCATGCCCACTACAATCTGAAAATTGTGACGTCCATGAACACTCAGCTGTCACTGCCATGAGAAACTTCTGCAGCTTCTCAGGCTAAGCTCACCTGAAAACAGGTGATACATGTGCTAAAGACTAGGCTTTGTTCTAAGTCATCATAAGTCTTCCATAGCCTGCACCAGACGTACCAGCGTGGGTGTGACAGCGTGACTGAGGGAGCTCCCGGACGCCAGGAGCCATCCAGACCCACAGGGCATCTTACCTGCACTGCTGAGAGTCCCTGCAGCACCCGGGGCGGCGGGGGGCACTGCCGCGGGTGGAGGGGGAGCAGTCGGCCCCCACGCCTGCACAGTCGTGGCTGCTGGGCCCTGGGGACTGTTCCCACACCGTCTCTTTCTGGGGACCCCTTTCCAGCCCACCAAGAGAGCTGCTTATTAACACTGACTGGACACTTACCACTCTGCTAAGGCCTTCGGCACAAACGCTGTCTTATTTAATCCTCACAACAACCCTCTCTGTGGGTGATGTGCCCAAGTCACACAGTGAGTGACGAAGCTCCCACTCATCCCATGTATAAGGCCCATCTATGCTTTCCACAAAGGATGTGTGAGTTTTCTACACATTTTCACAAAGGAGCAGAACCCCTTAATAGCCTTCCTTCCCCAGCCCGTTGCAGCCAAGTACCTCAACCCAGAGTTACAGGTAAGAGGTCTGTGGGTTCTCTCTGCAGGAAAAACTGCAAGCTATCACCATAACCAGCCCAGAATGTGGAGAGCTCAAAACCAACTCTTTCTCTCTTGCCATGGATACATGCTGCCCTCTAGTGTTCAAACACCAAGAGGATGCCGACTCGGCTCCAGATGCTCAAGGTGGCCCCTCTGTCCTGGGAAACTGGCAGAACAAAGCCCAGCGTTTTCCTGCTCTCAAGAATGGGTTACTTCCCCCGGACACCCTTTTAGCTTAGTAATGAAGTCACTCCCAAAGTTCACCCTTCAGCCAAAGATTAGACAGCCCCACAAAACAAAACGAGACTAATGGGGCACAACAGTCCAGGCACAAGGACTAGAAGGCAGGAGGGGACAGGAGAGCTGGTAATGGGGAACCCAAGGTTGAGAAGGAGAGTGTTGACATGTTGTGGGGTTGTTAACCATTGTCATAGGGCAATATGTGTGCTAACAGTTTAATGAGAAACCATCTGTTCTGAAACCTTCATCTAAAGTACAATAAAAATAAAATAAAATGAAAGAATGGGTTACTTCACACGACTCAGAATGTAATCAATGTCACTGAACTGTACATGTAGATACTGTTGAACTGGTGTATGTTTTGCTGTGTAGATTCCCAACAGCAACAAAATAAATTAAAAAAAAAAAAAAAGAATGGGTTACCTCAGAGGACTGTTTCACCCAAACAGCAAGGTCCCTGCATGAAAACATCCCCGCGGGTCAGTGAGCTGTGTGGGCCGCTGTTCACCTTCAGGAGCCTCTGCTCTAGGATGAAGGATGTTTTCTCTGACAGTAGCTTTTGGACACCGTTTGCTAGACAGTCATCCCTAAAGCCTTTGATCCCAATGGCTAAAGACAAGTGCTGAAGCTTTGGTTAGGTTTTCGACTTGGATTCCACAAATCCCAAATGTATTTCCTATTCTCTCTCATGTCACCATCCCCTTGGAAATCAAGTATATTTCAGGAGAAATCAGTGTACACCAAGCAATAAAGCAGCGCCTTGTGTTAGGACTTTAGAGAAGTGCCTGCATTTACAAAATGCAGAGGAAGACGCTAATGATTTTTGGCCTTTGAAACATAGGAGGAAAAGTCTAAGTTCAATTTGACCCTCAGGTATAAGCTGAGGGTGGGGTGGTGAGACTTTCCAAGAATGGGTCTGGATGGATCTAGCACTAAGCCTTCAGTGTGGGCTCAGGGTGGGAGCAGGGGGACAATTCTTGAGCACACACCCTCTCCAGGAGATTCTAGATATCGCTAAAGACCCTGACGTGAGGCATTTGCAAATCATAAAATTCACGGCTATGATGTTGTTGTTGTTAGCTGCCATAGAGTCGGCCCCAAGCACAGCAGAACCAGATGCTGCCTGGCACTGTGTCCTCCCCACGATCAATTGCAGATCCATAGGGTTTTCACTGGCTGATTTTTGGAAGCAGATCTCCAAACCTTTCTTCCTAGTCTGTCTTAGTTTGGAAGCTCCACTGAAACCTGTTCAGCATCATAGCATCATGCAAGCCTCCACGGATAGACGGGCGATGTCTGTGCATGAGGTACATTGGCCGGGAATCATAGTCACATCTCTTGCATGGAAGGTGAGAGTTTAAAAAGAACATACAATTCTCCCCACAAATTCATGTCTCAGTCAGCAGCTATTGCTACTGTAATGCTGTGTAACAAACAGACAAATATTCCAGGGAGAGACCACAATAAGCATTTGTTTCTCACTCATACCCTGTGGGTCAGCAGGACAACCCTACTTTAAGCCATGGGTCTTCAGGTTAGCTGGAGTGACTGGTGTGTGTCGTTCCTCCTGGAATGAGAGGCTGCCCAGGGCATGTTCTCCTCGTGGTAATGGGAGAATCACAAGAGGACCAACCACGTGAGCACATTTCAAGCCTTCGCTAACACACCATTGTCCAAAGCAAGCCACACGGCCAAAGCCAAAATCAATGGCATGGTGTCTATTCTACCCTCAGTATGTGTGTTGGGGACTTGGAAGGTAGAGAATAAAAATTTGTTCAACAGTCATCTGAACAATCACCCCTCTTTAAGCTCTAATGTATATTTGAACTAATTAATGGGTGGATACAACAGCACTCTATGGAGATTGAGATGCCAGGTGATTGGCTGGGCTCACTCTCTGTTGAGTGACTCACTGCTACCCAACAGCTTCAAAGTGAAGGCTTTATATGGATGCTTCAGAAAAATGATCAATTACTACTTTTCATAAAGATCACTCAAAAATGGACAAAATCATGTAGGCCAACTCAGTAAATTGTAATGGTATGATTTCCTAGGGCTGAGTTTTCTCCACCTAGGCAGGACAGGTTTGGTTTGGTTTGGGTTTTAAGCGGGAGATCAATGTTCTTGTGAGGTACCCAGTGGAGATGGCTTCTCTGTGGGACCCCAATTCTGATCCCAGTGCTCAGTTCTTGATGCTGGTGGCCCAGCAGAGATTCTAGATATTCATGGCCAAGGAACATCTAAGAAACCTGCCCTGGGCAACCACCTTTTACCTCACCAATATGAAGTTTTCTTTCCGTACTATGGAGATGCCAGGATTAATGCAACGGTTCTATGACTTGAAAATTCTCTGGATCAAGAGAAAAATGAAACTCTTCCTCAGTGCCATCCATTGGAGGCACCCAAACTTAATATTGGTGGTTCAGTGGTAGAATTTTCACCTTCCATGCCAGAGATCCAGGTTCGATTCTCAGCCCATGCACAGCATGCACAACCACCATCTGTCTATCAGTAGATGTTTGTGTTGCTATGATGCTGGACAGGTTTCAGCAGAACTTCCAGACAAAGACATACCAGGAAGAAAGGTCTGGTGATCTAACTTTGAAATTCAGTCAGTGAAAACCTTCTGGATCACAAGTGTCCCATCTGTAACCAATCATGGGAATTGCAGGTTCGGGGAGCTTTTTGTCCCATTGTGCATGTGGTCACCATGAGTTGGGGGCTGACTTGTTGGTAGCTAACAAACCACAACAACAACAGTGTAAATAACAAATCAATTCTGCAAAGCTTGGCTTATTGTTCCTCATGGTGCAACCTTATATACGTGGGATGGATCTGAACAAGTATAATATGGACAGAGTTATAACTCTGATGGGATCTTCTGAGAGTAACAACCTTTATAATAAAGAATGATTTTAAAATAGTGGTATAAACTGTGTGCCACAACATTGCATGACTCAAACACAGCATTTTGTCTAAGTTTATGCATGTAGAGCTTCCCAAGGCAGAAATAACTGTCCTTAGGCCTGCTACTTGTTCTTCCAAAGTTGAAGACAGAAAGAGCAGATCCTATGGCAAATTTATGAAGCTATCAAAATGGATCCTTCCCATTCCCAGTCTTGTATTTTTTCCTCTTTTCCCAAGAGCAACCTCATGTGTCCTTTTTACTTTCTAACTTCCTCGCTTAGGTTCAAGGTCAAACCTTCTGAATAAGTTTTTCTACTTCTGCATAACAAATTACCCCCAAACTTAGTAGTGTAAAAGAACAATAACTATTTATAATTCCAGTTTATCTGGGTCAGAAATCTGTACGTAGCTTAGCTTGGTGGTTGTGAGATGTCTCCTGAGGGTCCATTCAAGATGTCAGCTGAAGTCACTTGAAGGCTCAGCTGAGACTGGAGGATCCACTTCCAGGACGGTTCACTCACACAGCTGTCAAGTTGGTGCTGGCTGTTGGCAGGAGGCCTTCCTTGGTTCCTCACCAGAAGACCTCTCCAGTGGGTTGAGTGAGGCAACTGGTTTCCCTCAGAGAGAACAAGGGGGAAGCTGTAGTGCCTGTTAGGATCTAGCCTCAGCATTCCCACACCATTATTTTGCAATATCCTAGTGGTTACAAAGTTCAGCCTTATTCAGTGTGTGAGAGACTACACAAGAGTCGAATATCTGGAAGTGAGGCTCGTTGGGGACATTTTTGAGGCTGGCTACCATGCCTTCGGTTCACTTTCAGGGGCCTTTAAAAAAAGACTCCTCTCTTCTGTTAAAGAATAATCTAATAGCAATGATTTACACAGGTTCATCGACTGGTTAGATTTCAGAGCGAGTTTCAGTTAAGAGTGACTTCAACTAGCACTGAATTTTCATCTCTAATCGTAATAAAAGACATCGCCCCATTAGCAAGTAGGAATAGGGACCCCCGAAGTCACCCTCTGCTGACTTTATACTCAAGGTCAGAATTGATGGTAAACCTGCACTGGACTTTGGAGGCTGAGTGGGTTGAACAAGCTCCTTGAGCTGTCCTGGCTTCCTCCAGCGATGGGATCTTTCCTTTGGCAAATCCTCACAGGTCCCACCTGTCAAGATAGGGCTGGGCCCAGCCCAGACTGTGTTTGGGGGAAGAGCAGCCACCGTGGGCAGGTGAGGCCAGGTGGGCAGCCCTCCTCACCTCCTGCTGGCACCTGCACAGGTCCTCGGCTCACCTTCCTGAGGATCTAGTCCTGCACCCTCTCTCCTGCACTAAGGCGGCCCCGGGTCTCCCTCCGTCGCAACCCTCTTCCCTGTTTAGAATTCCAATGGCCCCGTCTCAGCCTGCACATCTCCCATCCATGGGCTGCAGGATCTGTTCAATTTACATCTATTTTTTTCTTCTCTCTCTCTTTTCTTTTTTTAAACATGCAATAGCTATGTCTTCTAGAAAATATGGATAAAACAAACAAAGGGCCATAATCCCAATACCAGAGATAACCACTATTAAAATTCGGATGGAAAAAACTTCCAGGTGTGCTCCAAATGTGTGCTAACTTCTCGCCCAAGCAAAATAAAATAAAGCATTGAGTGTACTCAGCCTTCCTTTTCTGTTTAACGTCTGAACGTTTGTGTCCTTGCTTCAGAACAAATGCTCGTAGATAACCTGCTGTGTGTCAGAAACTGGGTTAGGCCCTGGGGTTCGTGAGACAGACACAATCCAAGGCCTCACGATGCCTTGCCTTTAGAAGGGACAGCAACAGCCAGCACTTAATTATGGTTGTTACTGGAGTCCCTAGTGGTGCAAATGGTTCATGCGCTCAGCTGCTAACTGAAAGGTTGGAGGTTCGGGTCCACCAGATGCACCTGGGAAGAAAGTCCTGTGAGTCTACTTCCAAAAACCCAGCCATTGAAAACCCTACGAAACACGGTTCTACTCCAACACGCGCGGGGTCGCCCTGAGTCAGGGTGGACTTGACGCCACTGGTTTTACAGTTGTTACAGCACCAGGAAGGAGGAGCAGGAAGTGTTCCAACAGCGTGCCACAGAGCCACCTGAGCCTCCCTGGTCAGGGAAGGCTGCTGCAGAGCCCAGAGGTTTAAACGGAGGGAAAGGCGGGTTCCGCAGGAGGGCTGAGAGGAGAGCTGGGTGTCCAAATACTCTGGCTGAGCGCTCCAGGTGCGTTCCCTGTCTATGTTGACGGCCTGCACTGAAATCGTGTGGTGTCCTAGTTAAAACCAAGATTCCCGCAGACCCTCTAAATCAGCTTCTCTTTTAACTACTGTCGGTGTGGGGCCGCACCTCCAGGTTTGACAACCACAGCCCTGGCGTCCCTGCTGCTTGGGCCCGTGGTGTGAGGTCCTCACACTCCTTGTCCCCTCATCCCAGAACCAGCCGGCACCTCACAGTGGGAGGGGGTGTGCGGGACCGCGCATACCTGGGGGAAGGAGCGTGAGTCCCCGCATTTCATCAACTGTATGGCACGCTTCTTTTTCACATTTTAGTATCTCTGAAGCTGGTGTCATAACTCAATCAACAGCATTTTCTTTCCTTTTAAGGACAAAACAAACCGTGGCGTGTCTCCTGTTGCTGTCTGCGGCCGAGCCCATTCCGACTCACAGCGACCCTGTATGACAAGGTAGAACTGCCCTACAGGGTTCCCTAGGCTGTCACCTTCACGGGAGCAGACTGCTAGGCCGTTCCTCCCACAGAACCGGGAGCTGGCGGGTTCCAACCGCCAACCTTTTGGTATAGCAGCCAAGCGTTTAACCATTGCTCCACCAGGGCCCCTAGGGTGTTTCCTAGATTTGTTGAAATCAGGGAGCTCCCGCCCTCTCCCAGCCTCTCCTCCCTTGCTCAGCAAAGCTCTTGTCTCAACACCCACCGCCTAGCTTAACCCGACTCTTCCGCTCCCTCACTCAGAAGACCCCATCCGAGAGGCAGCGTCTACAGCCTCCGGAATATTAATGTTGCCTTAATTTACACTGTACGAACTTTGCCCCCTCACACACGCACAAACATCTTTAAATGCTTTCTTGTAGCTCCTGTTTCATCATTGCCTTTAGTCATAAAGTTTCTGGCAAAAGAAAAAAGAAAAAAAAATCTGTTTCTGAGTGTGTTTTCCTCACTGATAGAGAAACCTTTATAACCAAAATCCCACTAACCAGAGAAGAGGGTTCATAATCCCTCCCTGTGACTGAAACCAGCTAAAAGAACTGAACAGAAAGGCGGAGTACTCAGCAGGAGAACCTGATATCTGCGCCCTCCAGCATTCGGTTCTGGTTCATTTGTGGTCAACGGCAGAACTTTCAGGGCTGAGGAGTCCATCTGAGGCCAGAAGACACCGACATACACCCCTCCTGGGGTTTGTCCAGTGAGGACGGAGGAGGCCCGGCTAACAGTCACCTCGCTCCTACATCAGCCCATCTCCATGCCCACTGGCACAGCCCTCCCTCCGCCCCAGTCTTATCCAGCAGGAGGTTTTCCCCTGAAGACGGCTGGGGACATGTGACGGAGACAGCCCTTAGCAGAAGGTGTGACAAGGTCTCCACAGAGGGGCACGCCACGAGGCCTGCTGTACCCAGAAACCTGGCAACCGGACCCCTCTGTCTGCCATTCAGCGCTCTCCTCACCTTTCCCTGCTGTGAACACAGAGTAATCTCTGTCACTTGAAGGTGCATCTCCCATGAAAGCGAGAGTTTCCATCTGACAGGCCCTAAGAGCGGACTGGAAAGGCAGTTGCCTAGAGCCGGCCCTTTTGGGCTCACGGTTGCTCCCTAGTGGGCTGAAGCCGCTATTAAAAACTCCACTTCTTTTTGGCGGCCTGTTTTGTCTCCTGGGAGACAGAATCTCCGAGGCTGCCTGAGTTCCCTTCACCCAAGCTTTCCGAAGAGGCACAGAGCAAGGCCACCAGCTGCCCTGTGTCACTGGTCTGTGAACATCCATCAGCCCTGGAGTGAATGCCTGCAGGCAGTTTAATCTCTATTTGTCGCTCTCTTTATTAGTAACAGAGCTTTGATTTTATCCAGAATCATAATGGTGCCCAGTTAAAAGACTGTCTTTCCCAGTCTTTCTTGCAGTGAGTTTGTCCGTGTAACTAAGTTATAAGCGGAAGAGTATAGAACTTCCCGGAAGCCTTTAGACAGGAAGCTGACTCATCTGAGAGGAGAATCTTCCTCCCATCAACTACCTGGAAAGTGTCCAAGATGGCGGGCACTCCAGCAGCCATTTTGGACCATGAGGTCACTTTGAGGATAGAGGCCACCATGCAAGGAAGTTGGAACAGAAAGATACAGTAGTCCATGATTGCCATGGAGCTACCATCTAGGCCTCGTTCAACTGCCTGCCTCGGCTCCTTTTACAGGAGAGAGAAATACACTTCCAGCCTGCTTAAGCCACAGGTGTTTTCAATTTTCTTACCTGTGCAGCTGAACCTAACAAATATATTCAGCATTGTTAAGACTATTGCCTTTCATTTTCCTGATTGACTGGATGCCGTAAGGATGGACAGCATGGGCTTTGGAGGTGATAGAAACAGGACTGAATCCTGGCTCTGCTGCCAGCTGTGTGCCTTGAACAATTAGCCTCTCTGTGCCTCAGTTTTATCTTCTGTAAAATGGCATGCATTAAATTAATTAAGGCACACAGTAGGGGCTCAGCATCAGTTTCCTTGTCTCCTCTTGTTGAACATTTTAAGTACTCAGAAGAAATTCTAAGTAAATGCACATTTGGGCTCGTTTCCACACAAGCCCACCCTGCTATCGTAACCTAGAATACACGGGTGTCTAGGTAAATACACCCAGGCTTGAGGCAGGAGGAAGCACAGGACAGAGCGGGGTAGCCAAGAGAAGACACAGCAAACAAAGTCTGCATGATCCGGAATAAACTTCCTTTAACTCAAAGAAGAGCTGGGCTGGCCAGCCAAAATAAGGGGAGGGGCCCGCTGGGCCTCTGAGGGCCGGGGCTTCCCAAGTTTTCCATGCCGTTGTCTCCACAAAGCTGCGCAGTGGGTGACCGAGAGCATTTGCAGCCTGGGAAATGTAAGCTGGGGAAAGGTTCACGTGTGGGGTGCAAGTGGAAGGGCTGACTCAGCCGGTGGGACGCAAACGCTTGTGAACCAGCCAAATTGGGAGAAAAGGGGTCTATATAGGCCACTGACTGCCAGGCTTCTGCCAGGCCATAGACACCTGAGTGCCCCACCCTAATGGACGAAAATATGCAGGTAGAATTCAATATTGTCAGTCTCTTGGCTGGTCCATAGGTACGGGAAAGGGGAAAGGACCCTGATGGGTGATTGGGCTGGGGCGTGGACCCCCCTGGTGAAGGAGCCAGTGGTGAGGCCCCCACCCTGGTGGTGACCTGGTCCTCAGTCTCAGGCACAGCCATCTGTGGTTTTCAAGTGATTTCTCTCTTGGACTCCCCCCTGGCAGGGAGAAAGACCCTATGGAATTGCACTTTTGCCAAAAAATAGTCATATAATCTTATTACAGTTGGAAGAAACCAGCTAATTTAGTTCCATCCCCCTTCACTGCACAGAGGGAAGTGTTCCAGGGAGGGTAGGGGATGTGGCCAAGGTCAGAGCTAGTTAATGGCAGAGCCAGGCCCATTGAATTGGGTCAGAGTTGGGTCTCCCGATTCCCAGGCTGGTGTGTTTAATCTTAAAGCATTAATTTGGTCACGTAACCTCTTTTGCAGTTATATTTTAAATGTGGATTCAATCACCGAGCAAGTGGGAACAGTCTGTACTTTAAACACCGCCTCTTAATGGGATCTAAAATGTCAGCCTTCCAGGAGTCCCACACACGTGGGGATGGGTACGAAACAGGAAAACAGCTCACAGAAGCTAGTGAGAGAAAGCCCAACTTACAAAGGAGGGCTAAGTTTTTAATACTCAGAAGCAACAACTTGTAAGTTTATTGGTCTATTTGTTGTTGTTAGCAGCCCTGGAGCCAGCCCCAACTCATGGCAACTCCATGTACAATGGAACGCAACACCGCCCGGCCCTGTGTCACCCTCTTGATGGGTTTCCAATTGGAAAATGTTCCTTTGTGATCCATAGGGTTTTCACTGGCTGATTTTTGGAAGCAGATCACGAAGCCTTTGTTTCTAGTCCATCTGAGTCTGGAAGCTCCACTGGAGCCTGTTCAGTATCAGAGGGGTGATAGTTGCATATGAGGTGCACTATCCAGGATCGAATCCGGGTGTCCTACGGGAAAGGTGAGAACTGCACCACTGAAGCACCACTGCCCTGGGGGTGCGACTACAAGAAATATGAAACTTGCGAGCATGCTGGGTCCAGAGCTTCTTCCCAGCACCCCCACAGCGGAAAAGGGGCAATAAACCTTCAGTGAAGACCAACAACCTACAAGCTGCCGTGACAAGCATTTCCCCCTGATGCACGGGTGTGAAGTCATTTCACATGTGCGGAACACCCCCCCCCCCCCACGTGCAGAACATCCCCACGTGCCAGGGGCTTTTCCATCCGCTCCATTCTTATATTCAAACCATAAGAGCGCAGACAGAAGCCACGTACAAGGCCACGTGGCTAGTGCTAGAGCCAAAATTTGAACCCAGTCCCCAAAATGACTCCAGTCCTCTTTCCACCATGTCAGCCAGTCTTTGGGGAGACACAGGCGCGTTAACTCCCGGAAGTACTCGGTGGAGACTCTAGGTGCAGGAACCCCCTCTCCGCACCTCTCCCTGCATCGTCAATACCTTCGGAACTGCTCTCCTTGCAGCCTGGGGGTGGGTTCTCCTGGAACCAGCCTTTAACATCAGTGGGGCAGCTCCTGCACGCACAGCAAAGACAATGGACGTAGGGACTTGCACGCACAACCTTCACTTGGAACGTGTGTTACCGAGCAAGCTGGCCACCCTGGGACAGCAAACGAGTATTTACAACGTGCAGGGAACACCGAGAGCACCTTGAAGACACTCCGCTTTGCTTGGCTGGCATTTCACCCACTGCTTCCCTCTGCTCATTCTTCTTCACCCACCTCCCCTCTCATCACCAGGCTGCCTGTGAGGCATGGCCTGGGGCAACGACCCTCAGCTGGCAACAGGCCATTCATTACCAGCTGTGTCTTTCCCAGGCCCCTCTCTCCCCACCTTAGGAGTTAACGGCACCCAGAGAAATGAGTTGCAGATCCAGTTTCTGTCGGTCAACAGGGCCTTATTTTAGTAAGGTGTTGTTTTTTTTGAGATGCTGCCGCTGCTTTTTTTCCAACAGGCCCGAATGGGATGGCTAGAATGTCAGCGGACCCAGGTGGAGAGTGCTTCGCTGGTTCTGATAATCTATAGCTTACTGCTTTTCTCCCTGCCTGGGACATATGGTTTTCATTTCTAATTTCTGCCATATGCTTCTCAACTTGAGCTTGCTTTTGTCTCCCTGCTCTGAGCAGTGAACGCTCCACATCTCGACCCTCGCTGCGGGGCAGGGGCGAAGGAAGGAGCAGAGAGAATGCAGGTTCCTTGGATGACTGTGAGGCCCAGCGGAGGGAGCCTGACTTCCAGCGGGGATGGGGCCATGGCACGTGAGCACCGCCTCCTCACCCCTGCTCAAGGCACGGGGACTCACGGCGGGAGAGCTGGACTTGCCTTTGGGTTCAAGTCTCAGTGACTCAGCTGAGGCCACAGCACAAGGACCTCCCTGTCCTCTGCTGTATTCACACACATAACTGTGACAGGGGCTCTCAAGTCACACCGGGAATCTGCAGGCACTCTGCCCACCCCTGCCACACTGCGGAGGGGTCACCCAAAGACAGCGTCGAGGGGCAGGTGGGTAGACCACAGCCAACTTTTTCAAGCAACCTCCATCTGAGTTAGGGTCTTAACTACCCCCTCCTTTTTTTAAGTAACAAAACATACAGGCTGAGACCACCCTTATTTAAGGTTATTTCATCATCCCCCTCTCCTTAGCTTGGCGGGCCCCACCGTGGACCATCCCACACTCCCGCTGAAGGACCTCCCACCGTGCAGACTTTGAAAGGTCGTTTGGAATGTGTCTCTTAAATCCTGTCCTGAGTGGCAACTCTCCTCCCAGATGTACAGGATCTGCGGTTAAAAACACAACAGAAATGCAAAACACAGCCCAGGCTCAGCGTCAGGACACGCTCCCTGCCCCACCCATCTCCGTGCACAGACAGATCTGGCAGAATAATGGCCCCAAACACTAAAGGAACTGCTTACAGAGAACTTAGAAAATCCGGAGTGTTTCTCTAACCTCAAGTATTTATAGAGAGAATTCTGCTGCACTGGTCCCTTTCCAAGAGATGCTAACCTGACACCTAATTGTGGATTATTTAATCGTTTTAAACAAAAAAAATGGCCAAAACACACAAACATAATCCCTGGGGGTCGCAGGAGGAAATGGTGGGTTACTGTGATCTTCCATCAGCCCCGTCTGCTGAGAGCCGGGAAGTAGTAGTTCCAACAGCAATCCGCTTCAGCGTTTTCCTGCAGAAGCTCCAAACCAAGCTGCTGCCAGAATAGGTCACTTGACTGCCGCAAAGAGCCGTTAGTGCCCTTGTTTTGGAATCTCTGGAGTTTAGAACACTTGACCTGTGCGGGACAGCCCTTCGCCGACCGTCCGATGGGACAGGAAAAGTTCTGCTTGGAATTTCCACCTGCACCAGAGCCTCCGCCTGTAATTCTAGTAAGGAAACCAAGAGAGTAGATACGTTTCTTAAGGACTTTAAAAGAAGAAATCCAGATAGTTATGAACAACATGGAAAGGGTCCTGAAGATTCAGGCGGAGCTGGCTGCATCTTTGGGGAGGAGTGTTCTGGGGTTTGGAGCAATGTAAGGCTGAGAATGATAATCCAGATATCTGGGGTTCAGTCATTCAGAACTTCTCTCCAAAGGAAGGCAATAAGCCACCTTACCAACATTTTTGTCTTCTTGACAAATTCATTTCATCATGTAATCCTCACGCCATTTTTGGTCCAAGTGGTCAAAAGCAGAACTTTTAGTTGTGCAAGCCCCAAACTATCAACACAAAGTGTAACTCATCTGTAGGAGGGAAAGACTGGCAAACAGAAAATATGAAAGGTTTTTCTTCCAGCCACAAATAATAATGGAGAGCTGGGTATGTATGGGAAATAGAAGCAATAAAACAATAATTAGCATTGAATTCAAAACCTCCGGAAAAGCTATTTCCGATTAGAGGCTGGCTTATTTACCTCAGGATATGCAAGTTTAAAAATTAAATTTCTAAAGTCACTTTTCTTTGTAACCCCAGAAGCTATATACACAGGCTGGAATCCAGAAATTAAGGTTACAAGCATAAATAATGATAACTTCAAATAAATTCCGAAGGGTTTCAGAAAGATACACGATTCAGAGTAAAACCAAGCAGAAGAGTATCCTGTTTTGGGTTGCCTGAGGTATACATGCTCCTGTTGTCTGGGGTCTTTCAGCCGATCCCGACTCGTGGTGACCGCAGTGAGACCGAGGAGAACTGCTCCCAGGCAAGGGACTAGGGGGTTTGAACCACCAACATTTTGGTTGCCAGCTGAGTGCGATAATTTTTTCTCCTGAGGAATAAGATTAAAATTTTATTGTTTTGAATAAAAGAAGTCTTTAGATGGTGTCAACAAAGTTTAGGAGGAAGTCAGAACACCTTATATATATATATATACACACACGTACATGTAATCCAGTGAAACCTGTGAGAGCTGGGACGCAATGGGACGGCCTTGCTTTTCCAAGTCTCACAGGTTTTCTGCCTTTGACAGGGTGCGGTCTTAACACTTTTCTATTGCCCTCTATTAGGGGAAAATATTTGCGTTTTCCATCTCTGACAGGTTTCTGCCTTTCACAGGTTCCAGCTTTCACAGGTTTTACTGAATAAGTATAGGTATGTATGTGCGATATATATGTGTATGTATGTATATAATATATACACACACACATACATACATACACACACCTTCTTTCATTTGCATTTAAAGAGGGAAGGACGACCTCATAATGACCTCCTGGACACTCCGCCCTCTTTTAGGTCTAGCAGATGACTTGAATGATTAGCCAACCGTGTCACTGACCTCCTTCCCACTCAGTCTTCCCTGAGAAAAGACAGCTGCAGCCATTCCTAGCAGAGACTTGGCTCAGATCATTGCTGTGGTGAAAACTACAGCCTACTAGAGCTTTTCAGAAGAGCCCAAATCTGGAAAGAGGTGACTATGAGAAATAGGTAAGAACCAAGACTGCGGATAAGTGTGTTTGAAAAGATCTTCCAGAATTACTCAGCTAGAGTCCGTTTGGTTTATTACAGTTCAAATACATGATGTTCTTGTGAAATAAAATCACATGGTACAGATCAAAACAGGCCACAACAACCCAGCAAAAGCTGTTTCAGGGCCAAATGACAGACTACCCAACAGTTCACATTTCAGGAATCTGAAAAGTCTAAAAATGGAGAAGGTGGTTTCACAAAACAAAGGAGTGAGGAAGAAGGAAAAGAAGACAAGGAAGGGAGGAAGGGAGTGAGGGAGGGAAGGAAGGAAGGAAGGAAAGGCATTACTGAAACTTTATGAAATGTTAACTAAGAAGAATACCTTACTTAGAAAGAAGGGATAGATGCATAAAAAATGCATCGACTTTGTGCAGGTTAATGCAATATTAAAGACAGTAGAATACATAGGCCTCATAACACTTTTGTAAAGGCATACATATATAATGTCTCCAAGCACTTTTTAAAAATATGCAGAGACCAACTCAGGAGCAGTCTAGATAAAAATACATATTTCTGTAAAGGGGCAGGTCAAGGGGCAGGAAAGCATAGTCTCAGGGCAGACCCCCCCAGACATACAAGGCTAAAACTACATTTTGGTAATTATAGTTGACACGGCAGCAAAAACTGATGTAAGGATGTTGGCTGGTTTTGAGAGGGTGATTTTCAAATATAACCTTGCCGCTACATTTGTAAAACATTCTTGTGACAGTTGGTTTTATGAACCCTGTAATGTATACACTGTTATCCCCTTCTACAATAAAATAAAAGTAGCAGTGTTGTAAGTGGGAAGGGGCATAGTATATGCTTTAAAGCAAGTGTGAACCCTTCTTGGGTTCCTTTCACACTGAGGGATACCAACTCTTTTAAATAAAATAATACTTCCTTAAAAATCTGCCACCTGACAAGTGTCTACATCATAGAAAAATAGCATTTTTGTAAAAAGAAATATAGTTACTTTGTTAAAATGGTCTATTTTAAACTAGCAATTATTTTTCATATAAAGAATTTCTAAACATCCATACAGAAAATAAAAATAGATAATACTGAGTGCAAAGCAGACAATGGCATGTTTGCAAATGATCAAAGTATTTCATTGCCAGATAAATAATACTCTCAGTACGTTATAGTACAACTTTCAATCTTTCAGGGACTTAAAAGATATTGCTTTTCTTCCCTGATGGCAAGTGACTCATAAGTAAAGTTACTCCCAGCAGCAGAGGACCAAACTGGTAAGAAGTGGATCGTATGTATTCGTTCCCCATGTCCCCTAAGCTGAAAGTGCTGAATACTAGGCAAAGGCCTAGGCCCCCAACTCTTTCACATGCCCGTGGGGCATAAGCCGTGGCCATGAGGAAGGGGAATTCATAACATTCACCACCCTTTCAACATTATTTCACTAGATCCCCCGTGTGTAAATGTTCACACAGAACCAGATTAACACCAAACTATATAGCAACTTGGCCAAATCCATCATTAAGGAGAGTTCATCTGAAAACTCTTTTCTAAATATAAAGATTAAATCTTCATGTGCTAAACACAGATGGCTTTCAATGGACTTTTGCTTTGTCTCCAAGAAGCAACTCTGAATGAATGACTAATTTCCCAGTGGCAGTGGCAAGGGATGCATCAACACTAAAATCCCGCAGTTTCCAGCTTGTACATGGGCCAGTTGGGCTGATGGACCCAAGTCAGAGAATACTCAGCACACCAAAGTGGTCCCAGACTTCACTAGGATCTCATCACACCCTTTCCACTCTGCTGGGATCATATGAATCTGTAAAAAGAAAAGAAAAAAAGGGAGAGAGAATCAGTGGCATATTCAACTGGTCCATTCTGTGTTTAATCCTCAGACCATAAATAAAGATGTTTAGGCAGCAACATCCACAATGGTATAAAAGTTCATCTTCAGACATGTCAACAGTCTTGTTTTTACTAAGGAGTGAAAAACAATTGTTACAAGGCTGTTGCAGAGAGTCATGTTAGCAACTGTGGGCGGTGCCAGCAGTTAACGCGCTAGGCTGCTAACTAAAAGGTTGGAGGTTCGAGTCCACCCAGGGGCACCTCGGAAGAAAAGATCTTGTGATCTACTTCCAAAAAGTCAGCCACTGAAGACCCTGTGAAGCACAGTTCTACTCTGACACATGGGGTCGCCACGAGTCAGATGCCACTCCACGGCAACTGGTCCGGTTATTTTGGTATGATCGTTACCCAAACACAGATGGAAAAATGTGAGTTGCTTAATATTTGGACAATCCTTTCCTGTTGCTCATGATGGAATATAATTCACTTTCATGCAATGTGTGTAAACTGGGAGTGCTATGTTTGGCTGACGCTAACGATTTTTTTTTTTTACTTTTTTAGTAAATTACAATTCTAGTAGATAGAAAACTTGTCTTAGAATATCCATCTTTGTGACCCACTGCTGTTCCCTGGGAGGCAGGGGACCTTGAAATCCTGACTGCTTGGCAGGCAATGAGAGGCCTCCTGTCCCTGGCGGTCACCAGCCAGCAGGCGGGCCACAGGGCAGGCCACATGCCTGCAAGCACCGTCTTCTAAGGCCTTCATACCACACACACACACACACACACACACACACACACACACACACACACACACACACACACACACACACACACACACACACACACACACACACACACACACACACACACACACACACACGTGTATGAGTCTGGGCTGCCACACGGATCCATTCTCCACCCCATCCTAGAAAATCCCACACCGTGCCCAGATGGCCTGCATTTCCAAAATTGCCATTCATGCTACAGCTGGGTGTCGCAGAGCGTGACAAAGTCCAGGT
Organism: Dugong dugon; assembly: GCA_030035585.1. Lineage (NCBI taxonomy): Eukaryota > Metazoa > Chordata > Mammalia > Sirenia > Dugongidae > Dugong > Dugong dugon. The sequence continues at coordinate 189,615,365 of CM057465.1, forward strand.
CCACAGACCTCTGGACTACAAGCAAACTGAGCTTCACCTATGTTCCTTTTATGGTCAGAACATCTGCCGCAGCAGAAGAAAGTTTCCCTAATTTTTGAAGAGATCATATTTAAGAATTCTGGAAGGATGGTACAATTCGAAAACAATTACCAAGCAATCTCTCCCCAAAGCCATCAGGACAGCCATGCACTATGAAGACTACATAAAATCCAATCTCTCTAGCAGCAACTGGGTCTACCCACGCCCTCCTCACACCTTTTCAATTGATCTACCATATATTTCTGCAACGACTAAGACCCTGTGCACAGCACTTTGAGTCAGACATTATAAACCAGATGGGAAAGGCAGCCTGCTCCCCCTCCAACATGACTCAGGGAGCCGAATGCCTATCTGTGCTCAGAGGATGCAGTTGCAGGAGTTGGCCTTCTGACATCTGACACTTAACAACACTCCATGTGACAACAGAGGGCAGGAAGTCGAGCACTGTGCTGACTCAGCCTCATGTGTGCCAGTTCTGAGAGGGGCCGCCTATGAGTAAAGATGGGTTCTTCCCCACTGAGAGCGGGGTGGCAGCCACTACTGGATGAGTAGGGGAGAAGGTCAAACTTCCGGCCAGCTGGAGGCCTAGAAGAAGGTGGGCATCTACTGCGCCCCAAATTCCAAAGGCATGGGGCACTGAACAGCTCACCTCAGTGCTAAGAACACTGCAGACACCCCCAAAGGAGGTGCTCATGCCCCAGAGCCCCACAGCGGAAGCTAAGGGGAGCCATGGTAAGAATTCTGTAGAACAACGGGCTCCTTGTCAGATCAGGGAGGGCTAGGTCCAATAAAATATAGTGCGAGCCACATATACTATTTAAATTTTTCTAGTAGCCACATTAAAACAAAAAGCAAGAAGTGAAATTAATCTTAGTAATATATTTTATTTAACCAAATATATCCAAAATATTATCATTTCAATATGTACTCAACATAAAAATTAAGATAGTTTAGATTCTTTTTTTGGGGGGGGAGGAGAATACTATGTCTTTGAAAGCCGGTGTGTACTTCACACTTACATTGTTATTGTTGTTGGGTGCCATCGAGTTGATTCCAGTTCATAGCGACCCCATGTGACAGAGGAGAACCACCCCATAAGGTCTCCTAGGCTGTGATCGTTATAGGAGTAGATTGCCAAGCCTTTTCTCCCTCGGAGCAGCTAGGTGGGTTCGAACCACTGACCTTTTAGTTAGCAGCTGAGTGAGTCCTTAACTACTGTGCCACCAGGGCTCACTTACAGCACACCTCGATCTGGACTAGCCACGTTTCGAGTGCTCAGTAGCCACCCGTGGCTAGGGCCTACTATACAGGAGAGCGCCAGGTCCAGAGATGGAGTGGTCACCATGGATATTCAGAATGCTGGTGCCTGTGGGCTCTACTTCAGCTGATGCCATCTCACCAAGGTCAGCCTGGGTGGGTATCGCCCTTGAAGATGGGCAACGCCTCGCCTCCAAACAGCATTATATGGCATCATTAGGCCTTCTCAGTTGTCCCCCACTTGGGGCCTGAAGCGGGCAGCCCCCTCGTTCACCTCCAGTGCTCACGCCAAGAGCGTTTACGACAGAGGCTGATGGAGCTAGCAGGTTCTGGGCAGTCAGTGCCTGTCCCTACACTTCTGAACTGGAAAGTAATCCCCCCAGGTGAGACGGAATCCCGCGACCTGAATTAGTTCTGAGCTGGCGATTTCTTAGGCAGAGCCAGAGAGAGATTACTGCAGTAATGTCAGCTGGAATGACCATATTCCATCTGCGATAGAGATAGTTTAGGATAATACGATGTGTACGTCACAACACAAATAATGAAGTTCTGGAAGTGCGTGCGTGTGTGCGTTGGGGTGGGGGGTACAGATAGACACAATATAATCTTACTTCACAGTTCCAGAACAAAATCTGAATCTAAGTGGGCTCTGAATTTAGGAGCAATGAAGTGGTCCCAGCACCCTGGGTAATGGGCGTGGGAGAGAGGTGGAAATGGAGATGAGGACTCTTGTGTTTAAAATTATAAAGTGTATCAAAAAGGAAAAAAAAATGTCCAAAAGTTTATCAACAGCATAGCAGCAAGGCTTTATGCTAATTTGTGAAGCAACAGTGAGTGGAAAAGCTTTACTGTCTCGGTCATATGACCCATATTCCTCTCAAAATGACCAGTTTTGACTATTAAGGCCTAGTGACCATCACAGAAAAGGGTCTGTGGACACCCAGCTGAGCAGCAGAATATGTAAGAACTCATCCCTAAGTGATGCCCTGCTATCCAATTATTCAAGAATGCCAGGCAACTGTCGACAGGGGCAGCCCTCTGTCCTCAGGTTTTCGCTCATTTTATTAACAAATGCATTGGACAGTGAGAAGAAAAAAAAAATAAGTAAAATTTCTACCTGTTAGCAGATTAATTCTTTTAACAATCTTAAGCTTTTAATGGCTGGTTAAAATTAAAATTTATATTAGCTGGATGTTTTCAAATGTCTACCCAACCCCACTCACATGCCAAGCGGTCAAGCTAATAATTGAGGGACTGTTTTATTGAGCTAGAAATTTTATGCTATAAAATACTCCCTGAAATACGTGGCCAGAGACTAAGACATGGAAATATTTATGAAGTGGTGTTTAATTACAGCAGGATTTTGTTCTATTTTAAAATCCTTATAATTCTCAGGAGGAGGTAGCACTGACAGAATCATCTCGATCTTACGGATGGGTTATCTATTGAGCCCCACCTTACAAAGACACGGACACCGGACAGCTCAGTGCTAGGGGGATGAGGACACTCACTTTCCAAGCCTACCACGCTTAAACCAGCACTTAAAAGCAAGTGGGCATATATTTTGGGGGGGCAGGGGTAGGGAGACAGATCCTGCTTAAACCTACAAGAAATGCCAGCAGTCCTAAAAATGGGCCATGTAACACTCTTTCCACCATAACAGCAAAGGCTTCGCATCCTGAGCTCTGCTCTCTTCCTCCACAAATGTCAGATGTGCCATAACAAGATGACCCGAGAGGACCTGCCAATGTATCCTTTCAATAATGCATTACGCATGGGGAGCAGAGCAACACTGGCTAACAGCCCTGAGGATCGTACTGTATTTGGGGGAAAATGTAAAAAGTACCCAAGCAGATTTTCTGTTTAACAACAAATTTCTGGATTCTTCCAGGCGCAACAACTGCTCTTTTCTGTTGGCCTTCGAATCCTTAGATTTCAAAAAAAAGAGAGAGAAAAAGGGGGGTGGAACCAGCCTCTTGGGGGCAGCACCATGGAATGGAAGGGAGGCAGGCTCAGGAGGGGACGGGGTTCTGGCAGCAGCTATGTAAAACACAACTCCTGGGGTCACAGTTTTTCCTGATTTTTTTTAAAAAACAAAACAAAAACAAACCAGTTACCCTTGAGTTGATCCGACTCATGGCAACCCCAAGTGTGTCTGAGCAGAACTGTGCTCCGCAGGGTTTTCAATGGCTCAGTTTTTGGAAGTAGGTAACCAGGCCTTTCTTCCGAGGTGCCTCTGGGTGGACTCGAACCTTCAATCTTAAGGTTATCAGCCAAGCGTGTTGACTAAAACTAAAGGCTTAGACTAAATGACTGAAGGTTCATGTGGTTTCTGATGTGGCCCTTCTAACATCTACCTCAGCTCTTCTCCTAATCAATTCTACGATGAATCATTAATGCTCATGATTAATGCCCAGTCCCTGAAGAAAACGCTTGGTGCCTACAACAGAGATGCGGGGAGGCCCCAGTGCTCCTGGCCTGCTTGTGTCAGAGCTCAGAGGGTGAAACTCTGCCTATGGAATCATTGTTGCTGCCTGCCATCTAGGAAACCTCCTTGTGATCTTATGAAGCAGAGAAGGCTCTGGAAACACGTTAAGAGGGTGGAGAGACAGAAAGGCCCGCAGGATGCTGTTGCCAAAACATCTCCCCTGAGATTCAGCAGTCAACACTCGGGGGACTTGAAGGAGAACAGTTGGTGAGAGAATGACCTGGGGCAGAGCGCTGAGGAAGCGCCAGCTGTCAATTCTGTCCAGTAAATCCTTTAACATTTCATAAATGGAGTGGTAGTGAATTAGGTCAAAAGGGGGAAAAAAGATTTTGGAAGGCGTGAATGTAGGAGACGGCGTTAACAGGAGAAGCAGTTAATTTAAGGGTCTGGTGTGTCTTTTCTCCTCTAGTCAATAGAGAGCAATGAGGGAGACCTGGGTGGGTGGCTGTTATTTTAGGGGGATATCACAGAGTACAAATGCTAAGTCAAGAGGCCTGCACCGATGTCGGAATACTTCAGTGAGTCACCTCTTTCTAGCGGCTTGAAAAGTAGTTTATATAATTTCTGTAATGACATAATCATTGTAAGTATACTATGAGATCTGAATTTTAAAAGGAAGCTTCTGGATAATTCTTTGTAAAATGAGGAGTCTTTTGGTAAAATAATTCAAATCCATCTTTTCTGGATAGGCAAATTATCATTCTCTACTAGCTGCATATTTTTTATGAGGTATCATTTGCGGTTGAGTCAACTCCAACTCATGGCAACCCCATGTGTGTCAGAGTAGAACTGTACTCCATAGGGTTTTCAATGGCTGATATTCTGGAAGTGGATCACCAGGTCTTTCTTCCGAGGCACCTATGGGTGGACTGGAATCTCCAACCTTTCAGTTAGCAGCCGAGCACGTAACTCTTCGCACCACCCAGGGACTTTGAGGATTTTAAATGAATACTGAAAAGTCTGCCTTCTTGCCTGTTGCCTCACCTGGGCACCGGAAGGCTCGATCCCCGCTCTGTCTTGCACTCTGTGGTGCCACACGCCCGCTGTCCTCCAGAACGATGATGCCCTTGGGCGCGGAGGCCACCCTCCGAGGCAGGTCCCCACCGTTCAGAGACACAAAGTCTCTTGGCTGCTCCCCCGCGCCCCCCTCTGCCTTCAGCTCCTCAGCCTCCTCCGTGGAATCGGTGCTCCTGGAGCTCAGGAGCCGCATCCGGGACACGGAGCTCACCTCCCTCATTCTCATCACGCGGTCAGGGGCTGCTCTCCTTGGCGGGGAGGCCAGTTTCTCTTGCAAACTTTCGATGACTCTGGAAGTGTTTCTGCACCTCTTTTCTGAGCCTGCCATACCTGGGCTCCCCTCGATAAAATGGAACAAAGTGGACCTGAAGGCTGGTTTTGCCTCCGAGTCCTTTTGATCCAAGCACTTGGGATCCAGGGGGCTGGGCTGGGGCTCAGGGCGGGGGGCATCACAGATGATGGCCCCGTCCTGAACTGAGTGGTCAGGTGCCTGGGGAGTCCATCTAGTCATGTCTCTGTCCCCTACAAAGAGAGGGCTTTCGGTCCAGCCGCACTTTCTCCGGCCATAAAAGGCATCTTTTGATGCTGCGGGGCCGTCTGGCCGGGCTGAGCTGGTCAGTGGCTCTTCCCTCGGTGAATCCGGCCTGCAGGCACTTTGATCGGATGCGGGGTGCTGGCTGCGTCCAGCTCTCCTGCTGGGCCGCAGGAGGGACTCCACTGCAACCTGGATGCCCAGGATCCGCTCAGCCCTTTCTTGAAGGGACTCGTTTGGGGGGATTTCTATTGCACTTGCTTTTTCAAAAGATCCATCTAACTTGCTGGCACTCTGCTCTTGGCTCGTATGAAGCCCCATGGACCGCAAGTCTGGTGCTGACAGTCCTCGGTTTTTGTTCACGAGAGACAGCGGAAACACTGTCTCCCTCTCGTCCCCGCTCTCTGCCTCCAGAGTGTCCACTGGGCTCAGTTTCACAGAACGTACATCCCCGGTAAATTTCTGGCTTTCGGGTGGCTCCCCCAGTCCAGCTGGGTAGAACAGGGGGGCTGGTTTTATGTCGTTTGATCCAAAGACCATCATTCTTTTCATGGGACCTGGGCTGATGGCGAGCTTGCTTCTCCTCGTTCCGACCTCCTGGTTTCTCTTGCCTGTGATCCAGTTTCCATCTGCTGACCTAAACGAGTCCCCTCGGCTATCCTCTGCCTGCAGAACACCCTGGGTTGGGGGAGCGGCCGTCTCCTCTTCACTGCGGCTCTCAGACCTACTCTTCACTCTTCCCGACCTCTGCGCGGGCTCCTCGGGCGGCGTTCTTGGCTGCCGGTCCCCTCTCCCCGCCTGGCTGTACCCACTGAACGCAGACCACCTGGAGTCGGTGCCGTCATCCTGGTGCCCCTCGGCCTCACTTTCCTCGCTGCTACCCTCACTGCTGCTGTGACCGCTCTCCGGCTGCTCCTGAAGCTCCTTGTTGAAACTCTCCAGCTGACTTATTAAATCCCAGGGACGACGGCTCACGGGTTTCAAGAGAAACTGGCCGAACAGCTGCTGACTGTTGCATGGACTAGTCGGTTCCCCCTTTACCACCTCGTCCCTGGGGACAGGGCTGGCTCCACGTTCGTGGACATCCACGTGGGGCGGACGCCGGCAAGCTGTGGATGCAGGGGCCTGACTGTTGCATGGACTAGTTGGTTCCCCCTTCACCACCCCGTCCTTGGACACAGGGCTGGCTCCGTGTCTGTGGATATCCACGTGGGGTGGACACCGGCAAGCTGTGGATGCAGGGGCCTGACTCATGGCTGACGACGTCCTGGAGAAAGCGCTGTTGCTCGACTGGCTGAGGTGCACTTGACCTTTTAAGGAACGAACATTTGACCGCTGCTTCTGGTCACTGGGAGCTAATGCTGTGTGTGTTCGGGAGCCAGAGGCAGTGGGGTCTGAATAATTTGGAGTCAGCACTGCATTCCCTGAGCCTCCCGGCTTTGCACTGGGGAGGAGCTGGGAGCTTCTGGATTCTTCGGTGAAACTGGTTTGCGTTTGCTGGTCTCTGAACTGGTGCCCCGGCCAAGAGCCAGAATACTTGGGCTCTCTGTGTCCTGTAGGGTGAATGAATCTGAGGTCATTTGTTTGTCTGTCTTCTGCTTCCCCCAGACCTTGTTTCTGCAGCTCTGTTCTGCTGGCAACGTTTCCCATCAGTGCCTGCAGCTCCAGGTCGGTGGACGACATGCTGAGGAGACTTTGTTCTTGCAGTACTGGGCTCTTATCGAGCCCATTCTTTTTCTCCGCCCTCTGCTTTAAGTCACTGTTGTTCCTATCTATCTCTGGCAGCTGTGGCTCGGATTGGACTGGGATGGAAACCAAGCAAAATACAGTCTCATTCTTTTTTTTCTTTGAACTTTTCTTAGTCTGGAGCCCGGTTTCAAACTTCTTGAGCTTGGTTACGGTTTCACGGGAACTCTCGCCCTGTGGGGCTGGGGAAGAAGCGCGGCCTCTTGAGCGCCCGTGCTGGGCGACTTTCACGTCAGACGGTTCTCCTCTCACTGCACAGCTGTCTCTTTGGTCACCAACGTCACCAGGTTCTCCAGCCCTGGGGGGCCGGCCCAGCGGCCACTGGGGGCCAGGAGCGGAGACGGCAGGGGCCCACTCACCCCCGGCCGTGGGCACTGTGCCCTGCACACTGTAAACGGCACCGCCAGGATGCATTTTCCCTTGAGCTGGCTCTTGGGGAGCAGCGGGCCCAGAGCCGTACAACTTATGATAAAGCTGGGTTTCTCCACAGAAACCTTGGGGCTGAGTTAGTTTAAGATGTCGTATACGTGGGTCATCAAAAGGAATGTACTGAACAGAGCTGTCGTGAGCAGTGGTGGGACAGGGGTGTTGGGGACGCCCACGAGGAGAGCGTGGGCTTGCACTGTATTCGTCCCCAGTTCCCGGGGAGCCAGCAGAACGCTGGCAGCTGGTACTGGTTTTCTCGGTCGGGGGGTGCTGCTGCCTGTGACCCCCACACGCGTGTCTGGGCACTGCATCTTCCAAGTACGGGTTTGTGATGTGCGGCAAGGGTGAATGGTATGACGGTGGAGGTACATAGACTGGCGGCTCCAAACTGGAGTCTGACCCACAGCGTTCCTGCCTGGGGTCACTGCTTTTGGTCACACAGGGGATATACGGGTTGTCCGTTGACTGGCTGTCCTGGTATTCGCTGTTTTCCACTCCCCCCCTGGATTGTTGGTGTGACTCATAGGACGGAGGCTTCAGGGGTCTCCCAAACTTAGGCTGTGGTAAAGGAACGATGAAGACACCCTTCTCGGCATCCCTTGTGGTTTCCAAATTGGGTGCACAGTTTGGAGGATAAAGTGGCATCTTAGGGACACCCGGTGAATGTTCACCACTCAGTGCCAGCGGCATCTCCACACAGCTCAGACTCTCGGGCGAGAGGACTCTCGGCAAGGACCGAGATTTCCCTCTGTTCTGAGGACTCAAAGCGTGCTCTCCCGCAACGAGCGGGTACAGGTCTTGAAACAGCTTCTCCCCGCCACCCTCAGACACCTGCCTCCCCAGCCTCCTTGGCTGGCTCCAGCTTTCCAGGCTTGCGTTCTGCCACTGGGCCACGCCCGCCATTCTCAGCTCTTCTTCCAAAACTGCCTTCTTTGTCACATTCTCTGTCCTTGTTCTGACGTCCCGTGGGCCCTCCCTCACGCGGACGGGCCGACCGTGGGCTGGGGCCAAGCCTCTGACCTCCAGGTCCTCTCGGTCCCTCGGTCCCAGCCAGCCACCGTACTCCTGTCCCCTTCTCCTCCAATAGGCCTGGCTGTTCCCAGTCTGTGGCTGAGGGGACCGTGCTAACGGTGGTTGGTTATAAAACCTACAAAACAGAAAGGCACAGACGTTACATGAAGGGAAGGGGCACACAGAAGAAATACGCACTTCTCTGCTTCTGTGAGCAGCATTCCAAGTCAAACTCAGGGAAGGGCCTTTTAAAAAAGTCACCCCAACCACCGTACTTGTCAACTTTAAGGACACGTCCCACTAATGACAGCTGGAAGATGGCCATGTGTTTTGCCACCAATGGCCCAGAAGTGGCAGTGGCAGGCCGACCACGAGAACACCAGAGGTGCTGGCTGGGCCTGAGATATGCCAAGGCCCTTAGAACCTTAACACACCCACGGGAACAGGGGAAGCCCCAGAGCGCAGCTTCTCAAGGTGTGGTCTTGGGCTGCATGCAGGTCTGATTAAAAATGCAGACTCCTGGCTCAGTCCAGACCGACTGAACAAGCTCTGGGAGTGAGGTCTGGGAGCCTCATTTAACGATACTGCTCCACAGCAGTGGTCCTTAAACTGGACAGTGCGTCGGAATCACCAAGAGCACCTGCTAGAACGGATTCCTGGGTCCCATGCCCAGCTTCTGATCCAGTAGGTCTGGGTGGGGAGTCCCTGGGTGGTGCAAACAATGAACATGCTCAGCTGCTAAACAGAAGGTTGTAAGTTTGAGTCCACCCAGAGGTGCCACGGAAGAAAGGCCTGGTGATCTACAGGCAGTCCCCAGGTTACAAACGAGATCTGTTACTAAATGTCTTTCAGAATTTGTAGGTACGTCAGAATGGGTGCATATGGTTCTTATTTAGCCTCACTTCAGTGCAAGAAAAGCTGGAACCCTCTTCAACGATTTAAAAGCTGGACAGGCAGCAACAGAAGGTGACTGTGATGAAGAATCTGTTGCAGACAAGGGTTGGTTCAATCGTCTCAAAAGTGAGGGCAAATTTCCATAACATCCAAGGGCAAGTACGACGAGCTGTCTGTAATTCTGAAGCTCGTAACCCGGCTACTGCCTGTACTTCCGAAAAGTCCGCCACTAAAAACCCTCTGGAGCACAGCTCTACTCCGACACACGCGGCGTTGCCATGAGTTGGAATCGGCTGCACAGCCACTGGTTTGGTTTGGTTTTAGGTCGGGGGTGGGGGCCAATAATTGTATTTCTAACAGGTTCCCAGGTGATGCTGATGCCCTTGGTCGGGGACCACACTTAGAGGACCATCAACGCTGCCGGTCCCCAACCTTGACCACACGTCAGAATCACTGGAGGAACTTTTAATCCTGACGCCCAGGTGGATCCTAGACCAACTGCATTAGAATCTCGGAGGGAAAGGGGACCCAGGCATCTGTGTCTTCCCAAGCCCCCCAGGGATTTCCAGCGCGGCCAAGACTGACGGCCACAGCTCTCGCACATTTCCCACATTTCCCTGATGGTCCGGGTCACCCGGAGGCCTGTTAAATACACCCATCACCGGGTCTCTTCTCCCAGAAATTCCGCTTCAGTAGGTCTGGGTTAGGGCCCCAGAATCAGTAGTTTCAACTAGCATTCCAGGTGATTCTTACCTTCCAGTGATTTGGGAACTACAGCTAGGACCAACCCGGAGACTGACCCAAAGGAAGGGGTGGGAGGCTCTTTTATGGGGCAGAACTCTCTGAGGCAGGAAACGGTAGTAACAGATGCAACCTAGTTCCCGGCAGCTGCGTGCCACACAAATGGGCATTGGAATTACCCGGGGAGGCTTTTCTAAACACTGATGCCCTGGGCCTACCCCCAAATATTGGGGCTTACTCTAGTGAGGAGCCCGGACACGGGTATAAATCAGAATCTCCCCAGACGAGCCTAGCATGCATCCAGCGTGGAGAATCACTGTTCTGTGATTCTCCAAATAAAGAAGCAGAACAGTACTGTTGGACGCTGCAAGAGTGCTCAGCTACTACCTCTGGGTGATGAGAGACCAGGACCACAACACAGAAAGACAAGGCACTGGAAGGAAGCTCAGGGGCTCAACTATTGTGAATCACCACGGGCTAAACAGAAAGTGTTCCAACTCTCTAAAACTACTGTTTGGCTTTTCGAACCATAAAAGCAACGTATATCCATGGCAGAAAATTTAGAAAAACATAGGAAAGTACAAAAAATAAAAATTGCTGGTAATCTTTCCACCCAGATAGTCACTTTGATATATATCTTCTAGTCTTTGTGTGTGTGAGCGTATGCGTTTTTAAATGGCCTCGGTATTCTACTAGGTATCTGGTTTTAAGTGAACATCTACCAACATTTTTAGGACAAACAACGACAGCTGGCACTTACACAGCATTTACCATGTGCTAGGTCTATACATAGAGCCCTGGTGGTGCAGTGATTAAAGCACTTGGCTGCTACCCGAAAGGACCATCTGCTCCCTAGGAGAAAGACGTGAGTCTGCTTCCATCAAGATCGACAGCCTTGGAAACCCCTCAGGGCAGGTCTACTCTGTCCGATAGGTGGTTAGGAGTTGGAATCGACTCGACGGTGACGGGATAGGTCTCCACTACGATCATGAAAATGGCGCAGGGCCGGGCACGTTTCACTCTGTCACGTGTAACATCGCCATGAGGCGGAGCCCACTCAGTGGGAACCAACAACGACAGGTCTGTACTAAGTGCTTTCTACACAGTAACTCATTCAGGCCTCACAAGCCTCCTTCTGAGGGAGATACTACTGTCGTTCCCATTTTAGAGATATAGAAACCGAGGCCCAGACGTTAACTCACTCAACACAAACATTTACTGGGCACTTACGCTGTGCCAGGCACTGTGCTGGGCACACCAAATGAATTATTTCATTTAAACTTCATGCCACTATTATATCCCCCGTTTTACAGATAAGGAAACTGAGGCAGAGAGGTTAAATAACTTTTCCAAGTCACACAGCTTGTAAGTAGCGGGGAAAGGATTCAAATCCAAGAAGTATAAACTTAAAGTGCATTTTACTTCTTCCGATGTAATGAAAAAATTTCTCAAATGTGTGATTTTAATGAAGAAGTAGTCTTCTATCCACACTTAGATGATTTATTTGACTACCTTACCATTATTTGACATTTATGTAGATTCCATCCTAGAATGTTTTGATAAACACTATCATTCACAAGGAGTCCCTCAGTGGTGCAAATGGTTAAGAGCTGGACTACTAACTAAGAGGTTGGCAGTTCAAAACCTCCCAGAGGCACCTCAGAAGTAACACCTGGTGATCTGCTTCCCAAAGGCCACAGCCTTGAAAACCCTATGGAGCGGTTCGACTCTGCACATGTGGGGTCACCGTGAGGCAGAATCGACTCAACAGCAACTAACAACCACAATTGTGCACAAACATTTATTTTTGCATATCTTCAGTTATTTAGAACAAATCCTTAGAAAAGGAATGAGTCACTAGTGGGGTATGTATTTACTGTGTGCACACTGTCAGATGTGACCTTAGACACACCATTCCAATATGCACCCCACCTGCAGTGCAGAGGACAGCTTGTCCTGCTGAATCTCTCCCATCCATACTTATTACAATTCGTTTCTTTTCATTCCCGTTGCCCCAGAGTCGATCCTGACTCATAGCGACCCCACAGGACGGAGTAGAACTGCCCCATAGGGTTTCCCAGGCTGTAAATCTTTACGGAAGCAGCTGGTGGGTTCCAGCTGCTGACCTTTTGGTTAGCAGCCAAATGCTTAATCACTGCGCCACCAGGGCTCTCTTTCTTTTCATTAGATAAGTAAAAATAACTTCTCATTGTTTTCAATTTACGTTTCTCTGATTACCACTCAGGTAAATTTTTTTCCCTGTACTTCTGTGTCTTTTCACATTTTGTGGTTTCAGATGATTTCTGCCACACGGTCCACTGCTCGGCTTACAGCTCTTTAGACTGAAGATGATGGGGAGCTGGGAGCGGCTCTGGGCCAGTTTCTGTACAGTTGTAGCTTGTAAAGGCCTGTGAACTCAGTGGCTGGTGGGGTGTGGTGAGTGACAGCCATTCCCAACTCACAGGCAGAAGGGTGCTGTTCAACGGAAGCCCATGGTACCAATGTCCTATAATTGCTGTTGTTGTTATTACTGGATTACTTCTTTCCCTTAAAAGGTGAGGGTCATCTCTTAAATCCTGCCACCGCCCCTAGAAGCCACTTAAAGTAAATCTTAGTTAGGAGCTAAAAAGCAGAAACCATTTAAGATGTGTGTGAAGTAAAACACTGGCCACCGAGCAGCCTCGACGCTTCTGTGTGAATTCGTCACGCACAGGCATGCTGTCTTAACACCGGCCGTGCTCGGCGGGCACAGGTTCTCGGCTGCTATCATTGAAGTCATGTTGCGAACACTTAGGTTTTGACTGCTTAGCAGAACACTGCTTGGGTCAGGTTCTATAAAGATGGCTCAGAATGGAAAGGTTATTTGGGGAGCATTGCCCCAGGCCTCCGTGGCAGACCTGCAGACTCCCCATGCTCCAGGTGGGCCAGTGAGCTGCTGCCCAGACCCCCTGCAGCTCTAGGTCCACCGTCGTCCTGTCCCGTAGGGCTCCTCTGTAACCTCACTCCCACCAGCAGCCTGAAAAACAGTGTAGAAGATGCAGCACTGAAAAGTTCTCCGCACCCACTAGCTCTAAGGTCCCAGACTATGCAAAGCCCAAGGACAAGACATAACAAGTTAATAAAACATTACAATTGTCATAGCCCGTTGCTGTTGAGTGGATTCTGACTTATGGTGACCCCATGTGTAGCCAAGTAGAACTGTGCTCCATAGAGTTTTCAATGGCTGGTTTTTTGGAAGCAGATTTCCAGGCCTTTCTTCTCAGACACCTCTGGGTAGACTCGAAACTCCAACCTTTCGGTTAGCAGCTGAGCATGTTAACCATCTGCACCATGTAGGGATGCATAATTGTCATGGACCCAATCGAAGAGAGAGTGAAATAAATCTTTGGGAAGTGTAGGGTCTCCTCTATTCTTAAGCCAGTAGTGAGGAGGCTTTATACCACAAGCCTTTCTTAAACACTGTTCTCACCCCTCACAGTCCTATAAAAATTCTCCTAAAGTCCTCAGCTTTAGGGAAGATACAGCACTCACCACGTGGCTCATGCTCATTTTCACAACTGATACACTGGCTTCACAGGAAATGGGCAACGTGCTTAGGAGGGTGGCTGAAATCCCACAGTGCTATTTGTCTACATGTGGGCTATGCACATAATCGGAAGAAAAATAAAAAATGACATAAATAGGACAAGAAGAATACAAGCCGACTATAAAAAGCTCCTTTCCTAGAGAGGTAATGTGGTCACTTTTCTATGGAGTTAGTCTATTTCCTCTCCCAAAAATGGTACATTATTACCTTAAATCTGTCAAAACTTTCATTTATACTTCATCAAAAACTCAAAGCATTACAAATTAAAGGTTTTTTTTTTTTTTTTTTCCCAATTTACACAGTATACCAAATGTCAATTTAAGGAAAATGCTGGTCATCTGGGAAAATTTAAATACTGCATTAAACAGTATAGTCACACTACATAGAAAACTAGGAAGCATTCATCTGTTTTGGGCCTGGTATGAGCCAGGCTGACAGGCCCACATGGACCCCACATGGTAACATTGTTGTCGTTGGATGCCGTTCAGTCGATTCCGATTCATTGTGACCCCATACGACAGAGTAGAACTGTCCCATAGAGTTTCCTAGGCTGTAATCTTTAAGGAAGCAGATAGCAAAATCTTTCTCCCACAAAGCGGCTGGGTGGGTTCCAGCTGCCGACCTATAGGTCAGCAGTCGGGTGCTTAACCGTTGCACCACTGCCAGGGCTCCTTCTGTACGGTGACAGGGTGAATTTCTCCTCCAGACCAGTTGCTGAGTGTGAACAGTCTACTGGCTTCTGTGTACAACATCCATGTGTAACCCTCGGAGGTCTCAGAGCCAAGAATATGTTCCCTCATGCCTTGGAGGAAATAAGGTGAGGTCACTTTCTTTTTTAAAAAAAATGAAACTAGTGCTTTACTTTTAAAAACAAATGTCAACAAAAGGACTTTTTATAAAAACACGCTGGACACACTAAAGCTTGGTGGGAAAAAGATAAAGAAAGCGGAATGGGGGAGCCCAAATAAATGGTGTTGACAAGTTCAAGGAGACAAGCAGGTCTCTTACTCAGAGTTCCTGGGAGAAGAGACCACAGACAAGGCTGAGGCCACACTTGCTAACAGCTCCCTGCCTTATCACAGGAGACAGACCCGGTGCCAATGAGATCACTGATAAAAACCGTCTGGAAAGTGAGATACAAGCATGTGGGAGGCAACATGGCTGAAGGAAAACAGGCAGGTCTGTTCACTGAACATGTAAAAACTACTTATGAAAGAGAAGAGCTTGTTTACATGACTTCTTCTCAGCCATAATAAAAAACACTGATTTTTCTTCTTTTAAAGAAGTAAAAGCATACTCAAGAGTGGCAATATTTGAAATGACTTTCAACTATTGTTTTGCACGCTTTAAGACTATCTTGACAGAACCTGCAAGGTCCTTGTGAGCTGCACAGGCTTGTGACCATCTGAGCACATGATAGCCTAGCGCTGTGCCCTGTCCCCAAAGCCCTGGTGGCACAGTGGTCAAGAGCTCGGCTGCTAACCAAAAGGTCACCAGCTGCTCCTTGGAAACCCCATGGGGCAGTTCTACTCTGTCCTATAGGGTCACTATGAGTCGGAATCCACTCGACGGCAACAAGTTTGGGTTTTTTGGTGCCTTGTCGTCAATGGGCATGGAGAGATATGTGGCCTAATAAAAAACTGGATGGAGTTGTGTTGTGTTGCCTGGCTGACTGGACTGGGGCTTCAGTGAGAAGTGAAACACAGACATGTATTCATCGTTGAGGCTTTGTGATCCTTTCCCTCCTCCATGAACGAAATCCTGAACCTGGTCTGGATTTGGACCATGGGTGGTTCAAACAGCTTAGTCAGTCATACAACACTCTGCAGGTCAGGATGGAGGCTGCCCCATTACAGTGGTCTCTAGGTCCAGTGAGGTCCTCCTGGTTAGCAGATGGGGTCTGACAGATGCTGGCTGCTCTCAATGGACTTCACATCCTGGAGTCACATTCCAGACCAGTGGACGGCTACCACCCTTTATAATGGCACATCCCCTTCAGACGCAGCTCCTGGTTCCAGATGGGCCGGTGGTGCTGACTCAGACAACATGAGCATAAAGGTTGTATGTGTCACTTAAAGAACATCATGCTCTCTTCTGCTCAGTTGGCAGGAGGCATTTGGGGCATCTCTAACTAGTTGTCAAGGCGATGCCAGCTCATGATGGCCCCGTGTGTGTCAGAATACAACTGTGCTCCATAGTGTTTTCAATGACTGATTTTTCAGAAGCAGATCGCAGGCCTTTCTTGCCAGCGGCCTCTGGGTGGACTCGAACCTCCAACCTTTCAGTTACCAGCAGAGCACGTTAACCGTCTGCACCACCGAGGCACTCTCTGGGCATGTCTTTAGAGTGACTCGTGTTCACCAGCCCAGTGTGAGACGGCTGACATGGCTTTGTGATGGGGACAGTCGTCCTTCCTGATGGAACTGGTGCTCAGTGCTCTTCAGGCCTGGAAGCCCGCAGTTTTCTTTTTCAGCTTGCCTTGGCGTACTCAATATACTATACTGTGGAAACGGTCCTCTGGCATGGCATAACAAACAGGTTCATTTGGGAAAGGGAAAACACGGGGTCAAGAGATTAATGCTAAAGTGCTGTGGTTTGATGAGGCACATACAGGTCAATCAGAAAAGATAGCTACTCTGAAAACATCAGTGAGTAGACATCTCTACTGAGAAAGTTCTGTCTGAACAAGAACAGCACATTGCACTGGCGGACGGATAACCAGAAAACACCCAAATGCCGGGTCAGGCTGCTGAGATCCTGGGCTCCCTGCTTTTTACAACGTCACAATAACGAATATGAACGAGAAACCGCATAGATTCCGCTGAAATAAAGCGCTGGTGGACTATTACAGGAGATTAATGCTTTGTTATTTTTAAAAAGACATAAACTTAATAATGGGTCTGGAAGAGAAAGTGTAATAAATTATTGGAACTTGCAAATGATGCTAAATTTAGACAGCTGAACAAGGGGAACAAGAAAACAATCCAAAGTCACTGAAGTTAACGACGCACACAATAGTGGCTAGTGGGATTCACCCTGGAAAAGGACCTGCTGACGTAGCTGAAGCTACGGCTACCCGACAGCCCAGGTATCTGAACTCCTGAGCTTGGCTCAGCGCTCCGTAAAGCTTGGCTCAGGACGGAAGAAGTTACATTGGAAGGCTTCCCTAAAGCACTGCCGACTCACTCAGCCAGCGGACCACAATGTTTTTAAAACTTTGAGGGCTAGAAATGGGCACAAATTGCTCCTTTGTGGTTGCCAGCACTGCTCTCAAGTATCTTTGAGAAAGGAATTTAATAGACTTGGATTTTGCAAGGTCTCGTACAGACCTTTTACATCTGCAGGGTAAGGTAAGGGACTCCACTCAAGAGGCCCCACCTCGGGCACTATGGTTTGGGGCCGATGCTTGCTTTTCATAAATTAGTGAATTCGTAGCTGGCGCTGGCGAAATACTGACCCGTTGTATAAACTGTGGTGAAAATCCTAACTTTTTAATAGCAACAAAATCCGGGACTAGGAAAACCAGCCCCGAAAAGGGTACTTGGGAGATTAAGCCTCATCCACGTGAACTACTCAGGGGTAGAACGCTCGCTTCCATGCAGAAACCCAGGTTCCGTGCCCCGCCAATACACCTCATGTGCAGCCACTACCATCGGTTAGTGGAGGCTTGTGTGTTACTATGATGCTCAACAGGTTTCAGAGGAGCTTCCAGACTAGGACAGTCTAGGAAGAAAGTCCTGGCAATCTATTTCTGAAAACTCAGCCACTGAAAACCCTGTGGATCACAATGGTCTGATCCTGTTGTGTATGGGGTCACCATAAGTCGGGGACCAACTCGACATTAGCTAACAACACCAGCAATGTGAACCATTAACAAACCTGCCCACAGAGAAGAAAAGAAATGGGGAGTGGGAGGGAGCAAAGGAATAAAAGTGAAGGAGGAGGGGCATAAGATCTGCATGGAAGGAGAAGAAAAATAATAACACAGAGAACAGTAGGTGGGAATTGGTGGCAGACTACCCTGGATGTGGGCCACCGACTTCACGTGTTAATCGTTTGCACCATCCAGGGTCTTTAAATTCTCAGCAGTGGAGATAATTTTGAAACTCTTGCCTCTCATCACCCAGGGCACGGGGTGTGGGCAGCAAAAAGGGCAGAGAGGAGAAGAAACTGGTGTTGATCTCAAGTGATGATTATTTTAGATCTGCATTGTTTTCCCCTAAGTTGTAATCAACAGGACTTCAAAATAACAGGAAGTAATGACATAGCTGTCAGAACGTGACTACCACTCCCAGCTGACGGTTGGTCTCTAAGGAAAATGCTACACCCGTTTCCATAATGATGATGTAGGACAAACTAATATTTAGTTTATTAGAGCAAAGCAGGAAGAGCAAGCTCTAATCCGTTCTCTCTTGTGTAAATTCAATAGGTAAGGCAGATGGTTTCAGTATTTCCATGTATTTTTCTCTAGTGAGGATACATCAGATTTTCACCAGGTTAAAGTATCTTCACCAGTATACTCCATACACTGCCACTATAGACAAGAAAAAAAAACCCTAGTTTCTCACCTCCTTTCACATCACTACCACCGCCTATTGCTGTCACTGACTATTCATTCACTCAGTGAACGTGTTACTGAGCACTCCCTGGACCAGCCACTGTTCTTTGGAAGCTAAGCTTAGAGTTGTGAAGAGCGGAGGAAGGAGCTACTAGGAACTAATAGAGCAGAGACCCTCTAGTCACTCTCTCCATCCTACAGACAAGGACAGAAGTCCCAGGAAAGCTAAAGGATGGCCCTGACGTCCCCAGCTAGCGCATACCAGTGCATCCCCCAGACTGCAGGCGAGGCTCCTCATGGTCATCAAGGACTCTGAGGGACAGCCCTCTTGGAAGCAAAGTGAGTCGCCCTGAAGACCCACTCAGGTCTTTCACAGACCTGTGTTTCATGCCCTTACACCCAGTGTCTCTCACTGTGCTATTTCCCGGCTCATTAGCAAAGCCAGATCTCTAGCCAATGAAGAAACTCAGCGTCAGCAATTCTCCTCTGGGTGATGACACGGCTACCAAGGCAAACGAAGCTCCAGGCCGTGCTGCTGCTCAAGGCTTTGCACTGACTCTGGAAGTACTTTCTTACCACTGTACTCCAGAACCACAGACTCAAAGGGTCCAACCTGCTTCCTGCTGGGAGAAACTGGTGTTGGTCAAGCAACATGGGAGTACGTGCAGGAGAGAGAACCAGCATAAGCACTCCTTGGAGGTTACATGCTTATTAACAGAGAACAAAGCAACTCAGAAGAAGAGTTTACAAAATGACAGTGAGGAAAAAGGAAGGTCTAATCTTCACGTGTGTTCATGAGCACACCAGGACGAGAAATACACACTTTCCTCTGGGAAGAGGTCAAAATAATAACGCGTGACAGTTGGAGAAAGACTTATTAACAACCTGCGATTTGTAAATGACTCAACGTTGCTTGCTGAAAGTGAAGAGGACTTGAAGCACTTACTGGAGAAGATCAAAGACTATAACCTTCAGTATGCACTACACCTCAACATAAAGAGAACAAAAATCCTCACAACTGGACCAGTAGGCAACATCATGAGAGACAGAGAAAAGACTGAAGTTGTCAAGGCTTTCATTTTACTTGGATCCACAATCAACACCCACGGAAGCTGCAGTCAAGAAATCAAATGTCATACTGCATTGGGCAAATCTGCTGCAAAGACCTCTTTAAAGTGTTAAAAAGCAAAGGTGTCACTTTGAAGACTAAGGTGCGCCTGACCCAAGCCATGGTATTTTCATTCGCCGCATATGCATGTGAAAGCTGGACAATGAGTAAGCAAGACCGAAAAAGAATTGATGCCTTTGGATTACGGTGTTGGCGAAGAATACTGAATAGACCACAGACTGGCAAAAGAACAAACAAATCTGTCTTGAAAGAAGTACAGCCAGAGTGCTCCTTAGAGGCGAGGATGGCAAGACTTCATCTCACATACTTCAGACATGTTATCAGGAGGGATCAGTCCCTGGAGAAGGACATCATGCTTGGTAAAGTAGAACTGTCAGCGAAAAAGAGGAAGACCCTCAATGAGATGGGCTGACACAGTGGCTGCAACAATGGGCTCAAGCATAACAACGACTGTGAGGATGGCACAGGAACGGGCAGCGTTGCGTTCTGTTGTACATTGGGTCGCTGTGAGTCGGAACCAACTCGATGGAACCTGACGACAATGGCAACAACACTTAAGTGTCCCTGGATGGTACAAGTGGTTAACGGTCTCGCTGCTCCAAAGGCTGGAGGTTCCAGTCCACCCAGAGGTATCTCAGAAGAAACAGCTGGTGATCCACCTCCCAAAACTCAGCCACTGAAAACCCTCTGGAGCACAGTTCTACTCTGACACACATGGAGTCGCCATGGTTGGAACTGAATTGATGGCAACTGGCAACTGGTTCAAACTGGAACAGGCCTCGCACGGGGAGTTTGGCCAGGACACCGCTGGTTTCGCACAGCAGCCTCCTGGTGGCCTGAGGCTTGAGTCCAGAGAGCCAGACATCCCTCCACTGCCTCACTGAGGGGGCTTCGGACAAGTCACGGGCATTCTCTAGGCTCTCCGTGGATTTGTGGGATGTAGGTTATATTATTCCATTCATTTCAGGAGAGTAAAAGAGAGTTTAAAAAAAAAAAAACCCTCTATTATCACAATCACTGGGTAATGCAAATGGTTAAGTGCTTCTCTGCTAACTGAAAGACTGGAGGTTTGAGTCCACTCAGAGGCACCTCAGAAGAAAGGCCTGCTGATCTACTTCCAAAAAATTAGTCACGGAAAACACTACAGAGTGCAGTTCTACTCTGACACGCACACGGTCACCATGAGTCAGAAGTGACTCAACGACAACAAAAAAAGAAACGAAAAGAATGAAACTTAAGACATGAAACAAGCAGCTAAAAGACAAGTTACGTTTGTGGATTTATAGTTTTATGACGGAAAGAGAGGCCTAGAAACAGATGTTAGACTTGCAGTGTTCCTTTTTTGGAAAACCATTATAAGCAGGCTGTGATTTGAGAGAAGCTAACAAAGCCTCTGAAAATGAACTGTTCACCATATCCAGCAGCACGTAGAGAACAGACGTTTACTGATCAAGTACACACCGCCCAAGATGAGGGCCCCAGACCACGACATCAGAGACTCTTTCAGGTCCCTGAGTCTCTAATTTAGTCACAACCACCGCTCATGACAGGAGGTCGTTATAAGCCATTCTCATGGTTAACGAACACATTTTTACCAGAACTCCTGGGGCTGAGCAGAGAAGAACCTATTATGGTGTGACTTTCAGATTCAAACCTCTGCTGTGTTAAGTTATTTTACAGCTTCCTCTGATTATAATATTCCAAAGGAAACAGATTAAGGAAGCCGGAACGCCTGATAACGGCTTTTACATATTTTCATGGTAGTTCAGTATTAGCCAGTTGCAGAGACTCGCTTCCTAAGCAGGCAGTTTCCGCCACATACAGATAACACCTAGCTTCCCCCTCTGCCCGCTTCCTCTTCTTCCCCACTTTAATCTTCTGTGTATGTGTGCGTGCAGACACACGTGTGTGTGCGTGTGTGTGCGCGTGTGTGTGCCAGTATGTTTAGGCAAGCAAGCCCTGCAATAAGACTGCAGGTGCATAAATAGATGCACTTAGTTAGAACTCCTGAACTAAAGGAATACTTCCCATTGTCATCTTTGACTAAAGACGCAAACATAAGCTTTCAGAAGCATCCTCTTTCACATTGCCAGAGGGACGTCAGGAACAGCACATATAAAATACCCCTAGTAAGTATCTGTCAGTGTCTACATGGCAAAAATCAGGATGTACTGAAAATCTTAGCATTAAATCATTTCATATGTAGAAAACTGTCTGCAGCCTTAAAGACACTCAGTGTCCTCTGGCTATAACCCTACGAACACGGTACTGCCATCTGACATGGCCCCTGGTTGGCTGGTTTGGTTGTCTTCCTATACCGTGTGAGGGATTTTCATACCTAGCCTGCAGCCCGTTTCATCACTGCAATCTGTGACTGAGACTATTTATAAGAGGTTTAGTATCTAAACCAGTTCTCTGTGAAGTACATGACTTTTACAGGGAATTACGCCAAGGCTTTAGAGTTACAGAATGAATGGGCTGTGAAGAGAGGTGAGAACCTATCTGGGGGTGCACAGTCAGCCCTGCTGGCTGGTAACGGTCCCCCTCCCTAGCCCCCGGTGAGTGTAAGGTCATCCGTGTCTGGTGATGTCTGGTCATTCCCCTCCCTCGGCCAGCGCCCCTTCTCCTGTCCCACCCGCTGGTGGAGTAGGACGGACAGCCTGATCAAGGCTGAGCATCCACTCGCCCTCTGAGTCCTTCTCCCAAAAATGTCAATCCAGACACAGGGACGGTGGCCCACGGCAGGCTTCGGAACGAAACCATCACATAAAGTCAAGTGCAGGATAAAGTCATCCTCAGCCAATTACTGGGGAGGAGCCACCATCAGGGAGGTGAAGACGCTGTTGAGCAGAGGAGGGTGTGGAAGTGCAGAGGGACGAGAGACAAGTGACAACGGGTGCCAGGGACACAGATGGACTGAGTTCCGCACAGAGCATCCTCGACCTGGGGAGACATCCACGGGCAGACCATCTTGGTTCCCAGCTTCCTCATTCCCACTGCTAATGAGTCCGGGCCACCTTCATTTCTGACCTAGGGAGACTCCGTGAGATGCCCCGTTAGGCCCTCCCTTTCTATTCATCCAGGTGGGCCCCAGTTTCTGGCATCCAAAAGATCTACAGAGGAGGGAAACAGCACCAGGTACTCTTCAGCCAACTCGAAGTTCTGCCATGTCTATGACTTAGTTTCCCTCCCGTGCTCCCTGCTCCCCCCGAGGAGCTGGCAGGTAAGGACAGAAATGATCGACACGGGGAACAAGGCAGGAAGCCAAAGTCCCCACTTTTCACAACGGAACCTTGCCAAACTCACCTCACACGGGCCCTCTTCCTGGCAAACCTTCTCCACTTCCCTCCTTATTTCAGCCCAGCGATCTGAAACACTCGGCACTAACACAACAGCCCTGGCATATAAATACTAGGTCTGATCCACTGGGCTTATTTTTTAAGAAGTTGAGTGTTTACTAAATGCAAAATCCTACGATAGGAATCAGCAAAGTCAGAGAGGAATTAGATAAGGCGCCAGTCTTCAGGAAGCTGACAGTCCTGGGGCCAGGAAAAAGTGCTGGAAAAACGTGGAGGAGAGAATTCTCCATTTCAGCTAAAGGGACCTGGAGAAGTTGTTGAACTGAGGCCATCAGGATAAGCTGGGGTTTCCAGTGGAGCTGGGGTGGAGAGGCTTGTGGGTGGTTTTCAGGCAGGGGGCTAGTGTGGCGAGCACAGTAAACGGCTGTGTGGCCAGCACAGAGTCAGGGGAGGTGCCGGAAAGGCTGGTCAGGATCTGGGGGGTGGGAGGGAGTGCCCTGCTGACACACTGGGGTTTCACTGTACAGACATGGGGACACGCGAGACCCCGTGTTAGTCAGAGTTCTACAGGAAAAAATATATATTATATACACACACACACACACACATTTAGTTGTTGTTGTGTCCCACTGAAGTAACTTGGACTCATAGCAACCCTACAGGACGGAGCAGAACTGCCTCATAGGGTTTGCTAGGCTGTAATCTTCATAAGAGAAGATTGCCAGGTCTTTTCTTCCGCAGAGCCGCTGCTGGGTCCAAACTGATGATCTCTGGTTAGCAGCTGAATGCTGAACCATTGTCCCACCACAGCTCAAGAGACAGACAGGCAGGCAGGCAGACAGACAGACAGACAGATAAATATAGATATACGTACACATACACACACACAGAGAGAGAGAAACAGCGAGAGTTTAAGAAATTGGTAAGGAATAGGCTCATGTGACTGTGGGGGCTGGCAAGTCCAGAATTCACAGGGCAGGCGGCAGGCTGTAAACTCCGGCAGGATTTCTACGTTAAAGTCTTGGAGCAGAGTTCCTCCTCCAGGAAACCTGTTTTTTAAGGCCTTCAACTGATCAGATGAGGCCTGCCCACATTGAGGGGAATCTCCCTTCCTTAACGTCCACTGACTGTAAATGTTCATCACATCTACAAAATGCCTTCACAGCAACATCTCGACTAGGGTTTGACCCAACAGCTGGGCACCACAGCCGAGTCCAGCGGACACACAGGAAGCACCACCACAACCACTCGGTAGGGCGCGCACAACCAGGGCTTAGAGTCCACACTGTGCTTTAAGTGCTCTTGAAGCTATCGCCCATCAGACGGGGAATGACACGCACTGGTATTTAATTTTAGAAGACAGTCTAATCATTAACTGGTATAAACTCTGTGTCCAAACAGAGGTGACTCACTGTCCTGCCCCCACCACTGAGCCGAAGAGCCTTCCAGCAAGTCCATGAGCTCTTACACGTCTCAGGGAGAAGTCATTCTCTTGCTGCCTCCGTGGTTGTCACTAGCTGCTGCCAAGTTGGCTCCCAAACCCCACGCACAATGGGATCAGACCGCTGGGATGAGTCGAGTTTTCACTGGCTGGTTTTTCAGAAGTAGATCACCAGGCCTTTCTTTCTAGTCCACTGTAGTCAGGAAGCACCACTGAAACCTGTTCAGCATCACAGCGACACGCAAGCCTCCACTGACAGATGGGTGGTGGCTGCACATGAGCTGCACTGGCTGGGAACTGAACCCGGGTCTACCTCACGGAAGACAGAAATCCTACCACTGGACCACTCCCACCCTCCCCCCCCATCTCAAGTGCTCGAGATCACCTGATCTAGTAAGTTAAGGCACAGTCTCTTCAACAGGTTGTGAAACAAGAATCCTTCATGCTGGGAAATCTACCCAATGCTCATATCTATGTTCCTTTTTGGTTTTTAAAAAGGGCTTTGAACTGGTTCATTCCAGTTCAAATCCCTGCTGAGAATTTGCATTTCCACTGCGGATAACTGAATCAGTATCTACAGTTTAACAAGATCCCTCGGTGATTCTTATGTATAACACACTTGGAAAATCACTGCTCTATTAGTGGTTCTCAAAATTGGTCCCTTACCAGCAGCATTAGCATCTCCTGGGAACTTGTTAGAAATGCAAATTCTTGGCAGGGGTTCCAACCTGATGAACTGGTTTGAATCCCTGTTTTTAAAAGGTTTCCTGGCTAGAAACCAAAACCAGAACCAAACCCATTGCTGTCAAGTTGATTTCAACTCCTGCTGACTCCCTAAGTTACGGAGTAGAACTTCTCCATTTCTTGGCTGTAATCTTTATGGAGGCAGACTGCCAGGCCTTTCTTCCACAGTGCTGCTGGGTGGGTTTGAACCACCAACCTTTAGGTTAGTAGCTGAGTGCATCTCCTGGCTATAACCAGCCCTTAAATAAGAAAACACTAATCTAAGACGATGCTAATTTTCAGAAGAAAAGCCAGGTCTGATCATTCTCACCAGAGAATCCCCATGTTCCAGCCAAGCCCGACTGTGAACAATACCGCTTTGCACCGATGTAGCACTGAACTGCGCGCACACAGCAGTACTGTGTGCGTGTATCCTACTGAGGCACGGCAGGACGAGTTCCTCATATGGCTCCCACAGGCAGGACAGGGCCGCAGCTGTGTCCGAGGGCCATTACACATCTGTGGTGCCGTAGAGCGGGAGGAGGACAAGGAAGTGAGAAGGCCAGCTGGGCACAGGGCACTGTGCATCCCTGTAAGGCTGGACGAGGCCACCTGTGGGGAGAGTAGGGCCAGGCCGGCACCGCCTCAGCGCGGCCTCCTCCAGCCTGCCTGGATGCCTGGGCTTGAGCCGAGAGAGCCAGACGTCCTCCACCTCACTGGGTGACCCCTGAAGGGCCACAGGCAGTCTCTCAGCTTCAGCTTCTTGGTCTGTAAGGTAACGATACTATCTTCCTGACTCGATCTCAGCCAGCCTACCAGAATAAACAAAGTCACCCGCACTCAGCTCTTGTGACCTTTCAAACCACCGTGACCCAGAGGCAGAGTGAGGAGGAGGTTAGAGGGGGCATTTGCCCCAGGTGCAAGTCCAAGGGGGTGCCAGACAAGGCGGGCCAGTGAATCAACACCCCACCCCAGCCCGCTATCCTTCCTGTGTCTCTGCTTTGACCTCTGTCTTCCCTGAGGAGTCAGCGGAGCTCTGAGGATTGTTCTGCTGGGGACACGCTCTAGGGCTGACCTCAACCCACCCGGGAACCACAGGGAGAGAACTGTGATGCTCCCCAGTCACCCTGATGGCTGGAAGTTAGAGCCATCCGGGGCTCACCTGTCCCCAGACCCGGACGCCAGCCAGCGGGCGTCACTGTGTGGGCCAGGCAGCGAGACCACGGCTTCATTTGTCCAGTGTCTGAGGCTGGAATCTGCCTGAACCTGGGATCTATCTGCCTGAGGGTGGGATCTGCCTGAGGCTGGGATCTGCCTGAGCCGGGGATCTGCCTGAGCCAGGGATCTGCCTGAGCCGGGGATCTGCCTGAGCCGGGGATCTGCCTGAGCCTGGGGTCTGGCAGAGTCTCCCTCTTCACTCAAAGTCAGAATTCATGTGAGCCACAGTAGATTTTTCTTTTTCTTTTCTTTTTTTGATTTTTAAATCTCCCAAAGCACATCTTTTCTGAGGGAAAAGTAAATGTGCTCCATGCCTACCTTTCTGTCTGCCTCTTGTTTTCTCAAGGCCAAGTTCTCTACCATCTATAAAGAAAGAAAACATCTTTTCCTCTCAACCCAGGAAGCTTGCAGCTAGTCTCTGAGGCTTGGGGAACTGGGGTGGATTTCTGCAAACATGTATGCATTTTCTCTTTCTCCTCTACAAGGCAACCTTCAATACAAAAGCCACCAACCACCTCCCAAAAGTTAATCAGCCAACCTCAGAAACACAGAAAACGGGCCGGATCTGTCGAATGCTCCGTCATCTGTACAAACACATCCCCAGTGCTACCCAGAGCCACATACCTGAGCACTTCACTCACAACAGAAAGACAGACCTCTTGCAGATCTGATCATGTCTGCCCACCCAGAGCCCAGGCTGATGGCTCCTTGCGGTCCCTGGAAACCTGTGGCCACACAAGGGACTAGAAAACCCTGGGTAAGCTGTGGAGGAGGCCGGGAGCCGCACTTCCCACAGAGAATTCCAAAGGGGATTCTGCGGCCTCCCACTCCAGGACCCAATTCTGATCTGCCCCTAAGTGTACACAGCACATTCATAGGGACTCCACTGTCACTGTCTTTACCTCTGTAGAAACTGAGCCTCCTGCTTTTCAACAGCTGTTACAAGGGTGGGAAGAACAATCTGAATCCATTAGCATATATTAAACAACCAGTGTGGACCCAGTACTGTGACAATCTCTGTAAAAAACACAAAAAGAAACAGCAGACAAGGTACAACCTCAGTACCCTGAAATCCAAGGTGGACAGTACAGATGTATGCAGCACCAAACTACAAACAGAAGGTGGGATAATATGAAGCACAAATTTGTGTGGCAGTAATTCAGGCCCTCCTAACCCACAGCCAGGAGTCCTTGGGTAGCGCAAACAGTTAAGCGCTGCACTACTAACTGAACGGTTGGCGGTTCAAACCCACCCAAAGGCACCTCAGAAGAAAAAGTTTAGTGAACTGCCTCTGAAAGATCACAGTCTTGGAAACCCTTGGAGCACAGTTCTACACACACATGGGCCACCGAGTCAGAATCGATTCTGTGGCAACTGGTATGTGTTTTTGTTTCAACCCACAGTCTGCTCGTCCGTAAGCTCCCTTTTCCAGGAGCCAGGGTGGGCACATTTTTCAGGAACATGGCTAACAGGATTTTGCCCAAGGCAATGGGGACACAGATGTAAGTTTTGAAGGGCAAAGTCAGATAAAAGCAGCTACAAGTCCTTTTCCCTTTTGGGTTTTCCTCCTGAACCAGGCACCATCAATGACAATGCTTGTCTCATATGGAGAAGTGGTTCTGACTTGGCAACATAAACCTGCTTTTACCACAATGAGTATGAAGAGCCAGCTGTTGCCTTTGCCGTAACTCCATAACCGAGGTGCTGAGTGCTCTCAACTCTAAGAACAAAAGCTGTCCCGTTTTTGCCTGAAAGTTGTCAACCAACAACAAAGATCCTATCTGTGAAAAGGTGGTTGAGTACTAATTGCTAGAAAAAGACATCATGTTTGGTGAAGTAGAGGTTCCGTGAAAATGAGGAAAAC
This sequence comes from Dugong dugon, assembly GCA_030035585.1. NCBI lineage: Eukaryota > Metazoa > Chordata > Mammalia > Sirenia > Dugongidae > Dugong > Dugong dugon. The sequence goes on from CM057465.1 coordinate 189,643,334, forward strand.
CCTCAGTAAGATGGACTGACACAATGGACTCAGACGTGCCAGCGGTCATGAAGATGGTGAAGGGCCCGGCAATGTCTCGTTCTGTTATACACGAGGTCGCCATGAGCTGGAGCTGGCTTGACGATAGCTACCACCACCGTATCAGGCTAGGTCAGCCCCTTGGACCTAATTCATTACCCTTTTTGTTTGTCTCTCTTAAAGACAGGCCTCCGCTTCAATCTGTCTCCTTTGTCCATTTAGCGCCTGTTCCACACAGTAATATAATACTTTCTGTATGCCCAGGGCCCTTCTTCCATGACCTGTGCCTGGTCCCAGCACAGCGTTAAAGCACAAATACTATTTTATGAGGTGATAACGAAGGCTTCCTCTAGGTTAAAACTGCTCTGATGGGAGTGTCAAGACTCCTGTCCCATGCTGGCCCTGTGGCAAGCTGCCTAAATTCCCTTTTTTTTCCACAACCCTGTTCACCAAGCCAACTGCCCTCTTTTTTTTATGTAAGGAGACCTCCAAAGATGCAGCTGTATTCAGACGGGATACTCACATTAGGGCCGGCCTGTGTGCAAGAGAAAAGATGCGTTGGAAGCCAACAGAATTACATGAATATATCAGAAGGAAGATGTTCTTCTTCACGAATGGAGGGGAATATGTACCCCTTTTCAACTCCCTGTAACCTACAAAATGTTGAAACTATTAATAAAAAAAGCCAAATGTACTATGGATGTGTGTGTGACGTGAACTAGCTTTTATGGAGTTTTAAAATACTACCTATCTGGGGCCATACGGAGAGATGACGAGGGAGCAAAGAAGGAGAATATTGAAGTCCAGTGTTTGGCGTGACAGGACTCGTCTGCTGGTGTTAGCTGCCATCAGGTCAGCACCAGCCCATGGAGACCTTACATACAGCACAACAAAACACTGCCTCATGTTGCGCCATCTTCCTGAGCCCATTGTTGTGGCTACTGTCTCAATCCATCTCATTGAGGGTTTCCCTCATTTTCGCTGACCCTCTACTTTACCGAACATGACGTCTTTTTCCAGTGACTGGTACTCAACCGCTGTTTCACGAAGGCCTGCTACAAGCCAGGCCCTATGCTAAGCGCTGCTGGAACATTCCAAACACCTCAGTGAAAAAAAGCTTTGTTGTCCCTGAGCTGCTCTCTCCCTCCCAGACCCCAGTCAAATACAAGATGTCGAAGGAGTTTACTTACATAAATTATCCGCTGCCAAGAACCCAGGTCAAAAGAAAATGACGGGTAAACCTTGAGACTTACCCCACGTCTGAAGTTCTGAAAGCAGAACTCTGGGGCTCCCCGTGGCTTCTAGGGGTGCCTCGGCGGTTCTCGGAGTCACTCAGGCATCGTCTCCCCAGGAATTTCTTATTCGGGACGAAGGCTGCAGGATCATTCTCATACCCGTTCAACATGCCATGGCCACCTCGAGTCCTCGTCACATCAGGCCGATGCCCCTCATAGCTGTCCTCACGTGGTGCCGGGACGTTTCGAGACAATTTGTATCCGTGAGAAATCAGGAGGTCTTCCACGCTGTACATGGTGCGCTGGGTTTATCAAAGCTCAATCGCTAGAAACATCTTGGTGGCAGGATCCATCACTGTGGGGGCGGGGGGAACAGAGAGCTTTGTCTGTGAGAGGTCACCATGCCTCCATCAAACTGAGTCTGACCCCCCCTCCTCCCCGTACACGCACCAAAGTAGACAATGACGGATGAACACAGGGTCTCTGTAGATAAAGAAGAAATGTGGATTGTTCTACCTGCAGCCACGCTCCATCTTACTCATGGAGAGTGGGTGCATGCCACAGTGTCTCTACAGGATGTGGGAGTAATTCTGAGGACTTCACTCTCTGATGAATGCCTCTTGTAGAAGATTCTGGAATAGGGTTTAAGCAATGAAATGATTAACCGTGTCCACCATCCCGTTGCCCCACTCATCTAAAAACAACAGGCATGCAGAGTGAGGACAACATGAATACGGACTCTGATGCTGTAATCACTGCTTCACATTCTGAAAAAGAGAAACTACCAACGTGCAGCTGCATCTTAGCTACACTTCCCTGCCTTCCTGCTGCAGACATACCTCTGGCTCGAAAAGAGCAGAGCGCGATCTTTAATCAACTGCTCTGAAGGAAGCAGGCTAAATGGCAATTACCAGGGACTCTACCACATGGTGGTTAACTAGCATCTGAAAATAGACTTCAAGGCTTCAGGCTCCTAATGAGAAAACAAACAGCACATTCATCAAGCATACACACCCCGCCCACTGCACAATCTGAAAGTTCTCCTTTCCACATGAAACATTTGAGAGTCAAATTCTGCCCCAGTGGGTCTTGGCTTTGGAAAAGCTTGGCATCTCTGAGTCCAGTGTGTCCATTCCCAACATCTGCCACAGTACATTAATTCAACAGCCGCGGCTTCCCCGGGAGCAAGCCACCCAAAGGCCACCGTACCAACAGAGAAGGCTGAAAATGGACAGACACCGACTTCAGAGCGCATGTGTGAAAAGAGGTGGGGCAGCTCTGCTTATTTTCACGCGAGAGAGCCACATTTCCTAAGTCTTCCCTTTGTTAATAGGGTGGGCACAGATTTGGGTTGGAAGGCATCTGCCGTGGCCTCCGCAGAGAGAGTGAGTCGCTCCACAAAGGTTGTGACTCTGGCATGGGCAAGTGACACACCATGGCCAGGCTCTCCTGAGAGTGCGGCCAGCTCCAGCCACTCCAGGCAGTGGACGGAAACAGGGCTGCCGCAGGCACCAGGAACAATGGCCAGGAAATGCCTGCTGGCCCCTGTGCGGGTGAAAGGAAGACGCGTGGGCTTCCTGTCGCTGGGAATTCTCGCTGGGGTCCATCACACAGCTCTGCTGATTGTGCGTGCTCCCACCTTCACGTGCGAGATTACGGCGGCACCAAAGCCCCAGCTGTCAGCAAGGAGAGTGTCACACTTTGGAGGTCTCTAACTTTCCATTAGGTACCCAGACCTCAGGGAAGGTGGACAAGCTCTCATGGGCAAATCTCTATAGCAACCGCACCATTCCTGACACACTATGTCTTCTAGGAGTTGTCCAGCTTGGTTCGTTCCCTTAGACAGAAATGCAAGGACCAGAAAAGCAAGCATTTGTTCCTTTATGCAGCTGAGCAAGTCTCTGGGCTAGTACTGTGAGGACAGAAATCCTATCACAAAGGCCACGCAAGTCCTCCTGCAGAGGTGTGCAGAGAATGCGGCGGCGCATAGGACGCGAGAGTGACGAGGACCCGCTCTGTTTTGTTCAGTTCTGTATCCCTAGCTTCTAGCACAGTATGCTCTCAATAAATGACGCCGACTGAATGCACGGGTGAGAGCAAGCGATGTTTGACCTGGGTATTGAAGGATGATTAGGAGTTCGTTAGATACATTGCATGTAGATGTGTCCGAGGGGGGGACCTGGCATCTTGAATAGACTTTGAGTACAATTACACCAAGAGTAAAGAAATGGCTGAGCAACAGAACCCTGGTGATGCAGTGGTGAAGAGCATGGCTGCTGACCAAAAAGGTTGGCAGTCTGAATCCACCAGCCGCTCCTTGGAGCAGTTCTGCTCTGTCCTACAGGGTCTCTATGAGTCAGAATCCACTCAAGGACAATGGTTTTTTTTGTTTTTTTTTTTTTCAGTAGGGCAGGGTCCCCAGACCCACTGGCTCAATGTCACACATCCAGTCAACACGACAGTTAGGGTTTAGGTCTTAGACACGCAGTTTCTTTCTCTTACTGCTTCAGGCTCGTGAAAGAGAAGCAAATTACACCGCACTCAAACTGGCCACCTAACACAGCGAGGCCCAGGCCAGAGTCCAGCCTACAGCTGGCTGGTGCTGCAGTTCGTCTGTTAGGGTATCAAAGAAGAAACAGCCCTCACAACATACTATGTCACTGTTGACATTAGGTGCGTCAAGTCAATTCTGACTCACGGTGCCCCCATGGGAGCCCATGTGTGCAGAGTAGAGCTGCTCCATAGGGTTTTCAAGGCTGTGATCTTTCAGAAGCAATTGCCAGGCCTGTCTTCCGAGGCACCTCTGGGTGGGTCTGAACTGGCAACCTTTTGGCTAGTACAGTGGTCCAGCGCTTAACTGCTGGGGATAGGTAAGCTGATCCAATAAGGCTAAGTTAGCACGGTGATTGTATTACCTTAAATGGCAGGACGCCCCAGGGGGAGCCAAAAACATCTTTCAAAAACGATTCAAACTCACAAAAGTCACGCTGTGACCTGAAAGGTGAAAAGTCTTTGAATTGCTGGAAACTCCTCACTTGTTTTTATCTCTCAGAGGCCGACAGGACACGAGAGTACAAAGTACAAGTACCTCAGTCCAGAGCGCACAGAGCTGGCAGGACAGAGAGCTGCCGCATGGGGCACAAGCACAGCCCTGTGGAGAACCCACAGGATGGCTCCCCAGCCGTCATTCAAGGTCACAGACGGCTTCTTGTCCCTGGGCTCACACTCTCACCTTCTCCATCCCCCCACATCTCCACACACCACTCAACCTGAACCTCCTCCCCGTAACAAACAGTCCCCCACTTGTGCCAACCCTCACCATGGTCAGCTTGCTGTCACTGCATCTCTATCTTCTTAAGATGGAATGGGCTGCCTCACGGAGGAGCGGGCACGCTATCACTAACACATCAATTACAGCAGCCCCTGCGAGGCAACGCTGGGAAGACCTGGGCATTCAGAGTGTCGATGGACCAGAAGGATGGCCCTGTTAATGTTTCTTTCCATGGTTAGCTAGAAGCTTAGGGGGCAGAGAGTTTATATTCATGGTGGAGGAATATTGCAGAGAAGGAGGATGGGAATGGTGGTAAATGTGGAGAATGTAATCAATGTCACTGAACTGTGCACGTAGAAATTGTTAAGTGGGTGTATGTTCTGCTGTGTAGATTTTCAACAACAACAAAAAATGAGTTATTTGAGTAAATAAAAATAAACTTTCTTTCCAATCTGATACCAGTCTTCTAAATCAACAGCACTGAATTCTATCACCCACGTGTTACTCATTTAAAAAAAAGCATAATCATAATTCCCATGTTAACTAACTCAAAGGGTTGCTGTAAAGAGCAAACATATCTCCCAAATCGACAAAATGTAACCTATGGTGGCTGTTATTATAAGATGACACTTCACACCCTGGTTGTATGTACAGTTAAAACAGCACAGCATTGGGTGGGATCCTGGATTCTAATCCCAGTTCTAGTGGTGACACACACTGTCAGTTTGTTTTACTATGCTGGCTTGCGTGTTGCTGTGGTGCTGGAAGTGATGCCACCAGTATTTCAAATACCAGCAGGGTCACCCATGATGCACAGGTTTCAGCAAAGCATCCAGACTGAGACAGACTAGGAAAAAGGACCCATTAGTCTACTTCTGAAAAGAATTAGCCACTGAAAACTATGAAGAGCAGCAGAACATTGTCTGGTATAGTGCCAGAAGATGAGCCCCTCTGGTTGGAAGGCACTCAAAATACTACTGGAGAAGAGCTACCTCCTCACAGTAGAGTTGACCTTAATGACATGGATGGAGTAAAGCTTTCAGGACCTTCATTTGCTGAGGTGGCATAACTCAAAATGAGAAGAAACAGTTGCAAACATCCATTAATAACAGGAATGTAGAATGTACAAAGTATGAATCTAGGAAAATTGCAAGTCATCAAAAATTAAAGATGAAACATCAATATCCTAGGCATCAGTGAGGTTGAAATGGACTACTATTGGCCATTTTGAATCAGACAATCATATATGGTCTACTATGCTGGGAATGACAAATTGAAAAGGAATGGCATCGCATTCATTGTTAAGAAGAACATTTCAAGATCCATCCTGAAATACAATGCTGTCAGTGATAGGATAAATCTCTAAGCCTACAAGGAAGATCAGTTAATATGACTATTATTCAAATTTACTCACCAACCACTAATGCCAAAGATGAGGAAATTGAAGATTTTTACCAACTTCTGCAGTCTGAAATTGATAAAACATGTAATCAAGATGCATTGGTAATTATTGGTGATTGGAATACAAAAGTTGGAAACAAAGAAGAAGGATCTGTAGTTGGAAAATATGGCCTTGGTGACAGAAATGATGCCAGAGATCGAATGGCAGAACTTCATAAGACCAATGACTTATTCATCGCAAAGGCCTTTTTTCAACAATATAAATGATGACTATACATGTGGACCTCACCAGATGGAAAACGTAGGAATCAAATCAACTACATTTGTGGAAAGAGATGATGGAGAACCTCAATCATCATCAGTCAGAACAAGGCCAGGGACTGACTGTAGAACAGACCATCAATTGCTAATATATATGTCTAAGTTGAAGCTGAAGAAAATTAGAACAAGTCCACAAGAGACAAAGCACATCCTTGAGTATATCCCACCTGAATTTAGAGCCTATCTCAAGAATAGATTTGACCCACTGAACGCTACTGACGGAAGACCAGATGAGTTGTGGGATGACATCAAGGACATCACACATGAAGAAAGCAAAGGGTCATTAAAAAGACAGAAAAGAAAGAAAAAACCAAAATGGATGTCAGAAGAGACACTGAAACTTGCTCTTGAATGTCAAGCAGCTAAAGTGAATGGAAGAAATGATGAAGTAAAAGAGCTGAACAGAAGACTTCAAAGGGTGGTCTGAGAAGACAAAGTATTATAATGACATGTGGAAAGACCTGGAGATAGAAAACCAAAAGTGAAGAACATGTTCAGCATTTCTGAAGCTGAAAGAATGGAAGAAAAAATTCAAGCCTTGAGTTGTAATATTGAAGGATTCTATAGGGGGATTATTTAACGATGCAGGAAGTATCAAAAAAAAAAGGAAATAATATACAGAGTCACTGTACCAAAAAAAGTGGTCAACATTCAACCATTTCAGGAGGTAGCACGTGATAAAGAACCGATGGTACTGAAGGAAGAAGTCCAAACTGCACTGAAGGCATTGGAGAAAAACAAGTCTCCAGGAATTGATGGAATACCAAGTGAGATGTTCCAACAAATGGATGCAGCGCCAGACATGCTCACTCGTCTATGCCAAGAAATGTGGAAGACAGCTAACCAGCCAACTGACTGGAAGAGATCCATATTTGTGCCCATTCCAAAGAAAAGTGATTCAATAGAATGGGGAAATTATCAAACAATATCATTAATATCATACTCAAAATTTTGCTGAAGATCATTTAAAAACGATTGCAGCAGTACATCTACAGAGAACTGCCAGAAATTCAAGTCAGATTCAGAAGAGGACATGGAATGAGGGATATCACTGCTGATGTCAGATGGATCCTGGCTGAAAGCAGAGACTACCAGAAAGATGTTTACTTTTGTTTTATTGACTATGCAAAGGCATTCAACTCTGTGGATCATAATAAATTATGGATAACTTTGTAAAGAATAGGCATTCCAGAGCACTTAATTGTGCTCATGCAGAACCTGTACACAGACCAAGACACAGTCGTTGGAACAGAACAAGGGGATATTGTGTGGTTTAAAATCAGGAAAGGTGTGTGTCAGGGTTGTGTACTTTCACTATAATTATTCAATCTATATGCTGAGCAAATAATCTAAGAAGCTGGACTACATGAAGAATGAGGCATCAGGATTGGAGGAAGACTCACTAACAATCTGCAATATGCAGATGACACAAACTTGCTTGCTAAAAGCAAAGAGGGCTTGAAGCACTTACTGATGAAGATCAAAGACTACAGTCTTCAGTATGGATTACACCTCAACATAAAGAAAACAAAAATCCTCACAACTGATTGTTGACCACTGTTATAGGGCAACATTTGTAGTAACTATTAAATGGGAGGCTGTTTTGTCCTGTAAGCCTTCATCTTGGGCGAGAATGGCAGCACAATTGGAAGAGCATAGTCAATATCACTTAAATGTGTAAGTAAAAAGTTTTGAAATGGTGTTTAAAAAAAAAAAAAAACCAAATGAGACTAATGAGGTACAGTAGTCCAGTGACAAGGGCCAGAAGACAGAAGGGGACAAGGAAGTCCCCTGGTGATAGGGAACACAAGGTGGAGTAAGGATATTCTTGATGTGTTGTGAGATTGTTAACCATTGTCATAGGGCAACATGTGTAGTAACTGTTAAACGAGAAACTATTTTGTTCTGTAAGCCTTCATCTTAAGTGAGAATAACAGCACAGTTGGAAGAGCGTAGTCAATGTCACTGAACTGTGTATGTAGAAATTTTTGAAACGGTGTATCTTTGGCTATCTGTATTTTCATCAAAAAAAAAAAAAAAAAAAAAAAGGTTGAGAATTTAGAGGCTTAATATGTTGTGGGGTTGTTAACCAATGTCATAAAACAACATGTGCACTACTGTTTCATGAGAAACTATTTGTTCTGTAAGCCTTCACCTGAAGTACAATAAAATATTAAAAAAAAAAAAAATCCTCACAACTGGACCAATAAGCAACATCATGATAAACAGAGAAAATACTGAACTTGTCAAGGATTTCATTTTGCTTGGATTCACAATCAACGCCCATGGAAGCATCAGTCAAGAAATGAAATGATGTATTGCATTGGGAAAATCTGCTGCAAAAGACCTCTTTAAAGTGTTGAAAAGCAAAGATAGCACCTTGAGGACTAAGGTGTGCCTGACTCAAGCCACGGAATTTTCAATCGCCTCATATGCACGTGAAAGCTGGACAATGAATAAGGAAAATTGAAGAAGAATTAATGCCTTTGAATTATGGTGTTGGAGAAGAATATTGAATATACCATGGACCGCCAGAAGAACAGACAAGTCTGTCTTGGAAGGACAGCCAGAGAGCTCCTTGGAAGCGAGGATGGCGAGACTTTGTCTCACGTAATTGGGACGTGTGGTCACGAGGGATCAGTCCCTGGAGAAGGACATTCTGCTTGGTAGATGCTCAGCAAAAAAGAGGAAGACCCTCGAGATGGACTGACACACTGGCTACAACAATGGGCTCAAACACAGCAACCATTCTGAGGATGGCACAGGACAGGGTGGTGTTTCATTCTGTTGGGCATAGGGTCGCTATGAGTCAGAATGTTCTAGAAGGCACCTAACAATAACAATAGTACTGACACCCACTCCTAGCTATGGTCCCTGGAGCAGGTCATTTACCTCACCAAGACTCAGTTTTCTGACCTGCAAAATGGGATATCACTATCTTCCCATCTCACAAGGCCATTTTGAGGGCCCGTAAGAATATGCAAAAGTGCAAATCACCATGCAAATATAAGATGACGCATTTTATGCAACAGTAGTTCTAGTTTGTCTTTGAAGGGCTACTTGCTTTATGGAAAGATTTCACATTCGTACTAATCTTCACCATGTAGTGTTGACCATTTCCTAATTCCTTCTGTATTATTTGCTATCTTACTTTCAATTTCCAAACCCATGCCGGCTTTATGTCACCCACATACCTAGTCTTTTGTAAATGGATACTTCAACCTCCATGACAGATCACTTAGAACAATAAATGTTACTTTATATAGTCCGATACCTTAAAACACATAGTCTGAGCGTGATAAAGCGCCAGTTACCAAGACTATAACAGTGGATAAGTCACGTTCCCTGCCCGTGAGGAGTTTATTGCCTAGCTGAGGACACAACTGGAACAGGCAATTAAAACCCAACATACGCGTGTGTTCGTGGCGGGGAGCGTGCCACCTGTCCATAGTGTCACAGCACGGTGACACGGATGAGAACAGGAAGACATGCAAGGGAACTCATCAAAGGGGTCAGGGAAGGCTTCTGGAAGATTACTTCTAAGTCAAAAAATCCTCCACCTCAAGGCTTCACTCTAAGATCATCTTGTAGGTATAATTTTCCAGCCAGTTAAGAACTTTTTCCTTCACTATATTTACTTTTTCCTGTTTCCTGATATCAAATACTCATAGTAAACCATCCAGGAGGCTGGCCAAGAGAGTGTGGTTGCCCAGACATAATCTAAAGAAGAAAGTTCTGATATTGGCTGAACAAGGATACAACCACAAGGCACAAATGACCCCACTTTACCAGTTTAAATATCTAATGGGCAGTATCTTCTTTTACACGGATGCAGGGGAAACATTTAAGCTCCACATAAGAACAAACACTTTAACAGAACAGCCTAACAAGGTAGGGGCTACCCTGAAAATGGTGCGCTTGCTCCCCAGGAGGTTCTTAAACAGAGGTCATTGTTCCTGGTGGTGCAAACAGTTAACACATTTGGCTGCTAATGGAAAGGTTGGAGGTTCAAGTCCACCCAGAGGCATCTTGGAAGAAAGGCCTGGTGATCGACTTCCAAAAAATGAGCCACTGAAAACCCTAGGACACAGTTCTACTCTGACACACATGGGGGTGTCATGAATTGGAATCGACTGGACAGCAACTGGTTTGTTCAGGTAACTGTAGATTTTAAACTTTTTTGTTTTTCCAGCAACCTGTTGTAGGTGTGTGCACACACATCAGTTGAGACTTTGAAGAAAAATCATTTGCCTTGACAGCCTGAAATGCACTGTCATATTTTCTATTTAATTTTTTAAAAATGATGGTCACCACCCACTAAGCAAACTTCACGATCCACTAGTGGGTCGCCACTTAAGAGTTTGAAAATCACTGATACAGAAGTCATTCCTGCCCTGGTCAGGAAGCTGAACCAGGTGATCTCCAAAACTTTTTCAAGTTCAAAGATCCTATCAATCTATGAGAAATTCCTTTGTCTAACAAGTTCAAAGCTCTGTTCTCAGTAGCAAACATGGCTGTTCTATCATACCAAAAATTCACTTTCCAAGAAAATTCTCAGCTACTAACCAAAGCAACTTCCGAGTTCTGAGAGCACAGAACAAAAAGAAATAAATCTCCTTAATAGAAAGTGCTGCCTCCTGCCCCCTTCCTCACTTTACCTGTGACTTACAGGGCCCTGATATCCAACAGACTCTAAGCACTGTGTCACCAACTGCTGGATAAAGCCACACTGCTGAAGCAAAAGGGAAACCTCAGGTCCCTTGAAACAAAGTGGATCTTCAATGCTGGGACTTCTATTTTCTCATCCTCTTTGGTTTGAGAAAGCCGGGTGGTGGCTTTTTTTTTTTTTTTTTTCTTTTGATTTCACTATTGTTCTTTTCAGATTTTATTGCTACTCTCTAACTCATATATTCATAGAGTAAGTCCACCATTTCAAAAACAATTATAAACATCCATCTGCTGGTGCCATCCTGGCTGGAGCAGAGGAGAATGAAGAAGACCAAAGACACAAGGGAAAGATTAGTCCTAAGGACTTATGGATCACAACCACCACAGCCTCCACCAGACTGAGCCCAGAACAACTAGATGGTACCCAGTTACCACCACCAACTACTCTAGCAAGGATCACAATAGACTGTCCTGGACAGAGCAGGACAAAAATGTAGAACAAAATTCAAATTCACCAAAAAACCCAAAAAGACCAGGCTTGCTGCTCTGACAGAGACTGGAAAAATCCTAAGAGTATGGCCCTCAGACACCCTTTTAACTCAGTACTGAAGTCACTCCTGAGGTTTACCCCTCAGCCGAAGATTAGACAGGTCTATATGGCCAACAATAACACATGTGAGGGACGTGCTTCATAGTTCAATCATATATATGAGACTAAGGGGCACAGCGTCCCAAAAGCAAAGATGAGAAGGCAGGAAGGGACAGGAAAACTGGACGAACGGAAACAGGAACCAGGGGTGGAGAAGGGGAGAGTGTTGACACGTCGTGGGGTTGGCAACCAATGTCACAAAACAATTTGTATATTAACTGTTTAATAAGACTTATTTGCTCTGTAAACTTTCACCTAAATCACAATTTAAAAGAAAAACAACTCTACCACCACAGTAAACACTGACAATCTAGTCAAAGAGATACGTATCCTTATGGAGCTATTTCTCTGGGTGGTTGCTGTTGTTAGCTGCTGTTGAGTTGGCTCCCAACTCATGGCGATCCCATGCACAACAGGATCCAACCATTGTGATCCACAGGCTTTTCAGTGGCTGATTTTTTTGGAAATCAGTCACCAGGCCTTTCTTCCCAGTCCGTCTTAGTCTGGAAGCTCCGCTGAAACCTGTTCAGCACCACAGCAACAAGCAATCCTCCACTGACAAATGGGCGGTGGCTATGTATAAAGTACAGTGGCCGGAATCAAACCCAGGTCTCCTGCACGAAAGGTGAAAATTCTACCACTGAATCACCATGTATGTTAAACTGTTTCTTCTCATCTCAAGTGGAAGTTACCTAAGTCTTTCTCCTACATATGCACAGAGCAAGGAGGCAGAGTACAGTAAACATAACCTGGGCTTGGAAATCAGAAAATCCGGGCTCTTCTACTTGCTAGATGACTTTTATCCAGTTACTTAACCTGTGAGCCTCAGTTTTCTCATCTGTAAAATGGATGGATCTGCCACGTATCTCAAACTCCAGATGCAATAGTCCACATAAAGTATGTGGCTCATAGCAGCCAGTAGGATGTTAGGATTGGAGGCAGGGCCAAGATGGCAGAGTAGTCAGGATGTTAGGATGGTGATTACTGTTAGACTTTGTGGTAGTTATGGACTGAATTTTGTCCCCCCAAAAATATGTGTCATAAATCTTAACCCCTATACCTGTGGTTATAATTTATTTGGGAATGGCTTTCTTTGTTACGTTAATAAGGCAGTGCTAATGTAGGGTGTGTCTAAAATCAACCTCTTTTGAGACATAAAAGAGAAGGCTGAACAAGTAACCACGCCAGCAAGGAGAGGGGGGGGAAGACAGATGCCATGCCATGTGACGGCCACGGAACAGGAGCTGAAGAGACGAGGCCCCTCCCCCAGAGACAGCCGACAGAGACAGAAAGGCTTCCCCTAGAGCCGGCGCCTTAAATTTGGACTTCCAGCCTCCTGAACTGTGAGAAAGTAAACTTGTGTTTGTTAAAGCCACCCACTTGCGGTACTTCCGCTATAGCAGCACCAGATCACGAAGGCAGCGGTAATGTTTAACCGGAGAGAAGTCAGGGCCCCGCAACCTGACTCTGAGAACCTTTATCTGCCCCCAGCCGTGTTCTTTCCTCATTTGGCATTGCCCAACTTGGGTCACGCAAAACAAGCCGCTGATCAACACAAACTTTGTAAGGCAGTACGTAGAAAGACAAAAGCCTGAAATGAGAAAAGTTCTCTCTTCATAGAAGATTTTGTGATGAGCGTACAACCTTCACAGAAAAAAACAGTGAAGATCAATGTAAACTTTTGAGGGTTTCCCTGTCTTCTGTTATTAGAATACCTGCTGACAAGCTTTCCAGCTTCCGTTGTATCTGAAGAAGTAGTGAAGGTCACAAAGGCACAAGTGACGCTAAGCTGGGTGGGAGAAGGTTCCGTGACACTTCTCTTGCTCACCTGTAGCGGACAGGTTTAAATGACCCTTTCACAGGATGAGACCAGAAAAGAAACACTTAATAGCACACAGTGTCTAACTTAGATGGTTTCAAGGAGGACGTAGGAATGACGGCACCGACAGGCCAAGTTTTTCTGGACGGGCTTTTCTGTGTGTTTGCCTGATTCATGCCGTCACAGGTTTGTGTTCTGCGATTACCTTTGCCCCCTAGAGGATGCATACGATGGGTTGTGAATTGCTCAAAAAGCCTCGCCAGTAGATGCCCACGTCTCTGTTCACCGAGGAGATCTTCCAATTCATGGCTAGCTTACCACCCTCCTCCAAAACAAAACACACCGATCTATACAAATCACAAGGAAAAGCTTACCCAATAAGCTCAGGAGAGCAGTTCACACGCAAGATAGTAACAGCAACCATCTACTGAGCACCTGAAATATGTCAGATACTGTATTAGTCACTTGACATGCTTTCTTTCATTCTAGACTCCAGCAAATTGGCTGATGTGGATATGATGGTGCCTCCTTTCCAGACAATGAATCTGAGGCTGAGGATCTAAGGTTGTACAGTGTGTAAGCGGCAGATCCAAGGTGTGAACCCAGATTTGTCTAGCTTCAAAGCCCACGCTACTATTTCAGGCTTACCCGTCTATTTCTTTCCTTAAGCAGCAAAAACGTTTCCTAATTTTCCAAATAATGCGTACATATAAACAAGAAAAGACTGCAACCATAGTGGCATTAAAATAAAAACTATGAATCAAAAAGGAAAAGAGCTCTTTATCTTCTGGGGTGGGGATGGTTCTTCTAGATGACTCTCCTTACACAACACACACACACGCACACACGCACACACGCACACAAAGGCCTCACTGGACCGCAATGTCTTGACTGCAACACTAGTATTATTTTTCAACTACTCAGTAATATGATTAGTTCACAAAGGCATCATGCAATTGCCTCATGATCTTCGACAGACCTCCTCAATCATTTTGGGTTTCAGGCTCTCCGTCGGTAACACGGAGCTACCATAGAATTTGTTGTGTGAAGCTGAAAAGGGAACAAACTATGTCTATGATAAACGGGACAGCAATGAGTAGTAGTCACAGAAAAAAATTTTTTTCAGAAGAAAAAATATTTATACAGAAATAGCCACTCTTATCTGCAACAGTAATATAATTTGGACTTCGAGCAGCCAATGGGAAACCACAAAAGGGCTTGGGCAAGGGAAGGTTGCTTTAAGGTGAATCTGGCAGGAAAGCAGAGGACTAAAGTAATTAAAGCAAGAAGAGAAGGGAGGACAAGTAATTAAAGTCCTTTATATTGTATTGTGCAGACAGCGGAGGGAAAAAGGAAAACAGGAATAATGAGAGTAATTTTCAAGGGAAGAATTACAATGGATTTTAGCCTTGGTGACTGAATAATGACCGTTTCACTGACAGAAACACAAAAATAGGCAATACTTATTGGTTTGAGAAGACCACAGGTAATTTAACTTTGATTTAACCAGCCTTACTCTGACAGTTTCCCTTTTCCAAAATCACAGTCATATGGATTTTTATCAAAGATAAATTATTTGTCCCTTCCAAAGAACCTGAATGATACCACTTAACAGTCATCCTATTGTGTGGCAGATTGCTTTCTTCTTTAAACAGATGTATCATTTACGTTAAATGAAAAGGATTATCACCTCAGGAAGTTGTTAACAATCCAGTAGCATCTAAGCATGGCGCTGAGTCGTCCACCCCCCTCACTCTAGGAATGAATTTCTGTTTCTCCATGTGTCCATCTGTTGGACTGAGTTGAGCCTGAGATCCCGCACAAGAGAAAAGGAGAGAACCCCTTTGGACTTCAGTCTTCTCCTGAAAGAGGAAAAGGAGAGGGCTGAATGAGAGGTTCTTTAGAGTTCTCCTAGCTCGAGAATCTACCCACTCCCTCTAGTATGTTCTCCCTTGTGACCAACAGCACATCTTTCTAAGGCAGCCGGCCATTGCAAATACAGTACAGCTTGTGGTCATAACACAGAACAAAGCTAAATAGGTCACAGGAAGACAGAACCTCTGACCTTGGCCTCATTAGCACCCTGCGGAGGCAGCCCAAGAGAGCAGAGCTAAAGAGCCCCACATGCTGCCCGTCGTCGAGGAGAGGACTGGGGGGTTGGGGGGGCCGGGAAGCAGGTGTTACACACTTCTTTCTTCCCACCTAAATTGATCAAGACTTGTTTCACACTGGATGCACCAGGCATTGAGCTCTGCACCGCAGAATGGACAGATGAGATGCAGCCAGCACCCTCCCATGTGGACGGGATGCTCTAAGTGGTGTTATTTCAACTGTGGATATTCTTATCACTGGGGGATGAGGCTAATGAATGAATGCTACTTGACAAGTACCATTTTCTCCTCCCTTTCCATGTGTGAAAATAAATTTTTTTTGTTCTGATATTTACAGTTTATAAGGTTCCTCAAGACAGTGAGATGAAACAAAATATTAATAAGCTCATTAAATCAGCTAGAATTTTCCCTCCTTTTTAAAAATGTGTCCAGAACGTGAAGTGAAAATTAATAAAGAGACAAACACTCAATTCAAAATATGGAAAAAAAAGTTCACCTCACCTATAACCAATGAAATGTAAATTAAACCAAAATACCGTCATTCACTTATCAAATTATGGAAGCTTTGAGAAAGTAACATTTGTTTTGGTGAGGGTATAGTGAGCTACATGGGCCCTCCTGCTCGTGGGTGTACAAATATGTGGGGGTTTGTGTGTAAATGGATTTCCTTTAAGGAAATAATTTTCTTCCTTAAAAATTGTTAAGTAATATATAATAAAATCTTAAGATTTTTGAAATCTTATGAACTAGTAATTTCACTTCTTGGGATCCATGCTAATGAAACAATTAGATACACACAAAATTTTATGTAAAGATGCTTATCCAAGTTTATTTATAATATTGAAAAATTCCACTAAATATCCATTGAAGGTATGGTTAAAAAAATTCCGGTACATCCTTGTGGTAGACTATAAAATGTACATACGTGTATAAAATTATTGTTTCAAATCTATAACGGGACAGGGAAATGTTCATGATACTATGTTAAATAATAATGACAGGATACAAAACCCTAGATGTCATGTGATCCCAATTTCATATATACATGTGTGTCTGTGTGTGTGCATATATACACACACATATACATATAGACACACCCACATGCACACACTGACACATACACACACACACAGAAGCACAGAGGTGGGGGACACTAAAAGCAAACACAGCAAAATATCAACAGTGTTATTAGACTATGGGGTTTTTTCCCCTTATTTATACTTTACTGTATTTTATGGTACTCTGGGGATCAGATCGACTGCTAACCGGAAGGTCGGTGATTGGAAACCACCACGGGCTCCTTGGGACAGAGATGTGGCAGTCTGCTTCCATAGAGATTTACAGCCTTGGAAACCCTATGGGGTCGCTATGAGTCGGAATCGACTCGATGGCACCAGGTTTGGTTTTTTGGTTTTTGCCATGAAATGTATTAGGTCAAACCATGAAATGTAATAGGGCAAAAATGGTCAAATATTGACAGTTTCATATAATTTAACCTAATATTAGTTCATCATCAAGGAAAAAAGAAACATTTAAAAAGAAAGAGTTGACTAGGCGGGATTAGGAAAATATGCCTTGAAAATATACCACGTGTTTGGAAGACTCATTGACAACTAACAAATGTCACTGAAGAAAGTAATAAATTAATACTTAATTACGTAAGGTTCCTGTACATAGCAAATGTATCTTATCTGCTATGGAGAATCTCAACCTGTTTCTAGTAAGCCTAATTTTTTTTTTCCGCTGACAAAAATGTACTGCAAGATTTCAGACAGTATTCTCAAGGTCTTGATTAGACACTGTCACCCCTCTAAAAATTCTAAAACTTCTAAGTTGTATTCACTGACATTCCATACTTCAGATATAACTGGTTCCTCAAATTGTTGGCGGTTGGGTGTAAATCTTCAACTGACAACGTTCAGGTCTGAGGTTATGATTAACATTTAACAAAGTACTTTCTTTAAACAAGAAGTGAATAGCCAAGACAGAAAACAAACCAGGATGGCAGATGTTGCTGATGCATGGATTTTTAATGCTTTCTACAGCTCTTTATTTTTTTTTTTTGTTTCTTATCGTAGAACTGTGTATTTTATTATGAGCAATAGGATTGCCATTTCCCTTTTCAGTCTTAATAATTAAAGAAAGAAACGCCACAGTTCCAGCTGAAGTCCTGGGACAATCATTTCTCACAGTCGGCGGTTACCATACTACACGGGGCAACGAGCAGTTCTGCCAGGGCCCAAAAGCTGTCAAAAATCTCATAATCAAGCACATTTAATCTGTGAAATAATCATTTTAATAGGGCACCCATCCATCACTGAGTTAGACTTCTTTAAGGTGCCAAAAAAAAAAAAACAGATGAAAAACTTGGGTCTAAGCTCAAAAGAATCCTCAAATGCTAATCTTGCTGGGTTGGGTCAGTGTTAAGATATTGATACAAAAAGAGAGGAAAGGGGGAAAACACCAAATATTATGTACTTTACTTTTTCCATAAATATTATCTCTTCTAACTCCTCTTCCTTGTTTTTCCCCCAACAACTGATGTGAACGCACCCATTCCTGCTTTCTTGTTCACCTCTAAATTCTGTATCACACACTTACTGCTTTGGCTTCCTCGCCCCATTTTGAGACCCTAACCACCTCATTAACATTTCTGAAAGATTAAAAGTCATTAAGAAAAGACTGAGATTGGATAAGGTTTTTTCTTAAATCTTCTGGGATTTCTGGCTATTTGCGATAATAACTGTAAAACTTACAATAGGTTAGAATTTTATTCCACTATCATCATACAGGAGCCCTGCCGGTGCAGTGGTTAAAAGCTCGGCTGCTAACCAAAAGGTCAGCAGTTCAAATCCACCAGCCGCTCCCTGGAAACCCTAGGGGACAGTTGTACTCTATCCTATAGGGTCACTATGAGTTGGAATCGACGCGAAGTCAACGGGTTTGTTTTAGTTTTACCATCGTGTACGTCAAGCTCCCCATGTAACGTCCCCTAAGATATTCTATTCAACTTCCACTAGCTTTGGTTTCGTTTTTAAATCTCTTTAGAATAAAGCAGCCAAGTTCTTATAAAACTGTTAGTTATTTCACCGCATTTTTATATTCTTATTAATTTCCTAATTACAAAGTTATTCAAAAGTAAACATTGCAAGGTTCAGTACTTAAGCAAAAAGTAAAAGTTCCCAGGAACCCCACTGTGCCAAAAGAGAGCCACCAGCAAGAGTGTGGCTTCTATTTCTCCAACCATGTTTCCTATACATATACTTGCTTTTTTTCCCTCCTCTTTGAAATATTCCTGGTGTCCCTTCGTAACAGCATCTAAATCCTTTCATTTCCATACAGATGAAACACGCTGAAGAGGTAAGCTATCAATAGACAACCAAGAAGTGAACTATAAGCTATGTGGTGGTCCAATCATAAATCCTTGCCCATGTAGCCAACTATGTTAGCTATAGAAAGCTGTTGAAAAATATACTTAAAATAAAGGTAATATGCCAAATGTAACACAAGGTAGATGAAGTTTTAGTATTTGGGGGTTTCCTGAACTACTGGAATGACATTTAGTGTTTAAGGGATATATCAAAGTCTGGAAGACAGACCTACCCTTTCCTGGATGGCTGGTTTTCACAAGTGAGGGGCCCTCAACATTCCTGAAGTCAGCAGACCCTTGAAACAAAGCAAAATAGCAAGGTTTTAATGAGTGAGATAACCCTTTCCATCCAAAGGGTGAAAAACAACATCTGTTAAAAACCAAATAAACTGCAGTAATGGGTCCAGCAATAGGGCCTAGAGGATATCAGAGATAGTCTTTGCTTATCAAAATAAAAACCACAACAGAACAATGGTTTTACTCTCAACTCCGTGTTCTAAACTCTCTCTGGATTAATTAGCATGGAGTCTGGCCAAGCTCATTAAAACAAACTCTGGACTCTTGCAGGACAGTTGGCTGTGTTTCCTGTCCTCCCAAACTACTGGGCTCTTGTAGCAAGTACAATGAGAACATGGGAGAACCACAGAACCCTGGGTGTTCCTTACTGCGAGTATTTCTAGGATTCATTTTTTAAATTGCATTTTTTAAATTAGACGCCACTGTTCTTACTATGTTTGCTTTTTTTTATAAACTGAAAAATCGGTCCTTGTTTATTTTCCTTGTGCACTCCTGATCTCCAGTTAAATTTTGTAGCTACTGAACAACACTGGAATCTGTGACCACTCAGATGGGGTAACAGATAAACTCTGATTAGCTTGTCAAGCCTTCCAAACCACATAGATACTGAGGCATCTTAAATCATGTGCCAAGGGGGTGGAAAGACAAACTTCTTTCTTCTCCTGAAACAAGCTTCCTCCACCCACCCAATCCTCCTACATCTCTCCGTTCTCTGTTCTCGCCAAGGGCCTGACCTCCCATCTCTGCAGCAAAGGGTGAAGTTTTGCCCGAGGAGGGCTCAGCAGATTAAAGGCCTCCGTTCAACAAATATTTGCTTGCCCACTCCAGCCAGAGTGAAACAGTTTGCTACTTGCTGACTGCCCCAAGAAACACTGAAAAACCTTCAGGGAGCTTGTTCAGATGCCTGCTAGGAATTAGACACTAATATCAAGGTAAATAATTAAATCCAAACCCACAGAACATTCTAGAAAACCAAATGAATTACCAAACTCCCAAGTTCCAACCCAAGTCCCATGAAACAGAATCAGTGTATGATTTCAAAAAATACGTTACACACCCTTGCCTTGCTGAATGGCCTCAATCCAGTCATCTTAAATCCTAAACTACTCGACGTAGAGCCCAACTCTTCTTAAATTTTACCTGTACAGCCTGTGACCACTCAGTTTAGACTGTCCAGTCTGCCATTTTTCTCAGAGAATTTCTCACTGCCAGAATCCCACCGCCCACTTCCCTCTCAAAATCTCCGCATCTACCCACCCTCACCCGAAATCCCTGAGATGCCTATTCTTTGCAAATCAGAAAAGACAACAACCAGAGAAGGAAAACAGGAAGCTGTGGGAGAAACATCCCTTTCAACTGTCACGGGCGGGAAAAACCTCGCAGATGTGTGGTCCACACTGTCCCACCCCTCTCTCCAAGACAGGGCCAGGCAAGGGGACTTGGTAAGGGAGCTGCCGGCACAGCCTGGAGGCTGGGAGCGGGTGGTGGGGCTGGTAGACAGATCTGCCTAAGCTAATTCCCCCAAATCCTCTGATGCTGGAAAGTGAGGATGTGAGGCACTGAGGCGTGCCCAGGTTGTGCTGGCTGAAGTTCTCATTTTTTATTTTTTTCCTTCAGTAGTGTGATCACAGCTTCTGTTTCAAACCCCGAGAAGAATCCGGGGCGCTGGGCTTCCACAGCCAGTGACAGGGAGGAGAGGGGCGCTCCTCACTGGAGGTGCGGAGCGGCTGTGGTGGGGCGTGGAAGAAAACCCTAGCATTTTAGGGTGAAGTGCTGCGACCGGGGATGGGGGGAAGCCGAGCGATGCTCGCGGAGATCTGAGAGCCGAGACCACCGGCAGGCTCCAGATCCCACAAACGAGCTGATTAACGGGATTTACGGCACTTTCAGGCCGTTCTCCCCACCCACCCGCTTTTTGCTTGAAACCACCACCGGCAGAAGGGCGGCCGGGTGGCACGGGGCACTTGCTGGGAGGCACGGCCGCGATTAGCGTCCTAATCCCCCGTCCCGACCCGCCCAGCCCGTCCCGGGTGCCCCACACCAAGGGTCCGCGCGCAGCCAGGCGGCCCCAACGTCCCTGCCGCCCCGCGCGCGGCCGTGAGCCGGGCCGGCGTGGGCGGGTGGGTGGCACCGCGGGAAGCGGGGGCCCTCGGGGACTCCAAACAGCCGTTGTCAGTTCCTGGGGTGCAGATGTCCGCGAAGTCGGGGCGCGCGGGCGAGGGAGGAGGTGGGCTGGAGCCGGGGGCTGCGGCGGGGGCGACCCGGACAGGGAGCGACCCCCGGCCTCCCGGCCCTCCGCGCGCCGAGGGGCGACGCGAGCGCTCAGGCCAGCGGCCGCCGGCTTCGCCGACCGTGCGGGCCGGGGATCCCCGCGCCCCCTGCCCCGGGATGGGCACCTGAGGGCGGAGGGCTCCCCCTCCCGGCAAAGCAGGCGCTCCCGCCCCGGGGCTGCGGGCGCTGGGGGCCCACGGCGGCCGCCTGCCGGGCTGGGGCACCGCGCGGGGGCTCCGGGAGGGGTGCGCGCTGACACCCCCACCGCCGGGGATGGGCAGGAAGGCGCAAACTCCTGGGCTGCAGAAGTTGGGGGAAAAGCACCGGAGGCTGCGGCCGAGGCCTGCGAAGCGCCGTGGGTGTGGGTCAAACGGAGGGTGGGAGTCATATGGGGCGAGAGACGCTGGGACTTACCGAGCGGCTCCCTCATGCTGCCCAGCACCGCCGCCGCCGCCGCCGCTCCGGCCGGCCGGGGACCAGCGCGACCCGCCCCGCCTGCAGTTGCAGCCGCGGAGCATGCCCGGAGCCGCCGCGCCGGCCCCGCCCCTCGCCCGCCCAGGCCCCGCCCCTCGCCCGCCCAGGCCCCGCCCCTCGCACGCCGGGCCCCGCCCCTCGCCCGCCGGGCCCCGCCCACGGTGGCGCCCTCCCTCGCTCCCGCCCCTCACCCGCCCAAGCCCCGCCCACGGTGGCGCCCCGGCGCCGCCCCTCGGCCCGGCCCCGGCCCCGCCCCCGCGGCCGGTGCCGGGAGCTCCAGCTCTCTCCGCGGGAGGGCGGCAGGGGAGCCCGGAGCCAGATGCGCGCCGCCGGCCCCGCCTCCTTGGGTCTTGGGGAAGGCACAGGTGGCCTCCCACTCTCCCTCTCTTTTTCTGCCACTTGGGCTTGAGCTGTTTCAACCCTCTTCAAGTGCCCACGCACACGAATACTCATAACACACTCACACAGATGCACACTCACACAGACATATATACTCAACACAGAACTCAGACACACTCCTACATAGTCATACACACACAGATACACGCAAGTACACTCACACGCACACACACACACACACACACACACACACACACACACACACACACACACACACGGAGGGGATGAAGACTAGAAAACAAGGACAGAGTTGACAACAGCTAGACACCTAACAGTTGGCTGCAGAGCTGGAAGGGACA
Source organism: Dugong dugon (assembly GCA_030035585.1). Classification (NCBI taxonomy): domain Eukaryota; kingdom Metazoa; phylum Chordata; class Mammalia; order Sirenia; family Dugongidae; genus Dugong; species Dugong dugon. The sequence goes on from CM057465.1 coordinate 189,665,937, forward strand.
TTAGAGGCCAGCTAGTCTGTCCTCTCCTTTGACAGAGGACACCGTGTCCCGCCCAGACTATAATTCGCCTCAAGCTGGGAGGAGGAGGAGGTGGGTGGGAGAGTTCCCAGAAGAATGAGCACTTCCTGACTCCCCACCCACCCAGGGCTCCAGGGTTTCTCTGGCAGCAGGGGAGGGCAGAGAGATTAGACTACTGTCAGTCAGGCCCTGATCAGGAGCAGAAGTCCTTGGACTTCGGAGGGCAGAGAGAAGATACGCAATGTTAAACTTTGCTGGGAAGTTGGGGAGAGGCAGACGGGTTTGCGTTGGGTCAAATCCACCACCGCAAAACTGGGTGGCAGAGGACTGGTTTCCCTGCAAAATGAGTTTTCAGAAAGGCATTTATTTGGTCACAGCATGCATTTAAGACGTGCTAGCTGCAATAACACCTCACATTTTTCCTGCTCTCACCATGTGCCCAGACTGAGCCCTTCTTTGTCTTCCTCCTCACCACCATCCCACGAGGTGGGTGTCACTTTAGAGAAACTCAGGGAGGCACCTAGCTAGCAAGTTGCAGAATCTGGCTCAAGACGTTTGCTGTGAACCATGAGGCAGCCTGTAACCATGAGGAGCTTACAGTCTAGTAGAGCAAAAAAGCCAAACACGCTACTGTTGGAAAAGAAAGAACAATATAAACAAGCGCCATATTGCGTATCATCAACAGTGAGTGCATCCTGCGCCACCAGATGAAGACGTAAGAGTGGGCAGCGTGGTCAAGTGCTCAAGGGTCAGGTAGTTCAGGTCCTAATTTTGGCTGCTTCTGCCAGTTTCTAGATGGGTTACCTTAATTCTGTTAGCCTCCATCTCTTCTCTAATAAAACGGGGGTGATGACAGTACCCACCTCAGGGCAGCCATGAGAAATAAATGACAATGTTTTTTCTGCAATTAGCAGCACGTCAGGCACATATTAAGAATGCAGAAAATGTTAGCCTTGACCACGAATGCCGGTACTACTAACGCTGGGGGTGGAGCCACCACAGACGGCTTTGTGGAGAGAGACTAAAGGACCAGTAAGTTGTGGGCAGGCAGAAACACAAAGGACGTCATGTCCAGGCTAGGGAAACAGGGTTGGGGGGAGAAAGGGAAATGAAATGAAGAAGGCTTTTTCTGGGGAGTCACAGTCATTAACACTGGTGACGTAACTTATTATGAAAGCATCTTTCAAAGATGCATTGCTCCAATGACGTCTGATTCCTATTTCTCCTCACTTTAATTCAATGTAATAACTTTTTGCTATTGTAGGGTACCCATCTGTGCCCAGAACTGTGTAGATATATAGAGAGAGAACCTAAGTTCCCTCAAAATCACTTATGGGCCAGTGAATTGAGATTAGAACCTGCTTCTCCCTAGAACATTATATTGTTGTGTTTCTGGGTCAACCTCACGCTACTTTTACAAGGTAGCTGAAATGCTGTATAGTTGTAGCAGAAAACACCATTGTTGCAATGCTAGGAACTAAGCTAAATCAAACCAAATAAAGCCTACCACATTGTGTTTTAGCAGAAAGGTTGGTAAAAGCAGATTTAATTAGGAGAAGGTAAGATCTAGATACTGGACATTCTGAAAAGGATGACGTCTTAGTTATCTAGTGCTGCTATAACAGAAATGCCACAAGTGGATGGCTTTATCAAACTGAGGTTTATTCTCTCACAGTCTAGGAAGCTAGAAGTCTGAATTCAGGGCGCCAGCTTCAGAGGAAGGCTTTCTCTCTCTCACAGCTTTGGAGGAAGGTCCTTGTCATCAATCTTTCCCTATTCTAGGAGCTTCTCAGCACAGGGACCCCCAATCCAAAGAACACAGTCTGCTCCTGGCACTACTTTCTTGGTGGTATGAGGTCCCCTATCTCTGCTCGCTTCTCTCTTTTACATCTCAAAAGAGACTGACTTAAGATACAGTCTAATCTTGTAGATTGAATTCTGCCTCATTAATATAAGTGCCTCTAATTCTGCCTCATTAACATCATAGAGGTAGGATTTACAACACATAAGAGAAAATCATATCAGATGACAAGATGGTGGGCAATCACACAATACTGGGAATCATGGCCTCACCAAGTTGACACACATTTTGGGGGGACACAATTCAATCCATAACAGATGACTTCACAATTTCACAGATTTTTGTGGCTCTTTATTATGGTGACTTCCCTCCTTCCTCAGTACTGACCTATATCACCAGCCCTCTCTAAGGCTTCCCAGCCATGACTAAGGCCGTTTCAAATGAACAAGTAGAACGAAGAAATGAGGATAGCAAAGGGCAGCAGGCTGGGATATTTTTCTGAGGATTTAAGAGAGGGATTATGAAGAGGAGGGAATGCGGGGTTTAAAAGATGCATGAATGTGACTGGGCAATAATCTGAGTTATAAAAGGAGAGAGACAGAGGAAAAGGGGACCATGGCACTGACGATAAGAGATGGTGAGGAACACCCATCGTGTCAGACCATTTCCCACACTGGCCTCCCAGTGCATACAGATAGGATAGTGCAAGGGATGTGAAAAACCAACTGTGCATGTGTGTGCGTGCGTGCGTGCAAGCATGCGTGCGTGTGTATCCACCACCCATCTGCCAGTTTGTCACACTGTGGTGGCTTGAGTGTTGCTGTGATGCCAGAAGCTATGCCACCAATATTTCAAATACCAACAGTCACTAGTGATGGATAGTTTTCAGCAGATCTTCCAGACTAAGACTAGGAAGAAAGGCCTGACAATCTACTTCTGAAAATTAGCCAGTAAAAACCCTATAGATCATAACAGAATATTGTCCAACTGGTCTCAGACATGCCAACAATCATGAAGATGGCACATATATATTATATATATGTGTATATAACATATATAACATGTTTTATATATATATACACACACACGTATATGTATGTATGTATGTTATACATTGGGTCACCATCACTCAAAGCGACTCAGTGGCAGATAACAACATACAACAACACACACATATATATGTAATTATGCTTGTAAACAAAGAGGAAATTTTTTCATAAGTCAGGTCTTTGTACCTCAGAAAGCACCTAAGTTTTATTTTGTTTATAAGAAGAAGCACATGCCTTCTCCTAATCACTCCCCACTCCCACTTTCCTGCGACTTCAATCCCTTTCTCCCACCTACTGCATTTGGGGAAATATAAACACAGAAAAAATACAGTATGTTTATATGATGTAAACTATAAAGTATGATTTAAGACAATGTTTAGCATGATACTGTCAGAAATCTAACACTGCCTGGGAACACACTCTGGGATCCATCCCCAGATGCCCACATGTCCCTGCCTTTGTCTGAGTCCTAGAGAAGGGATTTCACAGACTCAGGAAGGAACTTGGACTATTGAGTCATCAGAGGCAGACGTGCGATGACCACAGCAAGAATGCTTAACAGTCTGCTTAAGAAGAGAGAAAAAACAGACAAAACCCTTGGTTCTTTTTTTTAAATTGTGCTTTAGGTGAAAGTTTACAGGTCAAGTTAGTTTCTCATTCAAAAATTTATACATATATTGTTTTGTGACATTGGCTGCAATCCCCACAATGTGACAGCATGCTCCCCCTTTCCACCCCAGATTCCCTGTGTCCATTTGTCCAGGTTTCCTGTCCCTTCCTGACTTCTTGTCTTGCTTTTGGGTAGGTGTCGCCCATTTGGGCTCGTGTATTTGATTGAACTAAGAAGCATGTTCTTCACGTGTGTTATTATTTGTTTTATAAGGCTGTCTAATCTTTGTCTGAGAAGTGGGCTTTGGGAGTGGTTTCAGTTCTGAATTAGCAGAGTGTCAGGGGCCATAATATCTGGGGTTCCTCCAGTTTCTATCAGAGCAGTAAGTCTGGTGTTTTTTCATGAATTTGAATTTTGTTCTACGTTTTTCTCCCACTCTGTCCAGAACTCTCTGTTGTGATCCCTGTTAGAGCGGTCAGTGGTGGTAGCCAGGCACCATCTAGTTCTTCTCGGTTCAGGCTGGTGAGAGCTCTGGTTCATGTGGTCCTTTAGTCCTTTAGGTTAATATTTTCCTTGTGTCTTTGGTTTTCTTCATTCTCCTTTGCTCCGGACAGGATGAGACCTCTAGATGTATCTTAGATGGCAGCTCACAAGCTTTTAAGACCCCCAGATGCTACTCACCAAAGTAGGATGTAGAATATTTACTTTATGAACTTTGTTATGCCAATTGAACTAGATGTTCCAGGAGACTATGGTCCCCAACTCTCAGCCCCAGCAACTTGGTCCCTCAAGTTGTTTGGATGTGTCTAGGAAACTTCTATGCTTTTGCCTTGGTGAGGTTGCGCTGGCTTCCTCTATACAGTGTGCTGTCTTTCCCTTCACCAAAGTTGACACGTTTAGTATCTAGTCAGTGCTTTCCCTCCTCCTCCCTCCCCATCCTCGTAACCATCAAAAGATTTTTTTTTCTGTGTGCAAACTTTTTCTTGAGTTTTCATAATAGTGGTCTCATACAATCTTTGTCCTTTTGTGATTGACTTATTTCACGCAGCATAATGCCCTCCAGGTACATCCATATTGTGAGATGCACCACTGTTCTTTACTGTTGCATAGTATTCCATTGTGTGTTTATCCATTCATCTGCTGATGGGCACTTAGGTTGTTTTCACCTTTTTGCTACTGTGAATAATGCTGCAATGAACATGGGTATGCATATGTCTATTCGTGTGACTGCTCTTTTTTCTCTAGGATATATTCCTAGGAGTGGGATTGCTGAATCATATGGTATTTCTATTTCTAGCTTTTTAAGGAAGTGCCATATTGTTTTCCAAAGTGGTGGTACCACTTTACATTCCTACCAGCAGTGCATAGAGTTCCAATTGCTCTGCATCTCCTCCACCATTTGTTATTTTCTGGTTTTTTGTTTGTATGTTTGTTTTTTGATTAGTGCCAGTATTGTTGAGATGAGATGGTATCTCACTGTAGTTTCAATTTGCATTTCTCTAATAGCTAACATAAAGACAACAAAAATCCTCACAACTGGACCAATAAGCAACATCATGATAAATGGAGAAAAGATTGAAGTTGTCAAGGATTTCATTTTTCTTGGATCCACAATCAACACCCATGGAAGCAGCAGTCAAGAAATCAAAGGACGTACTGCATTGGGCAAATCTGCTGCAAAAGGCCTCTTTAAAGTATTAAAAAGCAAAGATGTCACTTTAAGGGCTAAAGTGCCCCTGACTCAAGCCATGGTCGTTTCAATTGCCTCATATGCATGCCAAAGCTGGACAACGAATAAGGAAGACCAAAGAAGAATTGACGCCTTTGAATTATGGTGTTGGTGAAGAATACTGAATATACCACGGACTGCCAAAAAAAAACCAAAAAAAACAAAAAATCTGTCTTGGAAGAAGTACAGCCAGAATGCCCCTTAGAAGTAAGGATGACAAGACTTTGTCTCACATACTTTGGACATGCTCTCAGGAGGGATCAGTCCTTGGAGAAGGACATCATGCTTGGTAAACTAGAGGGTCAGCGAAAAAGAGGAAGACCCTCGACAAGATGGATTGACACAGTGGCTGCAACAATGGGCTCAAACATAACAATGATTGTGAAGATGGCGCAGGACTGCACAGTGTTTCATTCTGTTGTACACAAGGTCGCTATGAGTTGGAAGTGACTTAACAGCACCTAACAACAATAGCTAATGATCTTGAGCATTTCCTCATGTGTCTATTAGCTGCCTGGATGTCTTCTTTGGTGAAGTGTCTGTTCATATGCTTTGCCCATTTTTTAATTGGATTATTTGTCTTTTTTTTTTTTTAAGTATTTTGTAGATTTTAGAGGTTAGACACTTTTCAGATATGTTGTAGTCAAAATTTTTTTCCCAGTCTGTATGTTCTCCTTTTACTCTTTTGGAGAAGTCTTTTGATGAGCATTTAAGTGTTTAATTTTTAGGAGCTCCCAGTTATCTAGTTTCTCTTCTGGTGTTTGTGCATTGTTAGTTATGCATTGTATACTATTTATGCCATGTATTAGGGCCCCTAGCCTTGTCCCTAATTTTTCTTCCATGAACTTCATCATTTTAGATTTTATATTTAGGTCTTTGATCCATTTTGAGTTAGTTTCTGCGTATGGTGTGAGGTATGGATCCTGTTTCATTCTTTTAAAAGATGGCTATCCAGTTATGCCAGTACAATTTGTTAAAGAGACTGTCTTTTCCCCATTTAAAGGAATTTTGGCCCTTTGTCAAGTATCAGCTGCTCATAGATGGCTGGATTTATGTCTGGTTTCTCAGTTCTGTTCCAGTGGTCTATGTGTCTGTTGCTGTATCAGTACTGGAATGTTTTGACTACTGTGGTGGTGTAATAGTTTCCAAGATCATGTAGTGTGAGGCCTCCCACTTTGTTCTTCTTCTTCAGTAATGCTTTACTTATCCGGGGCCTCTTCCTTTCCATGTAAAGTTAGTGATTTCTTTCTCCATCTAATTAAAGAATGTTTTTGGATTTTTGGATCAGTATTGCATTGTACCTGTGGATTGCTTTGGGTAATGTTGATATTTTTACCATGTTGAGTCTTCCTATCCATGTATATGGTATGGTTTCCCACTTATGTAGGTCTCTTTTGGATTCTTGCAGTAGTGTTTTGTAGTTTTCTTTTCTCTCATAAAAAAATTTATACATACATTGTTATGTGACTCTAATTGCTCTCCCCATACTGTGACAGCACACTCCTCCTTTCCACCCCTGATTCCCCATGACCATTCAACCAGCTCCTAACCCTCTCTGCCTTCCCATCTCACCTCCAGACAGAAGCTGCCCATTCAGTCTCTTGTAACTATTTGAGCTAAGAGGCACATTCCTCACGAGTATCACTTTAGGTCCCACAGTCCAGTCCAATCCCTGTCTGAAGAGTTGGCCTCCGAAATTGTTTTAGTTCTGGGCTGGTAGAAAATCCAGGGGCCATGCTTTCCGGGGTTCCTCCAGTCTCAGTCAGACCATTAAGTCTGGTCTTCTTACTAGAATTTGAGTTCTGCACCCCACCTTTCTCCTGTTCCATCCGGGACTCTCTGTTGTGTTCCCTGTCAGGGCAGTCATTGGTGGTAGCCTGGCACCATCTAGTTCTTCTGGTCTCAGGCTGATGAAGTCTCTGGTTCATGTGGCCCTTTCTGTCTCTTGGGCTAATACTTTCCTTGGGCCTTTGGTATTCTTCATTCTCCTTTACTCCAGGTGGTTAGGACAAATTGATGCGTCTTAGATGGCCACTTGCAAGCTTTTAAGACCCCAGATGCCACCCACCAAAGTAGGATGCTGACCATTTTCTTAATAAGCTTTGTTATGCCAATTGATCGAGATGTCCCCTGAAAGCATGGTCCCCAGATCTCTACCCCTGCTACTCTGTCCCTCAAAGTGTTTGATTGTATTCAGGAAACTTCTTAGCTTTGGTTTAGTCCAGTTGTGCTGACTTCACCTGTAGTGTGTGCTGTCCTTCCCTTCCCCTAAGATAATTCTCATCTATTATCTAGTTAGTAAGTAACCCTCACCCACCTTCCCCACCCTCGTAAACATCAAAGAATGTTTTCTTCTGTGTTTAAACCTTTTCTTGAGTTACTATAATAGTGGTCTTACAGAATATTTGTCCTTCTGTGACTGAATTCACTCAGCATAATGACTTCCAGCTTCCTCCATGTTATGTTTCACGGCTTCATCCTTATTCTTTATCATTGCATAGTATTCCATTGTGTGGATATACCATAATTTGTTTATCCATTCATCCACTGATGGGCACTTAGGTTGTTTCCATCTTTTTGCTACTGTGAACAATGCTGCAATGAACATGAGTGTGCATATATCTATTCGTGTGACGGCTCTTATTTCTCTAGGATATATTCCAAGGAGTGGGATAGCTGGATCATATGGCACTTCTATTTCTAGCTTTATAAGGAAGCACCAAATCAATTTCCAAAGTGGTTGTACCATTTTACATTCCCACCAACAATGTATAACTGTTCCAGTCTCTCCACAACCTCTCCAGCATTTATTTTTTTGTGTTTTTTGGATTAATGCTAGCCTTGTTGGGGTAAGATGATATCTCATTGCAGTTTTGATCTGCATTTCTCTAATGTCTAATGATTGTGAGCATTTCTTCATATGCCTGTTAGCCACCTGAATGTCTATCTTCTCTGGCGAAGTGCCTGTTCATATCCTTTGCCCATTTTTTAATTAGGTTATTTGTCTTTTTGTTCTTGAGGTTCCACAGTATCTTGTAGATTTCAGAGAATAGACACTGATCAGATTTGTCGTAGTCAAAATTTTTTTCCCAGTCTGTAGGTTGTCTTTTGACTCTTTTGGTGAAGTCTTTTGATGAGCATAAGTGTTTGATTTTTAGGAGCTCCCAGTTATCTAGTCTCTCTTCTGGTGCTTATGCATTGTTACTTACGGTTTGTATTGTGTTTATGCCACGTATTAGGGCTCCTAGTGTTGTCCCTATTTTTTCTTCCATGATCTTTATTGCTTTCGATTTTATATTTAAGTCTTTGATCCATTTTGAGTTAGTTTTTGTGCATGGTGTGAGGTATGGGTCTTGTTTCATTTTTTTGCAGATGGATATCCGGTTATGCCAGCACCATTTGTTAAAGAGACTGTCTTTTCCCCAACCAATGGACTTTGGGCCTTTGTCAAATATCAGCAGAGCATAGGTGGATAAATTTATGTCTGGATTCTCAGTTCTGTTCTACTGGTCTACGTATCTGTGGTTGTACAAGTACCAGACTGTTTTGACTACCGTGACAGTATAATAGGTTCTAAAATCAGGTAGCATGAGGGCTCCCACTTTGTTCTTCTTGAGTAATGCTTTATTTATTCAGGGCCTCTTCCCTTTGCATATGAAATTGGTGATTTGTTTCTCCATCTCATTAAAAAAGGCCAGTGGAATTTGGATTGGGATTGCATTGTATCTGTAGATCACTTTGGGTAGAATTGACATTTCTACAATGTTGAGTCTACCTATCCATGAGCAAGGTATGTTTTTCCACTTATGCATGTCTCTTTTGGTTTCTTGCAGTAGTGTCTTGTGGTTTTCATTGTATAGATCTTTTACGTCTCTGGTTAGATTTATTCCTAAGTGTTTTGTCTTCTTGGGGGCTATTGTAAATGGTATTGATTTGGTGATTTCCTCTTCAAGGTTCTCTTTGTTGGTGTAAAGGAATCCAACTGATTTTTGTATGTTTATCTTGTATCCTGAAACTTTGCTGAAATCTTCTAGTAGTTCCAGTAGTTTTCTTTTGGATTCTTTGGGGGTTTCTGTGTATAAGATCATATCATCTGCAAATAGAGATTCTTCGACTTCTCTCCTACCAATGTGGATGCACTTTATTTCCTTTTCTAGCCTAATAGCTCTGGCTAGGACCTCCAGCACAATGTTGAATAAGAGTGGTGATAAAGGGCATCCTTGTCTCGCTCTCGTTCTCAAGATGAATACTTTCAAAGTCTCTCCATTTAGGATGATGTTGGCTGTTGGCTTTGTATAAACACCCTTAATTATATTCAGGAATTTCCCTTCTATTCCTATTTCGTTGAGAGTTTTTATCATGAATGGGTGTTGGACTTTGTCAAATACCTTTTCTGCATCGATTGATAAGATCATGTGGTTCTTGTCTCTTATTTATGTGATGGATTACATTTATTGTTTTTCTATTCCTATTTTGTTGAGAGTTTTTATCATGAATGGGTGTTGGACTTTGTCCAATACCTTTTCTGCATCGATTGATAAGATCATGTGGTTCTTGTCTCTTATTTTTGTGATGGATTACATCGATTGTTTTTCTAAAGTTGTACCATCCCTGCATACCTGGTATAAACCCCACTTGATCATGGTGAATTATTTTATTGATATGTGGCTGAATTCTATTGGCTAGAATTTTGATGAGGATTTTTGCATCAATGTTCATGAGGGATATTTGTCTATAAATTTTTTTTTTTTTTTTTGTGGTGTCTTTACCTGATTTTGGTATCAGTTTTATGCTGGCTTCATAGAATGAGTTTGGGAGTATTCCATCCTTTTCTATGCTCTGAAATACCTTTAGTAGTAGTGGTGTTAACTATTCTCTGAAAGTTTGGTAGAATTCTCCAGTGAAGCCATCCGGGCCAGGGCTTTTTTTTGTTGGGAGTTTTTAAATTACCTTTCAATCTTTTCTTTTGTTATGGGTTTATTTAGTTGTTCTACCTCTGTTTGTGTTAGTTTAGGTAGGTAGTGAGTTTCTAGAAATTTGTCCATTTCCTCTAGGTTTTCAAATTTGTTAAAGTACAATTTTTCATAGTATTCTGTTACGATTCTTTTACTTTCAGTTGGGTCTGTTGCGATATCACCCATCTCATTTTTTATATGGGTTATCTGCTTCCTCTCCTATTTTTCTTTTGTCAGTTTGGCCAGTGGTTTATCAATTTTGTTGATCTTTTCAGAGAACTAGCTTTTGGTCTTATTAGCTCTTTCAATTGTTTTTCTATTCTCTATTTCATCTAATTCTGCTCTATATCTTATTATTTCATTTCTTCTGGTGCCTGAGGACTTCTCTTGCTACTCTCTTTCTACTTGTTACAATTGTAGGGTTAATGTCTTGATTATGGCCCTTTCTTCTTTTTGATGTGTGCATTTATTGGTATAAACTGACCTCTGAGCACTGCTTTTGCTGTGTCCCAAAGGTTCTTGTAAGATGTGCTTTCATTCTCATTTGATTCTAGGAATTTCTTTATTCCATCCTTAATTTCTTCTATAACCCAGTAGTTTTCGAGCAAGGTGTTGTTCAGTTTCCACGTATTTGATTTTTTTCCCTTGCTTTTTGTGTTGTTGATTGCTACTTTTATGGCTTTATGGTCAGAAAGGATGCTTTGTAATATTTCAGTGCTTTGGGTTTTTGTGTTGTCCACAGTTTCTTTGTTCCGCTTAATTTTCTGTGCTGAGTTGTTTTTCTTTATGTATTTTCTTTTTATCTTTTTCATTGTTGTTGATTTTGTGTTTGCTGAGTCTTTATATTTTTCTAGTTTCCTATTTTGACTTGAAGGATTGTTAATTTCCTATGTGGTTACCTGACTATTTACCCCTATTTTTCTAAGTTTATACCAGACTTTTATTTCTTTGTATCGCCTTGACTTCCTTTCCATTTGAAAGATCTATGTCAACATTTTTTAAGTCCCTCTTTTTTGTTTTAATGTTGTCATCTTTTACATATTGACATCTGTTTCCTTATGGTCAGTGTTTTAGCTTTGATTTACCTTTGTGACTTCCCTATCTTGGTTGATATCTGGTTGCTCTGTCCTGTGTTCTATTCTTGGGTTGTTATCTGATGTTATGATTTTCTAACCAGACGACTTCCTTTAGTATTTCTTGTAATTTGGTTTGGCTTTTGCAAATTCCCTAAACTTCTGTTTATCTGGAAATGCCCTAATTTTTCCATCATATTTGAGAGACAGTTTTGCTGGATATATAATTCTTGGCTGGCTGTTTTTTTTTTTCCTTCAAGGTTTTATACATGTCATCCCATTGCCCTCTTGCCCACATGGTTTCTGCTGAGTAGTCCGACCTTAGTCTTATTGACTCCCCTTTGCAGATAACTTTTCGTTTATCCCTAGCCACTCTTAAAATTCTCTCTTTATCTTTGGTATTGGCAAGTTTTATTATAATATGTCTTGGTGACTTTCTTTTGAGATCTACCTTATGCAGGATTCAATGAGCATCTTGGATAGATATCTTGTCATCTTTCACAATATCAGGGAAGTTTTCTGCCAACAAATCTTCAACAATTCTCTCTGTATTTTCTGTTATCCCCCCCTGTTCTGGTACTCCAATCATTTGTAGGTTATTCCTCTTGATAGAGTCCCACATAATTCTTAGGTTTTCTTCATTTTTTTAAATCCTTTTATCTGATTTTTCCTCAGATAAGTTGGTGTCAAGTGCTTTATCTTCAGTCTCACTAATTCTGACTTCCATTGCCTCAGTTCTGCTCCTATGACTTTCTATTGAGTTGTCTAATTCTGAAATTTTATTGTTAATCTTCTGGATTTCTGATTGCTCTCTCTATGGATTCTTATAGCCTGTTAAATTTGTCATTATGCTCTTCTCTAATCTTTTTAATTTCCTCTATTGTGTGTTCTGTGTTTTGCTTAATTTCCTTCCTAATCTCTTGAAGAGTTCTGTATGTTCATCTTTTGTATTCTGCCTCTGGTGTACTTTTCTTTGTATAGGTCTTTTCCATCCTCTTGGTTCTTTAAGGTGGCTCTTTACCCTTTAAAGGACTAGAATAATCCTTATCCTTCCTGCTTTAGAATTCTTCTCTGCTGACCTGCTGAAGATTTCCTATAGCCTATTAAGACCTCCCTTGGTGGTTTTCTTAGTCTGTAAATCACTATCAAAGGAGCCCTGGTGACACAATGGTCAAGCACTTAGCTACTAACTGAAAAATTAGTAGTTTGAACTCACCCATTGGCTCCACAGAAGAATGACCTGGCAATCTGTTCCTATAAAGACTTCAGCCTAGAAAACTCATTGGGGCAGTTCTACTCTGTCACATGGGGTCGCTATGAGTCGAAATAGACTTGATGGCTCAAACAACAATAACACCAACAAAGCAATGTGTGTTCTAATTTTTAAAAGATTAATGTTCTTAACAATACCTAGAAATCCTCCTTGTTGGCGTCTTCTAGAAAGTCAGACAATGATGGTTGTGCAAAAGCTAGAAAGGTTTTTTTTATGTCAACATATGTTAATCAAACTTATTTTTAGATGTTGACTTGCTTTATATTAATTCAGCAGCTGTACTACATAATTATTTTTACCATGAAGCAGAAATCTGTACCTCAGAGTGTACTCCATGGACTACCTAGTTCAGAACCAAAGGGGTGATTTGGTGAAAACCAGATCCCTGAGCATCACAAACAATGTACAGAATTGGAATTTCTAATTTGTACGTGGAAGACTGTGTAATCTGTTCTTTACGTAAATGCCTAGATCATTCTTATACACACTAAATTTTGAGAAGCAGGAATAGAGCACAGAAAATAGAAATGATGTGTGTGAAGAGCCCAGCAGAATGATTGGAACATAATAAACGCTCAAAAAACAATAGCATCAACATCATTATATGATGATGAAGAATACCATAGCAATGTCCCTTCTGAATAAATAACAAGGTGACTTAGAAGATTTGACACTAACCAAAACAGAATGCTTATGACCCTGGGGATTAAGAAAAGTGTAACAAATTTTTTTTAATCGTGTACTTTCACTCCGAGGAGACTGAATGTGGATGGTTACTACTGAAGCATAATCATTTCCTAGTTATTGCTATCTATTGGTCCCTTTTTCTCCACATAAGGCTACACATTAATGGAAAACAGCATTCTGCCTCTCTCCCTGTCACCACTCACCCATAGCAAAGGGTTGCTGTTCATTCGTGGTTGACAGAATATTCAAAGCATCTCCCCTGCCTGCAGTCTGCGATGCTTTGCCAAATTCATAAGGAAAACCCTTGAGTGGTACTGCCCTTCAGGGAAAGCAATGGCTGGCTGGGTTCCCACTGGTACAAAGGAGATGCCAATGTGGCTTTAAGAAAACTGGGATGTGGCCAGCTTGAGAGTGGTCCAGACAGGCACCCCTGGGCCTTCTCTCCTGCTAGCACACACCAGCTGTTCAATAAGCAAACAAAATTAACCAAAGTATTTTCTTTAACCCAGTGAGTTTTTATTTAAAAGATGGGAAATACAGGAACAACTATAAATCACGTTGGTTACCAACATTAAATGCAAGGAAATGCTTCCATCTGAGGGAGAGAATGACGTATCAGGCTTTCATTAAGTCACTGATGGTGAGCAACAAAAATACAACATCAGGGTGGAAGGGAGAGGCGAAAACTAACTTTGATTTAACGCTTCTTCTATGCCAGGCGCCAAGCTAGGCTTTGGTTTATGTTTTTGCACGTAACAGAACCCAAACCAAACCCATTGCCGTGGAGTGGATTCCGACTCATAGCAACCCTATAGGACAGAGGAGAACTTCCCCCACAGGGTTTCCAAGGCTGTAAATCTTTCTGGAAGCAGACTGCCACATCTTTCTCCTGTGGAGCTACTGGTGGGTTTGAACTGCCAACCTTCCGGTTAGCAGCTGAGCACTTAACCACTGTGCTACTAGGGCTCCTTTGCATGTATCTAGGGTAGCATTTATTAACAGAGTCGTGGGTTTTTGAAGTAGTTATTCTAATTGAGTATTGATGAAAATATAAATCTATACAGGAAAACTTTCCAGCTCTTTACTTGTCTGTCTCCTTACAACTCCCATAGCAATTTGTTTACACTTCTGGTACAGCATTTATGATGCTATTGCTTGTGGTTGTTTATATACATATTTACTTCTGCCCTGGTGGCGCAATGGTTAAGCAATTGGCTGCTAATCAAAAAGTTAGTGGTTAGAACACACCCAAGGGCTCCACGGGAGAAAGACCTGGCCATCTGCTTCTTTAATGATTAAAGGCAAGAAAATCCTATGGGGCAGTTCTGCCCTGTCACGTAGGGTTGCTGTGAGTTGGAATCAGCTTATGAGTCAGAATCAGCTTGATGGTACCCAACAACAACAACAACTAGATTCTTCATTCCTTGGTGAAATGTTCACCAAAACCTAGCACCATTCCTTCGTAGGGGCAGAAGAAACAACTGTCTGTTGAATATTTTTGGAGTAAAAAGTGATTACAGACTCACAGCATGGAAACAGGGAGTTTCTGTGCATATCTGACCTTCACCATATGACTGGGGTCAGAAGAGGTGTCAGCTGATGGCCAAGGGCTACCAAAGAAAGAAGCCACAAAATGACCAGCATGTAAGGAAAATGCCTAGATTTTCTTGACTCGTTTGCCTGGTTTAAATATGTTTGGGGATTTGCTTGTGCTTTTTTGATGTTCGTCTTAAGCCCGGTTCACCGTCCAAAACTCTGTTTTTGTTGTTGTTGTCCTGTTGGTTTGGTTTTTTGCCTCTGGAACCTGTGGATCGTGTGTTCACCAAGCAGACTGCATGCTCTTTGTATGTTCTGCTTAATCCCACAAAATTAAATTTTCGAAAAGCAAATAAAATCAAAACACGTACATGCAAGAGGGCAAAGAGGATAATCAGTGGTTGGCAGGAAGGCGGTTAAGAGACAAGAAATGTGAGTCGGAGACAAGAAAATAAATCAAGTGAGACTCGACTTTTCGTCGACAGTAGCTGAAAAATAATACTCAAAGTCGAAAGCTGGTGTCTCATCCAGCTGGAGCGGTGTGTCTCTAAGTTCCTAGATAACTGTGTTTCCTTTGTCAACCCCCTCCCCTGCTCCCACGATAACGTAGTGCACTCTTTCCAACCAGGTGAGAAGGCAGCAGGACCCCCATGTCCACCATGAACTCACTACAGCCTCATCCGCCTGCGGGAACCTTGGCGGTGGCTGCAGCCCGCTTCGCCGTGACAGGATGATCAGAGCACTATTTTCAAGTCTGCAGGGAACTGCTGCAAGTACGTCTTCATTTTCTCAAGCTAGTGAATGCATTAATTCTTTGTCTAAATGTTTTTACAGTTTTCCCTGTAGTTCTTGATGCCTGGAATGTGTATTAGAACTTTTGCTGAAACCACCAAATACCTGGAGGTTACCATAGCTAACTGGTCACAGATGTAGTATTGAATTCACTCCTGTTTTTCCCCCTCTTTGTACAGCATACACTGCAGCCATAACGTGGAAACATCTTGGAACAGATGCTTTTCATAAACAAAACTGCTGCCTTTTCCAGAGAAAACTGCCTTATTTGTGGTCGGGGGCCACCTGTTTATTTAGTCAAAAGGCATATCCGAATATGGAGTTATGATGGATTTTACATATTGAAGGATTAATAAAAAATGTAGAAGAACATTTCCCAATTGCTAATTTTTGCTGCTACCTTATAGTCTTACAATACATTGCTCCTAATATATGTATAAACCCATTGCCGTCGAGTTGATTTCTACTGAAAGCGACCCTATAGGACACAGTAGAACTGCCCATAGGGTTTCCAAGGCTGTAAATCTTAATGGAAGCAGACTGCCACGTCTTTCTCCCACAGAGCAGTTGGTGGGTTTGAACCGCCGACCTTTCAGTTAGCAGCTGAGGGCTTTAACTACTGCACCAGCAGGGCACCATATATATATGTATAGATAGATAAACATTACATACATATATATAGTTTGTTGCTTTTGCCAGCTTTTCTATTGAACTGTAGTAAGAACAAGGCCCTGGAACATGGAGGATGGTGATGGTAACACCCTGGGAAACATGCAGACAAATATTCTAATATCAAACCAATCGCAGTGCATGGTCAATCGGATTTTCAGCCCTTTGATATAAAAATTTAAAGGTCCTAATAATTCTGTTTAAGGAATATATTTAAAAGTTAAAAGACAGGTAGATTTTTTTACATGTAGATTTGAGACACTAATATAAAGAACAATAGAAAAGAATCCCACAGACACCAATACATCATTTCTTTGGGATAAAGGAAAGAAAAGCAAAAACTAAAAAGATCTTTTGCTCATAAAGTCCTGTGACCACAGTCTAGTGTCATAAGCATTTAAAACCAAACCCATAACCATTGAGTCGATTCTGACTCATTGTGTCCCCATGTTTGTCAGAGCAGAACTGCTCCATAGGGTTTTCTTGGCTGTAATCTTTACAGAAGCAGATCACCAGGCCTTTCTTTCATGCCACCGCTGGGTGGGTTCAAACCACCAAGCTTTAGGTGAGTAGACAAGCGCAAACCATTTGTACTACCACCCATAGGACTCGTGGGTACTTACCCAGCATTTAAATTAAAGGCCACAAAACACCTTCAGCTCCTTATTAACCCCCACTGCCGCTCTGTCACATGCATTTATTTAACGTTCTCATTTTCCCGGTTACATGATTTATGTTGTGTTCCATGCTATAGCAGACGTTATTTCTACTAATACCTCAAAATAAGTGCGTACCTATTTGTATAAAGCCGCATTCATCACGCCAGATCGTCAGTTTCCTGTTGGCAAGGTACCTGGTGACAAGTGTCATTCACAGAATAAACCATTAAGACTAGAAATGTCATCGTCACAATCTATTAAAGTATGAGTCAGTATATTTGCGGACCATCTGGGTAAAGAAAAGCAACTTTTAGGTGTTATTGGCTAGGAACCTGGGGGGTGGGGGCCTAGAAATCTGCATTTTGAGTGAATTCTCCTGATTCAATGTGCACCATCATTTGAGAACCACAGCTTTTGACCAGTCCTACATAGTCCAATCTGCAACCAATCATGGAGCTGGCACAAGACCCGGCAGTGTTTCGTTCCATTGTTCGGGGGTTACCATGAGTTGGAGGCCAACTCGTCAGCAGCTAATAACAATATTAACTCGATACTGACGAGGTTCTCTTAGTTATACCAGTTCTCTCGCTTGGTAGGGCTTATTAGCTACAGAGCAATTTGCTGGCACATTTGAGGAATTGAATGCCTTTGCAGTGAAGTGCTTCCCAATTTTCCTGCTTGTCAGGAGGTAATACAACCTGCAAGAAACAGCATTTAGACTTTGGATTGGGTTGGATCTCAATCTTGCATTGACGTAATTGTGTGTCTTCGGGCAAATCACTTCAGTTCTCTGAGCCTCAGATGGTGTAGATGAGAATAGCCTGCAGTCTGGTTATGAGGATTAAATGAGATGCTGCATGAAAGCATTCCGTTCGGAGTCAACACTGTAAATGTCAGCTGTTCTCATGTGGCGCCCTTCATGGGCTTCATGTGAGAGAGAACGAGATCCATGCAAACAGGTGGCAAGTCAGAGCACTCTGCAAACGGGAGCTATTAGACTCTTCAAGTTCTGGTGGCTAAATATAACTTGGGGGCCTAGTTCCTTCATTTGCTGAGAAGCAAAGGAAACCATTTCCATATTTATTTTGTGTATTGGGAAAAGTATTACAGAGCTAACAGATGATTAAAACATTTTAGGAAAGACCATTGCACTTAGCCTTTAATTAGAAAACAAGATTGTGGTTTTCTTCCTCCCTCCCTCCTCCCTCCCTCCTTTCTCCTTCCCTCCCTCCTCTCTCCCTCCCTTTGTCTTCCCTCTTTCCCTCCCTCCCTCCTTCCTCCCTCCTCCCTCCTTCCTCTCTTCTTCCTCCTTCCCCCTCCCTCCCCCTCCCTCCCCCCTCCCTCCCTCTTTTATTTCTTTCTGTTGAAAATACGAGTATTTCAAAGACCACTTGTATTTTTAGATTAAAACAAAGTACTAGAGCTCCTTAAAGCTCTGAAAATATCATAAACAGCCTCAACTTTATAAACCAAAGAAAAAAAACTGTTGCTGTCAAGTCAATTCTGACTATAGTGAACCAATAGGACAGAGGAGAACTGAACTGACCCATAGGGTTTCCAAGGAGCAACTGGTGGATTTGAACTGCCAACCTTTTGGTTGGCAGCCAAGCTCTTAACCACTGCGCCACCAGGGCTCCTAACCATGTAAGGCAGCTGTCATAGTCTAGTGCTGCTATAGCAGAAATACCACCAGTGGATGGCTTTAACAAAGAGAAGTTTATTTCCTCACAGTAAAGTAGGCTAAAAGTCCAAATTCAGGGCGTCAGCTCCAGGGGAAGGCTTTCCTCTCTCTGTCGGCCTTCTCATCAACCTTCCCCTGGACTAGGAGCTTCTCTGCACAGGGACTGCAGGTCCAAAGGACACGCTTTGCTCCCAGCACTGCTTTCTTGGTGGTGTGAGGTCCCCCACTCTCTGCTGGCTTCCCTTTCCTTTTATCTCTTGTAAGGTAAAAGGTGGTGCAGGCCACACCCCAGGGAAACTGCCTGTACATTGGATCAGGGGTGTGACCTGGGTTAGGGTGATGTTACAGTCCCACCCTAATCCTCTTTAACATAAAATTACAATCAGAAATGGAGGCCAACCACACAATTCTGGCCCAGCCAAATTGATACACACATATTCTGGGGGACAGAATTCAATCCATGACAGCAGTGTATTTAGAGCTACCTTTTTTCTGCCAGGGAGCCCAAATATCACAAGGTTCCAAAGGCACACTTTAAGGAGAGGATTCTTACTTAGTGTGAAATGTGATGTTTTAAAGTTTAACCTGAGCCTATATGTGTGTGTGTGCACATGTGTGTTCGAAGAGGGCACACGTGTGTCTGAAAGCACTAGCTTTCAGGGTTTAGAAAAATAGTTTGGGACCAATGGCAAAAGGATGAACAAACACTTTGGAAATCTTGACAGAAATGGAATGGACAAAATAGCCATCTGATACGACATCAGGAATATTCCTCGAGGCGTACAGGAGCGTGACATGTTGGCACAAGCTTTCCTTTAGATATTGACGCATGTTGTACCTGTAGCTGGGACATCACTTCCCTGCCTTTCACCCTTTTCCTCCAGGTGGAGGGTGCCAAGCAGACAACTGGCCAAGCAGAGAGTAACGCGCATATTATAAACTCACCGAGAGTTTCTGGATTTCAAGTTCAAGTACTCCCTCTCTGTGTGTCCTGAGCCCACCTGGCTACCTGGGGTCGCCCTCCACGCATTCCCAGGCTGATCACGGCTCACAGTTCGGTGGGTCATGGAGGGGGTAGTGCTGATGTGCACAGCTGGTATCCACCCAAAATATAGAACGGCGGTTATTTCCTGATAAAGACCACAGTATCTGCAGCTATGCTCACCTCCAGCTGCCAGAGATCCCCATAAGGAAGGAGAATCCAGAAAGGTTCAGAAGGCGTGACTACAATCCACAGACTGAGTGACGGGAGTGGAAAATTACTGAACACTTGTTACTGGTGGCATAGCCACCATCCCCTTTCTTTTATCCATTAACCAGTTGCCGTCAAGTCGGTTCTGACTCATGGCTACCCGCTGTGTGTCACAGTAGAGCAGTGCTCCATAGGGTTTTCAGTGGCTGATTTTTCAGAAGTAGATCACCAGGACCTTCTTCCGAAGCACCTCTGGGTGGATTCGAACCTCCAACCTTTCGGTTAACAGCCAAGCATATTAACTGTTTGCACCACCTAGGTACTCCACTTTATCCATTACATCACAACAAAATACTGTTTTCTCATACAAGAAGAAACACCTGCTTATTCTAAGGCAGGTAGGCCCCTCCTTTCCATTCCCCACATCAAACTAGTTTTTAAAGGGTTTGATTATTTTACTTCTGGTTACACAAACAAGAAATTTATGTAGACTTCTAGAACCCATCTTATTCTTCCAGGAAGAAAAAGGCCTTGGAATGCAGAGTGGACTAGAATTGGATTGTCCTACTCTGTCAAGACAATAAAAATGCTCTCTAACAGAGAATACGATGTGGTCACAGCTCTCCTCTGATACCAGGAAGAAGCTCAGGTGACAGACACTGCTACATGTTGCTTACAATGTTTTCAGGAGGATTCTGAAGAAACGACGCGTCCTTCTCGTTAAACTTGTCAGCCTGGTGACATTTCTCACAGCCTTATCCCAAATGCATGGAATGGCCTAACTGATTTAACGTTTGTGTCAGAGCCAATGGGCAGCTAAGGAGATAGAATAACCCAAGTTTCCTCTGAATTTGTTAGATTTTGGTCGAAAGTTGTACCCTCAACTCAGCCTAGGAGCCCACATTCATTCTGGATAAAAATTTCTGCATAAAGTGAAGCCAGTGTCACATCAGAAATGCCGAACACCTCAGTACTGAAGTCACTCCTGAGGTTCACCCTTCAGCCAAAGATTAGACAGGCCCATAAAACAAAATGAGACTAAATGGGCACACCAGCCCAGGGGCAAGGATGAGAAGGCAGGAGGGGACAGGAAAGTGGTAAGGGGGAACCCAAGGTCAAGAAGGGGAGAGTGTTGACATGTCGTGGGGTTGGCAACCCATGTCACAAAACAATATGTGTATTAATTGTTTAATGAGAAACTTGTTTGCTCTGTAAACCTTCATCTAAAGTACAATTAAAAAAAAAAAAAAAAAGAAAGAAATACCGAACATCAAACACCAGCAGACACTAACCTGTTAGAATCATTCTGCCAGAATATAGAACGGCACGCTGGAACAATCTGAAGCAAGAAGGGGAAAAATGCATTTGAATTTAGAGGTGGGTTTTGTTTTGTTTGCCTAATATCTGCATAAAGTGAAAGAAGTCCCTTGGAAGAATTAAGGTAAAAAGCAAAGAAGCTGAATCTCCATCTGGGTCTGCCCTGTTTTCCACAGCTTGCCACTAGGGCACCCTAATTATATTATAACACTTATTTCCACATATTGTCATTCATTCTGAATCTTCTAGACCAAGATGACAAGCGGAGTTAGTCTGACTCTTCCTGGGCCATGCGTGTTTTCACTTCTGATTTATAAATACGGTTCAGACAGAGACTTTTTGAGCAACTTGGTACCTACACAGAAATCTGACAGAGTTATTTCTTTCTAGAGAGTTAGAAGTACACGATTTTATTTTATGAAAATTGTCAAAGTTTATAGTTATTTGTTGAGTGCAGTAACCACAGCTTAAGCTGCGTTTCAAATTCCTAGTCCCTCAAGACTGTGGTTCGCACACAGCCAGACAGGAAAACATGACTTAGTGAGGGATGGCATCCCAGTGGCTCCCAGGATACCACCTAATGGGAACTGAGCTATGTTTAAATCCTAACCCCTGAGCCTGTGGTTATAATGCCATTTGGGAATTTTTCCTTTGGATGTTAATGAGGCAGCATTACTGTAGTCTTAAATCAATCTCTTTTGAGATATAAAAAAGCAGATGAAGTGAGCAAACAAGCAGGCACAAATGAAGCGGGAGATATAAGCCACAGGATCATCAAGGAACAAGGAACAGAAGCTGAAAAGAGATAAAGATCTTCCCCCAGAGCGGATAGAGAGGGAGAGCCTTCCCCTCGAGCTGGCACCCCAAATTCATACTTCTAGTCTCTCCTAAACTGTGAGAAAATAAATTTGTTTGTTGCAGCTACCTACTTTTGGTATTTCTGTTATAGCAGAAACTAGATAACTAAGACATCCCATTTTTCTAACTTTACGTGAAATTGTGAAGGGGTGTCTATGAGTACCTACAACAGCGTGAGGACATACCTGTAGTCCTGGATAGCACAAGATGGCTCATCATTAAACCCGTTGCTGTTGAGTCAATCTGACCCTTACTGACCCTAGGACAGAGTAGAACTGCCCCAGAGGGTTTCCAAGGACCAGCTGGTGGATTTGAACTGCCAATCTTTTGGTTAGTAGCCAAGCTCTTAACCACTGTGCCACCAGGGCTCCAGAGCTCATCATTAGAGAATCTAAGTTAAACTCTGGTGTGACGAACTGACAGCCCGTCTGTTAGCCTCACCTTCACAGAATTAAAGGCAGTATGAGAAGCAAAGCCATCAAGGAGAGAAGGAAACAGAAGACATTCTCTAAATTGGTGGGAACCAGCTTGGAAACCTGAATTGTTCAGGCCCATGTTTTATTCATTTTTAAAGGGTTTCTCAGGGAGAGGAGAAGGTACATTCCCCAATAGAACTCAGTTCCCCAGAATGGCAGAAAAAATGGACATGTATTTGGATGAACCTGGAAAAATATAGTAGGACACTTGGAATTGCAGCGTGTGGCCTGAACGGGCCACAGCCCGTGACACCTGCCTCTCACAAGCCAGACCTTTTAGTCTTCTCTGCTGCAAGGTAGCAATACAGGAGGTGTAGACTTCTTTACAAATCTGTCCTAGACAGAAGATGGTCTATAGGAACCGAGCCGCCAAAGTCGTTGGTGAAGCCAATCAAGTTTACTTTTCCATACTTTTTATCATTTCGTCACTAAAAAAAAAAAAAAGTTGTCACTGGATCGACTCTAACTCCTGACAACCCGGTGTGTGTCAGAGTGGAACTGTGCTCCACAGGGTTTTCAGGGCTGACTTTTGGAAGTAGATCTGCAGGCCTTTCTTCTGAGGCGCCTCTGGGTGGACTCCAACCTCCAACCTTTTGATTAGCAGCTGAGCCTGTTAACTGTTTGCACCACCTGTGGACTGCAGTTTGGTCACTGAGGAAAGGCTAGTCCAGGGGCTTTCCCCATCAGCCACGTGACGTCCACGTGAGGTCTATTTCCTAACCAATCTCACAGAGCTGCTCTGTAACTATCACAACCACAGGGTACACAGCGGCTGACTGGAACTGAAGCAAGGTGAACGTTGAACCTAGAAGGGCACTTTGCACTCTCTGGGGGCAGGATGAAGTGTGTCTTCTTTTTTAAATTCAGCAACATCAGAGAACTGCCATTTCGTGCAAACCAGGTAATTCAGCCCTCACGCCTGTGAAGGTGGTAGAAGCCGGACGCTCGAATGCCTAAGGCCTGGACGGAGGCTCCCTTGTCAGGGCTGCTGCTTTTGAGGAAAAAGCTGATTGCTCTGACCTGAAAGCAAGACCATAAATTATATCTGTGATCACTGGAAAGAGCTGGATCTTAGAAGATCAGTCAGAGAAGTCCCTTCTCTAACGGTTGGCTGATGGCAGCAGGTCCCCTTTATATACCACACAGCAATGCTATGAACAATAGTAGCCCCCCCTTTAGAACTGGATCTATCTGTCCATGCTGCAGCAGGCAGTGCTCCTTGATGACACTTCAGATAGAAGATACCCCGATGCTGGGAACTGATGCTGGCTGGTGTTCTTAAATATATGTTTGTAAAGGACAATCGTGAAGTCCCTGGGTGGTGCAAACCGTTAATGTGCTCAGCTGCTAACCAAAAGGTTGGAGGTTTGAGTCCACCCAGAGGCACCTTGGAAGAAAGGCCTGGAGATCTATGTCTCAAAAATCAGAGACTGAAAACCCTGTGGTGCACAGTTCTACTCTGACACATACGGGGTCACTGTGACTAGATGACAACTGGTTTACTGGTTAAAGGATGGTCCAGGTCATAGTGATTCCCACATCATAGTCATCTTCTTCTGTACACCTGTTAAGCTGGAGACGTAATTTGATGTTTTAAAGATGCAGAGAATAAGAGTGGCGGATGCAGGGGCTCCACAAATGTGGCTCTAATCTCTAGCTGTCAGACTCTGGTGAGGCTGTTACAGCCAACACCAGTAAAACTCAGCTTACGATGGTGATGCTGGTCTAGGGGTCTGATTTATCTTATTACTAGGTCAAGAAGAGAAGTGATTGGTCCCAATCACCTGCAGTAAAGGAGAATGAAGAACACCAAAGACACAAGGAAAGTATTAGTCCAAGAGACAGAAAGGGCCACATAAACCAGAGACTCCATCAGCCTGAGACCAGAAGAACTAGATGGTGCCCGGCTACCATCAATGACCGCCCTGACAGGGAACACAACAGAGAGTCCCTGATGGAGTAGGAGAAAGGTAGGGTGCAGAACTCAAATTCTGGCAAAAAGACCAGACTTAGTGGTCTGACTGAGACTGGAGGAACCCAGGAAAGCATGGCCCGTGGACTCTCTGTCAGCCTAGAACTAAAACCATTCCTGAGGCCAACTCTTCAGACAAAGACTGGACTGGACTGTGGGACATAAAATGATACTCGTTAAGAGGGTACTTCTTAACTCAAGTAGATACATGAAACTAAATGGGCAGCTCCTGTCCGGAGGTGAGACAGGAAGGCAGAGAGGGTCAGGAGCTGGCTGAATGGACATGGGAAATCACGGGTGGAAAGGAGGAGTGTGCTGTCACAGTATGGAGAGAGCAATTAGGGTCACAGAACAATGTATGTATAAATTTTTATACGGGAAACTAACTTGAAATGTAAACTTTCACTTAAACTACAACAATAAACACACGCAAAAAAAATTCAACCCCAAAATTTAATCTTACTATTAATCAAAGAAATACAAATTTGAACAATGCTTAAATACCTTATTTTCCCTATGGGATTGGCAAAATAAAAAAAAGAATGGTTAAAAAAGAAAAGAAGAGCAGTGATTACAGGAGGTATTGGCTAACTGGCTGCAGAGTCAAGAAATGGAAAACTGAACGTCAGAGAGCTAGAGGTACTACTGTTTTAGATGGGCTTCTAGGAGCGAAATTTCCAAGAGAAAGACTCTGGTTAGTTTACCGAGCCACCATTTGCTCCGACTGGGCTGAGCTCCTTTGCTAATCTTCTTCCTGGATTACTAGCCATGGGTTGGCTGCCCTTGGGTTAGGCCAGCAATACAGGCTCCGGTCAGCTGGAACTGGGGGCTGGTCACAGTATAGAACAGAGCCACTCCTCATCACAGAACTGGCCAGTGGGCAGAAGAGTTTCCTAGAGCTGGGGACTATGTAACAGACCTAGGATCCATGAGTCCAGTGCATTCAGATCTCCCTCTGCAATTATAAGAACCGATGCTAGGACTTCAGATATGTCTCACCTGCATAAAATTTAGACTTTCTGCAGATTTTCAGAATAAGGTTAAAAACCATCTAGCATAAGTCTTTCTTGCAGAGTTATTCCTAAGCATCATTATTCACAGTTTACTTAATTTTTTCAAACAATCCCTCCCTGCAAAGAAAGAGCAAGGATGGAAAAGAATTTCTATATAAATCTCTAGGCAGAAAAGTCTATAAAATGGTTTCCTTCCTGAGTTACCTGAGTTGAGTAGCGTAGATGGCTCCTAGATTAAGGCCAGGTGGAATTAATTTTCATACTGCCCAGTGGTTTGCTCTAACAGTTGTTGTAATGGATTGAATTATGTCCCCCAAAACGATGTGTTGAAATCCTAACACCTGTACCTGTGAATATGACTTCTTTGGGAATAGAGATTTCCTTTTGTTATGTTAATGAGGTCACAAAGTAGGGTGGGTCCTAAAGCTAATCACTTCTTCTTTTTTTTTTTTTTTCAATAAAGTTGATTTGTTTGGGGCCATTGTTTCTCAAGTCTGGCCTTGATTTGAATCACCTGGGAGACTTTAAAGAGGTACCAATGCCCAGGCCACACCCTAGGCCAAGTTATCAGAATCTCTAAGGATGGGTCCTGGGTCTTGATATTGTAATGTTTTTGCTCTTTTTAAACATGTTATTTTGGAAACTCTTGCTATGTAAAATTTTATATGTTGAAATTTATATCTTAGGTGTCTTTTAACCTGTAGGTATCCTCTCCATCATTTTTTTCCTTAAATCATTAGCCTTGTCCGGTAATAATAACCCTCACTTTCCTAGGATTCTGTTGTTTTTATTTTTACTGTGCTTTAGGCGAAAGTTTGCAGCTCAAGTTAATTTCTCATACAAAAATGTATACACATATTGTTATGTGACCCTGGTTGAAATCCCTATAACGTGACAGCACACTTCTCCTTTCTACCCCGGGTTTCCCGTGTCCATCCAACCATCTCCTGTCCCTTCCTGCCTTCTCATCCTGCCTCCGGACAGGAGTCGGCCATTTGGTCTCGTGTATCTGCTTGAACTAAGAAGCACACTCTTCACAAGTATTATTTTACGTTTTATAGTCCAGTCTAATCTTTGTCTGAAGAATGGGTTTCTGGAATGGTTTTAGTTCTGGGTTAACAGTTTCCAGGGGCCATGGCCTCAATGATTCCTCCAGTCTCAGTCAGATCATTAAGTCTGGTCTTCTTACTAGAATTTGAGTTCTGCACCCCACCTTTCTCCTGCTCCATCCGGGACTCTTGTTGCGTTCCCTGTCAGGGCGGTCATTGGTGGTAGCCGGGTGCCATCTAGTTCTTCTGGTCTCAGGCTGATGGAGTCTGGTTTATGTGGCCCTTTCTGTGTCTTGGGCTAATATTTTCCTTATGTCTTTGGTGTTCTTCATTCTCCTTTACCCCAGGTGGTTGGAACCAATTGATGCATCTTAGATCACTGCTTGCAAGCTTTTTAAGACCTCAGATGCCATTCACCAAAGCGGTCTCTAAAAAACCAAAAACCAACCCTACTGGCCCTTTCTAGAATGCTCCCCATCATCAACACCCTCTCTAAGCAAGTATAACCCTCCTGGGCCCTGATCAGAAGTTACTGGGCAGTGCAAATGGCTAACGTGCTCAGCTGCTAACCAAAAGGGTGGAGGTTTGAATCCACTCAGAGGTACCTCAGAAGAAAGGCCTGGTGATCTGCTTCTGAAAAAATCGGCCATTGAAAACCGTATGGAACACAATTCTACTCTGACACACATGGGGTCATTGTGAGTTGGATTTGGCTCCACAGCAACTGGCTTTTTTGGGCCCTTGTTCAATTCCATTTCCAGTGGCATCACCCAGCATTATTCCACAGGCCCTCACACTCCCAATGCTTTCTTCTGACTGTCCTGTTTGTGGCTTAGCCAGCATCTTCTACTCCATGATGCCTGCTGTGCAGTTGGCTCCCTAAGTTCCTCTTCCACACAAGTCCAGGAGTCTACCAAGACGTGCTCCTGGCTTAGGAAAAAGGAAATCCAAGCCTCTCTTTTCTCAGGGCCAGCCCCGGTTTAGAGCTGCACCAGGTGCTCATATACCAAACGTGCTCACATACCTTGAAGAACAAGTTACCCTTACCTGGCCAAAATCTCCTTACTGCTGACACCCATGGTTCCCCTGCTTAAAGCAAATGCTTCCTGACATCCCAATTAAAAAGGTGTCTATGTTACCTGGGAGAGGAAGTCATTACTGGCACCTAGTGAATTCATACCGTGGACTAGTTTACCAGATTAGCCAGAGAATAAGGAATAAAGGAATAGAACAGAGAGCAGTTATGTTGTGATATTTTATACATCAGCCAAGACTTTTTTGGTTGCAAATGACAGAAAGTCAGTTTGAACTAGCTTGGTCATATAAACCAAACTAAACCCATTGCCGTCGACTCGATTCCAACTCATGGCGACCCCATGTGTCTCAGAGTAAAACTTCTCCATAGGGTTTTCTTGGCTGTAATCTTTATGGAAGCAGATCACCAGGCTTTTCTTTCATTGTACTGCAGAGTGGGTTTGAACCACCAACTTTTAGGTTAAGTAGCCGAGAGCAAACTGTTTGCACCATTTAACTGGATCATGGGATTGAAGAAAGGGTTGAACAAACAAGCTGGTAAGGCAAGGCGTGAAGCTGAGTCAGAGCCAGGCAGTCACACGCCACAGCACTCTGTGCATCTCTCACTTCTGCTCCTTTCCGGGCGGAAGTTCATTCTCTCTCTCACTTCAGACCCTTCAACATCCTCAGAGTTGCTGAGAATTCCTGCGTTTTACACTGTGAGGGTCCTAACTCCGGAGCAGAACAGATCCTCTTGTTCAGTTTCAGAGTAGGTTAGTTTAGCTACACATGCTGCGAACTTTTCTTCCTCTCTTAGTCAAAACAGGTTCAAACAGTTTATTACTTAAGCCATGCTTCCCAGTGGTTCCAGCATACCTCTAACTAGAAGGTTAACCGGTGTCACGGAGGCATGCCCCTGAAGGGATCAGACACATCTGGTGCTGTCTTAGTCAGCGAGCGCTGCTGTAACAGAAAGACCACAAGTGGATGGCTTTAACAAACCAAAGTTTGTTCTCTCACAATCTAGGAGGCTACAAGTCCAAACTCAGGGCATCATCTCCGGGGGAAGGCTTTCTCTCTCTGTCAGCTCTGGGGGAAGGGTCTTGTCATCAGTCTTCCGCTGGACTAGGAGCTTCTCCATGAACCCCAGGTCCAAAGGACACACTCTCCTCCCGGCACTGCTTTTGTGGTGATATGCGGTCCCCATGTCTCTCTGCTTGCTTCTCTCTTTTACATCCCAAAGGAAACTGGCTTAAGACACAATACAGTCTTGCAGATTGAATTCTGCCACATTAACATAACTGCCACCTATCCTCCCTCATTAACATCATACAGGCAGGATTTACAACACATAGGAAAATCACATCAGACGACAAAATGGTGGACAATCACACAATACTGGGAATCATGGCCTAGCCAAAATGATACCCATATTTTTTGGGGACGCAATTCAATCTATGAGAGGTGCATAGCAGCTACTGAAATTAGTGAGCACTTGTTGGAAGCCATGTGTGGCACTGTCACCTCCAGCATTGCCTACAATTCTGTTGCAATAAAAAGTCCCTTTAGTTTTTAGAGATATCAAATGTGTGTAGAGCTACAGAGTCAGTGGGTGCATCAAATTTCTTATTTTGCTAAAATTTAAACTTAGCTACATTTGTTTAAATATCGTATCTTTTAAGACCAAGTGTAATTTGCTTTTACCTTTTTCTTGGAAATGAATAATTATAAATCTGTATTTATATACATGTGAGATATATGTGTGCACGCACACACACACACACATCTCACATGATGGTAATGATACAAACCTTAAAAAATCCCTTGGAACAGATGGTAGCTTTTAGAACAAAACAGATACATTAGCTGTCAAATTCAGCTCCCTGGAGGATGAAAAATATAGTCACTTCTCAGGTAGTGCTAAGAAAAACTCACTTATTCTAATACCTTAGGATATGGATTCTTTTGTAAAAATTTTGGCATGGAAAGTCTATGACAACTCACTATTAATTAATGTCACAAACGGCAAAAAAAGGAATGGCTTCTCTGATCAAATGATTTAAAGTCCAATTCAAAATGCATTTAAAAGATGATGCAGTTGATCCTGGACTGTCATGGATTGAATTGTGTCCCCAAAAAATATCTGTCAACTTGGCTAGGTCATGATTCCTAGTATTGTATGATTGTGTACCATTTTGTCATTTGATGTAATTACCCTGTGTGTTGTGAATTCTATCACTATGATGTAATAAGATGGATTAGTGGCAGTTATATTGATGAGGTCTATAAGATTAGATAGTGTCTTAAGCCAATCTCTTCTGAGACATAAAAGAGAGAAGCAAGCAGAGACACATGGGGACCTCATACCACCAAGAAAGCAATGCCAGCAGTTCCGGCAAAATGGCTCTCTAGGCAGAAGTACCATGCCTCCCTCCATAGCAAAGATCCGAAAAACTAAGCCGAACAGAGAATACAACAATCCTGAAACCCTCAAACATCAAATGAAGAGATAAAGAACTCAGTTAAGCACCAAATGGAGTGAGAAAACTGACAGAGAATGGAGAGCAAGGAGAGATTCATGCAGAGGTCCCCTACCAGCTAACGCAGCGTGGATCCGCCATCTTGGACTCCTATCGGAGACCAGCAAAAGGGGTACGAGAAAGCAGCCTCACGGAGCATCCAGCGGGAGACAAAACAACCGGTAATTGGTGATATACGCTTTCCCACCCCCCACCCTTCTTCACCCCGACTCGGCCTCCTCTGCTTCCCGCGGCTACAGTATCTTGACCGGGAAACAGCAGCCGCTTGTATTCCACACACATGAACGGGTGGCTCTCTGAGTGCCATTTGTTGGCTGCTGGTATTGCTTTTTTTCCGCTTCTTTTTATTTCTTCCTTGCCTCTCCCCACCTACCCCTCCTTTAGCTCAAGTACTTTGCTCCGTGCACCAACTTTGCTTCTTCCTGAGGGGCTGCAGAGCTCTGGTAATTTGTGATATAAGCTTTCCCACTCTCTACCCTTCTTCACCCACACTCAGCCCCCTCCGCTTCCTGCGGACACAGTCTCATGTCCAGAAACACTAGCCCGCACTAGCTGGCTCTCTGAGTGCCATTTGTTGGCTGATAGTGTTGCTTTTTTTTTTTTTTCTGCTTCTTTTGACTTCTTTCTTGCCTCTCGCCACCTCTGTCTCCCTTCGCTCAAGTACCTGGCTCTATGCGTCATCTTTGCTTCTTCCTGAGGGGCTGCGGAGCTCCATTCCAGTGTGGAGGTGCTTCCCAGTTTGGGATGCCATGCTGGTGGGATCCTGGGGCTTTTGTTTATTTGTTTGTTTTGAATTGTTTGTTTGTTTTCTTTTCCTTTGCTGAGTTGGGAGCCCTTTCTGGCCAGGCTGACACTCCCCTTCAGCTTCCACAGACGTGCAGAGGACAAACAGCATCAGCTCACAGGCAGAACCTAGGACGCAGGATCGTACCAGCCAGATACCAATCTAGGAAATGAACTCTCGAGGACTATCCAAAACCAAAAGAAATACAACAGGGAATCAGAGCAGTTAATCAGTAAATGACAACAACATCAAAATGATAAAAGAGGGAATAAATGGCATAGGTATAGAACCTTCTAATGGAGAGGAAGGCAAGGCAATGCCAAGTAATGGTAGACTGCTTCAAACTTAGAAAGATAAGGGTAAAATTTATGGTAACCACAAAGAAAGTTAACAAACATATTCATAAAAAAAAAGGAAAAACATAAAGTCTCAGCAAAAACAAAACCTACAAAAACAAAAGAAATGGAAAAAAAAATCCACAAACAAAAGTAACTCAGCACAAGAGAGTAAGAAGAACAAAGAAAATGTCAGCACCACAAAAAAAAAAGCACTACAAAATGACAACAACAAACCCACATCTATCAATAATTACACTGAATGTAAATGGATTCAATGCACCCATAAAGAGACAGAGACTGAAGGAATGGATAAGAAAACAGGATCCATCAATATGCTGTCTACAGGAGACACACCTTAGAAACAAAGATGTGAATTTATTAAAAATCAAAGGTTGGAAAAAAATATATCAAGCTAACAACTACCAAAAAAGAGCAGGGGTGGCAATTCTAATCTCAGATAAAATAGACTTTAAAATGAAATCTACCATAAAAGACAAAGAAGGACACTATATAATGGTTAAGGGGATGATCCATCAGGAAGACATAACCATAATAAACATCTACGCACCCAATGACAGGGCTCCAACATACATAAAACAAACTCTAACAACACTGAAAAGAGAAATTGACTGTTCCACAATAATAGTAGGAGACTTCAATACACCACTCTCAGTAAAGGACAGAACAACTAAGAAGAAACTCAGCAAAGATACAGAAAACCTAAAGGGCACAATCAGCCAACTTGACCTCATAGACATATATAGAACAATCCATCCAACTGCTGCGAAGTACACATTCTTTTCCAATGCACATGGAAGTTCTCTAGGATAGACCACATCTTAGGCCACAGAGCAATCCTCAACAAGGTCCAAAACGTTGAGATAATTCAAAGTATCTTCTCTGACCAGTATGCCATCAAGGTAGAAATTAACAATAGAAAGAGCAAGGAAAAAAAATCAACTACACGGAAACTTAATAATATGCTGCTTACACATCAGTGGGTAATAGAAGAAATCAGAGATGGAATCAAAAAATCCCTAGAATTGAATGAGAGTGAAAACACATCATACCAAAACCTTTGGGACACAGAAAATGCAGTCCTCAGAGGACAAATTATAGCAATAGATGCACGTATCAAAAAAGAAGAAAGGGACAAAATCAAAACATTAACTACAGAACTCAAACAGATAAAAGGTAACAGCAAAAAAAAGCCCACAACCACCAGAAGAAAGGAAATAGTAAAGATCAGAGCAGAAATAAATGAAATAGAGAATAGAAAAACAATAGAAAGAATCAACAAAACCAAAAGTTGGTTCTTTGAAAGAATCAACAAAATCAACAAACCACTGGCCAGACTGACAAAAGAAAAACAGGACAGGACACAAATAACCCAAGTAAGAAGGGAAATGGGGGACATTACAACAGACCCAACTGAAATAAAAAGGATTATAACAGAATATTATGAAAAACTATGCTCCAACAAATTTGAAAACCTAGAGGAAATGGATAAATTTCTAGAAACACACAGCCTACCCAAACTACAACAAAGTGTTGTTGAAAATCTGAACAGACCCATAACAAGAGAAGAGATTGAAAAGATAATAAAAAAAACTCCCAACCAAAAAAAGCCCTGGCCCAGATGACTTCACTGGAGAATTCTACAAAACTTTTACAGAAGAGTTTGTACCAGTACTACTCAAGCTATTTCAGATCATAGAAGAGGAAGCAACACTTCCAAATTCATTCTATGAAGCCAGCATAACGCTGATACCAAAACCAGGCAAAGATGCCACAACAAAAGAAAATTACAGACCAATATCTCTCATGAATATAGATGCAAAAATTCTCAACAAAATTCTAGCCAATAGACTTCAGCATCATATCAAAAAAATAATACACCGCGACCAAATAGGATTCATACCAGGTATGCAAGGATGGTTTAACATTAGAAAATCCATCAACGTAATCCACCACATAAATAAAAGGAAAGAAAAGAATCACATGATCATCTCAATTGACGCAGAAAAGGCATTTGACAATGTCCAACACCCATTCCTGATAAAAACTCTCAATAAAATAGGTATAGAAGGGAAATTTCTCAACGTAATAAAGGGCATCTATGCAAAACCAATGGCCAATATCATTCTTAATGGAGAGAGGCTGAAAACATTCCCCTTGAAAACAGGAACAAGACAAGGATGCCCTTTATCACATCTCCTATTTAACATTGTGCTGGAAGTTCTAGCTAGAGCAATAAGGCAAGAAAAAGAAATAAAGGGCATCCAAATTGGTAATGAAGAAGTTAAACTGCCCCTGTTTGCAGATGATATGATACTATACATAGAAAACCCTAAAGACTCCACAAGAAGTCTACGGGAACTAATAGAAAGATTCAGCAGAGTAGCAGGATACAAAATAAACATTCAAAAATCAGTTGGATTCCTATACACCAATAAGGAGAACGATGAAAAGGAAATCAGGAAAACAATACCATTTTCAATAGCCCCTAAAAAGATAAAATACTTAGGAATAAATGTGACCAGGAATGTAAAAGACCTATACAAAGAAAACTACAAAACACTACTGCAAGAAACCCAAAGGGATCTACATAAATGGAAAAACATACCACGCTCATGGATAGGCAGACTCAACATTGTGAAAATGACAATTCTACCCAAAGCAATTTACAAACACAATGCAATCCTGATCCAAATACCAACAACATTCTTCAAAGAGATGGAAAAACTAATCATTAACTTTATATGGAAAGGGAAGAAGCCCCAAATAAGTAAAGCACTACTGAAGAAGAAGAATAAAGTTGGAGGACTCACACTACCTGACTTCAGAAGCTACTATACAGTTACAGTAGTCAAAATAGCCTGGTACTGGTACAACGACAGATACATTGACCAATGGGACAGAATTGAGATCCCAGATGTAAATCCATCCACCTATGGTCACCTGATCTTCGACAAGGGCCCAAAATCCATCAGATGGGGAAAAGACAGTCTTTTTAACAAATGGTGCTGGCAAAGCTGGATATCCATCTGCAAAAAAATCAAACAGGACCCATAACTCACACCGTATACAAAAACTACTTCAAAATGGATCAAAGACCTGAATATAAAGCCTAAAACTATAAAGTTCATAGAAGAAAAAATAGGACCAACACTTCAGGCCTTAATACATGGCATTAACAGGATACAAACCATAACCATCAACACACAAACCCCAACAGATAAGCTAGGTAACTGGTATCTTCTAAAAATCAAACACCTATGCTCTTCAAAAGACTTCACCAAAAGAATAAAAAAAGAACCTACAGACTGGGAAAAAATTTTTGGACAGTACAAGTCAGACAAAGGTCTAATCTCCATAATCCACAAGAAAATCCAACACCTCTACAACAAAAAGACAAACAATCCTATTAAAAAATGGGCAAAGGAAATGAACAGACACTTCACCAAAGAAGACATTCAAATGGCCATCAGACACATGAGGAAATGCTCGCGATCACTAGCCATTAGAGAAATGCAAATTAAAACCACAGTGAGATACCATCTCACCCCAGCATTACTGGCACAAATCAAAAACACTGGAAATAACAAATGTTGGAGGGGCTGCGGGGAGATTGGAACACTTATACACTGCTGGTGGGAATGCAAAATGATACAACCATTTTGGAAAATGATATGGCGCTTCCTCAGACAGATAGAAATAGACATACCATTCGATCCAGCAATCCCACTCCTAGGAATATGTCCTAGAGAAATAAGAGTCATCACTCCAATAGACATATGCACACCTATGTTCATGACAGCATTGTTCACAATAGCAAAACAATGGAAACAACCTAGATGCCCATCAACAGATGAATGGATAAACAAACTATGGTATATACACACAATGGAGTACTATGCAACGAGAAAAAACAACAATGAATCTGTGAAGCATCTCATAACATGGATGAAACTGGAGGACATTATGCTGAGTGAAATAAGTCAATCACAAAAGGACAAATAGTCTATGAGACCTCTATTGTAAAAACCCATGAAAAACTTCACACGCAAAATGTAACAATCTTTGTTGGTTACCAGGGATGGGGGGCAGGGGAATACTAAATAGATAATAGATAAGTGGTATCTTCGGTGAAGGGTGAGACAGTACACAATACAGGAGAAACTAGTACAACTTGTACAAGGAAAGGTCATGGAAGCCCCATAGACACATCCAAACTCCCTGAGGGACTGAATTGCTGGGCGGAGGGCTCTGGGGACCATAGTCTCAGGGAACATCTAGCTTAATTGGCATGATACAGCTTATAAAGACAATGCTCTGCATTCTACCTTGGTGAGCAGTGTCTGGGGTCTTAAAAGCCTGTGAGCAGCCATCTAAGATACTCCACTGGTCTCATCCCTGTGGGGGCAAGTGAGAATGAAGAGAACAGGATACAAGGAACAGATTAGTCGGAAGGACTAATTGTCCACAGCTACCAAGGCCTCCACCGGACTAAGTCCAGTACAGCTAGATGGTGCCCGGCTACCACCACTGACTGCTCTGACCAGGATCACAACAGAGGGTTCTGGACAGAGCTGGAGAAGGATGTAGAGCATAATTCTAACTCACAAAAAAAAGACCAGATCTGTTGGCCTAAAGGAGACTGGAGAAACCCCGAGAGTATGGCCCCCAGACACCCTTTTAGCTCAGTGGTGAAGTTACCTCCGAGGTTCACTGTTCAGCCTGGGAGTGGACAACCCAGTAAAACCAAATGAGACTAATGAGGTACAGGAGTCCAGTGACAAGGGCCAGAAGGCAGAAGGGGACAAGGAAGCTGGTGATAGGGAACCCAAGGTTGTGTAAGGATATTTTTGATGTGTTGTGAGATTGTTAACCATTGTCATAGGGCAACATTTGTAGTAACTGTTAAATGAGAAACTATTTTGTTCTGTAAGCCTTCATCTTAAGTGAGAATAACAGCACAATTCGAAGAGCGTAGTCAATGTCACTTAACTGTGTGTGTAGAAATTTTTGAAATGGTGTATCTTTGGCTATGTGTATTTTCACCAAAAAAAAAAAAAAGAGTTTGAGAAGTTAGAGGGTTGATATGTTGTGGGGTTGTTAACCAATGTTATAAAACAACATGTGTACTTTTGTTTCATGAGAAACTGTTTGTTCTGTAAGCCTTCACCTGACGTACAATAAAAAAAAAAAAAAGAAAGAAAGCAATGCCGGGAACAGAGTGTGTCCTTTGGACCTGGGGTTCCTGCTCAGAGAAGCTCCTAGTTCGGGGGAAGATTGATGACAAGGACCTTCTTCTAGAGCTGACAGAGAGAGAGGGCCTTCCCCTGGAGCTGATGCCCTGAGCTTGGACTTGCAGCCTACTCAACTGTGAGAAAATAAATTCTTCTTTTTAAGCCATCCACTTTTGATATTTCTGTTACAGCGGCACTAGATGACTAAGACATGGATCAAATGATACCCACTCCCAGATATGCATAGTTTGCAGAAACTTTTTATCTCTTTTTTTTAAACATAAGAAACAGGAAGAAATAATCTCTTATTTTTTAAAAAAGTAAAGTTTTCCAGAACTGGAGAAACCCTTATAAGTCATAACAGATGAAATGAATGACTCTTCCAAGGTCAGAC
Source organism: Dugong dugon (assembly GCA_030035585.1). NCBI lineage: Eukaryota > Metazoa > Chordata > Mammalia > Sirenia > Dugongidae > Dugong > Dugong dugon. Next base: position 189,702,668 of record CM057465.1, read on the forward strand.
AAGAGTGCAGGGGGTAGAGCTGAAAACCCAGACTCCTCTCCCCTGCTCCTTCTACTACCCTCATCAAGTGCAAAGAAATCCCTCTCTAAAGGAATGTTTCTGTAAATAATCACCCAGGTCATATTTTCTGTATATGTATGTTCATGTGGATCTAAGTAAGGTGTTTTGATAAAAGAATTCTTCACCAACATTTTACATGACCATTGAAAGTTTTCAAGGTAAATAAACATATTTGTGGTGTCCTACTCTACTTGATGGAAACCCTGGTGGCATAGTGGTTAAGAGCTATGTCTGCTGTCCAAAAGGTTGACAGGTCAAATCCACCAGGCGCTCCTCGGAAACTTTGTGGGACAGTTTTACTCTGTTCTATAGGGTCGCCATGAGTCGGAATCGACTCGACGGTAATGAGTTTGTGTTTTGTTTTTTTTTTGTTTACTCTACACATGGGCACAGCAGAGTTCCTCGTGTACCCCCAGGACATGGGGTCTAGAGATACCTATGAGAACTTCAATTTATTATTATTAGTTGTCATGAAGTTGGCTCCAACTCATGGCAACCTTAAGTATAACAGAACCAAAAGTTGCCTGGTCCCGTGCCATCTTCATGATCATTGGCATCAGTTCACTGTTTGTGGCTATTGTTAAGCTTAAATGCCTATTTACTGAACCATCAATTCTGTGTTTTAGTAACTTTATCTATGATTTTGGAGTCCCAGGGTGGTGCAAAATGGTTAACACGCTCCACTGCTAACTGCAGGTTGGAGTTCACCCAGAGGTACCTTGGAAGAAAAGCCTGGCGATCTACTTCTGAAAAATCAGCCATTAAAAACCCTATGGAGCATGGTTCTACTCTTTCACATGTAGGGGTGTCATGAGTTGGAGTTGACTCGAGGGCAACTTATATTAGTACTGATGCCCATAATTGTGCATGGAAATAAAGTGAAACTTCTATCCATCTGCCCTAGCACAAGTCTGTCATGAATAGAACAGAAATACAGACCTTTAAGCCATAGGAAAGAAAACATGCAAATGGACAAGGCAATTTTAAAGAATCTGAGGACTTCTTTTATTTGCAAGGTGGGCAAGGTAAATGAAATTGACTTAATAAAAATATAGCAATTATATGCACTCGGGAACACCCTCACGGTCACTCAATCCACATTGATTCTCTTTCTCTACTTTCAGCTGTCAGATCTATTTGCCCTCATATCCTCCCGCCATAAAAGTAAAGTAATAATTCTGACACTAGGACACTAGGTATCCTGTCCTTCACTATTTCCTTATCCTCCAGTTACAGAACCTTTTTTTGTTTTAACCTTTTGGTTTATTTATGAACTGATGTTCAGTTTTTACATTTTTGCTCTTTTGGAAGAATAATTTGATTGTCTTTTTGGTTAAAGAGAAAGTCCCTCAGACTGTGAAGTCAGAGGAAGAGCAAGGGTTAAAGAACATGATCCATTATACAACAAGCGTTTACTGAAGCCCTATTCTTCGTGGATCGTCTGCTTTATATACCACTATTTTTTACGTGACCTTGTATTGGTCTTTACATCCCAAAGGGATTTCTACATTTGTCAGTTAGTCTGTACCATAATGTTTCTTCAAGCTCAGAAATACTGTAATGAGTAAAAGACAAGATTCCCACTTTCCATAAATTTGCAATCTAGTTAATTAGAAGATGCCCTGGATTGTGGTGTGGGTCACAGGTTTGGCAGATGCTCTGGAAAGACAGAGGCCAACAAGAGCTGTATGGTCAGGAAAAGCTGCCTGCAGGAGACAAAACGCCCTTACAAGACGGGGAAGGGGAAGAAGGGAGGGCCTCCAAGTAGGGGCAATAAGAGTCATAATTCAAAGAAGTGAGAGCTGCTGTTCAAAACCCAGGTATGCGTGTTGGAAATTATGCATGGGGGTTGAGGGTGGAGGCTGAGGAGTGATGGGTTGACACTGAAGATGCTCTGTAGTCATCTAGTTGTCTTCTAGAAGCCTACTCTCTAACACACTGATCACTCACTTCACCTGTTCTATCTAAGGGTGCTCATGAATTAAAGGCGATATTGTCCAGTCCGTGGGATTCTAATGCATCTCCTATTCATCTGCACGGCAGGAATCTATGACATCAGAGACAGTTTTGTTTTGCCAAATTCTAAACCTAATCTGGTACTATCGCTATAAAATCCATTTGTTCCAATGAGCTCCTTTTAAACATTAAAATTTGAAATTACATGGCAAACGGGATGGGTTGTAGACAATATTTATAAAACTCTGTATCTGTACCGACTCCTTTGAAAGTGGGAATATGAGAAATTTGTTTAGCATTAAATCATCACTGAAAAATAAAACAGTGCATTAATTTTGTTTCAAAGGATTTTTCTCAAGGAAAAATGAAGTGTACAAAGTGTACTAAAGATGAACCATCCAGAAAAGCAGCTGGAAACAAAGTCTGCATACTGTCTGCCCTTTTTTTGTGTGTTGAACTTTTCCCCTCCACAACCTTGGCAGACAAGTCAGTGTAAATGGCTTTCCAGTTGTCTGGGGCGTTAACCCAAGGGGTGCACTGCCATGACAAGGCAGAAAACAGAGTCTACTGTTGAGTTTGCAATGAGCTGAAGTAGACAATCCAATCAAGAGGTTACTCCTTGTTTGCAGCTGCCTGGAGGACAATGCCAGAATGCCCAAGGTGGGAAGTTCTGTCTACGTTTGGACCACGTCAGTTACCTTAACTTTGGATTTTCAACAGTGAATTCTGCCTGCTGAAAGCCACATCACACATCCAGATCCTTAGTCACTACCCAGAGTGGGTGGAAGTCCAATCCCATTGAAAATAATGGTTCAATGCTTTGTTCCAACTGACAAAATCTAGCCTCATTTTTGTACCCATAGTACTTCCAATCTCTGGATGAAGAGGTGATGGAGATGTCCACCAAACTCTTTTAAACCAGTAGACCTGGACTCTTTCCCATCCGAGGCATATGATTTAAAAATATTTGTATACGTCTCATAATCAAAGAAGTCATAAATAGGATACTGATATATTTCTCTCTCGTTTGAAAAGTACAGAGCATATTTCTTGAGTTTGGTACAATTTCGTTTCTTGCTGAAGAATTCCTGCTACTACCTGCCAGGATAACAGTGAGATGTATAGTGGGTGAGCCCCAGGCTTGGGGTCCAGAGCCTTGGGTGGGAAGCCCAGCTCGGCCACAAGGGAGCTGCATAACCTGGAGCCAACAAGGAACACATGTGATAGGGGGAGACCTTTATTTCCCACTCACGACATAGAGAGATACTCCAGGCTCCTCTCAACTCCTTCACGCACTCCACCCCCAGGCAAAGAGGAGAGGTGGCATCTGATTATTAAGTTTGGAAGAAGGAGTTGATCGCCTTCTGCCCAGCACCTTCCTCCCTCCCTCTGAATCTACCAGTCAGCACACATTCTCTGCCAGTTCTCAAGGGAGGAGACCTGTACTGTTTAACAGTGACGCTGTCTATGGCTGTGAAAGTATATCTAATTAAAAAAACAAAACAAAACAAAACAAAATAGTTGCTGTCAAGTCACTCTAACTCATGGCAAGCCCATGTGTAGCAGAAAAACTTGTACTCCATAGAGTTTTCAATGGCTGACTTTTTGGAAGTAGATAGCCAGGCCTTTCTTCTGAGACACCTCTGGGTGGACTTCAGCCTTCAACCTTTTGGTTAGCAGCTGAGTGCTTAACCATTTGCGCCACCCAGAGACTCCTACATCTGACCTAGAAGCATGGTATTAGCAAGCCCACTTGGCCAGTAGACTGAAGCCACATCCCTCCCAACATCATTTTATCAGTAATAATTTGCCTGATTCAATTGGTTCTTAACTTGGGAGGGAGAAAAAGGGGACTTATGTATTTGTCCCAGATAAGGTATGTGAAAAGGCCCAGCACAGAGCATGGCACCTCACTGGACTTCAGCAAAGTTTTGCTTAAAATGAGTGCAGATGGAGAGTATGTCTGGTGAAAAACGTGGAGTGGGCTGAGTGTGAAAATTATAAATAGGAAGGCAGTTTTAGGGTTGATCCAGCTGCAAACTCCCAAAGATAGATATTAGCATTAGACTAGATTACAGGCAGTCGTTCTCCCCATGGGAAGTGCAGGAGAAAGCGCCACTCTTAGGAGTTCCAGAACACACCCCTTTTCTCCAAGTCTGTTGGTCTCCACCAAAGCTGGAGGAACCCTGGTTCCCTCCCGCCTGCAGCCGCCACCTCTGAGACCACTCGTTTACTCAGAGTGACATCTGCCAGCTTAGTGTTCAGGCTTTAAATCAACCAGTTTGGGAAATAGCGAGATAAAGGCCCTTAGTCAATTTCAGCGTCTTTCCCTTTTAAAAACTAATAAGGTTCGGAATGACAATGACACATAGGTAGGAACTGCATGAAGTCCATTTGGTTTCAAGGCCTTGGTTTGGGAAGAAGAGAAGGCAAACCACAGGCAGCTGATCCATATCTCAAGCGGGGAGGCAGTGTTCAAAAACAATCCTCATTTTCCAAAACAGAGAAGTTTTATTTCTGTCCCTGGGTCAAATTCCAGAAGCCGGTGATGACAGAAGGGCTTATAGCCTCTAAACCCTCCTTTTGGTTCAGTGACGGAGATGATGCGCTGGGGAGGGATGGAACGGGCTCTGGCCTGGGAGGTAAGGAGCAGGCATTCTAGGCCAGTCCCCTGACAACCCGTTCTGTGGCCCTGATGAAGTCATGTCCCCTCTCCACGCCTCGGTTCCCTGCTCTGTAAGATGCAGGGGCTGAGCAGCTTTCCTCCATTGCTGATGAGGGTGGGCCTCCCAGCTCAAACCTCCTCCACCTGGCTAGGGTCATGAACAGCCACCCGAGAGCAAGCAGGGGCTGGCAGAAGGCGCTGGTCTGTTCAGCGTCTTGAGCAGCAGCCCCCTCCCGCCTGGTCTGGTTACCCCGTTTGGCGGTCACTGCTGTGCCTCCATCTGCCGAATCTCAGCAGAACATCAGGGATAAAGGGTGTGAAACACGCTGCTTCTTCCAATTTTTTTTGGTTGCTACTGATGGCTGTGTAGGGATGGGAAGATTGGGAGACCTTTTTTGGGAGCCCATTCTGAAATGCATGAAAATACCTGGAGTTCATGAGATCTTGGTTCACAGAACACAAGTTGGCTACCCATAGGCCTGTGGCCAGCAAGGCTGTCTGATTTGTCCAAGGAGGTAAGAAGCCGTGGCAGACGAGTTCATCACACGGAATAGAGCAGCAGATGCTGTGTGTCTAGCGAACAGCCAGGCTTTTGTGTGTTTTGAGGTTTTTAAAGCACACGCACGCTCTTCAACTCTGCCATAGAAAAGTTAGTCACAAGTACATGATCATACACGTCAGTTTCAAATAAACTCAACACGACTGGCTTCTTTTCTTCCTAATTATGTTTATCAAAATGATCAAAAAGGGTGCGTATGTCTCGGTTAGCATCAATGAGCTATAACCTGTTGAACCTCCACCAACCACTAGAGAGTATCTTGACATTTTCCTTCTCAATCGAACGAATGCTTATTTAACTAAGTGCTACCATCATTAACTTAGGGGTTATTACCAAAAGATCTGTGGAGCCCAGCAATTTGATAAACGGGGTTATGTTTATCCCCTTGTTTCCAAAACTTATGACAGTAAACATACCCCAAGAGAACCGGAAGAACCCCTGGGTGGTGAAAATGGTTCGCACACTCAGCTGCTAACTGAAAGGCTGGAGGCTGGAGTCCACCCTAGAAGCACCTCAGAAGAAAGTCTTGGCGATCTACCTCTAAAAAATGAGCCACTGAAAACCCTATGGAGCAGAGTTCTACTCTGACACACATGGGGTTGTCATGAGTCAGAGTCAACTCAGTGACAACTGGTTAAGTGGGCTGGATAGTTAATTAACAAAAAATCAAAGTTCAAAACTCCTCCTGGACACTACCTGGAGCCCTGGTGACGCAGTGGCTAAGAGCTCAGCTGCTAACCAAAAGGTGGGCAGTTTGAGTCCACCAGCCACACCTTGGAAGCCCTATGGGGCAGTTCTGCTCTGTCCTATAGGGTCAATATGAGTCGGAACTGACTCAAAGGCAACTGGTTTGGTTTTGGTGGACATTATCTGCTTACTTGCTGATTTCTTGATGAATTTTTTAGAAGAAAATGTAAACACAAGTGGTAGGCATCCACTCGACAGAGGTGGGTAGAGTAGGTGGTTAAAAGAAGAAAAATGTGAAATTCTACATTTCTTCCTTGTCTGCCCCTAAACCCCTTCCATATTCAGTCAAAAGTCCTATCAGACCATGACAAACAGGACCCTGGGAAGGGGAAATCAAGTCATTGTTGGAAATGTAGGCATCTGGACCTCTGGGAGACGAGTCACCAGACAGAAAGATGGGCCACTGTCAAGTGATGTCTGCCCAGCGTCTGCTCTAATTCCCCCCCTACTGATAAATCAGATGGGCCAGAGGGAATTAGAGCCAAACAGCTTGACAGGATTAGAAATGCCAGCCTCACGCTGAGACAGTCTTGGAAAATACAGAGCACGTGGCCGGAGTGCGCTCCTGACTGGCTTAGCCAGGGGGCCCCAGCTCATGAATCTCCTTTTAGATCCATTGACCACCGGTGCCTTCAAAAAATCAGCCGTGTCAAGTCAATTCCGACTCGTGAAGACCCCATGGGTGTCAGAATAGAACTGTGCTCCACAGGGTTTCCGGTGGCTGATTTTTCAGAAATCTCTAGGCCTTTCCTCTGAGGTACCCCTGGGTGGACTCGAACCTCCAACCTTTCAGTTAGCGACTGGGTATGCTAACTATCTGCACCACCCAGGGACTCCAGCCACAGGCGCGCAGGCATATCTTGATCTTTGTGGCTAAATAAAACCATTAAAATCTGCAGGAGCAACAATCTGGTGGCCAAAAGAAGGCTTGCTGGTAGGTTTGTGAGAAGCTTCACCGTCTGATTCCTGACAGTTGTTTGGCGTAATTAAAAGATCACTGAACAGAGCTGAGAAAAAACTTCTCAAAAATAGATGCCATTCTGGCTGAGATTCTAACAGGAATTTCTGTTTAAATTTATCTTTAGGGGAAGTTCCTGTCAAAAACAAGGCTGAGAGTGCAGTTGAAGATGGGGGTACCAGCACATGGGACCGACTCGAGGCTTCCTTGCCGAACCGTAGGAGTTAAGAAGGTGGAAAGATGCAAAAATACAATTTTATCACCTGCTCAAAAATCCTCATGATGGCAATAACTGTATTTTAAACTCTGTCCAAGTTCTTTAAAGACAGTCAGCGTTAGGTCTAAAATCAATGTCAGTTTGTCACACTGTGGTGCTTTGTGTGTTGCTGTGATGCTGGAAGCTCTGCCACTAGTATTTCAAATACCAGTAGGGTCACCCATGGTGGACAGGTCTCAGTGGAGCTTCCAGTTATTCTGGAAGACAGACTAGGAAAAAAGGCCTGGCAAACTACTTCTGAAAACTAGCCGGTGAAAACCTTATGGGTCACAGCAGAAGATTGTCTGATACAGTGCTGGAAGATGGGCCCCCTAGGTTGGTAGCTACAGCGATGGGCTCAGACACACCAGTGATCATAAGATGGTGGGAGACCAGGCAACATTTTGTTCTGTTATGGACATAAGGCTGCCAGGAGTCGTGGAGCTGACTTGAGAACAACTAACAGCAACAACATAGTCTACAGCATACAGGGATCTTCTGGAAGGAGAAAGAACAGAGGATGCAAACGGCGGGGGCAGGGGGGCTGTGGGTTGTCCAAGCAGGTCCTATATGGGGGCTCGAGTAAGTCATAAGCAGCTGGGTGGGCTGAAGACAAATGTTTGGTAGCTCCTGGCAAAGGGGGTCAGCTGGGAGACCCCATAGCTGTCAGACAATCACAACCCCTTGTATCCAGCTCCAGGATCCCCAAACAAGAGCCAGCAAGCCCAAGTCTGGTACTTAGCTTACCCCTCTGGGAAGACACACCTGATGTCTCCCGTCAGAGATACCTGCTCTCATGTGGATAACATCACGGGCAAAAGCCTCACCTCAAAGCACAAAGTGCAGGGCCGTGCGTAATAGGGCCGCACAATGGATGGTTAGTATCACCATGCCTCAGAGGCTTCAAGAAGAAAGCGTTTTCCTTCCTACAGGCAGAGAAATGCGAGTGAGGTTAATAACGGTGCTGGAGTCGGCCCGTCAGATCCTTGCTTGCAGCTTCCGTGTTCCTAGTTCTATCGTGAGCAGCCCCTAACGCTGGGACACGTGACACTTTGTACTTCTCCGGAGGCACAGATTGAAATGGTGGGAACACAATGGTTAGGGGTGACAGCAAGTCACTTAGCTGGTGAATGAGCCTGGCTCACTGCTGAGTTTCGACACGTCACCTCACATTTTGTCACTCTTGCGAAGTGCTTGAAAAATACCTTGTGTCTTGGTGGAGAAATTTCCCTAAAAGAAAGCAAAATAATCGTGCCAATTTGACGGTGAAAAAAAATGTAAAAATGCTCTAAGTAAGCCATGGGTTTTAGCCTGAAAGTAGACGTTTTGGAGACCTGGGTTTGATTCCCAGTCAAGGTACCTCATGCGCAGCCACCACCCATCTGTCACTGGAGGTTTGCATGTTGCTGTGATGATGAACAGGTTTCCACAGAGCTGCCAGAGTAAGATGGGCTAGAAAGAAAGGCCTGGCAACCTACTTCTGAAAATCAATCAATGAAAACCTCGTGGATTACAACAGCCTGATCCACAACCCATCATGGGATGGCACAGGACTAAGCCGCGTTTTGTTTCATTGTACGTGAGGTTGCCACGAGTTGGGGTAGGGTCGAGGGCACTCAACAACAACAAAAAGATAAATTGAAAGATAACGGAAGACATATGCTGTAGAGAGTATTGAAACTTTGCTGACTGGCGAAGCTCCTGGATGTCGCGTCTGTGGTACTTTCGGATTTTAAGAAGTGAAAGAGCGACACTCTCCGTGAAGATAGTGAGACCAGGTAATAAAAGGCATCTCTACCTTCAGCCATAACTAAGGGTCTGCTCACATGGGGTGTGGCTTAAATGTGGATAAAGCCCACAGATTGTCTCCCAGTTCTTCCACATCAATCCGAGGTGCATACTGATTGTATAACAACAACTTTTGGTGTCCACATATGTGTGCTGCTCACGAGCCCGCTGCTCTCCACCTCTGTGCTCCCACATCTGTTTGGATAACTTGGAACTGGCATTTCAGTGAAATCATCGGTGCACGCGGGCTACCTATGGAGCGGCATAAGACTGCCATAAGGCTCACAGCTGGTTCCCTTCACCACTGTGAACAAACAGAGAAAAAGCCTGGGAGGTCGCTGAGTCAGTGACAAGCGTCTGTTACAGGACTGTCAGTGTCTTCCCAGGAGAAAGACATGGCAGTCTGCTTCCATAAAGATTTCCACCTTGGAAACCCTATGGGGCAGTCCTACTCTGTCCTATAGAGTGGCTATGAGTTGGAATTGACTCGACAGCAATGGGTTTCGTTTTGTGTTTTGGTTCAATGCCTTCCCTTCCTGAGCGCCTGCAAGTGGCTCCTGAACTCTAGCCCCTTGCTTGCAGCCCTGGTTGATTATGGGAGCAGCATTCTGGTATTTAGGCCTGGACTCTTACTGGCCACACTGGAGCCAAGGCGACCCCAGGTATAGAGTTACAGCTTAGAGATTCAGCAAGTGTTCACCGGTAAAAGCTCTTCTGTAAGAGTCTCCAAGGTAAACTCTGGACTGTTTGGTTGTGTGGAATATTGGTTCATTGACTATGGCTTCCAATAATTAGGCCCTCACTTGAGAGCTCGGGAATCCTGTTATAAAGAGGTTGGGACCCATTATGGATTGAATTGTGTCCTACCAAAGCAAATGTTAAGGTCTTTCCCCAGGTACCTGTGAACAAAACTGTGTTTGGAAATAGGATCTTTGCAGATGTTATCAAGTGAGTCAACATGAGGTCATGCAGGTGTGAGGTGGGTCGGAATCCCATCTGAGTGACTCTTTATAAAAGAGGATAAGAGATAGAGAGGGAGGGAGGGAGGCAAGAAATGTACGTGCCGGGCGCAGCTACAGACCAAGGAATGCCTGGAGCTACCAGGAGCTCGGAGAGAGGCACGGACCAGATTCTTTCTCAGAGCCTCAGAAGGAATCAACATGGCTAACACCCTGATCTCAGCCTCCTAGCATCCAGAACTGTGAAACAATACATTTCTGTTCTTGTAAGCCACTCGCTGTGTGGTACCTTGGTAGCAGTCCTAAGAAGCTAAGGGAGGGCCTTCTTGGATCTGTCTTTATTATACAGCACTGTGCCAGGCCCTACGAGGGTTTACTGAATATGACATACTCGTTGCCATTGAGTTGATTCTGACTCACAGCGACCCTATAGGACAGAGTAGACTGCCCCCTAGAGTTTCCCAGGCTATAAAGCTTTACTGAAGCAGACTGTCACATCTTACTCCTGCAAGCGGCTGGTGGGTTGGAACCGCCAAACGTTTGACTAGCAGCCAGACGCTTAACTACTGCACCAGCAGGGCCCCATGTATGAGATGGTTGCTGCCAAGTGAAAGGAAAGAATGTGATACTTCCTTTTGGGTTGTCACAGGAAGTTATCTGGAACTTGCCTTCATGCTTTGTCATTACTAGTATTGATGTCAATTTGAGGGTCCCTGTGAGTTGGAATCGACTCGACGGCAAAGGGTTTGGTTTTTCTGGTTGGAGGTCTACTCTGAAATACTGTTGTTGTTAGCTGCCATTGAGCTGGCCCTGACTCATGGTGACCTCATGCACAATGGAATGAAATACGGTGATAGGCTGCAGACTGGACCATTGTACTCCATAGGATTTTCATAGCTGATTTTCAGAAGTAGATCTCCAGGCTTTACTTCGTAGTCCATCTTAGTCTGGAAGCTCTGCTGAAACCTGTTCAGCATCCTGGCAACACACCAGCTAGGAGATTATGAAAGTGAACAAGTCAGACTCACAGGCCCCATAGGGCTGCAGGAAGGACAATCCAACTCATATGCTTGTTGGGAGCAGAGGAGCATTACCGAGCAGTCATTCTCCCCTCTGCAATCTTTGGGGGCCTTAGGGAAAAAAACAGTTTCTCTTACTGCTGTAAATTAAGGCACCATCCTTAGCCTGCTTAAAAACCAGCCGCCCACTCCTGCCTTCTCTCTCTCGTCCACACACCTCACAGGTCCAGCCCACTCGTTCTCTGTCGTATTCATTATCCAATCTCCTGCCCAAACTTGTCTTCCCCTCATCTCCCTCTGAGGTGTGGACTACTTTCCCATCTCTTCCTCCTCCCACACCCTCTCTGAAAGAAGCACACAAACTCTTCTGTTAGTGAGTGCAAAGGAGAACATCGAGTTCTCACCGGAAATGAGTTTTATTCAAATTGCCTGAGTGGGATGTTGGACCAAGTGATTCAGATTTCAGCCTGGGCTGGGTTCAGCTGGTGCCCCCACTGTCAGCTCTGTGTGGTTCTGAGTCCCTTTGAGCATATCTCCTTCATTCTCTTCCCTGCTGTGCCCTGTGGCCTTCAGACAAGCTTGATGTCCATTCTCCACCACCCCAGGTTCCTGGGTCCCCCCATCCTTCTCCTCCCTGGGTGTCAGATCACCCAGAGTTGGACTTGAAGTTCCCAATTTTGTCCCTGCTGGATGAGGCCGTGGCCCTCATCCCTTGACATTATTTCCTGATTCCTGACCCATTTCTTCACCTCTGGTTCCTTTTTCTTTTGTTTTGTAAAAAAAATTTATTGTGCTTTAGGTGACAGTTTACAGCTCAAGTTAATTTCTCATTCAAAAATGTATACACATATTGTTTTGTGACATTGGTTGCAATGCCTACGATGTGACAGCACGCTCCCCCTTTTCACCCCGGTTTTCCTGTGTCCACTCATCTGGCTCCTGTCCCTTCCTGCCTTCTCATCTTGCTTTTGGACAAGAGCTGCCCATTTGGTCTCTCTTAATTCAGTTTTCTGCTAGATGTTTACCAGCCAATTATTAAAGCGGACTCTACCCCCTAAGTTAATCCCTGGGCCAGCCTTCCCTGTAGCCCTGTGGCCTTGATAATGAACGTCCCAGGCACCTTGTCTGTGTTGCCTCAGTTCCGTCCCCACCTCATCCCATTTCTACGTTTGTGTCCCCATCAGACCTGCCATAGCTTCGTATTTCGGGTTTGACGTGGGCATTTAGTTCTCCACTCATCTGCACTTCCTACATCCCAGTATCATAGCGTTTACCTTGCTGTGTTTTACTTATTCACCTACCTGCTGGTCTCCTATGTTAGATTCTAAGCTCCCTGGGGGCAAGGACATCTCACTCATTGTTGGATCGTGGAAATATGTAGAGGGCAGATGAGATTCTCTTCTCACCTCATCCAAGCTCATCATGGAAAGGACTTTATCCTTGGAGGGAGCCGTGGTCAGAAAAAATGCCTAAGTAGTCAGAGCCAAGCTGTTTCCAGTCATCCTACAGACATTTTTCAGGTCTTTTGCTTGTTGCTCTTTCCTTAGCTGTTTGTTTTTAAGCAAAGTGGAGCTGCTCTTTGAAACTCACGGCACGTTGACCACGACAGTCAGAAAACAAAAAAACCTGTGTTCCACCCTTTTCTTCATTGTCAGTAAAAGTCAAGGTTCCATCCACAGGAGCTGCTCAAGCATTCACCAGCAGAGATAGGGTGTAGAGAAGATGCTACAAAGACATAAGCAGCCTGGGCGATGAAATGCTCCTCACCCCACTGCTGTGTCTTACTGCATCCTCCTCATCCACCCTCTCCAGCCTTCACCGTCGCCAAAGGCGCCGGAGCGGAGGGCAGGTCTGGAGAGTAACATCAGTAACATTGCCGTTACTCTGTTACACTGTGAGTGTAATACAAAGTCAGATCAGCCTAGTGCTGAACACTGCACCACTATCCCACCTCCCTGAGCTTCAGTTTCCTCCTCTGTAAGATGTGGAACAAGCCCCCGGGTAGTGCAGACAGTTAACTCGCTCGGTTGGAGGTTCAACCACCCACAAGTGCCTTGGAAGAAAGGCTTGGCAATCTACTTTTGAAAAATCAGCCACCAAAAACTCTATGAAGCACAGTTCAACTCTGACACACGTGGGGTCGTCATGAGTTGGAGTCACCTCAATAGCGACTGGTTTTTTAAGATGTGGAAAACACTACCTACCTTGCAGAGTTGTTACAGCGGTTAGTGATAAGGTACAAATGCCATTATCACTATTATTATAAAAACTTACAGGCCCGGATCATGGTCTCCAGCTGGCACATAATGAAAATCAAGGCATCATGAATGCATTATTCATCACACCTTGACATGACTTTTATGTAACAATCAGCCAGAATGTCTTTGACCTGTTTCCTCTCCATTTGCTATTCTGAGCTCAGAACGTAGGATAACTAGCTCCTCAGTTCAATGAGCTGATTTTATTTTTTAAAAAATGAGCACCTATTTGTGCCAAAGTCTCAGGTCTCTACATGTACCTGGTCTTGGGGTTGAGGTCTGAGTTGACGAAGGCTCAGACGGTGTCCTGGAATTTCTCTAGTAGATCCTTGAGACTGTGTGACATGCATGAGATTGTATCTATTTGGAGACCCGGTGGGAAGGTGAATCAAGCAAAAGCTCAGCTTTTCCAGGGAGCAACTGTGGAATTTTAATTAGCTTTGAGTCTACTTCTCCACTGGAAATAGCAAATCTCTGAGCGTTTCGTCGATAGTATGACAATTCTGAAAAGAATAATTTACAGGTGTATTGTTGTAAGCTTTAGTGGAAGAAGGACATCCAGATCTGTATTTGGTGCATGCATGCCTCAAGTTGCTGTCAAACAGACATTTAACAATATGAATCACAAGAATGTAGATCGTTTAGCTCTTGACCTCCACCAATACTCTAAGACAGTACTGTCCCACAAACATTTCTGTCCTAATAGAAATGTTCTGATCTGCACCGTCTAATAGGGTAGCCACTAACCATATGTGGTCATCAAGTATTTGAAATGTGGCTAGTGTGATGAAGAAATTAAATTTTTAGATTTATTTAATTTTAATTAATTTAAATAGCCACATATGGCTAGAGGCTACTTATTGTACCAGTATCCAGTTGTAAGATATATGGAGCTCACTCTAGAAACCTTAACCATTTGGAGCACCAGTGAAGACTAGGTGGTGGTGTTGTTGTTAGGTGCCATTGAGTTGGTTTCTGACTCATAGTGACCCTAAGTACAATAGAACAAAACACTGCCTGGTCCTGCATCATCCTCACAATTGTTGCTATGTTTGAGCCCATGGTTACAGCCACTGTGTCAATCCATCTCATTGAGGGTCTTCCTCTTTCTCACTGACCCTCTACTTTACCAAGCATGATGCCCTTCTCCAGGGATTGGTCACTCCTGATAACTTGTCCAAAATACATGAGACGAAAATCTCGCAATCCTTGCTTCTAAGGAGCATTGTGGCTGTACTTTTTCCAAGACAGATTTGTTCATTCTTCTGGCAGTCCATGGTACATTCAATATTCTTCGCCAACACAATAAGTCAAATGCATTAATTCTTTCTCGATCTCCCTTATTCATTCTCCAGCTTTCACATGCATATGAGGCGATTGAAAATACCATGGCTTAGGTCAGGCACACCTTAGTCCTAAAAAGACTAGAAAACCAAACCAAACTCATTGCCTTCGAGTCGATTTTAAGTCATAGCAACCCTATAGGACAGAGTAGAACTGCCCCATAGGACTTCCAAGCTTGTAATCTTTAGGGAAGCAGACTGCCACATCTTTCTCCCCCAGAGCAGCTGGTGGGTTCAAACCACCGACCTTTTAGTTATCAGCCAAGCACTTAACCACCCAGGCTCGCAAAGGATTAGGAAGAATCCCAAAAGCCACCAAGGAAACCATGAGAAATTGTCACAAAGCCCACGCACTACAGCCCAACGGAAATCTATTAATTTGGTTCTCATTCTACAACAGCTTAGAAGCAGCCAACTAGAAAGAAGTAGGTACAATAGCAGCAACCCAAAAAAAGTTAGAAAAGAGGGTAGAACACAAAAAAGCAAAACAGTCTATGTTTACAGAGTATAAGGACAAGCAAACTTTATACCTCAAAAGAATAGTACGTGATGCCTTGGACCATCAAGAAAATGATAAGAGGGCCACATAAACCAGAGACTGCATCATTCTGAGACCAGAAGAACTAGATGATGCCCGGCTACCACCAATGACCCCCCTGACAGGGAACACAACAGAGAGTCTCTGATGGAGCAGGAGGAAAGTGGCACACAGAACTTAAATTCTAGTAAAAAGACCAGACTTAATGGTTTGATTGAGACTGGAGGGACCCCGGAAGACATGGCCCCCGGACTCTCTGTTAGCCCAAAACTAAAACCGTTCCTGAGGCCAACTCTTCAGACAAAGATTAGACTGGACTATGGGACATAAAATGATACTCGTAAAGAGTGTGCTTCTTAGCTCAGGTAGATACATGAGACTAAATGGGCAGCTTCTGTCCGGAGGTGAGATGAGAAGGCAGAGAGGGTCAGGAGCTGGTTGAATGGACATGGGGAATCAGGGGTGGAAAGGAGGAGTGTGCTGTCACAGTACAGGGAGAGCAGCTAGGGTCACATAACAATGTATGTATAAACTTTCATATGAGAGACTAACCTGAATTGTAAACTTTCACTTAAAGTACAACAATAAAATAAAATAAATGGTAAGAGTTCTTCAGAAAGGGATAGAGAGAAAATGAGTGTCTTGGTTACCTGCTGCTGTAACAGAAATGCCCCAAGTAGGGTGGCTTTAAAGAACAGAAATTTGTTTTCTCTTAGTTAAGAAGCTAGATGTCGAAATTCAGGGTGCTGGCTCTAGCCAAGGGCTCTCTCTTTGTCAGCTCTGGGGAAGATCCTCGTCTCTTTCAGCTTCTGTAGCCCCAGGGCTCCTCAAACCCTCGGTGATCTTCATTAGCATCTATCTCCCCCTGTTTGTACTTGCTCCTGCATCTAATCTGCTCTTTTTGTAACTCACAAGTGATTAGGTTTTGGATATACCCTAGACTGATATGGCCTCATTAACATAACAAAGAAAAGCCGATTCCCGATTGGGATTACACCCACAGGTACAGGCAGTCCCTGGGTTATAAATGTCTGATTGATGTACAACTCATATTTACAAACCAGCACCCATAAAGCCTATCACATTAAAAATTCGAGGTACATACAATGGTTCCTAATAGCGAACAGGCACTACTTTGAGACATGCAATAAAAAGTTATTATTATTACTGTATTATTATGTTAAAGATGATTTAGTGTATCTGGAAGTGTTTCTTTAATGTTTTTATGCATAGAAAGGTACTCTATATATTATATACTAAGACAAACATTTGACTAAGTGACGTTAGATACAAACCGCCTAACTGTTCCGATTTTTGTACACGTTTGACTTAAAGACAGATTTAGGAATGGAACTCGTTCGTAATCCGGGGACTGCCTGTATAGGGGTTAAGATTCCAACACATATTTTTGGGAGACACAATTCAATTCATAACAATGAGCAAGCCTAATCCAGACCTTTGTCCAGACAAGGTGTTAAAAATATAAACAGCTTTAACACACAAATAGGTGGGTCTTTGTTATCTGAAGATTCAAGTTACTGGTTACATGTCATTCTGACTACAAGTGGGACATTATAGTGCCCTCTGATGTCTATGGAGCCTTGGTGGCACAGTGGTTAAGAGCTAACCAAAAGGTTATGACTCAGACTCTCTTTAAGCACTGTTAGGGATTGAATTGTAAGCGCTCTGCTGCTAACAGAAAGGTCAGGTCGGCAGCTCGAATACACCAGCTGCTCCTTGGAAACCTTATGGGGCAGTTCTACTCTGTCCTATAGGGTTGTTTTGAGTTGGAATTGATTTGACAGCAATGGATTTGGTTTGATTTTATGCCTGTGGTTATAATCCCATTTGGGAAACGTTTGTCTTTGGTATGTTAATGAGGCAGGATTAGTGTAGGATATGTCTTAAATCAATCTCTTTTGAGACATAAAAGAGATTAAAGAAACAAGTTAGGGCGCAGAGATGGGGGAAGAGAGATGCCAAGCCACATGAAAATCGTCCAGGAGCAGAAGCTCAAAGAGACCACGGCCTTCTCGCAGAGCCAATGGAGAGAGAAAGCCTTCCCCTGGAGCCGGCACCCTGAATTCTGACCTCTAGCCTCCTAAACTGTGAGAAAATAGACTTCTGTGTGTTAAAGCCATCTACTTGTGGTATTTCTGTTATAACAGCACTAGATAACTAGAACAAGTGCTATTCAAAAGTTTTTACTGTTCAATAGCTTATCATTATGCAATCTTCAATCTTAAAATTCCACCCACTTGTTCCTTATTTGGTCCACTTACCACATCCGTCCAAAAGCCTTCCCGTTTTGAAATGTTGCTTCTCAAGTTGGAGCTCACGTTGGCAAGCGAATTGCATCTGTAATTCTTTTCTCAGCAATGCGGTTTTCTTCATCTTTTCCCTGTTTTCTTCACCTGATTTCCCTGATAACCTCAGAGCTCCATGCATGCTTGCTCTTCTTCCGGGAAAGCTACATGGTCTTCTGGAATTTTTAGTTTACCCTCCACCCATTCTTTCTCTACCATCTCTTCCATACATTGCCTCTAACTTGTCAATCTATTTTTTTATTCTTTCCTTTTTAAAGAAAATTATGTTAAAATGAGGAAAATGAAACCTAAACTTATTCCCAACTCTTTTCGTCCTGTGTCTTCCAAACATCATTACCAAAGAAAGATCTCAGTTACTCATTTCAAAAGCTTCAGGGATTCCCGATTTTTCTGTCTCGTTCCATTTTTTTCTAAACAAGTCAAGGGAAAGGACTGTTATCAATCCTATTTTCCCTCAACTCAATCACGTGGATGTGCCTCAGGCTTCTCTCTCTTTTCTGAATGCGTTTTCTTCACTTGTTAAACGATTTTCCTTTTTGTGAGGGATTGAATTGTGTCCCCTGCCCCAAATCGTGTTTGAATCCTAGCTCCTGTACTTGTGGATGTAATCCTGTTTGGAAATAGGGTTTTCTTTGTCATGTTAATTAGATACCTGAGTAAGATGAGTTCTAAATTTAATCACTTCTGAATATAATACGCAGAGTTACAAGCACAGAGAGGCACACACACACAGGGGCAGACAGATGCCTCGTGAGAATCACCAAGGAACCAAGGAAAGCCTGGGGCTACCAACAAGGAAGGAATCCATATGGCCAAGACTGATAAATTTCTGCTCTTTAAAGCCACCCACTTATGGTATTTGAATGACAGTAGCATGAGGAAACGAAGACAGTTTCCTAATAGATCTCATTTAGTCCCAGATTCTTGGTACGAATTATAATCCTATTTAGCAAATATTTATTGAGCACGTTTGTTTTTTCCAACAACATAAACAGTGACTATACACATGAAACTCACCAGATGGAATACACAGGAATCAAATCGACTACATCTGTGGAAAGAGATGATGGAGAAGCTCAATATCATCAGTCAGAACAAGGTCAGGGGCTGACTGTGGAACAGATCATCAATTTCTCATATGCAAGTTCAAGCTGAAGCTAAAAAAAATTAGAGCAAGTCCATGAGAGCCAAAATACGATCTTGAGTATATCCCACCTAAATTTAGAGACCATCTTAAGAATCGATATGACACATTGAACACTAATGACTGAAGACCAGACGAGTTGTGGGATGACACCAAGGACATCATACATGAAGAAAGCAAAAAGTCATTAAAAAGACAGGAAAGAAAGAAAAGACCAAAATGAATGTCAGAAGAAACTCTGAAACTTGCTGTTGAACGTAGAGTAGCTAAAGCGAAGGGAAGAAATGATGAAGCAAAAGAGCTGAACAGAAGATTTCAAAGGGTAGCTCGAGAAGACAAAGTATTATAATGAAATGTGCAAAGGCCTGGAGTTAGAAAACCAAAAAGGAAGAATACACTTAGCATTTCTCAAGCTGAAAGAACTGAAGAAAAAATTCAAGCCTTGAGAGGCAATATTGAAGGATTCTATGGGCAAATATTGAATGACGCAAGACACATCAAAAGATTGAAGAAATACACAGAGACACTGTACCAAAAAGAATTGGTTGATGTTCAGCCATTTCAGGAGGTAGCATATGATCAAGAACCAATGGTACTGAAGGAAGAAGTCCAAGCTGCACTGAAGACATTGGCAAAAAACAAGGCTCTAGGAATTGACAGAATACCAACTGAGATGTTTGAAAAATGGATGCAGCGCTAGAGGTGCTCACTTTTCTATGCCAAGAAATTTGGAAGACAGCTACCTGGCCGACTGACTGGAAAAGATCTACATTTGTACCCATTCCAAAGAAGGGATCCAACAGAATGTGGAAAATTATCAATCAATATCATTAACATCACACACAAGTAAAATTTTGCTGAAGATAATTTAAAACTTGTTGCAGCAGTACATCAACAGGAAACTTCCAGAAATTCAAGCTGGATTCAGAAGAGGACATGGGACAAGGGATATCACTGCTGATGTCAGATGGATTTTGGCTGAAAGCAGAGTCTACCAGAAATATCTTTACCTGTGTTTTATTGACTATGCAAAGGCATTCGACTGTGTGGATCATAACAAATTATGGATAACATTGCAAAGCATGGGAAATCCAGAACACTTAATTGTGTTCATGTGGAACCTGTACACAGACCAAGAGGCAGTCGTTCAGAAAGAACAAGAGGATACTGTATAGTTTAAAGTCAGGAAAGGTGTGCATCAGGGTTGTATCCTTTCACCATACTTATTCAATCTGTATACTGAGCAAATAATCTGAGAAGCTGACTATATAAAGAAGAATGGGGCATCAGGATTGAAGGGAGACTCATTAACAACCTGCGATATGCAGATGACACAACCTTCCTTGCTGAAAGTGAAGAGGACTTGAAGCACTTGCTGACAAAAATCAAAGACCACAGCCTTCAGTATGGACTACACCTCAACTTAAAGAAAACAAAAATCCTCACAACTGGACCAATAAGCAACATTGTGATAAAAGAGAAAATATTGAAGTTGTCAAGGACTTCATTTTACTTGGATCCACAATCAACACCCAAGGAAGCAGCAGTCAAGAAATCAAAGGATGTATTATATTACATTGAGCAAATCTGCTGCAAAAGACCTCTTCAAAGTGTTGAAAAGCAAAGATGTCACCTTGAGGACTAAGGTACGCCTGACCCAAGCCGTGGTATTTTCAATTGCTTTTATGCATGCGAAAGCTGGACAATGAATAAGGAAGATTGAAGAAGAATTGATGCTTTTGAATTATGATGTTGGCAAAGAGTACTGTCTACACCATGGACTGTCAGAAGAACAAACAAATCTGTCTTGGAGGAAGTACAGCCAGAATGCTCCTTAAAAGCAAGGATGGCGAGATTACGTCTCACGTGCTTTGGACATGTTATCAGGAGGGATCAGTCCCTGGAGAAGGACATCATGCTTGGTAAAGTAAAGCGTCAGCAAAAAAGAGGAAAACCCTCAATGAGATGGATTGACACAGTGGCTGCAACAATGAGTTCAAGTATAACAACAATTATAAGAATGGCACAGGACTGGGCAGTGTTTTCTCTGTTGTACGTTGGGTCACTATGAGTTGGAACTGATTTGATGACACCTAACAACATCGTTGAGCACCTACTATGTGCCAGTTGCTGCCCTAGGAAGCAATGAATAATATGACAAGAAAATCCTTGCCTTCACAGAGATTACATTTTACTGGAAGAGGTACAATAAACACGAACAGGTGTATAATTTTACAGTTGGATAAACTCTGCAAACAACGCTGTATAATAAATACTACGTACCATGAAAAAAATCTACACTCATTCTAATATATAGGAGGGCTCAGGATTCTTGGTGGAAATGATGACTTTGGTTTTTAAACACAGAGACCTGTCATAAACATATTTTAGAAGTCTTATTTTTGTTTTATTCTGTTTTGATGAATGGGACGATTATGGCCTAATTAGCAGGGAAGTGCTAACATACATGAGAAGTGGCACAATGGAAGAAAAAAAAAAAAAAACAGACTTCAAAATTCTGACTTCAGAAGCAAGACTGAATAAAAGAGCAGATTCCACTGTGGCTTCTGGGAAAGGCCTGTGTGAGCCAGAGCGTGAGCCGGTGTCCTATCCTTTATACAACTCTTGCCTCGCCACCACCCAGTCAATTTCCTGGGGCTCTAGATGGTGGACCCAGGCTGTTCTTTTGCTGTAATATTTAAAGATGTGCTGTGAGAACATAAAGTTCAGTAACTCAGTGTCATATAGGCAATTTTACAGATGAAGAAATCTAGGAATGGGGGTTCAGCAGTAGAATTCTCACCTTCCGTGAGGGAGACTGGGTTCGATTCCCAGCCAATTCATCTCATGCGCAGCCACCAACCACCTGTCAATGGAGGCTTGCTTGTTGCTGCAGTGCTGTACAGGTTTCAGCAGAACTTCCAGACTAAGATGGACCAGGAAAAAAGGCATGGCAATCTACTTCTGAAATTCAGCCAAGGCCAACCCTATAGATCACAATGGTCTGACCCATAGCTGGTCACGGGGATGGTGCAGGAACAGGTGCATTGCGTTTCGTTGCGCACAGGGCCGCCTTGTCAGGGCCAACTTGACAGAAGCTAACAACACCACCACGTGTGTGTGTGTGCATGTGTGTGTGTGTGTGTGTGTGTGTGTGTGTGTGTGTGTAGCCAGTTCTTCTGACCTCAACCAGGTCTTCTCTTTATTGTACTGTACTGACCTACTGGCAATAAGCGTTTAGAAAGTCAATCTTTCAATTCAATCCAGCCAGCCTTTTCTGCTGTTCGGTTATGTGCAAAATGGCTTGCAAAGCGCAGCGGGAAACACAAACATGAACACAATCTAGTTTCAGTTTTCAAGGCGTTTGCTGTGTAACGCAGGAAGCATAATACAAAGTGAGGGGGGTAAGTTCTATAACAAAGGCACAGAGAAAGCATCACGGGAACACACCAAAAGAAATGCCCTCCAGTTTGAGTCTGTTTTGATGAGAACGAGTCTATGGGCAGAGATAGGAGGGAGGAAAAGGCGTTATGGATGAAGGCACTCATCAGCAAACTCACAGAGGCCTCGTGGCATCTGACCCATTCAGGAAAAGGGAGGTGATTTCTGGGGGCCTGGAGCGTAGGGTTGACATGGGGTCGGCGGTGGGGACAAGGGGGCGTAGATGGGAAGGGAGAGTGAAACCCTCAGGAGCGCTTTAAAGGCTGTGCTAAACGAGTTTGAACTTGCTTCAGTCACAGGCTTTTGAACAAGAGAGTAAGCTCATTGGGACTGTCTGTCAAGAGAGAGAAGAGAGAGCGTGAGGATCGAAGGCCTGCAGGCATGTGATTGGCTAAGCCGCGGCAGCGCCGTTCTGGCATTCCCACGTTCCCTGCCGTAAAGATAGTTAACACCGACTGAATGTGCCAAGGGCTTCGCATGCATCAGCTCTCTCAACTGTCGCCCGTTCCTGTGGGCTTAGGGGGTTTTATTATTCCTATTCTACAGATGAGGAAAGTGAAGCCGAGAGAGGTTAAGTAACATGTTAGAAAGAGGTTTGGAGAACAAACCAGGTCAGTTTTATTCCAAAGCCCACCCTCTTAACTGGGGTGCCATACTGTCATATATTGCTAACTCCAGCCCCACTGGCAATAATCATTTCGAAGGACGTATGAATGGGAGAGGTGAAAATGAATTCTAAATATCCCTATTATGGTTGATAGAGTCCCTGGGGGATGCAAACGGTTAACGGGAGGTTGAGTCCACACTGAGGCACCTCGGAAGAAAATCCTGGCGATCCATTTCTGAAAAATCAGCCGTTGAAAACCCTGCGGAGCGAAGTTCTACTCTGACACACGTGAAGTTGCCATGAGTCAGGGCTGACCTGCTGGCAACTGGTTATTGAGGTGGGGCTGGTGTTGAGAACTAGAGCGAGAAGACAAGATGAAGCCTGACCTGTCTGTCACCAGTCTGTGGCTGTAGGTGACATTTACCCTCAAGGGCTCCCTTCTGCCAATATGTCGGACCCAAGTCTCCACTTTCAGTTGTATGTATTGAAATAATAACAGTAGAATTTAAATATTAACTGATAATTCAGAGTCAGAAAGGCAAGGCTATTATAAAATAACTCACATATTTTTCAAAGCCTAATACTAGTGGGGTGGCTCTTTTATTTTTATCACCTGCCGCTGGAAATTATCATTAACATCAATTTTCATTACTGTTTTCGATAAGTGTAAAATATCAAAAACTGATTTTATCATTTATGTCAAAAAATCCAGGATGGTGATTTTACATCCTGTATCATAAATTGGTTCAGAATTAGCATTAACCTAACTATGCTAATTCTTCTAATCATGTTTACCTGTGTTTTATCTACTATGCAAAGGCATTGGACGGTGTGGATCACATCAAATTAGGGATAACATTGCAAAGAATGGGAATTCCAGAACACTTAATTGTGCTCATGTGGAACCTGTCCATAGACCAAGAGGCAGTCGTTTGAACAGAACAAGGAGATATTTTGTGGTTTAAAACCAGAAAACGTGTGTGTCAGGGTTGTATTCTTTCACCATACTTACTCAGTCTGTATGCTGAGCAAATAATCTAAGAAACTGGATTATATGAAGAAGAATGGGGCATCAGGATTGGAGGAAGTCTCATTAACAACCTGTGATACGCAGATGACACAACCTTGCTTGCTGAAAGTGGAGAGGACTTGAAGCACTTACTGATGAAGATCAAAGACTGCAGCCTTCAGTATGGATCACACCTCAACATAAAGGAAACAAAAATCCTCACAATTGGACCAATAAGCTACATCATGATAAATGGAGAAAATATTGAAGTTTTCAAGGATTTCATTTTACTTGGATCCACAATCAACACCCACAGAAGCAGCAGTCCAGAAATCAAAAGATGCATTGCATAGGGCAAATCTGCCGCAAAAGACCTCTTTGAAGTGTTAAAAAGCAAAGATGTTACCTTGAAGACTAAGGTGCGCCTGACCCAAGCCATGGTGTTTTTAATCATTTCATATGCATGTGAAAGCTGGACAGTGAATAAGGAAGCCCAAAGAAGAACTGACGCCTTTAAACTGTGGTGTTGGCAAAGAATATTGAATATACCATGGAATGCCAAAAGAATGAACAAATCTATCTTGGAAGAAGTACAACCAGAATGCTCCTTAGAAGCAAGGATGGCGAGATTACATCTCACATACTTTGGACACATTATCAGGAGGAGAAGGACATGTTATCTGGAGAAGGACATCATACTTGGTCAGTGAAAAAGAGGAAGACTCTCAATGAGATGGACTGACACAGTGGCTGCAACAATGGGCTCAAGCATAACAACTGTTGTGAGGGTGGCGCAGGACCGGCAGTGTTTTGTTCTATTGTACATAGGGTTGCTATGAGTCGGAACCAACTCGATGGAACCTAACAGCAACAACGTTGGCTTGCAGTGGGTTTACATAAGTATTTGTTAGATGTCCTAGGTACTGAGATATAATGATTAACAAAAAAAACCATAAATTAATACTTGAATGAAATAAGAAAACGCATTGTCCAAGGAAGTCATTTCAGATTGAAGATGAAACTCTTCTTTGTGTTTTAATTGTATAAGGGAAAACTCCCTGAAAACTATTTTTTTTGTGGCTATAAGGAAACCCTGGTGGCGTAGTGGTTAAGGGTTTGGCTGCTAACCAAAAGTCTGCAGTTCAAATCCACCAGGTGCTCCTTGGAAACCCTACGGGGCAGTTCTACTGTGTCCGATAGGGTCGCAATGAGTCAGAATCGACTCGATGGCAACGAGTATATCTTTTAATCTACCACTCTTCTGTCAGTTTGTCAAACTGAAGTGGCTTGCATGTTGCTGTGATGCTGGAAGCTATATCAAATACCAGCAAGGTCACCCACGGTGAACAGGTTTCAGCGAAGCTTTCAGACTAAGACAGATTAGGAGGAAGGACCGGGTGATCAGCTTCTGAAAAGCTGGCCAATGAAAATCTTACAAATAGCAGCGGAATATTGTCTGATGTAGTGCCTGAAGATGAGCACCTCAGGCTGGAAGGCTCTTAAAATATGACTGCAGAAGAGCTGCCTCCTCAAAGCAGAATCGACTTTAATGACATGGATGGAGTCAAGCTTTGGGGACCTTCGTTTGCTGAGATGGCACAACTCAAAATTAGAAGAAAAAGCTGTAAATATCCATTAGTAATCAGAATGTGGACAGTACAAAGCATGAATCTAGGAGAATTGGAAGTCGTCAAAAATGAAATGGAACGTATAAATATCGAGATCCTAGGCACTAGTGAGCTGAAATGGACTGGTATTGACCATTTTTAATCAGACAATCATATGGTCAGCTATGCCGGGAGTGACAAATTGAAGAGGAATGGTGTCATGTTCATCTTAAAAAAGAACATTTCAAGATCTATCCTGAAGGACAACTCTGTCAATGATAGGATAATATCCCTAGGCCTACAAGGAAGACCCATTAATATGACTGCTATTCAGATTTATGCACCAACCACTAATACCGAAGATGAAGAAACTGCAGATCTTTACCAACTTCTGCAGTCTGAAATCGATCAAACATGCAATCAAGTAATGGATAATTACTGGTGATTGAAAGTCAAAGTTGGAAACAAAGAAGTAACGGAGTTGGAAAATATGGCCTTGGTGATAGAGACAATGCCAGTGGTCCCGTGATAGAATTTTGCAAGACCAGAGACCTAGTCATTGAAAATGCCTTTTTTTGACAACGTAAATGGCGACTATACACGTGGACCTTGCCAGAGGGAATACACAGAAATCAAATCTACTACATCTGCTGAAAGAGATGATGGAGAAGCTCAATATCATCAGTCAGAACAAGGCCAGGGGCTAACTGCAGTACGGACAATCAGTTGCTCATATACAAGTTCAAGTTGAAGCTGAAGACATTAAAACAAGTCCACGAGAACCAAAACACAACCTTGAGTATATCCCACCTGAATTTAGAGAAATAAATTTGACACATTGAACAATAGTGACAGAAGACCAGATGAGTTGTAGTATGACATCAAGGACATCACACAAGAAGAAAGCAAAAGGTCATTAAAAAAAAACAGGAAAGAAAGAAAAGACCAAGATTGATGTCAGAAGAGACTCTGAAACTTGCCCTTGAATGTAGAGTAGCTAAAGTGAACAGAAGAAATGATGAAGTAAAAGAGCTGAACAGAAGGTTTTAAAGGGCAGCTCAAGAAGACAAAGTAAAGTATTATAATGAAATGCACAAAGGCCTGGAGTTAGAAAACCAAAAGGGAAAAACACACTCGGCATTTCTCAAACTGAAAGAACTGAAGAAAAAATTCAAGCCTTGAGTTGCAATAGTGAAGGATTCTATGGGCAAAATATCAAATGACTCAGGAAGCATCAAAAAAAGATGGAGGGAATACATAGAGTCACTGTACCAAAAAGAACTGGTTGATGTTCAGCCATTCCAGGAGGTAGCATATGATCAAGACAAGATGGTACTGAAGGAAGAAGTCCAAGCTGCACTGAAGACATTGGTGAAAAACAAGGCTCCAGGAATTGACGGAATACCATTTGAGATGTTTCAACAAATGGATGCAATGCTGGAAGCACTCACTCGTCTCGACCAAGAAATCTACAAGACAGCTACCTGGCCAACTGACTGGAAGAGACCCATATTTGTGCCCATTCCAATGAAAGGTGATCCAACAGAATGCGGAAATTATCAAACAATATTGTTAACATCACATGCAAGTAAAATTTTGCTGAAGATAATTCAAAATGGTTGCAGTAGTACATCATCAGGGAACCGCCAGAAATTTAAGCCAGATTCAGAAGAGGACATGGAATGAGGGATATCATTGCTGATGTCAGATGGATCTTGGCTGAAAGCAGAGAATACCAGAAAGATGTTTACTTATGTTTTACTGATTATGCAAAGGCATTCACCTGCTTAGATCATAACAAATTAAATATAACATTGAGAAGAATGGGAATTCCAGAACACTTAATTGTGCTCATGACAAACCTGTATACAGATCAAGAGGCAGTCATTCAAACAGAACGAGGGGATACTGCATGGCTTAAAATCAGGAAAGGTGTGCATCGAGGTTATATCTTTCACCATACTTACTCAATCTTTATGCTGAGCAAGTAATCCAAAAAGCTGGATATATGAAGAAGAATATGGCATCAGATTTGGAGGAAGGCTCATTAACAACCTGGGTTATGCAGACGACACAACCTTGCTTGCTGGAAGTGAAGAGGACTTGAAGCACTTACTGATGAAAATCGAAGACCACAGCCTTCAGTATGGATTACACCTCAACATAAACAAAACAGAAATCCTCACAGCTGGACCAATAACCAACATCACGATAAATGGAGAAAATATTGAAGTTATCAAGGAGTTCATTTTACTTGAATCTACAATTAATGCCCATGGAAGCAGGAGTCAAGAAATCATACGATGTATTGCATTGGGCAAATCGGCTACAAAAGACCTCTTTAAAACGTTAAAAAGCAAAGATGTCACTTTTGAGGACTAAGGTGCACCTGACCCAAGCCATGGCATTTTCAATTGCCTCATATACATGGAAAGCTGCACAATGAATAAGGAAGACGGAAGAATTGATACCTTTGAATCATGGTATTGGCAAAGAATATTGAATATGCCATGGACTGTCAGAAGAACAAACAAATCTGTCTTGGAAGAAGTACAGCCAGAATGCTCCTTAGAAGGGAGGATGGTGAGACTTTGTCTCATGTATTTTGACATATTATCTGGATGGACCAGTCCCTGGAGAAGGACATCATGTTTGGTAAAGTAGAGAGGCAGTGGAAAAGAGGAAGACCCTCAATGAGATGGCTGACGGAGTAGCTGCATCAACGGGCTCAAGAATAACAACGATGGTGAGGATGGTGCAGGCCCGGAGTAGCATTTTGTTCTGTTGTCCGTAGGGTCGCTGCGAGTCAGAACTGACCTGACAGCACCTAACAACAACATACCTTTTCATAAACTATGCACTCCTAGCCTGGGATGCCCTTCTTGCTCCTAGAACACCTTCGTCAGTAGGTGATGTTCCAGAAATGCCGAGAGCTCCATCTTTTGATGGGAGGGGTAGCATATCGGGGGTGGCTGTCACGGTGTGTCGGCACAGTGTACTTTGCTCTCAGATGTTTTCTCTCTATTCAGGTTCAGAGCTGGAGAAGGATAGGCATCCAGCCTCGTGACCAGGGAGCATTGCTTTGCAATGGGGTGATGAAATCTTGTTAGAGAAAAAGACTTCAGGCAAGGACAAGGTTGCACACCCAAGGTGAGAGAGTCACAAGGAGCAGGTGTCCATTGTCCCCAACATTCGGTTGTTCACCCATTTGCACCTCACTTTGTGTCTACTGAAAACCCTGGTGGCATAGTGGTTAAGAGTTCGGCTGCTAACCGAAAGGTCGGCAGTTTGAATCCACCAGCCTCTCCTTGGAAACCCTATGGGGCAGTTCTACTCTGTCCTATAGGATCGCTATGAGTCGGAATCGACTTGACAGTAACAGGTTTGGTTGCTGTCTACTACCACAAGGAAAAAATGGTAGTGATCTTCCCCTCATTGGCATCTTCACTGAGTGTGTTGGAGGAGATAATTGCTTTGCTTCTTCAAACCCTCTCCCCACAACCCAAGAGGTGGATGGATTTCAGAAAACCAGTACAATCCATTGGCCTTAGCCGCAGCGGCTGCAGGTGGGAGGGTGGGACTGTAGTCAGGGACTGATGCCTGGACCAGCTGTAACTCCCCCTTTACAATGCTTCCCCCCTTGGATCCACCTGCTGTTGGGGAGACCTAGGACCAGGGCCTGGGGGATAACCATCATTTGCTACTCACTTGTTCTGCAAATACATATTAAATCCCTACAATGCCAAACTCACTCGTCCTAAGTTCTGAGATACAATAATGGATAAAACAAAGTCTTTGTCCTTATGGAGCTTACTTAATCATAGGAGGGGATGGAGAGTAAATAAATAAAGACGGGACGTGACAGTTGGAGACCCTGGTGGTAAAAATGGGCAACGGCTCAGCTGCTAATCAAAAGGCTGGAGGTTCAAGTCCACACAGAGATGCCTTGGAAGAAAGGCCTGGCGATCCACTTCCAAACAATAAGCCATTCAAAACCCCAGGGAGCATAGCCCTACTCTGACACACATCGGGTGGCCCTGAGTCAGAGTCGATTCGATGGCACCTGGTTTTGGTTTAGTGTGACAGTTAGTGATGAGTCACAGACTTTAAGGTTAAAGAAAACAAAGCTGAAAAAAAGCAAATACAGATCGAATGGAGCTGGTCATGGGGTTGCTGTTTGAGTTGGAGTTTCAGAAAAAGCTTCTCTGATGCAGTGAAATTCTGGCAGTGTGTGGGGGCAAGGCAGGTGTGACATCTTCAGTTACCTAGGGAAAAAGCTTCCAGGCGGAGTTGGAAATACACACAAAGCACCCAAGACAGCTCCAAGCAGTGTTAATCATAATTTAACTCCATTTTGTCCTCTCACAAGAAGCCCTGGTGGTACAGTGGTTAAGTGCTCCACTGCTACCTGGAAGGTCGGTGATTCGAACCCACCAGCTACTCCGTGGGAGGAAGATGTGGCAGTCGGCTTCGCTAAAGTTTACGGCCTTGGAAACCCTAAGGGGCAGCTCTACTCTGTCCTACAAGGTCGCTAGGAGTCGGGTTTTTCCTCCCATCAGTCGTCAGTTCAGAAACCACAATGGTGCCTTTTTGTGCCCCAGGCTCTCTGCCTCTCTCTACCCAGCACCTCACCATCAACCCTGCTCTGGCCACATGCTGCTGCTCTGTCTCCAGACATGGTGTTCGCAGTATATGATGCCCCTCATGCCTGTAGAGTCACTGCTTCTGCTATTTGGAATCCAGGCAACCCTTCAAGTCCCAGCGCAGGGACACTTCTTGGGCACAATTTTGTCACCTGATGGGGCATGAGCATTGGCCTCAGACTGAGGTTTGAGCATTGAGTCTACCAGTTACCAGCTGCTTGATACTGGGCATTTCACTTAATCCCTCTCTAAGCTTCTGTTTCCTCATATGTAAACTGAGGCTGTTGGGAAAACAAAATGAGACGTTTGCAAAGGGCTTGGCTGAACTCCGGATGCAGAGAGCCCTCAGTAATGGCAGTCATATTATTACTCAACCTTAACCCATCATCTGAAGCTTGAAATTCAGCACTTTGTTTTGTGCAGTCTGAATGTTTGGTAATTATTTAATGAATGTAGGCAGGAGTCGAGGAACAGGAACAAGCTTCGAAAGTCCAAGGGCAATATTTATATTCTTTGGTACAGCCTTCCCCCAACCCTGGAAATGATTCCAATGCAAAGCACATAGAATGCTCTAGAATAAATGTGTGACCGACGGATTGGCTGATTGATTCATTGATCTGGCTCTACCATCAAATAGGAATGACATTTCCTTCAAAGGAAAACTTTAAAGGAAAATAATGGTGTCTTGGGAGAGAGAGAGTATGTTATAGAATTATCAGATAAACATCTGCTCCAGCCAGGAAGAGATATATTGAAAGATTTCATGGGTGCAAATATTTTCAAAAAAGAAACTGCACAGTTTAAGAAAGACCCAGAGGAGGGCGTAACAGGGTTCTCAGAAAAATGGCTCACTCTGCAAATGGATTGTTCTTTTATTTAGGGAGGGCCTAGTTATTTGTGTCCAAAATTTTAAAAACACATTTTACAATTAGATTTAAGACAAATATTTAATGATCTGTCAGGGAAGAGAGGCATGAATAAACAATACGAGACTAGTAGAACTTTCTTGGAAACCCTGGTGGCATAGTGGTTAAGAGCTACGGCTGCTAACCAAGAGGTTGGCAGTTCAAATCCACCAGGTGCTCCTTGGAAACCCTACAGGGCAGTTCTACTCTGTCCTACAGGGTTGGAATTGACTTGACGGCACCTGTTTTTTAAGAACTTTCCTACACAGAAACCTCAAAGTAGAACCTGTATCTATGTCTGTATCATCTGTCAGCTAACTATATCATCCGTTTATCTGTCTGTCTGTCTATCTGTCTATGTATCTACTGTAGTAGCCAATTACTTGAAGAGAAAGCTTCAGGGGAAAGAGAACCAGTTTAGTTTATTGATAAGAAGCCAAGCTGTTGCTGGGAAGGATGGTTTGTGAGCTAATCACACAGATGACCTCAGAGTCATCGTACCAGACAGTGCCTGAAACCAAGCATGATGCTGTCTCGCATCTGTATAACCTGCACACAACCAAATCCGGTCCCCTACCGAAACGTCTCTATTTCTCACACACCCGGCCCTTTCTCCACCAGCAGAGAACTGCCACGGCTGTTTTCCCTCCGTGGGATTCTCGAGTCCATCATTTCAGTCCCCTTCTTTAGCGAAACAGACACAAGCCCTGCTCAGCAGGAAGGCACCAGAAAGCAGGGCCTTCTCCCAGTGCTTACCGACACACTTCTCAATCATCCTTCAACAAAACAGTGAAACAGGAAAGAAAATCTGTACCTGATGAGATCCCTGACTTCTTCAGGAGAACCTAAAGCCGAATATTTACAAAGCAACTCGGCTTCATCTGCTGGGAGTTTCTCCGATCCCAATCTGCCTCAGATAGCAGCTCTAAGTTTGAGCTCTGAATAGAGGCTGTGTTATTTTAACCACGAGATTTCCAGTCAGTAGGGAGGAGAGATGGAAATGAGGCACCCTGGCAAGAGAAAGCGCACATCCACCTCAAGTGGAAGGAGCTCCTCCTCCGGGCTGATGGAAGAGCTTGGGGAGATCTGAAGAACCCTCAAACCGACTTTTCCTAAACTAGATGTTAAATAACTGTGGAAAATTCCAAAGGCGTAAGATAAGACACTTATGGTCTTTTCTAAAAAAAGACACGTTGGAATGCTCCGTCAGATACTGTCTGAAGGGAGGCTTGGCACTGAATGGGGCCAACTGGCCTGTGGAGCCCTTTGCCTTCGGTCAGGAGAAAGTGACACCTGTAGACAGCTTTGCTCCTGGGAGACAGAGCCTTTGGGGGGTTAAAAACAAACAAAGAAACACCAAGGAGGGTGACCAAGTAAAACGTTTTGTGTAAAAATAAAACAGCATTGTGAGAATCCATATGAAGTTATAGGGTAAGTATGGTGAAGGCATAATTATTCTGGAATATGTTGTGTGTGCGTGCGTGCGCGTGTGCCTGCGTGCGTGTGTGTGAGTACGTGTGTGTGCGTGTGTGCGCATGTGTGCGTGTGTGCCTGCGCGTGCATGCGTGTGTGCGTGCGTGCGTGTGTGCGTGTGTGTGTGTGTGTGTGTGTATATGTGTGTGGTCCTCACCTCCCAAACAACTAAAAATCAAAGGCCCAGCCTCAGCCTGGACCAGTTGGAGATCCTCCCCCTCTGTAATCTGGCAAATACAAACGCAGCCTTTGGACTTGGAGGAGGAGAATAATTTATCACACAAAGAATCAACAGCAAGAAGGAAAGCTGCTGAACTGGCCAACGGTCCTTTATGGCCAACCTTCAGGGATGCCAGAGGGGTTTAACTCCACTTTTGGAAACACTCAGCACTGTTCCTATTAATCAGGGTCATAACTCAGTGCTACAGAGTCTTTCATCTCAGAGGGGCTCAAGGTGTTCTTGCACCGAGTATAAATCATCATGTGCACAGGCACCTGGCGGAGGAAATACAGTGCCGGCCTAGCAGCAGCTGGTAACAGCTCGCAGTCAGCCTGGAGCCACGGTTTGGACGGCAGGATGGGCGCGGGAGGCACTCTGCAGGGAAGGATGAATGGGGCCTGTCCTCTGAAGTTGGCGCCTCTCCTCCACCAGCCTAGAAGTGGCCTCCATTTTCCGCTTCTCATTTTTCTTCCTGAGTCACCCTATGCCCTCACAACAGCGGCTTCTTCCCCTCACGCCAACCTCCTCCCTCTGCCACACAAACATCCACACACATCCCCCAACACCCACACCCATACAAACTCAGCAAGTGTACTCAGGAAAGGACCTGGTAAATAAAGGGTTCATGATGACTGTGTGTTCAAATTTGATCCTGTAGAGCAGGGGCTGGCAAACCACAGCCCTCAGGCCAAATCCAGCTTGCTCCCTGTTGTTGTAAATAAAGTATTATTGGAACATAGCCATGATTATTCATTTATGTGTTATCTATGGCTGCTTTTGCATGACAACAGCAGACGGGAGTAAATGGGACAGAGACAATATGTATGGCTTGCAAAGTCTACAATATTTACTACCTGGTCCTTTGCAGGGAAAATTTGCCAATCCCTGTTTGTTTTTGCATTTCTTCCTTTTTTTTTTTTTACAGGGGTGGAAGGAGCAAGGAGACTCTTTGGATAATCCCTAAAGATCAAACTTTGGGAGAAACGTCTCATACCACCTACCCCACATTCAGCCCTAAGTCTCCAATTCCCTGATTCCGTCATCAGAGGAATTTCTTTACTTCTGTACCCTCCATTCCTGTCTAGCCACACTGACCAGCTTACCCTTTACCCTCAAGACCTTACCATGGCTGCGTCCAACTGGTTTCTCAAATAGAAGCCTTGGAGGCTCCCTCTCGGCCTTTCTTTATCACCCTAAATGCACCTGGTTTTTGACAAGGTTAGCTGTTCCCTCCTGCAGGCTGTCTTCATAACTTGTTCATTCTTGTAGTTCTTACCTTAGATATACCCCAATTATCTCTTTATACGTCTGCCTTTTTTACTAGACTGTGAGTTTCCTGAGAGCCAAGTCTTGGCCCTTGGTGGGCTGCCTTCACATCCTTTGGACAGCTCGTTACCTAATTTTTAATTTGGGGAAGAAGAAGCTTATTGCAGAAATATATACCAACAGCAGTTAGAAAAAGACAATCTTTCCAACAATAAAGCAGTCAGGAGGCTGTTGAGGGGTCTGGCATTGGGTGGGAGAGAGACTGGATGCCCTCTGAGTTCCTTTCTAACTCTGAGGGTTGATGATAGCCTAAGTCCTTGTGCGTGACCCCATCAGAAGACAATGCCATCACATGGCCAAGGAATACAGGTCTGTACCCATCAGATCCAAGGGAATCAATATAGGGCCACATGTGACAAGTGGCATTGGCATTCCAGCATCAGTGCCACCGCTCCCCTTACTTGTATCCTTCTTGGGGTCCCAACCAAGTGCAGCAACATATTGTTATTGTACCACAACTGGTATCGTGAGCAAAGTTGGTAGTGTGGGTATACTGTGAGTTTATCACGTTTGAAGCTATCCAGCCTAATGTGAGCAGGTCCTCTTGTGAATTTGGACTTCCTATGCTGAGTCCCACTCCCCCATGGTAGAAGCCAGCACGCTCACCTCCTGCATAGTAGGAGCCAGCACCCTCTCCTCTAGCTGCTGGACAGTGGGGCACAGGCTTGTCATAGGTGGTGCAGTCGGATGGGCTGCAAGAGCCTTTGTTCAACCCAGAGTGAAAACCATGAGGAGGCAGGAAGGGGGTAGAATCCACTTTACGGGACAGTAGGGCCACATGGCAGAGAGACATCAAGCTTTTTGTCTTAGTGTCCCAAGCGGACTGCCTGCCACGTGAGTCTCCATGCCTGGGCCTGACTCGGCTTCTATAGGTGGGCTGCAGTGTGACTTGTATTTTGCTCCTGGTTGTGTAGCTTCCCTGGGTGGTGCAAATGGTTTGCGCTCATCTACTAACCTAAAGATTGGCAGTTCAAACCCACGCTGAGGTGCAAGTGAAGAAAGCCCTGGTGATCTGCTTTTGTGACGATTACAGCCAAGAAAACCCTATGGAGCAGGTCTACTCTGTAACACACAGGGTCCGCATGAGTCAGAATCTATTCACCTTCAATGGGTTTGGATGCCCTAACTCTGGTTTCCTTGGAGTCTGTGACCTACTGATGCCCCTTAATAAATTATTTTTTGGCTTAAGCGAGCTAGAGGCACCATTTGCAACTAAGAACCAAGATGTACACGGCTGACATGGGTACTTAAAATGAGACCGTTAAGTTCCCTTTGCTTTCTTGCCCTGGTGCTATTTTCTTTCTTGCCTCAGTGCTACTTTGAATGAATATTTGGCAAGGCGATTTTGTGCAGATCCTTAGCTCATTTCCCTTTGGACTCAGCCCTCATTCCTCCTTTGCTTTGTGTCATGGCGCTGGAGAAGGTGGGGGGTTGGTGTAGGGGGAGAGAGAACTGGTTTCTGCAGGTTGGGTTTTGCAGGCTCTTCAGTCGCCTGGTTTCCATCTGGGTTCAGTTAACAGGAGTCACTGGTAGGACACTGAAAAGCGGGAGGGAAGCAGGAAGAAGCCAAGGTATTTCTCCCTTCCCTCTGCCTAGGGTGGTGTCTCCAGGAGGACTCTACCTCCTCCTCTGTGGACCAGCTTCTCCCAGGTGATTCTGCCCTGTGTCCTTCAGCCTAGGCATAGTGGTGGCTCCCCGTCATGGCTGATCTCTCAATGGCCTCACCATCCCTGTGGAGAGTCTCAGTGACTCCTGTCTGTGCAACTGATTCGCTGCACTAAGTATCCTCGACTTGAAATGCTCAGGGTGGTTCTCATTCTCTTGATCGGATCCTGCTTGGTATCGCTGTCCACACCGTGTGTACTTTAGGTCAAAGACACACCACACACCCGTGGGCTGAAGGTGGGAATCTCTGGGCAGAGGCTTCACCCTGTTTGGTAGAATTCCTCTTGTTGCTTTTGGGACAAGACTACTATCTAGAAAGTTGCCCACAATGAGGCAAGTGTTATGAAGCCAGCTACGTAACTCTTCTGGCCTTTGCAGAGAACAAGAAACCGTGTTGAAAAGAGACTTGTTATTAGAAAAAGTCATGATTAGAAACAGCAGCTAAACCCTTGCCTCACTGACCAGAAGATTCCACAAGGAATAATGAAAGACGAAGCAGAGATGGGTCAGTGAAGTGTGATAGATATTCAGCTTGCTGGGAATCTATAAAATTTTGCCTGGCTTTTTTATGAATAGAAAAAACGGCCAATACTTTCCCTCTAATTAAAAAAACAAACAAACAAATAACCACTATATGTGCAAGGATATTTATTATGGCTTTAGTTATTAAAATAAATCTAAATGTCCAACCGTAAGGAAATTATGTTTTTCATCAAGATATCTTTTACCCGATGGAATTGTTTACAACCAGTTGTTGCTGTTGTGTGTAGCAAAGATAATTTGTTTTCTTTTTATGCACACACTGGCACTTTGTTGAATTCATTTATAGACAGATGTGTGTGTGCCAACTGCTATAAATGGGGGGAAGGGTCACCAGGCCAGGATGCAGGGCCAGCAGTGGAGGGTTGGAGGGCTCGGGCTGCAGCAACGCGCTGTGTCTGGTAGCCCCCAAGTTTCTCTGCCATCTGTGAAATTACTTCAATAGTTCTCACTGAGCCAGTGACAAAAAGAATGATTGACCTGAGGGTCAGTAGGAGGCCAAAGACCAGGGTGCAGATGTTCAGGCTCTCGGTGGAGGCGTAGCTCCGGGCCCTGTCACATTGCCCACCCTCTTCTGGTCCCTAGACTTCATGGAGTAGGCAAACGTCATGAGACCCAGGCAGCAGCAGTTCAGGAAGAGTATGTTGAATAGGAACCAGACAACATGGTTGGGCGTGGAGGTCTCGAACGAGAAGCGGACAGCATACAGACGAGCAGCCCCTCTGGCTCGAAAGCTGTGTGGCAGAGATGATGACCTTAACGCACACTTCACTTTGTGTTGTGACTGAGAGACTTAAACAGGACAGTTACATAACATGCTGCCCCTCCCCTCCAGCTTCTGGAGACTGTCCTGGTGGGTATAGATCGTTTCACACAAGCCCTCCACCTGGCGTCGTGGGTGAGGGCCATGATGGGAGCCTACCTTCTGCCAGTCTCCCCCTGGCCAGGTAGGTCCATTTAGGTGGGCAGTAAGCTTATGCTACATGGGCTGCTCATTAGCATCATAGCTGAGGCGACCAGTAGCAGAGATAATCTGAAGGTGATGCAGCAGCTTGGGGAACGTGTCTGACAGTGTTAAATAAATAAAAATAGCAGAATCAGATAATGTATCCATGTCAGCCATTAAGAAATCCCAAAGAGCTGTGGACAAGTTGGAAGAAGTATGGGAAAATGATGAGTTGGTTTGTTAAGGTGATAGGATGTGTTATGGGTTGGATTGTGTCCTCCAAAAAACATGTTGGAGTCTTAACCCCTATACCTGTGGATGTGGCCTTGTTTGGAAATAGGGTCTTTGAAGATGGTATCAGTGAAGTTCATAGGGAGGCATATTGGAGTCGAGTGGGTCCTGATCTGATCTGAATGGTATCCTGATAAGAGAAGAGGCACAGAGACAGATGATGCATCTGCGAGCTAAGGAACTCCTGGGCTACCCAGAAACCGGAAGAGACAAGAAAGGATCTTCCCCTAAAGTCTTTGCAGGGTGGATGGCCCGGCTGACGTGGTCTAGCCTCTAAAACCAAGACAATGAATTGCAGTTCTTATAAACCACCCGGTTTGTGGAATTTTGGGAGAGTAGCCCGAGAAAACCAAGACAGGATGATAGGTGAATTCTTTTTTTATCAAACTGCCTTTGTTTTTATAATAATGTTGTTTGTATGATAAATATCCTTTCCTTTCTTTTTCCTTCCTATCCAGGGTAGTGGAAGATCAAGGGATGGTGGGAAGAAGACAGGCAGGGCTGAGAGCAGCCGACCGCCAGGATTTCGGGACCCATTAAAGGGGCCTGGAGATAGCAGACAAGTACTAAGAGGAATAAGATGAGAAATACTGAGCTACCAGAGAGAGTGGAAATTTTGTGATATCAGGACGTAAGTAGAAATGGGAAACACGTAAGATTTTAAACTGGAGCGAAGTAATATGCTGTAGCTTCCATTTTTAGTCCTTGTCATATACTTCCACATCCATTCTCATCAAATCAGCACAGTAGAAGGGGGAGCTCCTTTCCTGCCACAATTAACAGATGAAGAAACTGAAGTTAAGAGATGCTAAGTGACCTGCTCAAATGTACCCAGCTAGCAAAGACAGAGCCAACAGTTGCTTCTAACAACCAACATGGTTGTTGATCAAAACAAAAGCCCGCAATGACCAGAGAGGTTTCTTTCCTCGTACAGGCTCCAGACTGCCTCCTAAGTCGCCTTCAGCTGTTTTGGCAGGACAGAGCCCTGTGTGCTTGCTCTTCTCCCGTGATAAACGCTGTTTCTGAAATGGGATTTTCTTATCTGTCATTGGGCAAGCTTCCTGTCTGCTGTAGTCGGCTCACAGCCTGTCTGTTGATTCCCAGGACTGCTTAAGACCAGTCCACGATGGGCATCAGCTACTTTCAGGACAGGCTACC
This sequence comes from Dugong dugon, assembly GCA_030035585.1. Classification (NCBI taxonomy): domain Eukaryota; kingdom Metazoa; phylum Chordata; class Mammalia; order Sirenia; family Dugongidae; genus Dugong; species Dugong dugon. The sequence continues at coordinate 189,741,076 of CM057465.1, forward strand.
CACAACCCGCCTGCAAGAGACAGATGATGACAGGATCCGCCTCACAGGGCCGTCATGGGAATGCTGTTTTTTACGACTGTATGTGTAGGTTTTAGCACAATGCCTGGCACATATAAAGTTGGTTGGCTAACTGATGGAAACCCTGCTGGTGTAGTGGTTCAGAACTACGGCTGCTAACCAAAAGGTCGGCCATTCAAATCTACCAAGCGCTCCTTGGAAACTCTATGCAGCAGTTCTGCTCTGTGCTGTAGGGTGTCTATGAGTCAGAATTGACTCGATGACAACAGGTGTCTTTTGTTTTTTTTTGGCTAACTGATAGTAGGAGTCCTACTAGTAGTCAAAATAGGAATAGCAGCACTGGCTAAGGGGTAGGGTTCAAAATAGCCTCATGACAACATTTCCTTCAGAAATTAGGACCAAGAGGAAAGCTTCTTCCTTATTCTCCCATTAAATTATTTAATTTCTAGTTCTAAGTAAACAGTGTGCTTCCCTTTTAGCTCCAACTACAAAAAGACTCACTTAGTCCAGCTTCTCTTAGTTTTTTTTTTTTTGTCTGCCCCATTCCTCATCCTCTTTCTGTTTTGCTTCCTATATTTGGTCGTGGAAGTGATTCGACGTCACATCTGTTTAGGAAGAAGATGGGACTCAAATTGGTTGATTGCAAAATAAATTAGGTAATTACTATAAATAGCTCAGCGGACTGGATAGCCATCTGACTTGTCTCCCTGTTAAACTGAAAATCAAGGAACTGACAGTGTTTACATACTGAAGAAAAACACCTAGTAAGTACTATCAATTTCGTTACTGCTCTAGAAATGACTTCACCAGTACAAGGATTAACCTTAATGAAGAAAGTATGTTTTCTTAAATTTCTCATGTATCTTGCTATTGTTGTAAGTTGCTGTTGAGTGGGCTCTGAATCACAGTGACATTTGTAAAGCAGAATGTTGCTTGATCCTGTGCCATCTGGTGACAGATCACCACCCGTCTGTCAGTCTATCACACTGTGACCGCTTGTGTGTTGCTGTGATACTGGACACCCCACCACTGGTATTCAAATACCAGCAGAGTCACTCTTGGTAGATAGGCTTCAGTGGAGTTTCCAGGCTAAGACTGAGTAGGAAGAAAGTCCTGGCGATCTACTTCTGAAAATCAGCCAGTGAAAACTCACTTATGTTCCTCCCTAATAAAACAGGCTCACACTTCATTGGTGAAGAATCCTAATGTGTGTGTGTTTCTTCTCTTGGCTACGCTCTGCCTATATTTCAAGACCAAAGGGTTATCTTACCATTTGGGAGATGTTTACTGAGCACTTGTTATATGTCAGGCCTTGTGCAATGATAGGTTTTCCAGAAAATGTCATAGTCCTCAGTGACCAAGTCTTCTTCCAAAGTCTGAGGGCAGTTAGTACCTGGTATCGTTTGGTGCTTGGTATCTGCTGTCTGGTTTTGTACATTGCTTTTTTTATGAGAGGTGTTCTGTCTCTCCCATCAGAGTATGGTCCTCCCTAGAGCAAGGAGCTTATCTTACTCATCTTTGAAGACCCACTGCCTGCCTAGCACATTGCCCTACACATATTAGATTATCAATAAATAGTTTTATGAAGACTGATATCATGTCATTTAGGTAATTGAAAATAAAACAAGTGGATATGGCATAGGAAAATTGATGCCCCAGGCTCAGAGAAATCAGTCGTGTGGACTTAATAAAACACGCCCAAGGTCTAAGCATTAGGGACTGAAGAGACAGTCTAGGCCAAAGACTAGTAAGGCCTCAGGCAACTGTCACGGCAAAGTTGGCTGTGTGGGTCTAAGGTGGGAGCCCACACCTTAGACTCGTTGCTGTTAGGTCTAAGGCGGGAGCCCACGCCCAGACTCGTTGCTGTTAGGTCTAAGGCAGGAGCCCACGCCCAGACTCGTTGCTGTTAGGTCTAAGGCGGGAGCCCACGCCCAGACTCGTTGCTGTTAGCTGCTGGCAAGAGAACACTTGACCCACAGTGCTGTCGTGTACAACAGAACCAAATGCTACCCAGTCCTTCGCCATCCCCATGATTGACTGTGGATTGAACCATTGTGATCCATACGGTTTTCACTGGCTGATTTTTGGAAGTAGATCACCAGGCCTTTCTTTCTAGACCATCTTAGTCTGGAAGTCCAGACCACAGCTGAATAAAAGAATGGGCACCCAGCCCAACACCACACTTAAACAGGCAATGCCTAGAAAAGCATGATGAATGTGGCAATGACAGCATCCAAGGCTTAGACTTTCTGGGAATGGAGAGGTGTCGTGAACAATACCATCACTAAGCACCAGACTGAGTATAATTTGTCCTGTATGTTAGCCGAGGCAGAGCCATGTTAAAGGTAGGAGGGATGGGAAATGATAGTTGCCAAGGCAAAGGTTATCTCAACGAGAAATTGATTAACTGGTCAGAGCAGTGGAATTTAGTTTAGAGGTGGATGTGATGCAGGATATGAAAGTAAGTAAATACATGAATAGTCGCAGAGAGCCATTATCTCAGTGCCAACAGCGCCATTGCTGCCAAGCGCTCCTGTGGGCTTCGGTCGTGTGGACTGCAGACTCTGCCTCTTAGGAAGGAAGCTTTCTCGTCTGGTGGGTCCAAGCCTAAGCCCCATCAGCTCTACCATCGAAGTACCAAGAACTTGACTGACACAAACTCCTCTTGGATCTTCTCGGTAGTTCTCAGACTTGACCTATCATCACACTTAGTTCTTGCAATCTTTTTAAAGAAGCAGATTCTTGGGGCCTCACTTCCAGAGATTTGATTCAGTAGATCACTCAAAAGGGGACATTGATGGTTCAGTGGTAGAATTCTCGCCTTCTATGCTGGAGATCTGTGTTCGATCCTCCACCAATGTACCTCATGCACAGCCACCACCCTTCTGTCAGTGGAGACTGGCGAGTTGCTGTAATGCTGAGCAGGTTTCAGTGGAGCTTCCAGACTAAGGCAGACCAGGAAGGAAGGCTTGGCAATCTACCTCTGAAAATCAGTCAGTGAAAACCCTATGGATGTCAACCTTCCCATCAACGACCAATCATGGGGATGGCACACAGCCAGGTAGCACTTTGTTCCATTGTGCATTGGGTCACTATGAGTCAGGGGCCGACTCAGTGACAGCTAACAACAACAGTAACAACAGGTCTTTAAAAACACTCCCCAGCTGATTCTGGAGGTGGGGTGGATCTGGGACGCCCGGGTCTAGAGCTCCTTCTCCTACCCTACACTGCTCCAGGCACTAAGGGCTGGGAAGGAAGGGTCATTCGTGGTTCACTCTCAATGATGAGCAGCTGGGAAAACAACGCTTACACACAGGAACAGAGAGAATAATGACAGTGGGAAAGCAGAGCTCAGGGTGGTTTCAGCGCTGCCTAAGATGCCCCTGGACTGGGGAAGGGGCAGGGCATCCCTAGCAAGAAAACAGCATTAGCAAAGCCACGGGAAAGAGAGCCAGGAGACCGGGCTGCAGGTACATACATGGGAGTAGATGGAAACAAATCTGATTTATGGATAGTTAGCAAGTGGCTATATACTTCTCTTTGAACAGCACTACTCACAGACAGTGTTCGTCTGGAAAGTGTGACTTGAGCCAATAATTCTCAACCAATTTGGAGTTATAAGACACTGTAATTTTTGGTTTGATTTCACAATGTCCCACTTTCCCCTTCCATATCTCTCCAAAGAGATCATCAGAATGGCATCCAGGCCCTAAGCACATCAAGTTTTTCCTTTGTGAGACTTTGCAAATGCTTCTTGAGACTTTCCAATCCTACAGGAAAATAACATGTTGGTTAAAATTCTAAGATCTGCATTTCCATGTGGACACACACCACATGAGAGAAGTCACATTCAGAGATACTTCACAGCCATGTCCATGTGGGAAAAGGAGAGAGAGGAAACCAATCAGGCCATTACCGTGGGACCTAGCCTATTCCTGGAGGCACCTAAATTGTTGGCAGCAACTTTGGAAATTTGTCACATATCAGGCTGAGTACTGGGCTGTAGAGTCAAATGTTCTACTTCAAGGCGCTCCCTGTTTTACTTATGAGATTCAAGGATGAGTCCAAATTTGGGTGTGTGGCTAGCACCTGGGACAGGCTCAAAAAGATCACGAAATTCGGAAATGGTGAATGGCAAGTAGAGGAAGGTAGTAAGACACTGAAGAAGGTCCAAGAATGGTCTCCTCAGGTGAGATATAAGAGTCATGTATTAGAATCTTAGAAAACAAGCATGACACTAGACTAAGCAGGAATGAAATAGGCCATAGTTATGAAGTCACCTCTCCCTCACCTGTCATCAGCAAGCATTGTCATCATTTACTCATTTCAGTTCTGGCTCTGATTTTTAAGAAAACAAGAAAGCAAGAAGAAGAACAACTCAAGTAGGCAATAGAAATGAGCCCCCGAGAAAAGCTGAAGGATCCCACTTCTTTTCAGGAGAAGCAAAGCCAGCAGAGGGATTTAATAGAGCATTCAAATACAGGAAAGTTATTTTAAGGAGAAAAGCACTTCTCTATCTTGGAGCAGCTTAAATGAGAGGAAATGGCTGTAATTTCAAGAAGAGAGGTTAACTTACTTATAAGGAAAGCTTTCTGACTGCAAGAGTTGTTACAGCTCAGATAACTGAGGAGTTGGTGGAGTTGCTCTCTTAGAGACCTTTAAGATGAAGAGACACAGCCTTTTGTCTGGAGTGGGGAGAGAAGAAGAGGCGGGGGGATTACACCCTTCCTAGCCTAGCAATTCAGGCTGTGCTCTGCAGAGCGAGGAAGGTGATTTGCCAACGGCCACAGCAGCAACCCTCATTGAAGGCCTGCCGTGAGCCTTTACAACTCTGCTCACTGTATATACCAACTCGTTTCGTCCTCACGAAATCCCCGTGAGGCAAGTAAATATTATTAACATCTGCATATTACAGAGAAGGGAACTGAGGCACACTGAGGTCAAGGCACTCTTTCAAGACCACACCGTGACGAGAGGCAGAACCAGGTCTGGGGCCCAGCAGCCAGTTTCTCAGTGCCCTGGGCTTCCCCACCACTAGGTCCTGTATCTCCCTTTTAGTTCTAAGAAAGCAATACTCATCCTTTTCTCTCACTCACTGCTCTTCTGGGAGGCAAGAATAAGACATTGGAGTGCTTTATTTGAACTCCAGCCTCCTCTTCACAAATTCTAAAACTCGGGCTTGAGAAAAGAATTCTCTTAAAGACCAGGCCCTTTCCCAGGGTCTTTCTGCCTCTACCCACTCAGTCAGCAGGTAACAGCTGTGCAACCCAGGACACTGCAGGGCTTCGGGGGACGGGGACCAATGGCTCGGGGCTTTCAGGCCACTTCTTGGCCCCAGTTCAGAATCCACTTCCAGTTAAGAGGGGTTCAATTCCTTTATTCTGCCTTCTTCCAAAAAGGATTCAAGGCAGCTCAAGGCTAAAATCCATTCTTAGTTCCAAGGAAACCAATATCTCTGCTACTCTCAGCCACTAAAAAAACTTTCTGATATTTTTACCCAGTGTTAACCAGATGCTGCCTGAAAAAGTCAGCTCTCCTCCAGTTTCCAGTACAATCAAACAAATTAAACAGAAGAACAAAAACACTCTTATTTTGGTCACTGCTGGGAGGTGGCCTTAATCTACTGAAGGAAGGCTATTTCTGGTTGGGAAGGGATGGGAAAGAAGGAAGAAATTATGAAAAAGAACTTTGCGCCCCAACTATTAAGGCCAGTTTCTCTCAACCAAAAAGAAATGGGAAATTGATTGTAGGTTCCATGGCTTTCTGGAGAGTTCTGGAAAATGAAATCTCGGGAAGTGAATGTCCAGCTTTTAGTCAAGGCTCCTCTTAACTTGGACCATAATAACCTGGTTCCAGGGTGCCTGTGATGGTCTGTAATTCTGAGGGTTTTATTTCTGACATGAGCTCTACTCAGAAGAAAACTATTCATAGTTCAGCAGCATTTGGTATTTGGGGTTTTCACCTCTGTACCCCTCAGCCTTGTCTGAAGTGACTTTGCTCAGGTCTGGTCCATGTGGAAATCTGTCTTGCAGCTCTTATTTCAGGAAAACCAGTCACATAGACCAAGGCCCTATTCTGCTCTGGCCCTCTCCCACCTTCCATCTGCTCCACAGGGCAAGGTTAGTCCAGTCATTGGAAGGCTGCTGTATTAGTTTCTTAGGGCTGCCGTAACAAAAGCCATATATAGGGTGACTTGTAAGAACAGATATGTATTCTCTCACAATTCTGGAGGCTAGGAGTCCAAACCAAGGTATTAGCCATGTTGATTCCTCCTGAAGGCTCGGAGGGAGTCTGTTCCGCGCCTCTATCAGCTTCTGGTGGCTCCAGGCATTCCAGGGCTTACAGCTTCAGTGTCACATGGTGTTCCTCCTCTGCCCTCTGTCTCTGTGCATGTTCTCCTCTTTTATGAGGACACCAGTTAGATAGGATCAGGACCCAACTTACTCCAGCATGAGTTCGTGTTAACCTGACTGGTAAAGTCTTCAAAGACTGTATTTGAAAACAAGGTCACATTCACAGGCACTGAGGGTTAGAACTTCAATATGTCTTTTTAGGAAACACAATTCAATCCATAATAGCCCCTTGTCTTAGTCTTCTAGTGCTGCTATAACAGAAATACCACAAGTGGATGGCTTTAACAGAGAGAAATTTATTTTCTCACAGTTGAGTAGGCTACAAGTCCAAATTCAAGGCATCAGCTTCAGGAGAAGGCTTTCTCTCTCTGTTGGCTCTGGAGGAAGGTCCTTGTGAAGCATCAGCCTTCCCTTGGTCTGGGAGCATCTCAGCACAGGAATTTTCAGGTCCAAAGGACGCGCTCTGCTTCCGGCACTGTTTTCTTGGTGGTGGGAGGTACCCCCCCTCCCTCGCTTCCCTTTCCTTTTTATCTCTTGGGAGATAAAACGTGGTGCAGCCCACACCCCAGGGAAACGCCTTTTACATTGGATCAGGGAGGTGATCTGGGCAAGGGTGGTGTTATAATCTCACTCTAATCTTCTTTCACAAAAAATTACAATCACAAAATGGAGGACAACCACACAATACTGAGAATCATGGCCTAACCAAGTTGACATATATTTTTGGGGGACAGAATTCTATCCACATCCTCAAGTCCTAGATCCTGCCTAAAGGACGAGTAAGACCACCCATGATTCTGAGTAAAGGTCCCTGTGAGAGTCCAGCAGAGGGAGGCAGGGACCCCGGCTCACCTGACACGCAGGTCCACCAGTACCTTCACATCACTGACACCAGAGCTACACACCCTGTGGTAAGTCACCTCCACGTGAGCTGGCAAGGAGCCTCTCTGCAGTGGTCTCCACTCAGAGATGACCCAGAATCCACTGTTTTGACATGTCTGAAGGAAGGTGGCAGCCAGACAGGTCTGCTCACACTGTAGGAAGCAGGACTAACGGCAATTCATCCTATGTGACCATCAAATAAGCTCAGGATTGGATTCTGAACAATTTAACAAAACAGGTGGAGAGAAGGGATGAGGGCAGCAAGAAGCCTAAAAGAGAAACAGGCAATGTAGTAAACTGTTGTGACCCTATGTTCTAACGCCGATGGCTCTTAACATTTTGAGGGTCACCAACCCTTTGAGAATCACTGATGTTATAGATCCTTTTCCCAGAAAAAAGCCCAGCACACACTACCCATGAAATTTTGCATTCGGTTTCAAGAGATTTTTCATGGACACCCTGAAGCCCAGTTGGGAACATGGATGAGAACCCCAGTGAAGAATCCCTGCCCCGTGGGTCAGACACAGTGTCCCCGTGGAGGGAGGCAGAGTGTTGGGGCTGGCTCTGTCAGGACGCCTTCCTCTAGTGCTTACTTCTGGGTCTGAGAGGAGCTCGAATGCCCTGATTTTGAAGACAGACCTAGACTGGATTCAGGCTCACATTAAGTCAATGTACGACGTTAGCCAAGGTGCTCAACCTCGCTGAACCTCAGTTCCCTCGTCTGAAAAATGGGGATGATAATAGTACACATATCGTGGATTATTTTGAAGATTTGAAAGCACACACAAAATGTTTAACATAAAACAAAACAAAACACTTGGAAATGAGGTAACTCCGGACTCATAGCAACCCCATGTGTTTCAGGGTAGAACTGCACTCCCATATGGATTTCAATGGCTGTGATCTTTTGGAAATAGATCGCCAGGGCTTTCTTCCGAGACATCTCCTGGTGGATTCAACTGACAGCTTTTCAGTTAGCAGCCGAGCACTTAGCCGTTTGCACCACCCAGCATATTAAATGTTCAGAATATATCAGCTAGGAGTAGGTTCAGCAATAATTCACATCATCTACATGGTGGTCATTAAAGGGTCGTGCTTTGAGATGAAAAGACACTGTCTTTGGCAGGCGGCTCCAGGAGAGGACAGGAACCATTCTGCTAACTTTCCTGCAGGTCTGCCCATCTGTCACAACCTCTTGGCGCTGTTCTGTGAGGGAATAGGGGCTGGCGCCCTTCTGCGAGGGAATAGCCCTTCTGCGAGAGAATAGCAGCTGTAGAGCAATAAGCACGTGTCCTCTGAAGAGACCCAAAAGAACAAAAACCAAACCCGTGGCCGTCAAGTTGATTCCGACACAAAGTGACCCTACAGGACAGAATAGAACTGCCCCATAGGTTTTCCAAGACTGTCATCTTTATGGAAGCAGACTACCACATCTTTCTCCCACAGAGCAGCTGGTGGGTTTGAACTGCCAATCTTTTGGTTAGCAGTCAAGAGCTTCAACCTCTGTGCCCCAGAAGTGTGTAAAGAAACCTCAAATCCAGGGGCAACAAAGAATTCAGTTACATGACAGGTAATACACTGATACCATAGAGTTGCAGAGAACCTCACTATAATCCCACTTTGCAATCTGCCAGGAGGCCAAATTAAAAGGGAAAATGTGCGTAATGAGATTCCTCTTGGCATTTGGGAACTGCCTCTGAGGGCACCCTGAGTCTCATACCAAGTCTCAGTCACCAAAACAACCCTATCTCCAAGGAGTGAGGATTTCCGCAGTTACAGCCCAGCGCGTTGCCATTTCTAAACTGCTTCATTGACAACATCTATCCAAACAATCTGTGTTCTTCCTTTCCCTCTTTATCTGCAAGGCAGTCAAGGGGCAGGGAGTCAACAGGGAAGGTGGAGAGGGAAGACAGAGGAGGGGGCAGGGAGGGAGAAGAGACGAGGACACCCTTCCCGCCTCACAGCTTTTGTCTAGAATGTTCATTTGGTTAAGTTTGAGACTAGGTAGGATTTTGTGGAGTCCCTGGATGGCACAATGGCTAAATGCTCAGCTGCTAACTGAAAGGTTAGTGGTTTGAATCCACCCAGCAGCTCCACAGGAGAAAGACCTGGTGATCTGCTCCCTTAAAGACTGCAGCTAAGAAAACCCTATGGGGCAGTTCTACTCTGTCACATGAGGTCACTGTGAGTTGAAAATTGACATAAGGGCACCTAACAACAACAACAGAGGCACCTCAGAAGAAAGGCCTGGCAATTGGCTTCCTAAAGGTCACAGTCAAGAAAACCCTATGGAGCAGGTCTACTTCGTAACACACCGGGTTGCTATGAGTCAGAAGGGACTCAACAGTGACTGGTTACACGTTATGATTTTGTACCTTTGGTTTTCTAGCTGCAGATTCAGCAGTGAAATCCTTGGAGTATATCTTCACCACCCATCTGTCAGTTGTTGTACTGTGGTGGCTTACGTGTTGCTGTGATGCTGGAAGCTGTGCCACTTGTATTTCAAATACAAGCAGGGTCACCCATGGTGGACAGGTTTCAGCAGAGCTTCCACACTAAGACACACTAGGAAGAAAGGCCTGTCAATCTAATTCCAAAAATTAGTCAATAAAAACCTTATGGATCACAACAAAACATTGTCTGACTTGCTTGATTTGGGCTCTTCATCAGGAAGGATCAATCACCGTAGGAGGGCACTATGTTTGGTGAAGCACAGAGCCAACGAGGGGGAGGGAGACCCTCAGTGAGATGGACTGAAACTCGCTGGTCATCATGAAGCTGATGGGGGACCAGACAATGTCTCCTGCTGTACAAACATCAGGTCGCCACGAGTCAGCCATGAGTCTGAGCCAACTCAACAGCATCTAGCCAACCTATCTATCTATCTGTCTGTCTGTCTGTCTATCCATCCATATAAAACAATTTCAGCCTGAAACCAAATTAATCTCTTATGGTAAGCAAAATCATTACTCCCTGTTGTCACCAGGAATAGGATAGGCCAAGCTCCACTTGGCACCAAAGTTTGGGCTTCATACAGTGGCTCCTGCCGGCAGCACACAAACACAAGTAGTGTAAAGCATATAGGTTGAAATTAATGGCACGGCAGGGTGATAATTCATCAAAAAACATGCATTTAGTTCTGGAGTCTTCGTTTTCAGTCTGCCATACGCAGTCTGTTTTCCTGCTTTGAAAATAACCATGGCCCCATATCCGCCAAGACGGGAGAAAGAGGCAGCTCACCGTTGAGCTTGTCTCATCTCAGACCCCTGTCCTAGTGTCCACATCTAACTCGCCAATGCAGAATTCTTACGCTGGGTCTCCCCATAGGGGAAATTTAACAATGAAGAAAGATTCCAGCTGGTGATCTGATGGACCCTCTCACTGTGCAAATTACCTGCTGTGGATAAACCATTCCCAAAAGGCTCAGTTGATCCCAGACAGAGCCGGGGAGATTTAACTTGGAGACTGGTAGCCGGCAAGAAATGGTGCAAAGCTCACTGACACACCCCTGCCTCAGTCTGCATGGTGGACCCACCCTACCATCTGGGGACAGAGAAAGCTGGGGCGGCCACAGGCGTGGACCTGGTACAAACCTGGCAGCTGCTAAAGAGGTTTAAGGGGAGATGGAGCAACTTAAGTACCTGGACCCCTGTGAAAAAGGCGTAAACACGTGGGCCAGGAGAGAGGTGGGGCCTCTCATCGTGGAGCTCGGGAAACGCTGCTTTGCTTTGAAGCGAAGAATGGACTTGGCATATTCCCACCTTGGGGCAGTCTTAATTCTCTCCAAGACGCAGATCTGAGATCCAGAACGCACAGGTGTCAGGGGCTGAAGCACTGAAGCAAAGCTGACCGAGGGCCACAGTAGGGTAGACTGCTGGATACAGCCATGAGTTAAAAATTCTGGAAATGCTGCTTCTCTGTAGCATCACTCGGCTTGGTGTCACCCCCCGCCCCGGCCTACTCCTGTACCAGACCACACAGAATCCTTAGTGATACTTTTTGTACTAATCTTACTCGTAAATCGTAATTCCCGTATATTGCTCCTTCTTGTCCTTTAATTACTACTTCATTCTCAAAAAGGTTATTGATACAGGTTCACAAATACGAATTACCACAATAGTGTAGCTAAAACACCGGAATAGTTGACAAAATCATCGGCTATAAAGACGCGGGCGGCAATGCAAACGACACTGCCGGGAGCGCGAGCGGAAGAAACCACGTTGTTCAAAGCGTCGCTGTAACTCGGCAATAATCACAGCTCTGACCCGAGTGCGTTAGAAGGTTCAGATCAGCGTCGAGTTTTAGCCTTGCAGGTATATTGATGCCTGTAATCTGGGCTTAAGAAAAACTGTTTTTGTTACAAGGAACTACAGGGGTATTTTCAGAGAGTCATTTCGGTGTCACCCCCTCTGACAGTGTCACCTGGTGCGGTCGGCACCCCCCGCACCCCATACCACTGCCCCTTCCTTACAGAACCGAGAGCCTCCACACCCCACACAGACACGCAGACACACACCCCACGAACGTGTACGTACGCATCACGCCGTACACATACACATCCCACACGCAGACACACACCCCACGAACGTGTACGTACGCATCACGCCGTACACATACACACCCCACACGCAGACACACACCGCACGAACGTGTACGTACGCAGCACGCCGTACACATACACACCCCACACGCAGACACACACCCCACGAACGTGTACGTACGCATCACGCCGTACACATACACACCCCACACAGACACGCAGACACACACCCCACGAACGTGTACGTACGCATCACGCCGTACACATACACACCCCACACGCAGACACACACCCCACGAACGTGTACGTACGCAGCACGCCGTACACATACACACCCCACACGCAGACACACACCCCACGAACGTGTACGTACGCATCACGCCGTACACATACACACCCCACACAGACACGCAGACACACACCCCACGAACGTGTACGTACGCATCACGCCGTACACATACACACCCCACACGCAGACACACACCCCACGAACGTGTACGTACGCAGCACGCCGTACACATACACACCCCACACGCAGCACACACACCCCACGAACGTGTACGTACGCAGCACGCCGTACACATACACACCCCACACGCAGCACACACACCCCACGAACGTGTACGCACACAGCACGCCTTACACATACACACCCCACACACAGCACACACACACACACCACACACATACACACGTCTTTTCCCAAAGATAGTGTTTCCACCACTACCTCTTGTCCCTAAAGTAATAAAGGTATTAAAATGTCTAGATCTGATTTTTCTAATTTTTCAAGCGTCAGAATCCTGTTCCCCCACCCTCACCCCCACCCCCGGACAAAAAAAAAGCCCCCGCACTGAGCCCGGAATAATAAACAGAAGTGGGGCTCTGACTGAACCGGGGCGGGTGCCCACCGAAGTTCAGCTTGGCTCTGGATCCCTCCACGCGGCCCCCTCGTGAGCGCCTCTGGAGGAGCTCAGGGTGATAACCGTACCTCTAGGGCATCAAGGAGGGGGTCACTCATCAAGCTATTAAACAAACAGAAAAACAAAATAACAAACACGTTGCCATCCAGTCGATTCCGACTCGTAGCGACCCCCATAGGGTTTCCAAGGAGCGGCTGGTGGATCCAAACCGCCAGCCTTTTGGTCAGCAGCTGTAACTCTTAACCAATGTGCCACCAGGGCTCCAATTCCTCAGAGAGTTATGAAAATACAAGGTGCCTTTGAAGATATCTGTATGTAGAAACCCCGCTGCAGAACTGAATCAGCCCTAGAGACCCTCCCTGCCGCTTCAGTGACTAGGGAAAGCCCACCCTCCCTGGATGGAGGCCACTTTTCTGAAAAGTGCCTGTTGGTTGGAGAATCAGCGAGATGGTTTTTAAGTTAAATTAAAAGCAGTGGATTTCAGAACGTTGCCTGTGAAGCTGTTTTTCTTTACCGATACCCCATGTTTATTACTGCGGTCACCCAGTGACACTGACGTCAATAGCACACCCTTGTGTGACCCATCTCCTGAGCTGTCGTGGGCATTTCTCGTGTTACCTGGCTGGCTCTGGAGGAGTCCACCACCGTCCTGCGTTGGTGACGTAGTGCAGACAGCCCTCTGATTTACTACGATTGGATGTTAGAGGTACAGTCTCAGGTCAATGCTACAGCATGTTGGCTAGACACTGCCCTCCACAAGACGCTGCCTTCTAGTCCCCAGTCCACGCTAGACAGTAGAGCAATGACTGACCGGTCTTTTCCGACTCATGGCCACCCCATGTGTGTCAGAGTACAACTGTGTTCCGTAGGGTTTCCAATGGCTGAATTTTTAGAAGTAGGTCTCCAGGTCTTTCTTCCGAGGTGCCCCTGGGTGGACTCGAATCTCCAACCTTTAGGTTAGCAGCCGAGCATGTTAACTGTTGACACCACCCAGGGAGCCCAGGGCAAGCTAAGCTGTTGGAAATAACAGGGCCAAGCTGGTTGAGGACGATATGGCAAAACTGGGCCTTTCTTAAAAAAATTGAATCAACGAAGTGTCCAATTTTGAGAAGGCCCTTCTGTAATCTGTCTTCCTTTTAGGGCTATTTCAGGCCAGCTTCAGAAAATCCTCTCCATTAAAGCTTTGGCCCAAACGCGGACATAAACACCTCGCATTTATTTCTACAACACCGTGTAACTGAGCTGGAATATTAAACTAGAGGTTGATGGGAACAAGGGAAACAATCAGATTACCTGGCGTCAAATGCCATTCACCTCGTCCTTCCTGGCATTCCTGCTTCTGTGCTCTGCTCCCTGCCTGCCTCCAAGGACATCTTCAATGCCTGGGAGAGTCGTCACACATGTTCTTATTATTTGCCATCGAGTCAGCCCTGATTCCTGGCCACCTCGTGTACAACAGAACAAAATGTTGCCCGGTCCTGTGCGTCTTCACCATCTTGGGTATGCTAGGGCCTGTTGTGGCCGCTGTGTATTTTGGGTGCCTTCCAACCTAGGAGCTCATCTTCCAGCACTATACTGGACAATATTCTATTGTGATCCATAGGGTTTTCATTGATAATTTTCAGGAACAGATCACTGGGCCTTTCTTCCTAGTCTGTCTTAGTCTGGAAGTTCTGCTGAAACATGTCTACCATGGGTGACCCTGCTGGTATGTGAAATACAAGTGGCATAGTTTCCAGCATCATAGCAACATGCAAACCACCTCAGTCATGTTAGATGCCTTGTTATGGGTTGGATTGTGTTCCCAAAAATATGTGTTGTAAACCCGACCTCTACGCCTGTGGTTATAATCCCATTTTGGGGAATGGGTTGTCTTTATTATGTTTGTGAGGCAGGATTAGTGTAGGGTATGTCTTTAGTCAATCTCTTCTGAGATATTTATAACTCAAAAGAGATTGAACAATCAAGCAAGCAGAGATGGGGGAAGATAGACGCTAAGCCGCATGGAAATCTCCAAGAAACCAGAAAACAAGCTGAAGAGACAAGAACCTTCTCCCAGAGCTGACAGAGAGAGAAAGCCTTCCCCTAGAGCTGGCACCCTGATTTCGGGCTTCCGGCCTCCTAAATTGTGAGAAAATAAATTTCTGTTTGTTAAAGCCACGCATGTGGGGTATTTCCGTTATAGCAGCACCTCAAAATCTAAACTCATGAGAAGAAAGTCTAGAGAGACAGGAGTTCCCTCTCCCTCATGTCCAAGGGTCTACTTGCTCTTCTTCAGATGATTCATTAATTCATTTTTTACTCACCAGATATTTATTGAGAGTTACTATGTGTTAGACATTTGGATGGGCACCAAAGATGAAGTGGTTGAAAAAACAGTGTCTCTTCCCCCGTGGAGGCTCCCCCCCAGTGGAGGCTCATTCAGTGACCTCTGAGATTCCCTCGCAAGTGCCCAGATGGTCATGGTTCTCTAATGAATTATCTTGATGTTTCTTAAAAAATTCCGTTCAGTGACTGTACTCTCTTCAGTACTTTTCCTGAAGGATCCATCCTGAATTTAATCCTCATTTCTGAAGACCCTGATGGTCGTTTATGTTTTGATTAAAGTTGGGTTGATGGGAAACTAGACTAGACAGCCTGAGCTTCCTTAATTCTAAGTATCTGCAGCACAGATGATGCCAACACGTTCACTGAGAGAAGAGATTAAAAATATGTTTTGGGATCCCTAAGCATCCCTGCCAAACCTGGACCGTGAACTTGCTCTCTTGGCATCTTCAGGCTCCAAATGAACCCTTCGGCACTGGAAACTTGTTGCTGGAAGTACTCTACTCTGATATCGACGGGACATCTCTACCAAAACAACACACAAGGCAGGAAGTCTGGTTTCAAATTCAAGGCCAAGGAAGCGCTAGGTCTTAGTTCATGTCTGAGGCTAGAGACAAGGCTCTGTGGGTAAGAAGAGTCTGGGAACCAGCAGAGTCACACCAAGCCTGGGGAATTCTTCTTGTTGTTGTGAGTTGCTGTCTCATCAGCCCCATATCCTGGCAACCTCATGCACATGGAACTAAATGCTGGTTAGTCCTGCGCCATGATCAGTTACGGATCAGAGATCCCTGTGGTTCACAGATTTTTCACTGTCTGGTTTTTTGAAGGCAGATTGCTAGTCCTTTCTTCCAAATCCATCTCAGTCCGGAAGCTCCACTCAAGCCTGTTCAGCATCATAGCAACACACAAGCCTCCACTGACAGACGGGTGGTGGCTGCACTTGAGGTGTATTGGCTGGGAATCAAACCCAGCTCTCCCGCATGGAAGGTGAGAATTCTACCACTGAACTGCCTCAGAGAATGCTTAATATATACCCTATACCAAACCCATTGCTGTTGGGTTGTTCTGACTCATATTATTCAAAGACAAATGAATAATTTCTTTTATAAGGATAACCACAAAGCTGGTTATTTTTAGGCCAGAGGTTAAAGATGTCCCGAATGCCCAACGTTTCCAAACTGCTGGACCGCTCCATCATCTCTAACACAAACTACTCCCCCTCCCCTTGGTACTCTCCCTACCATCCTTGGGGTCTGTAATTCGCTGCAACGTCTCACAGAACTCACGAACCATACGTACAGTTAAGTGGTTTATTAGGGAAGTAACAATTCAGGATCAGGATCAACTTGGAAGTAACAGGAACAACTCAGGATGAAGCTATCCTCCATCAGGATAGCTTCTTCTCCGCCCTCTGCCACTGGGCCCTGCCAGGGGTCTTCTCCGGCAAGTGTTGCAACTCTTAGCCCTGTAGGTCGGCAAGTCAGATTACAAATCAAGGACAACTTGGAGCTCTGGAGATCAAAGGGTCAAAAGGAGGGCTCCAAGTCTCTGTGACAGGGAAAGCAAGGCTCTAGAAGGAGACAGGATGTGGAGCCACAGTAGCGGACACCTTCAGAATTGCAAGAGTAGGTGCGAGACCAAGGCAAGGCCGGCTGTCTTCTGATCTGTCACCAGTCTGCAGTGGCCTGACCACGGCCGGCTTAAGGCATGTGAGGGCCCTAAGCCCTGACGGTTTGTGGTGCCCCTCCTCAGCTCACTCACGCCTTCGAACGGGATATGTGAGTTAGACCTACATAGGTGCGTGTGTGTCTTAGCTATCCATGGTGTGACTTCTTTTTAAATGTGACTATAATATCATCGATTAAATGCAAACGCTGGTCTATACCATTTTAGCAGGACGAGATGAACTGGACTGTACAGTTTTTAGTGGATGTGGGGTACTCAGACACCTGGTGCCCCCGTTGTGTGGGTGCCCTAAGCATGTGTTACCTCTCTTATTGGGTGGTCTGTCCCTGGGCCTGGCCTAGCTCTCTAAGTACCTTAGGGGCTGGAGGAGAACACAGAGCAGTGTGTGGCTGGGCTGGAGGAAGAGAGGAGCAGGGCTTCTTACATCTAAACCATGGAGGCACCCCTCTCTTTCCTAGGGATCCTCCCCAAACCCCAGCACTGTACTTGGTCCTCTCCCCTGCCTCAGCTCGTCAGCACAGAGTTTTCAGAGGTCCCAGTTACGCCCATCATTTCCACTGAACGAAAACAATCCGTGAGTGACAGCATTGCATCCCATTTCTTTCAGTTTCTCATAATAGTTCCTACAAATTGAAGCTGAAGCCTACATTCTTCAGTGTGCTCTAGAGCGTACCGTAATTCATTATCTGTCTGCCAGGAGGGTAACTCCCCATTGCATGTTACTAATTACTATTTTGATTACATTTAGAAGACTCTGCTTTTTTTTTGGTGATTTGTTTTGGCTTGTAATTAGATGTTGTGAATAAATTAGAAGAGTTTTATTGTGATCTTGGGGTTCTCTCTAACAACCACACTGAAAAATGAAAGGATCAACAATTCAGCAACATAAACATTTAGGATGTAGCTGTTACCTCACTTGCCTAAAATGTTGTTAGCTGCTGTTGAGTCGATTCCGACTTACAGCGAACCTATAGGACAGAGGAGAACTTCCCCATAGGGTTTCCAAGGAGTGGATGGTGTATTCAAACTGCCGACCTTTTGGTTAGCAGCCGAACACTTAACCACTGCGCCAGCAGGGCTCCACCCCATAATAACCCGTTGCCGTGTAGTTGATTCTGACTCAGAGTGACCCCATAATAGTTATTGTCCCATGGACTTCTGGAAGTCTCTGAGACTTTTTCAGGGAGTCCATGGAGCCCAAACTATTTTCCCAATGGTACTAAAGTGTGACTTATCTGTTCCCTGTGTCAGCCTTTATACTGATAATCCAAGAGCAAATGGTGGGGAAAGCTGCTAGTGTCTTGGTGCCCACCCAGGAGAGAGCGCCAAACTATACTAGTGTCATTGTGTTCTGCACCTCTATGCACTTAGAATAAAAAATAACAAATCACCCTTACGCATGCCCTAGATGAAGCAGTAAATATTATTAATTTTATTACATCTCGAACATTAAGTATGGGCAAAGATTCATTCAAAGTGCAAGAAAGAACAACGGATTTTAACATAACAGAGTTTGGATAGTTCATTGATATGGTTTTGGATTCCACATTGCCACTGACCTTTAAGAAATTACCACTTACTGAGTTTTCATGCAGTAACAAAGAAGAATATCCACAATTATCTGAAAAGGCTAATAAAATGTTCCTCCCTTTTCCAACTGCTGTTTTGAGCTTGACTGGAGAATCTAGCTATCTTTTATTAAGCCAGACATTAAAGAAGTTTGCAAAAATGTAAAATAATGCCACTTTTCTCCTGTTTTTTTTTGAAAAATGTAGACTTTTATAAAAATGTGTTAAAATGTAACATGGATTATTACTGTAGTTATTGTTGAATAGAAATACTTTTTAAGTTTCAAGTTTTCATTTCTAATATGGTACGTACTGACAGATTAACTGATATAAACAAAAGCTCTTCTGGGTACTCAATTTTTAAGAGGGTAAAGGGATCCTTAGAACAAAATAGTTGAAAACTGATGTTCTAAAACACACACATACACATTCCTCCATTCTTACCAGACCACACAGTCTAGCCTGAATCACTGAGAAGCAGCGTCCTTGAATTATTCATAAGAAGAAGATCCTATCTAAACTAAAAAACAAAAAGCCGGTTGTCATTGAATGGATTCCAACTCATGGCAACCCCATGTGTGTAAGAGCAGAACTGTGGTCCATAGGGTTTGCAAGCTGATTTTCCAGAAGTAGATCACCAGTCCTTTTTTCCTAGGTGCTTCCAGGTGGACTTGAACCACCAACCTTTTGGTTAACAGCCGAGCGTGTTAACCGTTTGCACCACCCGGGGACTCCGTGTAAACTAACCAGCGCCAGAACAACACCCACTTCCACACAACGACTGCCACTCACCTGCCAGGGCAGCCAGAGGGGTATGTCAAAGAGCCAGGAGTCGAGACTCAAAGGATGAGTTTTGCCAGCACCTTGATAATATCAAGATTGCCCTGTATTATAGGAACTATTCTGCAGTCTCAGTATTTGGAGGCAAATTTCCCAATTTTTACTGAATGTCAGTGACAATTGGGCCTAGCCTCTTCAATGTGTTCCTCCAGTCTCCAGAAGAAAGATTCTACTAATATCTCCTGTGTAGGGAAATGTTTTCTGGGGAAGGTAGTGAGTTCTAAAGAGTCAACACAGATACTTGACTTCCCTTCTTTCAAGGTCTACTGGTTCGTGTAAGCTTGGGCCCAAGTATGACCTTAGGTAGGTTTGCATTTGCAAACCAGGCCCTAAGGGCTACGTGAGTGCTAACAAACAATAGGTATCCTGAAACTCCACATTCTGCTTCACACTCCGCATTAACCAGGACAGTATTCTGGATTAGTAGTTCTCAAAGTGTGGTCCTTGCCCCAGCAGCGTCAGCCTCACCTGTGGACTTGGTAAAAATGCAACCTCTAGGGCCCCAGCCTCGTCCTAATCAGAAACTCTGAGGGTGGAACCCAGCAGTCTGTGTTTTAATAAGCCTCCAGCTAATTCTGATGTGTGCTCAAGTTTGAGGACAACTGCTCTAGATCAGAAGGTGAAGGAGGTTATGTTGGTCTCTGACATCTCCCCACTCCCATTTCAGGGTGCCTTATCCCTTCCCCAATCGGGCTCTCCAACTCCCAGCCATCACTCCGACTTTACACTATGATAGGACCTCATTTCTATCTAGCTGCCAACCCATCCCAAAATGAAATGTGAACAAATCAGGCTTAAGGTATCAAGTTTCTCAAAAATTCCCTGCATGTGGAACTTGGAAGTCCTGTCCATAGACTGTCTACTTTAGTCTTCCTCTTCATCTGTGATGTTTACCATTAAGTTTCACATCTTTTATGATTTTATCTCTTGCTGGAAGCATCTACATTTAATCTCTCCTTAGTTTATGCAAAACAAATAGAAAAATCCATGACTGAGCAAGTGAGCATTGCATTTTGCCCTACTTTCTTCTCCTGCCCAGTTTTAGAGTAAGAGTTATTTGCTGAGTCCTTCACATTCATTTTTTATAAGACCAAGGAAAAGGAGGAAGCGCTTAATGGCCAGTGTGTTAGACTTCCTAGACGGGACCACATTGCTAGCACCTGCTGAGTGTTTCTGAAGCTAATTTAGCATCATAACTAGAACTGCTAACCCTGGGTACTTGCATAAAAAATATGCCCAGTGAAATCTACCACTTCTACTGGAATAGTAATTCCTATTTCGTATTCTCCTACCGGGTATTCAGAAGCCTACTTCCTATGGTAAGCGCAATACCTACTTACAGAGCCAAGAGGATAAGGGCTCATGAAACTATGGCAATAGTCTCCCAGCCCCAAACTATAGCACCATAGAGGATAGCGAGGACAGCGTGGATGGGAGTCTTCAAAATCACCATCATTTATGGACGTCCCTGAACTGCCTTTGTTGGGTAGAGTCTCATTCAGCTGCCCCAAGGACACCAAGCGAGACTCAAATTTTGAAGCTGGCATATACTAATCTTTCTTCTAAGATATGCCATGGATTGCCACTGCTGTTTTGTCTGTTTCCATTAAATGTGTAATAAAATGTCCAGGATAACTTTATCCACAGAAGCAGAGTTTTGATGCCAAATAAATGCTCATATGCACCAAACCACCTTCTAGGTTGCATGTCTTCCTGTTACCAAAAAAAAAAAATTTTTTTCTAATACGTCCAATTTTTTTTTCAGGATTCTTGGTCTGGCAAGTCTAAGATATGTGCAGAACCATGAAAGGAAGTTCAATTTTAACATATTAAACCAATTTGGCCTTCTCCCCCTTGGCACCCCAACCAGGAAAGAGTAAGATGGAGTCTATGGGCAGGGGGAGCTCTGCGCTCTTCACCTCCATCCTCCTGCTGACCTCCATAGCACACACAAGTCACCAAATCCTGGGGTGGAGGAATCCATAGAATGTCGTATCTATTATCCCTCTGCTTTTGCCAGGACCACTTTATGCCAGATATAGAACCATCTGGTTCTTAAAGATCGCCAGAGAAAGATTCCATTCCTTCATCTCTCCCCACTCATGATGCAAAAGAGGACACTCTGAGAAAAATTCTGCAGTCTCTCTTCTCTTTTAGGTTCTACTTATCCCATATGAGATAATATTGAAGTAGTCACGGTTCTTGCAGCAAGTAACAGAAATTGGCTCTTTGAAGCAAAAGGGGATTTAAGGAGATGTTATTTGGGCCTCTCGGAATTGGTGAAAAGCTGAAAGAATAGGTCTGGGACAGCTAGAACAAAAAAAGACCTGGAGGGAAGGTTCAAAATGCATGAAACGAAGGAACTACCTCCTGGCAGGCACCACCAATCAAGGCACCACTGTGACGGTGACTGGGACTGCTGTGCTGGATCTAACATCGGAAACTCTCTTCCTTCCCTGTGTCACTTGAACAAAATTCAAAGTCCCAAGAGCAAGTTTCTGATTATTCAAGCTTAGGTCACTAGCACACACAGCTTGGTGGCAGAAAGAGGCAGATGGAGGAGAGACTGGCCTCCTTGGCCTCTGTAATGTGGAGAGGCAGAGCAAGGTAGGAACTAGGACAACTTTGGCCAAGACAGTGCTCAATAAGAGGATGTCATTCTGAATAAGGAAGTTCGGTGGCTGTTGGAAACGCAAGTGGATATATTATAGCCCATAGCAGCGTAATACTAAGGTATCAGTGCTTCCCCCAAAGGCATGTCAGTATTGAATATTGTGCTTATGATTAAATCGTGGCATGCATGCTGTTTTGTAAGCACTTTGCAAGCACCCGCATAGAACTCATGAAGAGTAGCTGTGGTCCCACTATGCTTGATTCCCATTGCCTTTGCACTTTTTATTGTCCCACGCTGTTTCTACATCCCTCAAGGCTGTTGGCCGAGAAATGAACTGCTCAACATTCCTCGTGTGCAGAACCCAGGCTGCCCTGCAAACGTTGGCAGATGCTTTGTCCTTGGGCAGATTTTTCACTCTCCCATCTCTGAGGCTGGCTTCTTACAAGGTGCCATGATTTTAAA
The DNA here is from genome assembly GCA_030035585.1 of Dugong dugon. Taxonomy (NCBI): domain Eukaryota; kingdom Metazoa; phylum Chordata; class Mammalia; order Sirenia; family Dugongidae; genus Dugong; species Dugong dugon. The sequence goes on from CM057465.1 coordinate 189,763,284, forward strand.
AGCATTTATTAACCTTGAGCTTGATATCAGTGGTTACTGTATCTCAAGAGAGAGAAATAAGAAGTGTTCTGGAGCCAGAGCTGAGTCAATCCACCAGGGCAGAAAGAAACCAGTGCCATCCCTGCTGAACCCCTCCCAACTCAGAATAAGTAGGACCAGTGGACTACACAAGAGGACAAAACATCTTCTGCTTCACAGTGACCAAACGACTTAGTACATTTTACCATCTGAGAGCCTTTGTCTATAAGATGCACCATTTCTAAGAAAGAAAAACACCTCCAAACTATCAGACACGTAGAATTTTTATCATATGCATTCTGAAAGGGTTGTTTTTGTCTTATTAAAAAAAAAACAGTTGCCATTGAGTCGACTCCATCTCAGGACGACCTTGTGTGTGTCAGGGTGGAACTGTGCTCCATAGGGTTTGCAATGGCTGCTTTTTTGTAAGTAGATCACCAGGCCTTTCTTTCAAGACACTTCTGGTGGACTCAAACCTCCAACCTTTTGGTTAGCAGCTGAATGCTAACTGCAGCACCCAGGGACTCGTGTTAGTTAGATATGTTTTTATCATATATCCCTGTGAAGCATATATAAAAAGAAAAATATAAGAGAAAGAAGTTGGAATCATCTTCACATTCATACTCTGACCTCCCGAATCACTTTTTGCTTCAGAGAAACTGATATCTGTGTTTTCCTACAAAGACGGTCCTCTGGGCCATGAAGAGTTTCATGATAGAGCATTCCCGAAAAAGAATCCATCGAAGGGCTAAATGCCGTTAGTGCTGAGCTCCTCAGCCAGCTTTGCAATCATTTAGAGTTCGCACTCCTTCGTCTTTGACTTCAGGAACTGCTAAACCCATCTGATTCACCAACTACCCCCCCACCGTGCCCCCCACCAAACAATTTGGTCCTGAGGGGTGATAACAGTGCTCCACTATTGTCCCTAGGATTTTCCAGGCTGCTGCCACCATTCTGCAGACTTTGATGCTGGCGAATTTAGAACTTGGGCAACAATTAGGTAATAACAGCCACCTGGCCAATGCCTAAGGCAAAACACCAGGTGTACCAGAAATACAGATTTAGAAAATGTTAAAATGTTTTAAAAAAGTGTGCCTTAGAATCAATTAAATGTGAGCTGTAAAGGTGCTCTTTACACTTGAAAACAGCAAAACACACGAGTGATTAATGTTGCCTTGTAATAGTCACGACTAGCTTGCAGGACATAAGCCATAAGAATGCATGACTTCTCTACTGAGGTAAAATATATGTAACAAAAAATTGGCCATTTCAACCATTTTTAAGTCTATAATTCAGTGATATAAATTACATTCACCGTGGAGGCAGGGCCAAGACGGAGTAGTCAGATGTTTCCGGTGGACTCTCTTACATCAAAGACCAGAAAAAACAAGTGATTCGATTATATATGGCAATCTGGGAACCCTGAACATCAAAGGTAGAGTTGAGGAACCGGACTGATGGGCGGGGGAGGGAGAGACCATTCGGAAGCAGCAAGGAGGTGCCAGACCTGACCCGGCGAAAGCCTAAGCCCTTCAGGCCTGATCAGCTTGGGGTACGTGGTGAGGCAGGCAAGCAGCTATGCTCAGGAGGTGCGTTTTCCACACTGGGAGAGATCCAGAGGCAGACAGTCTACACAGCTGCACAGAACCGGTGAGAAGCAGCCCTCCATTAAAGACAAGTACTTGCGTATGGCTTACCACGCGGATCAAAAACACCTCCCTTAGGGAAAAACCTCTCTCCCATTTACCTCCCTGCTCCCTGCTCTGCACTGGGTCCCGGACCGGCTTCAGCAATTGCTGAATCCCCTGGGCTGGAAGTAGGATCCATCACATGCCCAGACCCATTCTCCCTGCCTTGGAGAGTGAACAAATTAACAAACAGAGGAAAAAATAAACTGGCAGCTCCCCTAAGCCAGGAACCCAGGGTAGGCATAGCTCCTTTGCCTAGGCACAGGCATAAGGGATCCACGGACTCTGAGTGCCTTTCCTGCTGCATAGACTTGTGTGGGCCCATTTCAACAGCGTAGACCCTCATTACCACAGTACAACAGGGTATATACCGGAAGTCTAACTTCAACTGTTTCAGCTGTGAAGTGGCAGGTTCTTGACATTTGACACTGCTCTGCCTGTTAAACAGGGTCTTAACCTACCCACATCAGGGGCCTGAGGACTGTTGGCTCCACCCATGCCACCTAGCCACCTGCGATAGGGCCCATGAATAACAGGTGCCCCTCAGTCCTTACAGCCAACATCATTAGGTGCTCATAGTCTGGCTGCAAAACCCACCCACCTACATGCTCTAGGGAACAGGAACACGCCTCCCTCCTGGACACTCCGGGGCAGCTGTCAGCCTCCTGCCTTGCTCAGAGTGTGCCCCGTGCTGCAACCAGATGCCTGTGCCTACACCAATCACCCATGCCTGTCTAGGACTGTAGGTGAGAGCCCACACCACACACTTGGTGGCTATCTACCTGGGCACCTGAGCTGAATCCATACAGGAGGAGTGGGCGGACTCCTGAGCTCAAATACCTAGTAACAGATCTAACCACCCAGTGACAGGACAGTAGAGCTTCAAAGTTGCCAATAATCAAACTAGCTCATATGAGCAGCCTATTTGGGCATATCAAAACAAAACAAGAAGCTAGGACACAGTAAGCAAACATAAATAAATATAATAACTTATTGATGGCTCGGAGACAACAGTCAATATCAAATCACTTAAAGAGGTAGTCCATTATGGCTTCAGCTCGCTCCCAAAATAAAGAATCTAGAAATTTTCCAGAGGAGGAAAATTTCTTGGAATTACCGGGAGCAGAATACAAAAGATTAATACATAGAACTCTTCAAGAAATTAGGAAGGAAATTAAGTAAAATGCAGAACACACAATAGAGGAAATTAAAAAGATTAGAGAAGAGCATAATGACAAATGTAACAGGCTACAAGAATCCATAGAGAGACAGCAATCAGAAATCCAGCAGATTAACAATAAAATTTCAGAATTAGACAACTCAATAGAAAGTCATAGGAGCAGAACTGAGGCAATGGAAGTCAGAATTAGTGAGACTGAAGATAAAGCACTTGACACCAACTTATCTGAGGAAAAATCAGATAAAAGGATTTAAAAAAATGAAGAAACCCTAAGAATTATGTGGGACTCTATCAAGAGGAATAACCTATGAGTGATTGGAGTACCAGAACGGGGTGGATAACAGAAAATACAGAGAGAATTGTTGAAGATTGGTTGGCAGAAAACTTCCCTGATATCGTGAAAGATGACAAGATACCTATCCAAGATGCTCATCTCACCCCACAAAAGGTAGATCCCAAAAGAAAGTCACCAAGACATATTATAATCAAACTTGCCAAAACCAAAGATAAAGAATTTTAAGAGCAGCTAGGGATAAACAAAAAGTCCTCTACAAAGGAGAGTCAATAGGAATAAGCTTGGACTACTCAGCAGAAAACCACACGGGCAAGAAGGCAATGGGTTGACATATATAAAGACTTGAAGGAAAAAAACTGCCAGCCAAGAATTATATATCCAGCAAAACTGTCTCTGAAATATGATGGCAAAATTAGGGCATTTCCAGATAAACAGAAGTTTAGGGAATTTGCAAAAAAACCAAACCAAAATTACAAGAAATACTAAAGGGAGTCCTCTGGTTAGAAAATCAGTAACATCAGATAACAATCCAAGAATAGAACACAGGACAGAGCAACCAGATATCAACCCAGATAGGGAAGTCACAAAAGTAAATCAAAGCTAAAATAGTGAAAATAGGGAAACAGATGTGGCTATGTAAAAGATGACAACATTAAAACAAAAAAGAGGGACTTAAAAATGTAGACATAGATTTTTCATATGGAGAGGAAGTCAAGGCGATATAAAGAAACAAAAGACTAGTATCAAGTTAGAAAAATAGGGGTAAATATTAAGGTGACCACAAAGGAAACTAACAATCCTACAAGTCAAAATAAAAAACTAGAAAAATATAAAGACTCAGCAAACACAAAATCAACAACAATAAAAAAGAAGAAACGAAAATACATAAAGAAAAACAACTCAGCGCAGAAAATTATGTGGAACAAAGAAATTGTGAACAACACACAAAAAGAGACACCAAAATGGCAGCACTGAACTTAAACCCATCAATAATTATGCTGAATGTAAATGCACTAAATGCACCAATAAAGAGACAGAGGGTGGGAGATTGGATTAAGAAACACGATCCATCTATATGCTGCCCACAAGAGACACACCTTAGACTTAAAGGCACAAACTAAAACTCAAAGAATAGAAAAAATATTCAAGCAAACAACACTCAAAAAAGAACAGGAGTGGCAATATTAATCTCTGACAAAATAGACTTAAAAGTAAAATCCACCACAAAGGATAAGGACGGACACTATATAATGATTAAACGGTCAATACACCAGGAGGACATAATCAATATTTAAGTACCCAACGACAGGGCTCCAAAATACATAAAACAAACTCTAACAGCACTGAAAAGAGAGAAGGACAGCTCTACAATAGCAGTAGGAGATGTCAACACACCACTTTCGGTGAAGGATAGAACATCCAGAAGGAAGCTCAACAAAGACACAGAAGAGCTAAATGCTACAATCAACCAACTTGTTCTCATAGACACATACCGAACACTCCACCCAACAGCAGCCAAGTATACTTTCTTTTCCAAAGCACATGGAATATTCTCTAGAATAGACCAAATATTAGGCCATAAAGCAAGCCTTAACAAAATCCAAAGCATTGAAATGTTACAAAGTATCTTTTTTGACCATAAAGCCATAAAAGTAGAAATCAACAACAGAAAATGCAAGGAAAAAAAATCAAACACATGGAAACTAAACAATACCTTGCTCTAAAACTACTGGGTTATAGAAGAAATTAGGGACGGAATAAAGAAATTCATAGAATCAAATGAGAATGAAAACACGTCCTACCAGAACCTTTGGGACACAGCAAAAGCAGCGGTCAGAGGTCAGTTTATAGCAATAACAGCACACATCCAGAAAGAAGAAAGGGCCATAATCAAAACGTTATCCCTACAACTGGAACAAGTAGAAACAGGGCAGCAAAAGAAGCCCTCAGGCACCAGAAGAAAGTAAATAATAAGAAATAGAGCAAAATTAAATGAAATAAAGAATAGAAAAACAACTGAAAGAGTTGAGAAGATCAAAATCTGGTTCTCTGAAAAGATCAACAAAATTGATAAACCACTGGCCGAACTGACAAAAGAAAAACAAGAGAGGAAGCAGATAACTCGTATAAGAAATGAGATGGGTGATATCATAATAGACCCAACTGAAATTACAAGGATCATAGCAGAATACTATGAAAAATTGTACTCTAACAAATGTGAAAACCTAGAGGAAAGGGACAAATTTCTAGAAACTCACTACCTACCTAAATTAACACAAACAGAGGTAGAACAACTAAATAAACCCATAACAAAAGAAGAGATTGAAAAGGTAGTTTAAAAACTCCCAACGAAAAAAAGCCCTGGCCCGGAGGGCTTCACTGGAGAATTCTACCAAACTTTCAGAGAAGAGTTAACACCAGTACTACTAAAGGTATTTCAGAGCATAGAGAAGGACGGAATACTCTCAAACTCATTCTATGAAGCCAGCATAACCCTGATACCAAAACCAGGTAAAGACACCACAAAAAAAGAAAATTGCAAACCAATATCTCTCATGAACATTGACGCAAAAATCCTCAACAAAATTTTAGCCAATGGAATTAAGCAATATATCAAAAAAAAATTCACCATGATCAAGTGGGATTTACACCAGGTATGCAGGGGTGGTTCAACATTAGAAGATCGATGTAATCCATCACATAAATAAAACAAAAGACAAGAACCACATGATCTTATCAATTCATGCAGAAAAGGCATTTGATGAAGTCCAACACCCATTCATGATAAAAAAAAAAAAAAAAAACTCTCAACAAAATAGGAATAGAAGGGAAATTCCTCAGTATAACTAAGGGCATTTATACGAAGCCAACAACCAACATCATCCTGAATGGAGAGACTTTGAAAGCATTCCCCTTGAGAACTGGAACCAGACAAGGATGCCCTTTATCACTGCTCTTATTCCACATTGTGCTAGAGGTCCTAGACAGAGCACTTAGGCTAGAAAGAGAAATAAAGGGCATCCAAATTGGTAGGGAACAAGTCAAAGTATCTCTATTTTCAGATGATATGATCGTTTACACAGAAAACCCCAAAGAATCCACAAGAAAACTACTGGAACTACTAGAAGATTTCAGCAAAGTTTCAGGCTACAAGACAAACATTAAAAAATCAGTTGGATTCCTTTACACCAACAAGAGAACCTCGAAGAGGAAATCACCAAATCAATACCATTTACAATAGCCCCCAACAATAAATCTAACCAGAGACGTAAAAGAGCTATACAATGAAAACGACAAGACACTACTGCAAGAAACCAAAAGAGACCTGCATAAGTGGAAAAACATACCTTGCTCATGGATAGGTAGACTCAACATTGTGGAAATGTCAATTCTACCCAAAGCGATTCTACCCATACAGTGCAACCCCGATCCGAATTCTACCCGCATTTTTTAATGAGATGGAGAAAGAAATCACTAACTTCATATGGAAAGGGAAGAGGCCCCGAATAAGTAAAGCATTACTCAAGAAGAAGAACAAAGTGGGAGGCCTCATGCTACCTGATTTTAGAACCTGTTGTACCCCCACGGTAGTCAAAACAGCCTGGTACTTGTACAACAGCAGATACGTACACCAATGGAACAGAATTGAGAATCCAGACATAAATTCATCCACCTACGAGCAGCTGATATTTGACAAAGGCCCAAAGTCCGTTAACTGGGGAAAAGACAGTCTCTTTAACAAACGGTGCCGGCATAACTGGATATCCATCTGCAAAAAACTGAAACAAGACCCACGCCTCACACCATTCATAAAAACTAACTCAAAATGGATCAAATCCATATAATATCAAAAACGATAAAGATCATGGAAGAAAAAATAGGGACAATGCTAGGAGCCCTAATACACAGCATAAACACAATATGAACCATAAGTAACAATGCACAAGTACCAAAAGAGAGACCAGATAAATGGGAGCTCCTAAAAATCAAATACTTATGCTCATCAGAAGACTTCACCAAAAGACAACCAAAAAGACAACCTACAGACTGGGAAAAAAATTTTGGCTACAGCAAATCTGATCAGTGTCTAATCTCTAAAATCTGCAAGATACTGCAAAACCTCAACAACAAGAAGACAAATAATCAAATTAAAAAATGGGCAAAGGATACGAACAAGCACTTCACCAAAGAAGATACTCAGGCGGCTAACAGACACATGAAGAAATGCTCATGATCATTAGCCATTAGAGATATGCAGATCAAAACTACAATGAGATATCATCTCACCCCAACAAAGCTAGCATTAATCCAAAAAACACAAAATAATAAATGCTGGATAAGTTGTGGTGAGTCTGGAACACATATACACTGTTGGTGGGAATGTAAAATGGTAAAATCACTCTGGAAATCGACTTTGGGTTTCCTTAAAAACCTAGAAATAGAAGTACCGTAGGATCCAGCTATTCCGCTCCTTGGAATATACCCTAGAGAAATAAGAGCCATCACGTGAATAGATATATACACACCCATGTTCATTGCAGCACTGTTTACAATAGCAAAAAGATGGAAACAACTTAGGTGCCCATCAATGGATGAATAGATAAACAAATTGTGGTATATCCACACAATGGAATACTCTGCAACAATAAAGAACAATGATGAAGCCGTGAAACACAACATGGAGGAAGCTGGAACTCACTATGCTGAGTGAATTTAGTCAGTCACAGAAGGACAAATATTGTATAAGACTACTCTTATAAGAACTCAAGAAAAGGTTTAAACACAGAAGAAAACATTCTTTGATGTTTACGAGGGTGGGGAGGGAGGGTGAATGTTATTTACTAACTAGATAGTAGATGAGAGTTATCTTAGGTGAAGGGAAGGACAGCACACACTACAGGGGAAGTCAGCACAACTGGACTAAACCAAAGCTAAGAAGTTTCCTGAATACAATCAAACACTTTGAGGGACAGAGTAGCAGGGGTAGGGGTCTAGGGACCATGCTTTTAGGAGACATCTAGGTCAATTGGCATAACAAAGCTTATTAAGAAAATGTTCTGCATCCTACTTTGGTGAGCGGTGTCTGGGGTCTTAAAAGCTTGCAAGCGGCCATCTAAGATGCATCAGTTGGTCCCAACCACCTGAAGTAAAGGAGAATGAAGAACACCAAAGACACAAGGAAAGTAGTAGCCCAAGAGACAGAAAGGCCCACATAAACCAGAGACTTCATCAGCCTGAGACCAGAAGAACTAGATGGTGCCTGGCTACCACTAATGACTGCCCTGACAGGAAACACAGGAGAGTCCTTGATGGAGCAGGAGAAAGGTGGAGTGCAGAACTCAAATTCTAGTAAGAAGACCAGACTTAATGGTCTGACTGAGACTGGAGGAACCCCAGAAAGCATGGCCCCTGGATTCTCTATCAGCCCAGAGTGAAAACAATTTCCGAGGCCAACTCTTCAGACAGGGATTGGACTGGACTGTGGGACCTAAAGTGATACCCATGAGGAGAGTGCCTCTTAGCTCAAGTAGATACAAGAGACTAAACAGGCAGCTTCTGTCCGGAGGTGAGATGGGAAGGCAGAGAGGGTTAGGAGCTGGTTGAATGGACATGGAGATTCAGGGGTGGAAAGGAGGAGTGTGCTGTCACAGTATGGGGAGAGCAATTAAAGTCACATAACAATATATGTATAAATTTTTGTATGGGGAAAAAATACATTCACCATGTTGTATAACTATCACCACTATCCATTTTCAAATATTTTTCATTCCCCTAAACAGAAACTTGTTACCCCCTTCAGCAAGAATGCCCCCCTTTCCCCCTCTCCCAACCCCTGGTAACGACTAATCTGCTTTTGTTTCTAGGTACGTCACATTTTTATAGTGCGATTTTTTCTCAGTCATTTGATAATGTATTTTGACATCCACGTTTGTCCCATAACCTTAAACATGCCATGAAATGTTAAGCTTTGCATGTTACCAAGAACTGTAGGTAACGGACATTCTCATCTCTTTCTCAGTCTCTCACCTCCATCTGATGGCTCACTCTGGACTCTAACCTTATACTTCACCTCCCTCCTTCCCTGAGTTTGAGCTTCACCATGAGGAACAGTGATCGTGGAGTCAAGGGTAGGGTGACGTTGTCTTGATTTGAAAATCTGGCATTTTAATATACCACATTCTTAAGGTCTTGGAAGAAGAACAGCCAGAATGCTCCATGGAAGCAAGGATGGCAAGACTTTGTCTCATGTACTTTGGACATGTTATCAGGAGGGACCAGTCCCTGGAGAAGGACATCATGCTTGGTAGAGTAGAGGGTCAGCGAAAGAGAGGAAGACCCTCAATGAGATGGACTGACACAGTGGCTGCAGCAATGGGCTCAAACATAGCAAGGATTGTGAGGATGGCGCAGGACGGGGTGGTGTTTCGTTCTGTAGTACTACAGGGTCGCTATGGGTCGGAATCGACTCGACGGCACCTAACAACAACCACAACATATTCAAGGTCACTTAAAGTGTCCTCAGTGTGCCTACAAAATGGCATCATCCACACAGCTGTGCCAGGTGGTATCAGTGGGTGTGGGGACTGGGAGAAGACCAAGGTCTGGGCAAAAGAAGGGAAAGTTAAGGGTTAAGAAGAGTGTGGCAGCCAAAGATGAAAACACAGGCCAGAGTACAGGTGGTTGAACAAAGATCAAGGACTAGGTAGTCATCCTTGGCCAAGAACACATGGGTAGTCCAGAGAGTTAAGCAAATTAAGCCACAGGCAGCACTAATTCTCTGAGTGCAATGAGTCAGCAAGTCTTGGTCAAAGACTTCATCTGTACTTCCTGCCAGAGCAGATGCTGGACAAGGCACAGGCCAGCCCAGGTCTAAAGAAATGGACAGTAGATGAACTCCAGGTGGCTGAGGTGAAGACAGCTGGGCCTGTGGTGGAGTCTGATTCCACCTAGGGCACAGGTGATTTTGACGTACAACATAATAGTCTCTGAGCACCTTGGTACAATACAGAGTTCTTTCTCTGGCTGTTAGAATGGTGCTGGCTTTCCATGCTCGTTCCCTGGAGTCACCCTGACTATCCTCAGCAGGACGGCTAAATTCCAGATGTCGAAACAACCTTAGATGTGTTTTCATCTGATGTTGTAGAGCCCATTAAAAGGTTATGATAACTTGAAACAAAAATGAAACCGTAAGGCACGGCCACTCCACCTCCACACGCGCAGCTGGAGTTTCCTGCTAACGTGATTCTTGAGTACCTGGGGATCCTGGCCAACTGACAAAACAATTTGCTCATGACGATGGCTTAATGACCAAGAGGAAATCTCTTATGGACTGCTGGAGCCACAAAATGTGGCCAAAGAACACAGCTTTGTGTTACTGTAGCCACAGGGAATAACAGGGCTAGAGATTCCTTTATTTTCCACTGTGAATGTTCCAAAGATGACCATCTCTGCAGGAAATCCTGGGTCCTATATATATGTATGCACTTATTCCTACTGCTGGTCCTATTCAGTCCTAATCAAGTCCTACATCATCCATGAGCTTATCCACAATAGAAAAGAAGACAAACAAATCCAGGTTGCAAAACCTTACACACAGTTGCTTTTGACAGCATTTCCCAGTGCTCTCCGGGAGATAGGAAGCAAAGGAAATGTTTAGTACAAGCAGCAGCTGGGCAGGGAGCTAGCAGGAAGCCTAGTGTTGAGATTGTTTCCCCCATCATTTAGTTCATTTAGGTTACCCTTTTGGTCTGATTAAAAGGTTAGTTTTTGTCTGTAAGTAACTTTGTAGATGTTGAAGATAAAGGACACAGTGCACTGATATCAAGTGTTTTCCACAAAATAAACTAAATTTATAAACAAAGTCATCAAAAGTTTATTTACTTCACAGCACACCATGATAATTTCCATGATGTTATTAATAATTTCTTTCACATTATGCACTTTTTCCGGATGTGATAGTCACTCTCCCAATTATTTTACATGATATAAGACTCTCTCTTAGCTGATTGGAATGAGAGATACTCTTGCCGGCCTTGCAGAAGTAATGTCATGTTATAAGAGAACCTGTGAGAGGGCCACCTGGCAGAGCCCTGTGGGTGGCCTCTGGGAAGTGAAAGCAGCTCCCAGATGACCTCCAGCAAGAAAATGGGGACCTCAGTCTTGCAATCTCAAGGCATTAAATTCTGCCAACCAACATGTGACTTTGGGAGAGGATCACAAGTTCCAGAGAGGAATGCAGTTCAACCAAAACCTTGAGTACATTTGTCTGTTACAAACGCAGCAGTGAACTGCCTTGTGCATGTGGACAGGTGTTTCTGAAGGGCGTATTGTACAAAGTGGATTTTGTTAATAAATATTACCAAATTGCCTTCCATGGCTGTACCAATTTACACTTCTGCCTTGACCAACCAATTTGAGAATACCCAGTTTCCCACCCCTTACTAGCACTTGATAGTAACATGTTTCTGGTTACTAATGAAGTTGAACATCTTTTCATACAGTTATTGGCTACTTGGGATTTTTCTCCTATGAAATGTATTATTGTATCTTTTGCTATTTTCCTCTTGGATTGCTTCTCCTTTTTTATTGATCCATAGAAACTCTTTATGAATCCTTGACACTAATTCTCTTTCTACTGTATATATTGCAAAATGGAAGAAATTATGAAGTAAAAGAGCTGAACAGAAGATTTCAAAGGGCGGCTTGAGAAGATAAAGTCAAGTATTGTAATGAAATGTGCGAAGACCTGGAGTTAGACAACCAAAAGGGAAGAATGAGCTCACCATTTCTCAAGCTTAAAGAACTGAATGAAAAATTCAAGCCTTGAGTTGCAATTCTGAAGGATTCTGTGGGCAAAATATTGAACGACGCAGGAAGCATCAAAAAAAAGATGGAAGGAATACACAGAGTCGCTGTACCAAAAAGAAACGGTCGACGTTCAACCATTTCAGGAAGTAGCATATAATCAAGAATTGATGGTATTGAAGGAAGAAGTCCAAGCTGCACTGAAGGCATTGGCAAAAAACAAGGCTCTAGGAATTGACAGAATACCAACTGAGATGTTTGAAAAATGGATGCAGCGCTAGAGGTGCTCACTTTTCTCTGCCAAGAAATTTGGAAGACGGCTACCTGGCCAACTGACTGGGAGAGATCCATATGTGCAACCATTTCAAAGAAAGGTGATCCAACAGAATGGAAATTATAAAACAACATCATTAATATCACATACAAGTAAAATTTTGCTGAAGATAATTCAAAAACGGTTGTAGCAGTACATCGACAGAGAACCACCAGAAATTCAAGTCCACTCAGAAGAGGATGCAGAATGAAGGCTATCACTGCTGATACCAGATGGATCTTGGCTGAAAGCAGAGACTACCAGAAAGACGTTTACCTGTGTTTTCTTGATTATGCAAAGGCATTTGACTGTGTGGATCATAACAAATTATGGATAACATTGTGAAGAAAGGGAATTCCAGAACACTTAATTGTGCTCATGAGGAACCTGTACATAGACCAAGAGGCGGTTGTTCGATCAGAACAAGGGGATACTGCATGGTTTAAAATCAGGAAAGGTGTGCATCAAGATTGTATCCTTCCACCATACTTCTTCAATTTGTACGCTGAGCAAATAATCTGAAAAACTGGACTACATGAAGAAGAATGCGGCATCAGGCTTGGTGGAGGACTCATTAGCAACCTGCAATATGCAGATGACACAGCCTTGCTTGCTGAAAGTGAAGAGGACTTACTGCCGAAGATCAAAGACCACAGCCTTCAGTGTGGATTACACCTCAACATAAAGAAAACAAAAATCCTCACAACTGGACCAATGAGCAACATCATAATAAACAGAGAAAAGATTGAAGTTGTCGAGGATTTCATTTTCCTTGGTTCCACAATCAACACCCGTGGAAGCAGCAGTTAAGAAATCAAAGACGTATTGCATTGGGCAAATCTGCTGCAAAAGATCTCTTTGAAGTGTTGACAAGCTGTCACTTTGAGGACTAAGGTGAGTCTGACCCAAGTCATGGTGTTTTCAATCGCCTCATATGCATGCGAAAGATGGACAATGAATAAGGAAGTCCAAAGAAGAATTGATGTGTTTGAATCATGATGTTGGAGAAGAATATTGAATATACCATGGACTGCCAGAAGAATGAACAAGTCTGTCTTGGAAGAAATACAGCAAGAGTGTTCCTTGGAAGTGAGGATGGTGAGACTTCGTCTTACGTACTTACAACATGTTATCAGGAGGGACCAATCCTTGGAGAAGGACATCATGTTTGGTAAAGTAGAGCGTCAGTGAAAAAGATAAAGACCTTAAATGCGATGGATTGACACAGTGGCTGTAACAATGGGCTCAAATGTAGCAACAATTGTGAGGACGGCACAGGACCGGGCAGTGTTTTGTTCTGTTGTACCTAGAGTCACTATGAGTTGGAACCAACTCGACGGCACCTAATAACGACAATATTTTCACTGGACAAATCTGCTGCAAAAAAATCTCTTCAAAGTGTTAAAAAACAAAGCTGTCACTTCGCTGACTAAGGTGTGCCTGACCCAAGCCATGGTATCTCCAATCACCTCATCGGCAAGGGAGAGTTGGACAATGAAAAAGGAAGACTGACACAACCGGAAAACTGTAATCGATGTCACCGAATTGTGCATGTGGAGACTTCTGAAATGGTGTCTCTTTGGCTATGTGTATTTTCCCCCCAAAACAAAGGGTCCTCCAAGACCGAGAAGGGAGTGTGTTGACCTGTCGTGGGGTTGTTAACCAATGTCATAAAACAATATGTGTGCTGACTGTTTAATGAGAAAATAATTGTTCTGTAAACCTTCACCTAAAGTAGAATTAAAAAAAAAAAAAAAAAGGCAGACTGAACAATTGACACGTTTGAATTGCGTTGTTGGCAAAGAGTATTGAAGATACCATGGAGTGCCAGAAGAGCAAACAAAGTTGTCTTAGAGGAACTACCATGAGGCTTCGTTAGAACGTGAGCCCCGTGAGAGCAGAGACTGCATCTGCCTGGCTCACCATTGTATACCAGTTAACTACTGCAGCCCAAGAGCAAATAGGCACCAACAAGCATTTCATTAAATTCTTACCAAACTTCTCCGTGGAATTCTGGCTTAGCGGGTGAATAAATTAGACTCCAAATCCCTCTATGAGAAAAACATCCTCTCATTTGAAACCCCCGACTTACAAGGGAGTTAGTGTTCACACCAGGCTGGGTCCTAAATACCCTTATGGTCTGAAACAGAATCCTGGACCAGTCCTGAGCCGTCCCTTCTCTGCAAGATCCCAGGATGTTTTTTTGAGAATGTGAACAAAGCGGAAGACCTCAGTTTCTAGGTGAAGAGGAAGAAGATGGGTCTCCAGGTCTTCAGTGAATTAGCCCCTGACCAGAAGTACTTTGGGGACAGTAGGAGAAAAAGGGATGTGCCATATACATGTTTTCATCGCCGTGCTTCTCCTTCCCCTAGCTCTTGGAATTGGGGATGTTGCCTTTTGGTGGTAGCTTAGAAGTTTAGGAGGGTTTTTCTTAATAGATAGTTGGGATGTTTCACACGAGGACACTAAGGGGAATCAAAGCGTAGTCACAGCTTGATAGACAAAGTGACATTGTAACAGTCAACACTTAGTCTTTCCTATGAGCTGGGCTGTTTACGTGCCCTCGTGCATCCAATCCTGTTTTAACCTTCTGAGTTAAGTATGTTCATTACCCCAGTTCTACAGAGGAGAAACTGAGGTTTAGAAAAGGCCACACAGCTTGAAGACCCACTCCCCACTTCCTGCCTGCAAAGCTAGATATCCACAGTATGAGGATTTTGGGTAACAGCGCACCACGGCTACAAGGGCAAAGACTAGAGAAAATATTTGTTGTACAGAGTCACTCCTTGAAGTGACTGAACTATGACCAAGTCAAAACAGCCCTGTAACTGCGGGCCAGGTTGTGGAAATAACTGTAAGACAACGTCTGTCCCTCCCCTTTTTGACATTTGTATTTGTATAAAAGGAGGTCTTGAGATTCAGAAGATAGGGCTGATCAACGTGTATTGTCTTCTCTGAGGAGAATTTCTTAGATTTGTTGGAACATCCTGGGTTTCTTCTGTTCTGAGGCTTTTACACTGACCAGCGGAAGAGGGATTGTGTCTAATATTTATGACTCTGACTATCAAATACCACAGGGCTTGACCTCCCTCCAGGCCAATGGGCAACGGCCCCTCTGCACTTCAGTCTGTGTGGCCAGCCGCTTTGAAAGGACCTGCTTTTCCTCTCAGAGGCTTTTGGGATCGGGACAGACACACATACTGAAGTTATCTCCCCTTAAGTAGACAATTCAAGGATTATCTGATCTCTTATCTCGGTAAACACAGCGATCTCAGAAGGAGTCAATTGCCGCCCAGAAGAAGTAGAAACTCTCAAGGGGAAAAGAGAAGACATTCCAGGCCTCCCTGAGTAAACAGCACAGAGCTGGAACCTCCTGGAGAGGCCTGGGGTCACCTCATTGACTCCAACACCCCTCTGCCATCAGCCCCAAGTTGCACTCAACAGGGAAGGAGCTGTTTCTGCTTTGCCTTAGAGCAGGTCAGCTAGAGCTGGTGATCGGTTTCCTCACCAGGGATGCCCGGAGAAGGTGACTGTGTGGCCGCCTGCAGCTGCAGCCCACTCCCACCACGATCCCTCTGGAGCCCTGGCTGGCATTGCTGAGAACCACAGCGCAGGATTCTGTCCCAGGCCGGCCTTGCAAACGCTCTACGAGCAGCTGGCAGCCGACATTTTCATCTGCTTTTTAGATAGCCTTAAAACTTCCATCTCCTCCTATTTTCCACCTGGCCTTCTGCCCTAATAATTAGATTGAGGTTCCCTAACTGGTTCAGTGGAGTCCCTGGGTGGTACAAACAGTTAACACCCTCAGCTGTAACCAAAAGGCTGGAGGTTCAAGTCTACCCAGAGGTGCCTCAGAAGAAAGGCCTGGCGATCTCTTTCCAAAAAAAAAAAAAATCAGCCATTGAAAACACTATGGAACGCAGTTCTACTCTGACACACAGGGGGTCGCCATGAGTCAGAGTTAACTTGATGGCAACTGGTTCATGGGTGGATGCTTCATCCATGTTAAGAGTTCAGTGGGTGTGGGAAATTTTAGTTAAAAAAAATTAAATGTTTCTTACATGGGCAGGCCTTGAAAACATTATCTCAGTGAAATAGGTCAGACACAAAAGGATGAATATTATCTGATTCTGTTCCAGTGGCAGGCGTATCTAGGGTATTTTACCAGCCCTGGGCACTGGGCGCCCCTGAGCAGTTTCTACCAACCCAGTAAGGCCCAATATCCTTTCTCAAGTACGGCAATGTGTTAATTAAAAGATGAACGAGCTTGACGTCTATTTTTGAGCTGATGTTATGGTAAAGTTATCTAAAAGATTGTGAGATGTTTGTACAGGGGCGCCGTTTTCCACAGAGATGCCACTGACTTTACCGGTTAACAGAAACTGCTCCGTGGCTCGGTGCGTCCCGGGCCGGCGCCGTACCTGCTAGACCCTAGTTACACCTCCGTGACCCGTAACCCCCTCAGATGAAATGTCCAGAATAGGCTGATGCACAGAGACACGTTGATTAGTGGTTTCAGGGGCTGGGGAGGTGAGGAGTTATTGCTTACAGGGCACTGAGTTTCTGTGAGGGTGATGAAAAAATACTGGGGAACAGAGAGGGGTCATGGCTGCACACAAGGAGGCCCGGTGGCACAATGGTTAAGTGCCAGGCTGCTAACCAAAAGGTCCATGGTTCGAACTTACCAGAGGCTCCATGGGAGAAAAGATCTGCTCCCATAAAGATTACATCCTAGGAAACTCAATGGGGCAGTCCTACTCTGTCCTATAGGGTCGCTGTGAGTCGGAATCTACTTGGTGGAACGCAACAAGTTGCATGACGTGGTAAATGTAATTAAAGTCACTGGATTGCACACTTAAAAACAGTTAAAACGGCAAATTTTTGTTATATTTATTTTACCACATAACATTTTAAAAAAATTTAATCTTTCTTTACTACAGGGCTTCTCTGGGCCTTTAATATGCTAACTTACATTGTAAATCCTCAAGAGAAGGGTGTAAACACATTGCGGTGGAGTCGATTCCAACTCATAATGATCCTATAGGACAGAGTAAAACCACCCGCTAGGGTTTCCAAGGCTGTAATCTTTATAGAAGCAGCTGCCACATCTTTCTCCGGTGAAGCGGCTGGTGGATTCAAATTGCTGACCTTTCTGTTAGCAGCTGTGTGCTTAACCACTGCTCCACCAGGACTCCTAGGGAAGGGTAAAGTACACAGGATTTCCAAAAATATTTGACTAAGGCACATCCATTATCTTGCAGTCCACTGATGAGCCACAGAACAAATTTGGGGAGCTTTGCATTGGACTGTCTTCCTGCTCTGTCCTCGGGAGAGTGGGAAGAGGTGAATATGAGCAGTAGTGGCTCAGGGGTAGAATGCTCACTTTCCATGGGGGAAACCCAGCTTCCATCCCCAACCAGTGAACCTCAAGTGCCGCCCCCACCCATCTGTCTGTGGTGGCTTGTGTGTTGCTATGATGCTGAACAGGATTCAGTGGAGCTTCCAGACTAAGTCCAACCAGGAAGAAAATCAGACGATCTACTTCCAAAACATTAGCCAGGGAAACCCTATGGGTGACAACAGTCTGATCCTGTGTGTGTGGGGTCTCCATAAATCGGGGTCAGACTTGATGGCAGCTAACACCAGCCACGTGCCAAGAGCTGGGCTCTGCCTTTGACAGGCATTGTCATCTCGTCTCTCAACCACTCTGCCAGGTGGGAATCGTCAACACCACTCCTTAGATGTGAGCTGAGGTCCTTTGCCCAGAGTCATGAAGTCATTGTCAAGTCCAAACACCAGAGGCATCCAAACAATAAAAATACCCCAAAGGAGATTTTTATGATCATCCATTTTAAAAATCAGACCATTGTCCTGAGCGAGGAACCATCTGCGGGAGTGTGTGGTGCGTGGCAGTGGCGAGATCTGCCTGCTGGTCTCTGAGTGACTGGTCAGTGAGGTCATGGTGGCCTTGGCTAGGAGACAAGGACAGGCGGGAACGGGAGCTCCTGTGGAAGGGCCACAAATGCCTCAGTCAGAAGCTATTTTGTGAAAATCTAGAAGCTCATGGAACGGAGGTCACTTAGAGTTGAACAGGAGCGACTGCAGATTTGCAGGTGGAAAGCGAAATCTGGGAAAGAAAGGATGGTTAGAGTGACCCAGTGCTCTGAGGGGCTGTGGACCTTTCTGCAATGTTAAAGGAAAGGAGCTTGCAGACGGATTTCTGTTTTGTTGGAGAGTGTCTTAGTCATGTAGTGCAGCTGTAACAGAAATACCACAAGCGGATGGCTTTAACAAAGAGAAATTTATTTCCTCACAGTAAGGTAGGCTAAAAGTCCAAATTCAGGGCATCAGCTTCTCTCTCTGTTGGCCTTCCCATCAACATTCCCCTGGACTAGGAGCTTCTCTGCGCAGGGACCCCGAGTCCAAAGGACATGCTCTGCTCCCCCTGGCACTGCTTTCTTTGTGGTATGAGATCTCCCTGTCTCTCTGCTCACGTCTCTCTTTTATATCTCAAGACATTGCCTCAGGACACAATCCAATCTTGTAGATCAGGTCCTGCCTCACTAACACAACTGCCGCCCATCCCCCCTCATTAACATCATAGAGGCAGGATTCACAACATACAGGAAAATCACACAATACCAGAAATCATGGCCCAGCCAAACTGACACACACATTTTCTGGGGGGACATAATTCAACCCATGACAGAGAGAGAACTGATAAACTGGATTCTTGGATCTCTTTAAATAATCTTTTAATTTTAGAATAGTTTCAGATTTTCAAAGACGTTGTAAAAATAGAACAACATGCCATATACCCACACCCTGCTTATCCTATTGTTAACGTTTGTCACAACTAATGAAACAATATTGACATGTTGTTATTAACGGAAGTCCATATTTTCTTCAAATTTCCTTAGTTTTTACCTAATTCGTTTTTCTGCTCCAGGATCCGCTCCATGAGAGCAGACAACTTATGTTTTATTCCCTGAGGAATTTCCGTGTCTAAATAGTGCACATGACACTGAGTCTTCATGTCTCCTGAGGTTCCTCTTGGCTATGACAGTTTCTCAGACTTTCCTTGTGTTATGGATTGAATTGTGTCCCCCAAAAATATGTGTTGCACATCCTAACCTCTGTGCCTGTGGTTATAGCCCCATATGGGAATGGGTTGTCTTTTGTTCTGTTAATGAGACAGGGTGTGTCTTGAGTCAATCTCTTTTCAGATCTAAAAAAGATTAAGCAATCAAGCAAAAGAAGCCGAGATGAGGGAAGAGAGATGTCAAACCACATGAAGATCACCCAGGAGCAGAAGCTCAGAAGAGACAAGGGCCTTCCCCCAGAGCCGACAGACAGAGAAAGCCTTCCCTTAGAGCCGGCGCCCTGAACTGGGACTTCTAGCTTTCTAAACTGTGAGAAAATAAATTTCTGTTTGTTAAAGCCACCCACTTGTGGTATTTCTGTTATAACAGCACTGGATAACTAAGACGCTTTGTTTCTGATGACCTTGACAGTTTTGAGAAGTTCTGGTCAAGTATTTTATAGATTTGTCTTGTTGCTGTTTTTATATTTGCAGGTAATCAGATATTTTAGATGAATAGCAAATAATGGTATATATGTAATCTAATCTTTAATTGCTTTTCATACGATAATAAAGGGAGTTTTAGTATAATATTGTTGTAAAGTACATTTATTTCATACATACATTTGGCCCCATATTGGGGACAACAGTGTACATGCTAAAACTCCTTCTTTTCCATCATTGCACTCTCTCAGAGCAGAAGTAGCTGAACTCCAGAAACATCACTACCTTGGAAGAGGTCGGGGCCTGGGCATGCCCAGCAGACAATCAATACCATCACAAGTGGGAGAGTCAGTGTTTAAACCTGAATCCAATTTTCCACTGTACCATGTGGCCTTTCAGACTTTTCATAATTCTCGTGGCTTCAACTATTGCCCTCACTCCATTTTTTTTTTTTAAGTCTAAATCATGTTCATTTACAAATTCAAAGTTTTGCTACAAAGGTCTCCTCATGCCCACTCTGCAGCCATGAATACGATGAACGGAAAGCACAATTTATTTACCCTGTGCTTGTAGTCAATCACTGTTTTTCATCGACTACAGTTTTATTCTCTCAAGAGTGAACCTCACGGAGGTAAAACGTATATGACTTTACATTAATTCAGTGTCCTCGGCTGTCATGTTTCTCAACTTACTGTCAAGCCACAGACATATATTTTTAGGCTAGTTCTAAGGGAAGCAGTACAGGGACTTACCAGACAAAATTTATAGCAAGACTTCCTGAGAAACTAAAGCAGGTGGATTCCGTCACGCGCGTCCCACACACACACGCCTCCACGTTGTATGCAAGAAGGATAGGAGGTAAGTTCTTTGGAAACACAGCCACGTGGCAGGGAATGCTCTTTTGTATGTATTCGTTGATCGCTATGCCTGAGTTTCTTCTCTCCGTGTCATCTCAGGTTCTGTTGGGCACGGTGCAAGGAAAAGCATGAGATCCTAGCAGGAAAGGAGGAGAGAGAGAAGAGGCAGATGGGTACAAAGAAGGGAGGGAAGATGAAGTGAAAGGAAAGGCAGAAAGAAGAGATGAGACGCAGGCTGAGGGAGACAGAGAGGAAGAACATTTCATTGTGTTGCAGGTAATGTGCTAGGGCCTCACCTCCGTGTTCTCGCTTATTCCTCGGGGCAACGTGACTAAGAGGATAACGGAAGCGACAGGTGTGACACCAAAGAAAAGAGGCAGTAAGTGGATGGAGAAGATCAGGAAAAGAGCTTTCCTCAAGGGAAGAAGCCAGAAGCAAGACCCTCGTACAGGCAGGAAACTGTTTTTTCCAAAGTGACTCTTCCCTGCATAACCGGACTCACATGTCCTGCCTCTGATGCAGCCTCTCATGCATCCTCTCCTGATCATAGACAACAACTGTGTAACTTTATTATCGCACTGTTAGTCACCAACCCTGAACAATACCCAGGACCCTGGGCACATTGCCTTCATAGGCCCTACCTCCATTAAACAGAAATTAAAAATTTTATTTTACACCTGTGTTGATATTAAAAAAGAAATTTTAATATTGAATATTAATACCTCTTCTTCGACTTATAACTTGGTTTTTTTTTTTTTGGTTTGTTTTTGTTTTTTTTTAATTTTAAAAGAAATTAAAACATTTCTGTGGGCCCCTGAAAGTACTGCGGGCCCTGGACACTATGTGCACAGTGCGTAATGAATGTGCTGGCCGTGACGATGCCCGTTGTCAATTGACTGGTGTAGTCTGAATATGTCACCACGTGGTTACTGAGTCCTGACTCCCGGGGTAAGGGATTAATGCTGTGTGAGTCCTGACTCCCGGGGTAAAGGATTAATGCTGTGTGTGACCAGAGCGTAATCTTCATATTGCAAGCTGCCAGTGGTTGAATTCAGTTGATCTACAATCACAAGGGAAACCCTGGTGGTGCAGTGTTTGAGAGCTATGGCCGTTAACCAAAAGGTCGGCAGTTTGAATCCACCAGGTGCTCCTTGGAAACCCTATGGGGCAGTTCTATTCTGTCCTATAGGGTTGACTCGATGGCAACGGATTTGGGTTTTTTTCCAATCATGAGAGGGTCATTCTGGACAATCTTACAGGGAATTAGTACTATTGCAAGGACTTTGTAATCTCATGGCACATCATCATATAATTTTGTCTAAATAAGCATATGACCATGACTATTTTATTAAATTCTTCAGATGAAACACCCCAAGTCACAATGCCTTTTCTTAATTATCGACTAAAATAGGTGCATATTTACATTGTAATGTTGACAAAAACAGCATTTGTGTAAATAAAGTGGAGCAGAAGAAGAGGGTTTTGTACATGGTTACCGGTGCCCAGTGAATTGCTCGCACGTTTCTGTTGTGTGGGAGCAGCAGCCTGGAATCGAGCACAGCGACCTGGGGAGATAAGGTATCAGGGCAGATTCCATCAGAGTGTGCATGGGAATTTACCAGAAAAAATGATAAGGCAAGATAAGATAAAAAGAAAACCAAATTCCAGAGACACATCCCTTTTCTTCTAGAGAATTAAATACTGTCCCTTGAGCCTCTCACAATTTTTTTGTTAATATGAGAGACTTCAGAATAAAGTAAGGCATTTATTTACCATTTAATCTACTACCAAAATGTAGCATTTACATTTTTGTAAATCAAATCACTAGAGAAGTTCACAAAGGAATCTTATGATGAATTATTTTTTAATGTAATAAACATCCTCTAATGTACCCCTTCTGTACGTTATGGGAGTGGATTTGTGAGTGTCCTGTGGGTTCCCAGGAGCCCTGGTGGTGCAGTGGTTAAGCTCTCAGCTGCTAACCGAAAGAAAGGTCAGTGGTTCTCCATGGGAGAAAGATGTGGCAGTCTGCTTCTGTAAAGATTAAAGCCGTAGAAACCCTATTGGGCAGTTCTACTCTGTCCTTTAGGGTCGCTACGAGCCGGAAGCGACTTGACAGCAGCGAGTTTGATTTTGGTTTAGTGAGTTCCTTTGAGAGTAGACACATTTGGGAGGTTTAGCAGAAAATACATTCATTTTGTATTTGCACTGCATTTTCTAGACGACTTTCCCCGGGTCTTCGCACGACTAGGGCCTAGTTTTGAGCTCTCAGTTTCTGTGTCTCTAGAAAGAGAACCTTCCTGGCCGCCCTCTTGTCCTTTACGCCTTTTCACTGTTGACTTGCCTGAGAGTACATGCCATCATCTAAAATTAGTAAGGCAGTTATTGATTGGTGGTTCGTTCACTTGTTTATTGTTTATGTGCCACTACTAGAGACGGAAGAAAGGTCTGGCAATCTACTTCTGAAAATCAACCAATGAAAACCCTGTTGAGCCACCGTGAGTCAGGGGCCAACTCAGTAGCAGCTAACAGCAACTACAACACCAGAAATGAAGCTCTGCGAGAGAAGACAACTTATGCTTTTTGTTCACTGCTGAATTTCCAATGTCTAAAACAGCGCCAGAGAGAGCTCTGGTGGTGCAGATGGTTAAAGTACTCCGTAGCTAACTGAAAGGTTGGCGGTTTGAACCCACCAGCCGCCCTACAGGAGTAAGATGTGGCAGTCTACTTCCATAAAGATTTATAACCTTGGAAACTCTAGGGGACAGTTCTACTCTGCCTGATAGGGTCGCTATGAGTCAGGATCGACTCGACAGCAATGGGTTTGGCTTTTTGGTTTTTTTAGAATAGTGCCTGGCATATAACTTGTTGAATCAATGAACGAATGATTTTTTGACTGACTGAGTGAGTTAACGAATTCAAAGTCCCCTTCAGAGAACACTGGAAACGAACATCTGAATATGTCTGGGAAGAAGCAAGGAATTACTTTGTAATCACAGAACTTAGAGCTGGAGGGTACTGGACCTTCCTCTAATCCCACACTCTGGTTTTACAGATGAAGAGAACGCAGTGGCCTTGGGAGGTGAGGGTTGCTCCTGGCAGAACCGCTCAGAGGTTCACAGCACCCCAGCTGTTCCAATTCTTGAGGCAGGCCTCAAACCACAGTTTTAAAATAAAGACACATGAAAATCAGACAGGGTGCCCACCAAAGCCGTCGTCTCTGCTCTCACACAGCTGAGATTAATCAAGGCAAGACTGTCCAAACACCGGAAGCAAACAAGCGTCTCTCTCCTGAGCTTCCAGCCCAAGCTGCTGGTCTCCTCTCTCCCATTTTCTCACTGTTCACCCCCCATCCCTGATTCAAGGCTCGTAAGCATGAAAAGAGCTAAAAAGAATTAGGAGTTTCCAGTGTCTCGGGTATTAGGATAAGCGTTTGACAGTCCTCATCTCCAGGCTGGCCTTAAACTATCATCTCCATTTTACAGAAGGGAAATTTAGGTGTAAAGATGGAAAAACTTGATTGTGGTCACACAGCTAATAATGATAGAGACTGGACACCGTCTCAGGCTGTCTGATGCTAAACCTGGATTAAAAAAATATTTCCACCACCCAATTTCCACTAGCATCATCTCAAGAACAATCTTGTTTCATCCACACTTCCATCCATTCCCTTCTAGAATTACAGCATTGCATCCGTAAATATTTCCACGTGTACATTTAAAAGCTGAAATAATAAATGTGACCACAATACCATGATCATACCTAAAAACTAATAATTCCTTAATATCATCGACTATCTGATCAGTATTCAAATTTCAAATTGTCATGAGGCAGTTTGATTTCCTGCTCTTACCTGAGCTATTTCTTCTCTGATCTCATCTCATACAGCTTTGCTTCTCTCACGCAGCTCCAGCCACGCTGAACTTCTTGCCATTCCTTAAAGACCTCAGGGCTTTTGCACTTGCTGTTGTCATAATTTTTTTTTACAGTTTGTATGTTTGAACCAACCAGTTGCCATCAAGTTGATTCCTACGGGGGTTGGAGTAGAACTGTCCTCCATAGGGTTTTCAATGGCTGATTTTTCGGATGTAGATTGCCAGGACTTTCTTCCGAAGAGCCCCTGGATAGACTCAAACTTCCAGCCTTACGGTTAGCAGCCAAGTGTGTTAACCCTTTGCACCACCCAGGGACACCAGGATCCAAATAAGGTCTATGTATTGCAATCGTTCATAGGTCTTTTGAGTCTCTTTTAATATATAGATTCCCCCTCTATCCCTCTTCTTTCTTCTCCTTGAAATTTATTTGTTGACGAAATGAAGTTGTTTGTCTTACAGCACTTCCAACAATCTGGATTTTGTTGAAGCCAAAAATCCCTGTTACATAAACATAGCATGAAATTCATACTACTTTGCACTTTTCTTTATTCACTTAACAAAATTCTTTAACCCATTCAATAAATATTTATGAATCGTCTAACCCTGTTCTACATATTGGAGATAGAAGAGCAAACAAAATAAACATCAACCAATAAAAAATCCCTGCCATCATAGAGCTTACATTCTGCTAGGTTGAGACAGACCAGAAAACAATAAATAAGGAATATACACAACATTCATCAATTGTGTTATTAGAAGAAAAACACAGGGCAAAGTATAGAGGATGTACGAGGAGAATTGCAATTTTAAATAGTGTGATCAAGGAAAGCCTTACTGAAGCAAACTCTTAAAGTAGGTGAGGGATTTAGTCACAGGAGAACTGCACCGGGGGAACTGCAGGTGCAAAGGCCCTGAGGGCTTTATGGAACAGCAAGAAGGTCATTGTGACTGGAGCTGCGTGAGAAAGAAGCTAAGCTACATGAGATGAAATCAAAGAAGAAACAGCACAGGTAAGAGTAGGGAATCATGAAGGACCCTGTAAGCCACTGTGAACACAAGAAAGAGGTTCTGCACTTGTTTTTATGGCTCTAGTGTTCAAGTATTTTGATGTGCCAAAACTTCTTTAACCAGTCTTGTGTTGATGGACATTTGGGTTGTTTTGAAGCTTTGGTATTACAAACAATACATCATTTCACACAGCAGTGAGTAAGTCTATTAGGTAAATTCCATAAGTGGAATTGCCAAATCAGAGGGTGGTACATTTATAATCTTGATAGATTATATATATAGAGTTGCCACCATACAGAGATCTTTTACCAATTCATACTCCTACCAACAATGTGGGAGAGTACCTGCGTCCCCACATCCTCACCAATGCCTCACTGCTGTGTTAAAGCTTTGTGATCTTTTCCCACTGGATAGTGGAAAAAACTGTTATCAGTGTAGCTTTAGCTTTCATTTACCTTGTGAGTAACTTTAAGCGTTATTTTCATATGTTCACAATACATTTTGATTTCCTTTTCTGCCTGTCTGTCTTTCCTCATTTTTCAGCCATCCTTTGCCCCTTGCCTCACCAGCTTGCAGGAGCTCAATCTGCTCCAGTGAGTTGCAAATGTTTTTCCCTTAGTTAGACATTTCCCTTTCGCTTTGTGTATGGTGGTTCTTGTCGTTTGGAAAAACTTTATTTTTTTATGTAGTCAAATTTATGGATCTTCCCTTTTTTGACTTCTGGGTTTTGTGTCATAGAAAAAGCTTGAATTTTTAGTCACCAAATTATTTCACTGGCCAAGTTTGCATAGGTTATACCACACTAATAAAAAACCCCACCAAATCGCAATGGCTTAACAACACAAAGTTAGTTCTTTGCCTGTACAGTATGTCCAGTGCAGCTCAGTCTGGTCTGCAGAGGCTCCACTTGACAGGTGCTTCCACAGTCAAGGTGTCAGGAGAAGGGGTTGTGGCAAGTGGCATGCTGGTGCTGAAGGCCTTCACTCACATTTCATTGGCCCTACCTGAGCTCAAGGTGGTGGGGAAGCACTGTTCCAGGATGTGCCCAGAAAGAGAACAAGAATTAGGGCTAATGACTACCACAGTTCCTTCTTCCTTGTTTGAGTCAATGGGAAGATTTGCTTTTCAATCAACCCTAATTCTTTGACTTTCTCTGACACATTCTCAAGCAAAGTAGTGCAATATGGACCCATATCCTAGTAGAGCTCTCTGATGGGGTGATGTGGTCAACTTGGGAATCTGGATAGCGGAGATGTTCACCAACAGAAAGCACTTACTCAACTGCAAAGCCCATGGCCTCTGGTCTCCTAGCCTTTGACATAAGCACCTTCTCGTCATTGTTCCCTAAACATGAGGAGGCTTCAGCTTTCTCACTTCAGGAATCAAGATGACTGTGTTACCCATTGGCTGGCTTATCTCTTTTCGGTGCAACATCTGGAACAAATGCATAAATTAGTGTTGGTCACTTTCACATAAAAATAAATAACCAGTAACCTAAACACCCAGTGAAAGGTGCTATTTGTGTAGACAGTACATTTTTTGCAGATTTTGTGAGGCCAACGGATCTTGGAACTTTCAGCATAAACAATGAAGAAAGCAAAATAAACCCTCACGGAGAATTAGGAAAGCTTTTCTTCAGCATGAATCATGAGCTAATTATTGTTCTTAAAAATGTAAGTTAAATTAATTTATGCTCAGTCAGCAACTAGAGAACAGGAAGAATCCAGTACCTGCCCTGTGTTCAGACACAGAATTTTTGGAGACAAGATGTGTGTTCTTTTTCTGTTTGCTAGAATACAATTTCTCTCAAGTTGCCTCAAGTAAAGGGGATTCCTTTTAAGGATATACATGAGTAATAAGAGAAACAGGGATTTCATGGGAATCTAAGAATGAGAATTAGTGCACATCCAGACTCCTCTGGGAATGAAACCAGATCCAATGCAGTCCTAGGAAATCACTCAACGGAGTAGTGGCTTTGTACATAAAAGAATCTCAGGGGAAGACTGGGGTTTTGAGAGTCAGTTCTGGTGCTTGGGTGGGATGGATAAAACCAAACCAGTTGCTGTTCGCTCATGGTGACCCCATGTGTGTCAGAGTAGAACTGTGCTCTGTAGGGTTTTCAGTGACTGATTTTTTGTAAGCAGATTGCCAGGTTGCACGCAATGAATCACTTTTATATGGCTTTTTTAGCCATAGTCTTATAACTCCCACAGGATTGGCTGGGCCACAATCTTGCAAGGGATTGGTCAATTTACTATGCAAATAGGGACTTGAAAGTCCACCCAATAGGACTGAGCCCCTTGTGGTCCAGCTAGCAGATTGGTCGATTTACCAAACAAACAGAGGCTTGAAAATCCACCCAATAGGATTGAGCCCGTTGTGGTCCATCTAGGGGATTGGTCGGTTTTGCCATCCTGGTAGGCTTATATAAGGGCCAATCCCACAGAGGTTCAGGAGGACGTGAGAGTGGACATGGGTTTTCTGGGGAAGGGTAAGCGTTCCCTCTTTGAGAACTTGTTATTGTTTACCGTCTGCTTTATATAAATGATAATAATGGCTTTCACTTTGCCAATACTATGAAAGTGTCTCGGGTGTCCAGCTTGATCACCATGAACATAGCACCCACGGAATGGTTGATGTCAGTGGGAGTATGGGTCTCATTCCTAGCAGTCTATGGCTGCCTGGAAGTTATTGAGGCACAGCGTGTCTGCATGTGCAATGTAGATAGACAGGCCCTAACACAGGTCTTTCTTCTGAGGTGTCTCTGGGTGGACTTGAACCTCCAACCTTTCAATTAGTGGCAGAATGCACTAACCTTTTGCACCACCAGGGATGGGTAGGACAGCAGTGGGACTCTCCTTCATACCCTGGGATTGATTGCTAGCAGCTCATGATTTGCAGTGCTAAAGGAGCTAATGAAATCATCCATTGTCTTTTGCGGACCCAGAGCGCGTGTTCACTGAAGAGATAGGGAATGTAAGGACAGAAATGTTGGACGGTTATTTCTTACCTTATTAGACAATTAAAGCATGTAACAGATAAATCCTAGTCTCGGATTAGTCAATATAAAGAAGATTTAAAAAAAATTAGAGCAACTGTGGTAGATCGTATTATTTATTTCCAATATTTGCTGTTCCTTTCAACTTGGCTCACTGCTACAGAGCCCCTCCTTGGTGCCCCTTCTGGCGGAAGGAGTTAAACATCTTGCCCAATTGAGGTCAGAGTTCGCCAGGTGCCTTGCTTCGTCAAATGGAATGTGTACCATGTCAGAACATACTTTTAGGAGCCACTGCATGGTTCTGCCATTGCTTTGTTCCCTCTGCCCTGAGACTAAGATAGGAGCTGCTTCTTCAGTCTGCGTCGCAGAACAAAGAATACATGGAGCAGAGCTACAGCACGCCCACTGCTGATGTGTATATGAGCAAGAAATAACTATTTGATGTTCAAAAGCACTAGGATTTTGCAGATCATTTATTATTGCAGTATAATTTAGCTTAAGCTGACGGATACAGATATTAGGAACAGAAATGTGGTGCTGGTCTAACAAAAACGCTAAGATATTTAACACGTTGCCTGTGACAAACAGGAAGGTAGAAAACGGGCCAAATGGATTTGTGGCTGTAGATAAAGACGTGGGAAAATAAAACACTGGTAATATGAGTCTTTTTTCTGTATCTGACAAGGGTCTATAAGAAAAGGAGCCCTGGTGGCATAGTGGTTAAGAGCTTGGCTGCTAACCAAAAGGTCAGCAGTTCAAATCTACCAGGTGCTCCTTGGAAATGCTATGGGGGCAGTTCGACTCCGTCCTATAGGGTTGCTATGAGTCAGAATCGACTCAACAGCAATGGGTTTGGTTTTTGGTTTCTATAAGAAAGAGATTAGCTCAGAAAAAAATGTCCAGCTTGAAAGCATAATTGGAAGGGAATTATGGGAAATCCAGATATTCCAAAGCTTGTGAGATTAGAACTGGAGGGTAAAGAGGATAATAAAACAAGGAGAACTGGGTGAAAGCTGTTTGAGAAGCCATCTGATCTCTACATCCCCTCCTTCCCCTGTACCACTGGGCCACTGCCCCTTCCTCACCTCATCACAGTCAGAAGTTTGTTCTCTGGAGAGGGTAAGACAGAAGGTCGTGGAAGAGGGAGAGGCCAGTCACAGTAAGGGTTTAGGTGCAGTACATCTACTGAATTGCTTAATGTAGAGACACCCAGCTCTTTCCTCTCATTCATCTCCCAGAACATTGGTGGGCAGACCCTTCTTCTCCATCTAGGAGAACCAATATTCCCTGTGGAGAATCTTATCAGCCCAAGAGGATAGATATTAAAATACTGACACTTGGGATTCCCCAACAAAGAGTCCACCTAGCCACCCCCATCGTGAAGCCCAAGTCAACAAGTCCCATCCATGGACTCAGAGTTTCCAGTCAGCTTTTTATGCTTCAACTCTTAGGTTGTGCAAGTGACCAAAAATTACCAGACAGCTGAGGAGACTGAAATAAACCAATGAAAAAGAATCAACTTAGAGAAAATAGATATCATTCAGAGAGAAGAAAACAAAACAAAGAAACTAGGTATATATTCTTAGAGAAATAAGTGAAGTTTTTTTTTTTTTCTATGATGCAAGAATGAGGTGTTTTGAAAAAGAAACATTCAGAATAAAAAAAGAGATCTGGAAAATCAAAAACATAATTGCAGAAACAACAACAAACTCAATAGAAGAGATACAAATTATAGTTGAAGAAATCTCCCAGAGAGTAGACAAAAAGATGAAAAATAGAAAAGGTAAGATAATAAAATTAAAGGACCATGTCAGGAGGCCAAACACTGACATTTAATAGGAGTTCCAGAGGATATTAGAGAAAAAATGAGTTGAAGAAATCATCAATGAAATTATTCAATAAAATTATCAGAGCTGATGGACATAAATGGCCAGACTGAGAGGGCCATTGAGGTCCCTACCAAAGCCTACCATGAAATTTCAGATTCTGGGAACCATGAGAAGATCCTACGAGTTTCCAGAGAGACAAAACAAGTAATAAAGGATGAAGATTCATAGCTTTAGACTTCTTAAGGGGCACTAGAAGCAAGAAGATATTCTAAGAGAAAATGATGTCTCATCCATAGCCAGTGGAACTATTAATTGAGTATGAGGGTAGAATAAAGCCATGTTAAGACATGCAAGGTCTCAAAAAAATTATTTTCTACATATCCTCTCTCAGGAGACTACTAGAGGAAGTATTCTACCAAAATAAGAGAGTAAAACAAGGAAGAAGAGGTGTGGGATATATGGGAAATCCAACAAAGTGAGAGGCAAAGGAAATCCCCAGGATGATGAAGGGAGACCCCAGGACAACTAGACAGAGGCAGCAGAGTCCTGGTGCGGGCACTGTGACTCCAAAGACATGCCAAGGGGTCATCAGAACGACCTTCATTGCCATTGCACCATCTTGTAAAACTGAGGTCAGGTGTCCAGCTGAGCTTAGGTGCCTTATCTCGGCCGTGTACTGATAAAAGTTTCTTCTTTCTCTTCCATGACCTATTGCTTGGATCAGCTGAGAATCCTCACTTCACCCTAGAGAAATTTTATTTTTTGACCTGCTCCCGAGAGCTGGAGGTAGGCTGTGGTGAGTTTAGACTCGGGAAGTTCAGAGCAGCCTACTCACGCGACCATGTTGTTGCTGCTGGAGCCCAGAACCAGTTCCACAGTAGGATGAACCACACCTCCACGGTGGTGGGCCCCGCGTTTCTCAGGTCTCAATCATGCAATCATGGCCTTGGCCTGACTTTTCCAGAAGAGGCTCTTGTTGTACCAGTTTCCTAGAGCTGCCATAACAAATTACCACAGGTACTCAAACAAAGGTGGGCGGCTTAAAAAACAGACCTTTTTTCTCTCACTCTTCTGGAGGCTAGAAAACATGCTCTGAGGACTCTAGGGGAAGGCTTTCCCTTGTTTCTACCTAGCTCCAGTGGTTCCTGGCGTTCCTTGGCTTGTGGACGCATCCCTCCAATCTCTGCCTCCATCTTTACATGACGACCTCCCCTCTGTGTCTCTGTGTCACTTCTCTCCTTTTCATAAGAACACCACTCACATTGACTGAGTGCCTGCCCTACCCCCGTATGACCTCATGTTAACTAATTTCATCTGCGAAGACCCTATTTCCAAACAAAGCAATATTCACGGTACCAGGGGTTAGGATTTCAACATATCTCTTTTTGGGGTGGAGGGGCACCGTTAAACTTATAACAGTTGTCTACACGTTTAGGGATATAACAGTTGTCTACACGTTTAGGGAATCTAAACTCAGAGATTCAGGTGAGATTCCCTTCTCTTGGGAGCTTTATCTAGTAGCGGGGGTTTGACATTTTTATTACACAGTTTGTGTTTGCTACCTAGTCAGAACTATGCAGTGTGTCACTTGGGGATATATACATGGATTGTGAAATTATAAAGAAAAGGAAAGAAATCATTTACACAAAAATGTGGAGAGTGATAACCGGCAAGTGGAGGGAAGGGACTACCATCGAGAAGAGGAGGAACGGGGTCGTCTAAGACACTGACATGATTCGCCTTCAGAGAAAGGGGTGTGCTTTATTCTTTGTCTTCTAAGTGTCCATAAATGTTTTACATTATGTTATGTATAATAACATATATTATGTATAATATGTTTCATGAAAAATTATTATTTTAATTTTAAAAGGAGTCAAATATCAGTTAATGATTTAAAAAGCAAAAAATAAGGCAGAAGCTCTGTGTACAGAAGTGGAATGATCTCCAAGGTATTTTGTTGGGTGAAAAAAAGAGGTGGAAGAATAGGATGTTTAATATACAATGATGGGGTAAAGAAAAAAAGGGAGGGATACACCTACATACATATGTTTGCCTATTTGTGCATAAAAATTTCTCTTGAGGGACAAATTAGGAACTGACAGCACTGCGCAGGAAACTGGGTGCCTGAGGGACAAGAATTCTCACATTGTACCCTGTCATTGTTTTTGAATTTTGATGTATTTGAAAGTCTTACTTACCTAAAATTTCTTTTTGTTTTTGAAAAAAAATCTGACAACGTCAAACTAAATGTTATCGAGGATGTGGAAACATATACTGCTGGTCAGGGGGCAAATGGTAAACCTCTTTGGAAAACTCTTTGGAAATATCTCATAAAGTTTGGGCCCAGCAACTACAGTGCTAGATATATATCCTTGAGGAGCTTCTTTCACACGGGCATCAGGAAGCATATACAGGAATGTTCAGAACGGTGTTGTGTGTAGCAACTAAGAAAGGAAGGAAAGAAGGAAAGGAGGGGGGGGAGGGAGGAAGAAAGGAAAATGGTAGCAACCTAAGAGTTCTCCAAGAGGAGAATATATACAATGAAATCATGGTTGAGCCATACAGTAGAACATCATACAGCAGTAGGAATGAATCGACATGGGTGAAAATCACGCCTTTCCTGATTTTAAACCATGCAGTAACCCCATAAGTACAGGTTCCTCCTGATCACAATTAAGTGTTCTGGAATTCTCATTCTTTGAAATGTTATCTATAATTTGTTATGATCCACACAGTCAAATTCCTTTGCAGAGTCAATAAAACACAGGCAGACATCTTTCTAGTATTCTCTGCTTTCTGCCAAGATCCATCTGATATCAGCAATGGTATCCCTCGTTCCATATGCTCTTCTGAATCTGACAGTTCCCTGTCAATGTACTGCTACAACTGTTTTTGAATAATCTTCAGCAAAATTTTACTTGCGTGTGATAGTAATGATATTGCTCGAGAATTTCCGCACTCTGTTGGATAACTTTTCTTTGGAACGGGCACAAATATGGACCTCTTCCAGTCAGTTGGCCAGGTAGCTGTCTTCCGAATTTCTTTGCATAGACAAGTGAGCACTCCCAGCACTGCATCCGTTTGTTGAAACATCTCCAGTGGTATTCGGTCAATTCCTTGAGCCTTGTTTTTTGCCAATGCCGTCAGTGCAGCTTGGACTTCTTCCTTCAGTACCATCAGTACTTGATCATATACTACCTCCTGAAATGGTTGAATGTCAACCAATTCTTTTTGGTACAGTGACTCTGTGTATTCCTTCCATCTTCTTTTGATGCTTCCTACATTGTTCAATATTTTGCCCACAAAACCCTCCAAAATTGTAATTCAAGGCTTGACTTTTTCTTCAGTTCTTTCAGCTTGAGACATGCTGAGCATGTTCTTCCTTTCTGGTTTTCTAACTCCGGTTCTTTGCACGTTTCATTATACTACTTTACTTTGTCTTCTCGGCCCCCCTTTGAAGTCTCCTCGTCAACACTTCTACTTCATCATCTCTTTCATTCACTTTAGTTACTATATGACACTGTGTATAAAATGCCCAAACACGTGACAAAATTCTCTGATATCTATTTCTAGATATACGTGTATATTACTCTGATGAACATGAACATGACAGCTATGAAATTCAGGGTAGTGGTTACCTCTAGGGAGACAGTAGGGAATAAACTCCAGGATGGGTACATTACAGTGCTTCACGGTTCTAAAGTGCCACGCTGATTTCTTAAGCTGGGTGATGGGTCTATGTGCTTCATTATATTACTTGCTCTAAAGTCTTGAGTATTGTTAAATAAAATTGCAGACAAAATCACCAACAACACACTTGGTATTGCACTCAGTATCCATTAGATCACATAAACAAAAGAGTAACAGAAAAGATGAACCCCAACAAGGCTAACCTTGTATTGTCTATCGCTTCACATTCCAGATCTCATGAGATATTTTCACAAAGGTGGGTCTAGTCGGGTTCACTTTACATACAAATGTAGAAACAAAACTGTCCTGGAATTTTGTTATCAAAATCATCAAATATTTAGGAATTTTACCAACTGCATAGTCCAAAGCCCTCGTTTTTATGGGATAAATTGAGGCCCAGAGATGCTAAGTGGCTTGCCCAAGGTCATTAGGCAGAGGATGTCCATGATGGACCCACTGTCAAGTCTCCTGGTCCCTGGTCCAGCACTTGTCCCTGTGCACTATATTCTTATCAGGCAAGGAGCAGCCATTTCCCAAGAAGTCAGTTGGTTCGTGGACCACAATATTAGCCAGGTTCAAGTACAGGCACCATACCAGCGAGCGTTTTGCCATGCAAACCATGAGAACAGGATTTCCTGGGGATGGGCAAACCCAACAACCAGACGTATGAATCAGATTAGAAAGCAGCTACACCCTCAGATGGCGGATTGAGTTAATCACTCGAGCTGGACTTCCCATCATAAATGGTAGAAGGCTTTTACGAGTCTAGGGAGAGGCAGGAAAGCATTGTGGTTCAGGACTCCCGTCTGACCTCCCAGACTTCTCCAGCAGAGCACATGGCGTAGCAATCAAGAGCTCTGGCTTTGAAGTCAGACAGCCCTGGGTTCCGTCCTGGCTCTGCCACTTACTAGTTGTTTTGACTCAGACAAGTTCTTCATCTCTCCAGTCCTTAGTTTCATCATCAGAAAAGTGAGGATAATAAAATACCCAGCTCATACATTTGGATATTACAAATTGTGTGTGTGAGCGTGTGTGTGTGTGTAGGATCTAATATACAGTAAATGCTCAATTAAAAAAAAAAAAGCAGTTGGCTTGGAGTCGATCTTTACTCATGGTGACCCCATGTGTGTTAGAATAGAGCTGTGCTCCATAGGTTTTTCAGTGGCTGATTGTTCAGAAGTAGATCACCAGGACTTTCTTTCTAGGCACCTCTGGGTGGACTCAAACCGCCAATCTTTTGGTCAGCAGCCATTTCTTTAACCGTTTGCGCCCCCTAGACACTCCTAAGCACTCACTGCTTGGTAAGATTATTATTACCCTTTGAGGACAAAAGTCAAAAGTTTCAGGGCACAAAAACAAGGTTACTCTGGGTCAGAGAACAAAAACATGGTTAGTACAGGACCACGTCCTTTGCCGCATATTTCATAGTCTAAGGTAAATGCGGCCTCTCCCCAGGCTTGCAGATGCAAGGTGTATGGACTTAGAGCTTTCCCATCCTCCCACCTCAGCCTTCACAGAGGCCAGGGAGGAAGGCTGATGACAATAAAGCTGCTCTACCTTCACCTCCAGACAAGTTTGTCTTACATGGCTGGGGATACCCTGAGCATGTGTGTCTTAGTTATCTAGTGCTGCTATAACAGTAGTACCACAAGTGGATGGCTTTACTAAACAGAAATTTATTCTCTCACAGTTTAGAAGGCTAGAAGTCTGAATTCAGGGCACCAGCTCCAGGGGAAGGCGTTTTCTCTCTGTCAGCTCCAGGGGAAGGTCCTTGTAATCAGTCTTCCCCTGGTCTAGGAGCTTCTCAGCCCAGGGACCCTGGGTACAAAGGATGTGCTCTGCTCCTGGCTCTTCTTGGTTGGTGGTAATGAGGTCCTTCTCCTTTCTGCTCACTTCTCTTTTATATCTCAGAAGAGATTGACTCAAAATAGAACCTAATCCTATAAATTGTGTCCTGCCTCATTCACATAACTGCCTCTAATCCTTTCTCATTAACATCATAGAGGCTAGGATTTACAACACTTAGAAAAACTACATCAGATCACCACGTGGAGGACATCCTCACAATACTAGGAATCATGGCCTAGCCAAGTTGACACACATTTTGGGGGGACACAATGCAATCCCTAACAAGGTGTTTAGAACAGCCCTCAGTCAATAACATACCAGTCAAAGTGCCAGGGAATGCCCCTCACTCAGTATGTTGTTCCATGTGTGGGACATAGGGTTTTCTTAATCACGTCCCTACATGAGGGTGTTTATGACACTCAGAGGCAAAAGAGAAATTCATAACAACACGTGAAGCATCAACTCAAAATAGCAGGCAAAAAGTAGGTGAGGACTTCAGAAGGGGGGAATCATCCCAGTTAAAGAAAAAATTACAGCTTGTTCTGAACTTTGGGAACCCTGGATGCTACCTCAGCATTTGAGAGTAGTGGTGAGTTTTGAGTCCATTGTCCGTACAACCCTTCCAGGCCCTCCATTTCCCCCTCTCTGTCTTGCTCACGAATAAAGCCTCCTTGCTCAGACTTCCTCAGCAGCTTCATTTCAAATTCTCTTCTCTGCAGTTAGGCATTCTTTGGTCTCTGGATGTTCAGTCATTCCAAGACCCCCTAAAAGATTGAGTTTCAGCTCTCAGATTGGATTTCCTGAAGTGGATGGAATTAAACCAGATTTCTAACTTTATTTTAATGTAACAGAATGTTTCCTTATGTGGGAATACTATCCAAGACGGTCTGAAAAGTGAAAACGTTTGTGCTTAAAAGAAAGGAACGCTGTGTGTATACTAACTCCACTACCATTGTACCGCACATACTCATCTCAGAAGGAACTGGCCCCTGCCATTTTGCCCAAAGGAGAGAGAATTAACTCTGGGGTGACTTTGGGACCTATACTCACTTAGCCTTGCCTTCCAGCATTTTCAAAGCCATCTTGCAAATCTCCTGTTTTTCCCAAATGCCCACAAGCCACCTACCTGTCTGCCTAGGAGAAGCATGAGAACGTGTTGCTTCCCTCATCCACGTGTCACGTGTTTCCCTGACTTGCAGTTGGTGTCTCCTTCACTGCTTCAGACCCACTCCTCCCCTCACCCCTGCTTTCCACTGGTGATCTGCACTTCTGGGGCGCCCCAGAGTTTCCCACCTGGTGCTGCTAATGCACTGGAACTGTTGAGATGCCAGAGTTCCCCTTGTTCTGCTGCTAAGTTGGGGAGAACACGTTTACCCCCTTGTGTTCGACTCCATTAGAAGGGCCCATGCTATGCAGCTTACAGGCCACAGTTAGGTCCATGTTTTCTCACAGCCCTTTCTCCTGAGAGCGTTCAGCTATGAGCCTACGGGGAGCTGTGCTCAGAGGTAAATCTGATGACCAACCGGAAGCTGAACCCAGATCATCATCACTCACATCACCATCCCCCTTCCCCTTCTCGTTGTCACCAAGTCAAGCTGGTCATGCCAGGCTCCCTTTCCCCCTAGGATGAGTTTTCTTCTGGGAGGAACCTCAAAAAGAAAATACCCAACCAGTTGCCACTGAGTCAGTTCCAGCTCAGGGAGACTCCATGTTTGTCAGAGCAGAGCTGTGCTCCTGGAGGAGGTTCAGTCACTGATAAACTAATTTTTGGAGCATCCACCTTAACTAAGGCATCCCAGACAGTGTAGGCTCATGCTGAAGCCCCCAGTACAGGTGCACCTAGACTAAAGGACATAATAATGCTTGTTCACACTTGGTGGTGGCGGGGGGAACTGGGTGAGGAGGGGTCTGTCATGGATTGAATTATGTCCCCCCAAAAATGTGTGTATCAATTTGGCTGGGTCATGATTCCCAGTATTGTATCCTTGTGTACTATTTTGTAATCTGATGTGATTTCCTTATGTGTTGTAAACTTTATCATTATGATGTAATAAGATGGATTAGTGGCAGTTATACTGATGAGGTCTACAAGATTAGGTAGTGTCTTAAGCCAATCTCTTTTGAGACATAAAAGAGAGAAGCGAGCAGAGAGACATGGGAACCTCATACGACCAAGGATGCAGTGACGGGAGTAGAGTGCTTCCATTGGACCTGAGGTTCCTGTGCAGAGAAGCTCCTAGACCAAGGGAAGATTGATGACACGGACCTTCCTCCAGAGCTGACAGAGAAAGCATTCCCTTGGAGCTGATGCCTTGAATTTGGACTTGTAGCCTCCTGGACTGTGAGAGAATAAACTTCTCTTTGTTAAAGCCATCCACTTGTGGTATTTCTGTTAGAGCAGCACTAGATGACTAAGACAGGGTCTCTCAGCAGTTACATAGTTGTGCTGAAGTTGAGGCTCATGGCAGACACCATGCACGTTCCTCTGCTACCTTGGTGAACAGAGTTTGGCCACTCTTCAGCCAGAGTGCCCAGCATGTCCATAGCGCTTGTGGCTTCTCAGGAGCAATGGGCACCGAGGGCCTACTGCAGGAGCCCAGTGTAGGTCCACATTCGGGGAGCTCGGCATGAGGGGGTGGTTGAGCCGATGCACGGTCGCCTTTGGACAAAGCAGAACTGACCTGGGGGCCTGGGGCTCTGGGCAGGACTTCCAGCTGCCCACGCTGGGTTTTAGTGGTGATACTTTTCTCTTGAGAAGCATGGGACACAGCAAGACTTCATTTTGCCTTTTTTGGATACAGAGAAACAAGGATTATGTTCTAGGGGAAAATATGGTGGAGAATATGTTTCTCATTACATTGCGCAGAGGCAGATGAGTACGTGGGTCAGGCCGGGGTCTTTTTAGCTGAGGCTTTAGAATTAATTTCCTTTGGAGGGGCAGCTGCCTGATGCACACATTTTCCCAAATATTCTGACACTGTGAGACTCAGGATGTGGTAATGGGAGACCCAGTAAGGCCTGATTGCATCTCTGCTCTTGGCCTCTTTCCTTTTCTTTTAATGGCAACCCACCCTAACCGCACCCCCACCTCCACTGTGTCTGTTTTCCTTCACCCCAGCCTGTCCAGACGTCGCTATTTCTGCCCTGCTTCTTGCGCTCCTGCCCCCAGCCCGCCAGCCGGCAGCATCCTGGCCCCGCGGGTGCCAGGGCTGCCCAGAAGGCAGACAGACACATCGAGCAGGGGCATCAAAGCTCGGCGTCCGCCCTGCACGCCCAGGGGATGCTGCCGCCATCTGCTTCCAATGAAGTGCTGGTTTCGGCGCATAGTATGGAAACAGAAAAGGAAAAACCATCGGGGTCCCGCCTGCAAAAACAATCATTATCCTCTGAAATGGGCTCTTAGGATCTTCCGGGTGAAGAGCCCATTGCTCCTGAACGCAGAGGAATTCAGACAGCAATCCTGGCAGGCTCGCAGAGAGCACGGGAAGAAGTGGGATGTTTTCACTCACCGTGAAACTGGGAGCAAACAGACAAGCCCTACAACCAAAGCTGCGGAATGTGGCACCAGCTCAGAGCTTGACTCTTTTCTCTCTGACTCAGAAGTTGAGGGGTGTAGGGACAACAGTGCCCTGGAGGTGGGAGAAATCACCAGAGTAACCTCCAGCACTGAAACAAAGGCCCAGGGTCAGCAAAGGCAGGAAATGGGGACCGACCCAGTGGACGACACGCAGCACAACACACAGGGCCTGGCTAGCCACAGGTCAGTGTGCCTGACACACATACGGTCACGTCCTCCCTCCAGACAGACTCATGCCGGGCTGCCTTCCAGCACCAGCCTCCCTTCCCTTCAGCCCAGTTCTGCCCTGAGGTGAGGTGCTGCTGTGTGTCAAACAGACCTGGACAGTTCAGCCGGTGAGCAGAGGGAGAGCCAACGACAGTGCCTGTCAGCAGCTAGGTGCTCAGTGACCACCTGCAATGAAGGAATGGACAAAGGGGTTTGGACAGTGTCCTCGGTCTTTTTCTTCCCTTCAGAAAAGCCAACATTGCCCTTCTAGAGAGTGGAATAGATTTGCAAACTGTATGTGATTGCAGGGTTTGGGGCATGGTGTGTGTATGTATGTGTATATGTGTGTGTGTTCAAAAATATATTCAATATATATACATACATATACATATATATGTATATTCAAAACCCTGCTTTCCCTCCTAGCTCACTGATGCCTGAAATTCCACACTTAAAGACCTATTTCCTTCTTCCCACTTAAGATGCCATTACCTCTGAGAGGAGAATAACACTGGAAGCCTTATCAGTAAGTAATTGGCATCACAGGGGAAATTAGTTCATGAAACTCTTCTCAAGAGAAGGTCTTAACAGGAGGAAAAAGGAAAGAAAATTAGAACTCTGATACGGGAGCAGAGCACTGTAGAGGAGAAAGACTTCACACTTCTGTTGAGGGGGTCCCCAACCTTTTGCAATTACAGAAGGTAGTGATGAGCATGTGGCAAAAATTACCTCCCACCTTCCCCCGCAAATAAACCAGTTGCTGTCCAGTCAATTCCAACTCATGGCGACCCCGTGTGTGTCAGGGTAGAACTGTGCTCCACAGGTTTTTCAATGGCTGATTTTTCGGAAATAGATTGCCCGGCTTTTCTTCTGAGGTGCTTCTGGGTGGACTGAAACCTCCAACCTTTTGGTTAGCAGCCAAGTGTGATAACTGTTTGCACCACCCCAGGACTCCTTCCCGTTATTTCCAAAGACCACAAATTCCATGTAAATGCTTCTCAAGGAAAAGCCTCTGTTGTTAGGTAGCTAGCCTTCCGAATCTGGATTCCTGAGAGATGGGACTGGCTCTGACCCCACTGACAAACACCGAACTTGACATCCTTTAGCTTCTTAATGTGTCCAGGGATTCACCCTTCTCACAGGGCTTCTACACCGCTTGTCTTCCTCATCCTCACCACAACGGAGACACATCGGAATTCTGACCTATTGGTGAAAGAAAGTCAACGAGGCACAAACGAGGCCGAGTGGATAAAGGATGAGAACAGAGTGCCCCGAACTCTAGCCCTGTCCTCAGTTTCCTCAGCTCCATTAATGAACACACTGCACACACGTGTTTGTGCACATACACACACACGCGCATGCGCACACGTGCACGCACACTGGCACATCCTCACATCTCACGCACCACGTGAGGTAAGGAGCCACATTCCGCTTGCTGGGAATGAGTCACTCTGATGCAACCCTGAAGCCACAGTGACTACTGTCTATGCGGCTTACACAAACAGATGGCCTCCAAAAGTCAGGCCTCAGCACGCTGAACACACTGTCTTGGTGTACATGCACACATCAGCTCAGCAATTGCAATGCTTACAATAAAGCTCTCCTTAATTTTTCCCAGGCTGAGAGACGGCATTGATGGCTGTGCAGAGGGCAGGGGCTTCTGGTCCTCCCAGCGCGTGAGCTGTTTATTTACTCAGCTCTCGGGATCGCTGGGCGGCAGCAGCCGAGTGGCCAGCTTATGTAACCCAGAGCACAGTGGCTGCACGTGCTATAGGAAGCGCTGGCAGCCCATTCCACCCAGGTGTCTCCTGAGCTCAGAGCCTCTATGAAAACCCCAGGCGGGAGGGCCAGGGTCCTGGGAATCTTCCTTGCCACATGCAGGTCTGAAGTCAGTCCAGCAAAGACCAGATATTGGGCTCAGATACTGGACAAAAGATAGTGGGCTCAAACGGGTCACCAAGCTGGGCTTCAAAGCTCTTGTTCGTAATATCAAGAAATTTAGGGGGTTAGTCATCACGCATGGCCCGTTCTTTACTCTAGAGCAGGAGCCCTTGCTTTGGAATTCACTGTTACCTTTTCCACATAGTAGACTGCTGTAAGCAAAGACTATTACTTCTAATTTTTAATACATATTCCCATACAGTTTTCTGAAAATGCTGGACACCCACTAGGCAATCTGGATACGATCGTTGTGGCTGAGTGTGAGGATTGTGTGATTTGTTCAAAGTTACATAAAGTCCTCCCCACCTTTGGAGGTACATTAAGTAGTTCGGACCCCTGGCACAGTGGCTAAGAGCTTGGCTGCTAATCAAAAAAGCCGGCAGTTTGAATCACCAGCTGCTCCTTGGAAACCCTATGGGGCAGTTCTACTCTGTCCCACAGGGTCACTGTGAGTCCGCATCAAACTAGACCGCAACGGGGCTACTATAATTTCAGGTCAGCTGGGAAGAATTGAGTCAAGTGCCATACTATTGGCTCTGACTGATGATTAATGTGCTTGAAGCTAACAGGACAGAGTGCCACTTATTTCGCTTCAGGGATCTGGCCATCCATTGCTTGTTGTCAGATGCCACTGAGTCACCTCCAACTCTCAGGGACCCCGTGTATGACAGAATGAAACATTGCCCAGTCCTGCACCACCTTCATAGGAACTGTACACGAGTCCATTGTTGCAACCATTGTGGAGTGCCTTCCAGCCTAGAGGGCTCATCTTCCAGCACTACATTGGACAATATTCTGTTGGGATCCATAGGGTTTTTATTGGCTAGTTTTTTTGAAGTGATCACCCTGCCTTTCTTCCTAGTTTGTTTTAGTCTGGAAGCTACACTGAAACTTGTCCACCATGGGTGACCCTGCTGATATTTGAAATACCAGTGGCACAGCTTCCAGCATCACAGCAACACGCAAGCCACCACAGCACAATAAGCCGACAGATGGGTAGTGAATCTATTCCTTAGTGACCACAAATTACAGCCCACAGAAGTGAAGTGACCTACTCGTAATCATATCAATAGCTAACAGCACTTGGTGATTCTCCTGGGCCAAGCATCGTTGTAAGGACTTTGCCTGTGTTAACTCACTTCACCTTCCTGACAATTCTACAGGATAGACAAGGAAACTGGAGCCAAGAGGTGAAGTAACTTTCCCAAAGTCATAGCTAGTTAACTAGACTGTGTATCACCCCAGGACTCCATTCCCATCACACACTTCCACCTTGGGAGTTACCAACCATGATGATTAACTAACTCTGGTTAATTAACGGGGCCAATTTGTTCCTGGCTGGCCTTGTCTGCCACCGTGAGGAGGAGGAGACACCACTCCAGCTGGATCCGTAAGGAACTCGGAAACAGTGAAAGGTGAGGAGACTGTCAGCTGAGGTCAGGAGCAAGCAGCCCCTGGGAAGGTGGGGCTCTGTGCAGCCCCCACCCTCCCCAGCAGTGGCCCGGGGCAGCGAGTCAGGTTGAGGGCAAATCATCTTGCCTGTGGAGTGCAGCACAGGCCAAAAGCAAACGTGAACAGCAAAGCCAGGCTGACTGTCTGGCTGGGCCACCTGCCCAAAAGGATTAGGTGGGTCAGAGGAGTCCAGGTGGGAGTCAGTGAGATGGAAACCACAATCCCAGAGTGGAGGCAGAGCTAGGAAAAGAGGGGGTCCTAGTGCAGGACACCCCCGTGAGCCTAGGGAGCACTCAAAGCTGTCTCGATGTGAAGCTTTCAGGCCTGGGTGTGTTTCTGGGGTGGAGGTAGGCAAGGTTCTCTTCCTCCTTTCATATACCTGGCTTGGCTGAACCTGGTACTGAAGCTGGGACTTTATTTAGTTACTAGTATAGTCTACCAATGAAGCCTGGTAACACAGCAGTCAAAGCAATCAACTGCTAACCGAAAGGTCAGCAGTTCAAAACCACCAGCAGCTCCGCCGGAGAAAGATGTGGCAGTC
The DNA here is from genome assembly GCA_030035585.1 of Dugong dugon. NCBI lineage: Eukaryota > Metazoa > Chordata > Mammalia > Sirenia > Dugongidae > Dugong > Dugong dugon. The sequence goes on from CM057465.1 coordinate 189,806,931, forward strand.
TGCTTCCATAGAGATTTACAGCCTTGGAGACCCTGTGGGGTCACGATGAGCCGGAATCAGCTCAATGGCAGCGGGTTTGGTTTGGTCATATTCTATGAGGCTATAACCCAAACACAGAAATCTCCATCTACTCCGCCCCAAACTAGGGCTCAGGGAAGCAGGACTGGGTTGTGGCTAGGAGAAACACTTTTGGGTCAGGCTAGACCTGGGCTGAGGCTTTGGTTTAGCTAATTAGCTATGTGACCTTGGGCAAATTAATTAACCCGCCTCAAGCCTCAGTCTCCTCAGCTATAAAATGAGAAAAATAATAAAGGTAAAACTCGCGAGCAACTTTTAAATGCAATGAGAAGTGTATGCTGGTTTGCACGGTGCAATAAACGGTACCGCTTAGCGTTGCTATCATCAGTATTTGGAACATCAAAAGTTGTTATGTGGAAGGTGGCAGGGAAGGGACAGGACTAGGGTAAAACCATCTCTCTAACTGTTTTTTCTCCTCTACTTCTAACTAAGTAGTCGCCAGGTGCTGCAAACAGCTAAGAGCTGGCATGCTAGCAGAAGGTTGGAGGTTCAAGTCTACCCAGAGCTGCGTCAGAAGAAAGGCCTGGTGATCTACTTCTGAAAAATCAGCCACCGAAAACCTTATGGAGCACAGTTCTGCTCTGCCACACATGGGGTTGCTATGAGTTGGAGTCAGCAGCAACTGGTTTGATACTTGTAAGTAAATGGGTATAAGCCCATTCAAAGGACCGCCCCCTTATCCTTCCACTGAGTAGATTCTAGGTGCTTAAGGTGTGACAGGACATGAGTGGGATGCAGGTTGGGAGGAAACCCTTGGGCTTCTTCCTGCTTCCTAACCTCTCACCTCAGTCCCTGCTTCCCCTGGAAGAACAGGGAGCAGGTAAGTGCCTGGTCTTCCAAATCCGGATGCCTGAGAGAGGGGTCTGTTTTTGACCCCTCTTCCAAATAGCATCTTTGTATCCCTTGCCACCTCAGTGTGTCTGGGGCTTTACTATTCTCAAGTGCTTCTACACCACTTTTCTCACTTATCCTCACCACAACAAAGACACATTGTATTTTTAACCTGTTGGCATAAGAAAGCAAAGGTGGCTAGACGGTGCAAATGGTTAAGTGCTTGACTACTAACCGAAAGGTTGGCAGTTCAAACTCACCCAGCAGCACCACAGAAGAAAGGCCTGGTGATCTGCTTCCATAAAAATTGCAGCCAAGGAGGCAGAGCCAACATGGTGCTATAGACAGAAGGGCCATGCCGACCCTCTGCAGCGAAGACCAGAAAAGCTAAATAAAATGATACAAATGTCAATCCTGGAGCCCTGAGCATCAAATGACAGGATAAAGAACTAGATCAAACACCAAAGGGAAGAAGGAACTGATGGAAAGTAGAGAACGAGCACAGCGTTGTCATCTGGGAACACAGCCAGCAACGACCCCAGACAGGGAGTATGGGATGGCAACTTCACAGAGCTCTCAATAGGAGATAGATCACCCAGTATGCAGAGAAACAAGCCTTCCCACCCCTCACCCTTCTGCCCCATATGCCACCTCCCCCCTTTCCGCCAGGCCACACTGCGCTGCCACGGCTAGAGAGTCGCTGGCCCTCCACCACCCAGGTCCACCCTGCCCCCACCCACCAGTTCCCACCGTGCTGTCATTTTTGTTTGTTTCTCTTTTTCTTCTTAATTTTCTTTCTCCCTCCCACCTAGCCCCCTATGTCACCTCCCCTCCCTTCCAACCAACCCTCGGGTCATCCTGCCCCTGCTAACCAGTCCCCACTGCACAATCAGTTTTTTAATTTCATCTTATTATTCTTTTTCTTTTTGTTCTCCTTTTTTTCTTTCTTCCTTTCCCTTCTCCCTCCCACCTAGCCCCGTACACCACCTTCCTCCCTTCCGGCCAGGCCATGCCACACCACTGTGGCTAGAGAGCCATCACCCGCCGTCACCCAAGGTCTGCCCCACCCGCATCTGCTGGCTCGACCTGCCCTGCCATTTTCTTTCTTTTCTTTCCCTCTTCCACCAGTAAGCCACCTCCCCTCCCATTCCGCCAACCCTCAGGTCTGCCCCGCCCACACTCGCCTGCCTCCACCATGCAAGTTTTAGTTATTTATTTATTTTTATTTCCATTTTTTTCCTCTTTTTTCCTTTTCTTTCTCCCCGCACCTAGCCCTGTATGCCACCCCCCCTTCCTGCTGTACCCCACTGCACTGCTGTGACCAGAGAGCCCACTGCTGCCCTGGGTCCACCCCACCCCCACCCGCAGTCCCCACCACTTTGCCCATTTTTTTCCTTTTTTCTTTCTTTCTTCCTCCCACCTAGCCAAGTGTATCATCTCCTGCCCCCACTGGCCCCACCTACTGCTCTACCATATTTTTTCTTTTTCCTTTTTTTCTCTTTCTTCCTTTTGTTTTTCCCAACCACCTAGCCCAGCACACCACCTTCCCCCTTTCCACCAGCCCCTGCTGCAACACTGTGGCCAGAGAATCTCCAGCCTGCCACTGCCCCGGGTCCATCTCATCCCTACCCATTGCGCCAACTGTGCCTCCGTCTTTTTTTTTCTCTTTATTTTCTCCCCCCCCCCCAGCCCCATAGGTTACCACCTCCCCTTCCCACTGGCCCCTACTACGCTGCCATGGATACAGTGCCACTGGCACACCAGCTAACCACTGCCTCGGGTCCACCCTGGCCCCACCCACCAGCCCCCACCATGCCACCATTTACACCACTTATTTTTTTCTTTTTCTTTTTCTTTCCTTCTACCTCCCACCTAGCCCCATACACCACCTCCCCTTCTTTCTTGCCAGGCCCCAGGTCTGCCATGCCTCTACCCACTGGCTACATAATTTTTCTTTCTCTTTTCTTTCTCCCCACCCACATAGCCCCATATGCCACCCCCTCTTCCAGCCAGCCCCACTGTGCCATTGTGAATAGAGTGCCCTTGAGGCTCAGGCCCACTGCTGCACTGGGCCCACACTGCCCCATCCCTCCTGCCACTCTACCAGCTGCTGAACAGTGGTAAGCAAGCCCGTACCACTCCTCATCCAACACCCCCACCTATCTGGAGAGGGGCTGTGAATGCTCCACACCACTGGACCAACATCAGGAGGCAGACAGCACCTACCTAATATGCCCTCAGCCACCTTGCCAAATGAGTGTTTGCCCAGCCCACTACTGCCCTGCCCACCCACACATGATGAGAGCTATCATGCCCACAGATGAGCAAGCAGCAAAGTACACCTGGCCAACCAGCCGTCACATATCAAAACAAAACAAAAAAGCAGGATGAAACAAATGAACAAAAATCAATAAATGAAGAAAATAATACCCTAACATCTCGGAGACAACAGTCAATATCAAAACATATAACAAAATCAGGACAAGATGGCTCCAGCAAGTGACCAAAATAAATAATCATATGACCTACTGGAAGGAGAAAAGTCAGTGGAACTATCTGATATGGAAATCAAAAGACTAATATTTAGGGCTCTCCAAGAGATTAGGAAAGAGATCAAGGAAAACACAGACAAAACCAAGAAAAAAATCTCGAAATTATGGAGAACACAGATAAAACTAATGAGAACATAGCCAAAATCAAGGTAAACACAGATAAAGCAATAGAAGAATTTAGGAAAATAATACAAGAATAAAGTGTCAAAATACTAAATAATCAATTAGAAATCATACAAAAACAGCAACTAGAAATCCAAACAACAAACAACAAAATTTCAGAAATGGAAAACTCAATAGAAATTCTTACAAGCAAATTTGAAACAATGGAATACAGAATCAGCAAGATTGAAGACATATCCAAAGAAACCACTTTGTCTGAGGAAAAATCAGAGAAAAGACTGAAGAAAACCTAAGAATTACGTGGGACACGCTCAAGACCAAAAATTTGCATGTGACTGGTGTTCTAGAACAGAGGGAGAAAATAGAAAACACAGAGAAGATAGTTGAAGATTTGGTTGCAGAAAACTTCCCAAATATCATGAAAGAAGAATAGCTGACCATCCAAGAAGCTCTATGAGCCCCATATAGGATAGACTCCAAAAGAAAGTCACCAAGACATATCATAATCACACTTGCCACAACCAAAGACAAAGAAAGACTCCTGAGAGCAGCTCAAGAAAAATGAAAAGTCAATTACAAAGGGGAAAGAATAAGTTTCTGCTCTGATTACTCAGCAGAAACTATGCAGGAGGGAAACGGGATGACATATACAAAACCTTGAAAGAAAAAACTGCCAGCCAAGAATAATATATCCTACAAAACTCTCTCTCAAATACAATGGAGAAATTAGGACATTTCTAGAGAAACAGAAATTAACAGAATTCATAAAAATCAAACCAAATATACAAGAAATATTAAAGGAAGTCCTTTGGTTAGAGATACAACAACATCAGACAATAACCAGAGTCTAGGACACGGGACAGCATCAGTCAATAATAAAACAAAGATAAAAGACTTAAAACAGGGAAACAGAGATGTCAATCTGTAAATGACAACAACGTCAAAACAGTAAAAGGGGAAATAAACAGTGTAGCTATAAAACTTTCAAATGGAGAGGAAGTCAAGGTGATATCAAGTAATAAAAGACTGGTTCAAACTTAGGAAGATAAAGTAAATTTCAAGGTAACCACAAAAAACCTACTATCAAAACAAACAAGAAGAAAACAATAAAGACTCAGTAAACACAAAATCTATAATAGTGAAAAGAAAATCCACAAACAAAAGGAACTCACCACAGGAATATAAGAGGAATAAAGAAAACATTAGCACCAAAAAAAAAAAAAAAAAGCATAACAATATGGCAGCAATAAACTCATACCTATCGATAATCACACCAAATGTACATGGTTCAAATGCACCTGTAAAGAGACAGAAAGTGGCAGAATGGATAAAAAAGCAAGACCCATCAATATGCTGTCTACATGAGACACACTTCAGACACAAAGACATAAAGATACTAAAAACAAAGGATGGAAAAAAGTATATCAAGCCAACAGTAACCAAAAAAGGGCAGGAGTGACAATACTAATCTCAGATAAAATAGACTTTAAGGCAAAATCAACCATAAAAGACAAGGAAAAACATCATGCAATGAATTAAAGGAAAATCCACCAAGAAGACATAACCTTAATAAATATCTATGGACCCAATGACAGGGCTCCAAAACACATAACAAACTCGAAAAGCACTGAAAAGAGAAATAGACAGTTCCACAATAATAGTAGGAGACTTCAACACACCACTCCTGGTAAAGGACAGAACATCTAGAAAGAAACTCAACAAAGATACAGAAGATCTAAAGCACAAAATCAACCAGCTTGACCTTATACACATATATATAGAACACCCCACCCAAGAGCAGCAAAGTATACATTCTTTTCCCATGTACATGGAACATTCTTCAGAATAGACCACATTTTAGGCCTCAAAGCAACCCTCAATAAAATCCAAAACATTGAAATAATACAAAACATTCTCTCTAATCGCAATGCCATGAAAGTACAAATCAATAACAGAAAAAGCAAGGAAAAAAAAACAAACACATCGAAACTGAATAACACCTTGCTTATAAACAACTGGGTAATAGAAGAAATCAAAGAGGGAATCAAAAAATTCCTAGAATCAAATGAGAATGAAAACATATCACACCAAAACCTTTGAGACACAGCAAAGGCAGTGCTCAGAGGACAATTTATAGCAATAAATGCACATATCAAAAAAGAGGAGCAGACCAAAATCAAAACATTAGCCCTATAATTAATACCAATAGAAACAGAACAGCAAAAGTAGCCCACAGCCACCAGAAGAAAGGAAATAATAAACATTAGAGCAAAACTAAATGAAAGAGAGAACAGAAAACAACAGAGAGAATCAATAAGATGAAAAATAGGCTCTTTGAAAAGATCAACAAGGTCGACAAACCCTTGGCCAAACTAACAAAAGAAAAACAGGAGAGAAAGCAAATAACTCACATAAGAAATGAGATGGGGGACATTACAATAGACCCAACTGAAATAAAAAGGATCATAACAGAATACTGTTGAAAAAAACTACTTCAACAAATTTGAGAACTTAGAGGGAATGGACAAATATCTAGAAACACACTACCTACTAAGCTAACCCAAACTGAGGTAGAAAATCTAAACAGACTCATAACAAACTAAGAGATTAAAGAGGTAATTTTAAAAATTCCCAACAACAATAACAACAAAAAAGCCCTGGCCTGGACAGCTTCACTGGAGAATTCTACCAAATATTCTGAGAAGAGCTCACATCAGTACTACTCAAACTATTTCACAGCATAGAAGAGGAAAGAATACTCCGAAATTCATTCTATGAAGCCAGGATAACCCTGATAACAAAGCCAGGCAAGGACACCACAAAAAAAGAAAACTACAGACCAATATCTCTCATGAATATAGACGCAAAAATTCTCAACAAAATCTAACCAATAGAATTCAGCATCATATGAAAAAAATAATACATCATGATCAAGTGGGATTCATACCAGGTATGCAAGGATGAATCAACATTAGAAAACCAATCAACATAATCCACCACAAAAGAATCACATGATCTTCTCAATCAACACAGAAAAGGCATTTAATAAAGTCCAACACCCATTCTTAATAAAAATTCTCAATAAAATAGGTGTAGAAGGGACATTCCTCAACATAATAAAGGGCATCTATACAAAACCAACAGCCAACATCATTCTCAAGGGAGAGAGGCTGAAAGCATTCCCCCTGAGAATGGGAATAAGGCAAGGATGCCCTTTATCACCACTCCTATTTAACATTGTGCTGGAAGTCCTAGCTAGAGCAGTAAGGCAAGAAAAAGAAATAAAGGGCATCCAAATTGGAAAAGAAGAAGTAAAACTATCCCTATTCACAGATGATATGATCCTATACATAGAGCACCCGAAAGACTCCACAAGAAAACTATTGGAACTAATAGAAAGATTCAGGAGAGTAGCAGGATACAAGATCAAGATGCAAAAATCATTTGGAGTCCTATACACCAACAAAGGGAACTTCGAAAGGTACTCAGGAAAGCAATACCACTTACAATAGCCCCTAAAAAGACGAAATACTTAGGAATAAATCTAACCAGGGAAGTAAAAGACCTACACAAAGCAAACTACAAAACACTACTGCAAGAAGCCAAAAGAGACCTACATAAACGGAAAAACACACCATGCTCATGGATGGGAAGACACAGCATTGTGAAAATGTCAGTTATACTCAAAGTGACCTACAGATATAATGCAGTCCCAGTGCAAATACCAACATCATTCTTTAATGAGATGGAAAAACTAATCACCAACTTTATAAGGAAAGGGAAGAGGCCTCGGATAAGCAAAGCGTTATTGAAGAAAAAGAACAAAGTAGGCCTCACACTACCTGATCTCAGAACCTACTATACAGCCGCAGTAGCCAAAACAGCCTGGTACTGGTACAACGACAGACACATAGACCAATGGAACAGAATCGCGAACTCAGCCTTAAATCCATCCACCTACAGTAGCTGATCTTTGACAAAGGACCAAACTCCATTAAATGGGGAAAAGACAGTCTTTTTAACAAATGGTGCTGGCAAACTAGATGTCCATTTGTAAAAAAGAAAAAAGAAACAGGACTCATACCTCACAGCACACACAAAAACTAAATCAAAAATGGATCAAACACCAAATATAAAACCTAAAATGACAAAGATCATGGAAGAAAAAATAGGGATAAGGCTCGGGGCCCTAATATATGGCATAAATACAATACAAACTATAACTAGCAATGCACAACCACCAGAAGATAAACTAGGTAACTGGGAACTCCTAAAAATTAAACACTTATTATGCTCATCGAAAGACTGCACAAAAAGGGTAAAAAGAGAACCTACAGATTGGGAAAAAAATTTTGGCTACACATACCGAACAAAGTTCTAATCTCTAAAATCTATAGAATACATCAACACCTCAATAACAAAAAGAGAAATAATCCAATGAAAAAACAATCAAAGGATATGAACAGACACTTCACCAAAGAAGACATTCAGGCAGCTAACAGACATATGAAGAAATGCCATTAGAGAACTGCAAATCAAAACTACATTGAGACACCATCCCACCCTGACATTACTGGCACTAATCAAAAAAACAGAAAATAACAAATGTTAGAAATGTTGTGGGGAGATTGGAACTTATGCACTGCTGGTCTGAATCTAAAATGGTACAACCACTTATGGAAAACAATATGGTGCCTCCTTCGAAAGCTAGAAATAGAAATAACATATGATCCAGCAATCCCCCTCTTAGGAATAAATCCTAGAGAAATAAGAGCCATCACATGAATAGACATATGCACACCCATGTTCATTGCAGCATTATTCACAATAGCAAAAAATGGAAACAACCTAAGTGCCCACCAAAAAATGAGTGGATAAACAAACTATGGTACATAAACACAATGGAGTACTATGCAACAGTAAAGAACAGTGATGATCCTGGGAAACATCTCACAACGTGGATGAATCTGGAGGGCATTGTGCTCAGTGAAATAAGTCAATCACAAAAGGACAAATATCGTACAAGACAACTATTACAAAAACCCAAGACAAGGTTTACACAGAGAAAGAAACAATCTTTGATGGTTACGAGGGCGAGGAGAGGTGAGGAAGGGAGATCACTAACTCGACTAACTAGATAGTAGAAGAGTGTCAACTTTGGTGAAGGGAAAAGACAACACACAATATAGGGAAAGTCAGCACAACTTGACCAAGGCAAAGCCATAGAAGCATCCTAGACACATCTAAACACTTTGAGGGACTGAGTTACTGGGGCTGAGGGCTGGGGACCATAGTCTCGGGAAACATCTAGGTCAGTTGGCGTAACATCGTTCATAAAGAAAACATTCTACATCCTGCTTTGGGGAGTAGTGTCTGGGGTCTTAAAAGCTTGGGAGCAGCCATCTAAGATACACCTATTGGTCCCAGCAAGTTCAGAGCAGAGAACGGAGAAAACCAAACACAAGGAAAATATTAATCCAGAGGACTCATGGACCACATGGACCACAGTCTCTACCAGCCTGAGCCCAGAACAACTCGATGGTGCCCCCTACCACCACTGACTGCTGTGACAGGGATCACAATAGAGGGTCTCAGACAGAGCAGGAGAAAAATGTAGAACAAAATTCAGATTCACAAAAAGATCAGACTTACTGGTCTGACAGACTGGCGGAGCCCCTGAGACTATGGCCCCCAGGCACTCTGTTAACTCAGAACTGAAGCCACTCCTGAAGTCCACCCTTCGGCCAAAGATTAGACAGGCCTGTAAAACAAACAACAACACGCGTGAGGAACGTGCTTCTTAGTTCAGACCAAACGGGCGACATCTGCCCAGAAGTGAAGATGAGAGGGCAGGAAGGGACAGAAAACATGGACGAACGGACACAGGGAACCCAAGCTATAAAGGGCAAGGGGGAGAGTGCTGACCCATGGTGAGGATTGCAACCAACGTCACAAAACAATTTGTGCATAAATTTTTTAATGACAAACTCATTTGTGCTGCAAACTTTCACCTAAAACACAACAAATTAAAAAAAAAAAAACCACAGTGCAATACAAAAAAACAAAGAGAAACCCTTATTTTTATTTAAAAAAACAAAAACAAAAAACTGCCGCCAAGGAAACCCTATGGAGCATTTCTGCTCCATGGGGTCTCTATGAGTCAGAATCACGTTGACGGCACCTGATCTGCATAGTCATAATAAAGACGCTGTATTTCCTTTCTTTTTTTCCCATAAAGTAGCTTTTTTGTTTTCTGTTTTGTTTTGCTTTTTCAACCATCACCACTATTTATTTCCAGAATTTTTTCCGTCCCCCAAAACAGAAATTCTGTAGTCATTAAGCAGTAACTCCCCACTCCCCTCTGCCCCCATCCCTGCTAAGCTCTGATCTACTGTCTGTCTCTATGCGTTGACCTATTCTGGATATTTCATATAAGGAGGATCGTATAATATTTGTCCTGTTGTGTCTGGCTTATTTCACTTCACATAATGTTTCAGAACTTAATTCCTTTTTATGGCTGAATATGCCTTTGATTCTTAAAATCATTTTCTCAGAAATGTTCCCTGGGCTCCTAACTCCATCCTAGGAAGCTGGCTTGGACCCAGGAGGGTCTGGCTCCACCCCAGGAGGGTCTGGCTCCACCCCAGGAGGGTCTGGCTCCACCCCAGGAGGGTCTGGCTCCACCCCAGGAGGGTCTGGCTCCATGAGGACTGCCGGTCCAGGGGCTGCATCTGGCCTTTCCCAGCCTTACCTGGGTCTGAACAGCCTTTGGCTCCGTTAATGCCCAGGTCTGCGACGTGTATTATCTGTTGGGTCTTCAGACTCTTTGCAAGCCACTATTTAAGTTTCCATTTTTTAAACCCTGGGGGCAAAATCCCTGTTTATGTGTTTGGACAAAGCTCCTATCAACTTGAATAGTTGACCTGCTTCCAGCTTTGTGACAGGACGTGGGTCCCCTATTCATCAACCGAGGCCTTCAAACCTCAATGGAGCCGGGCTCCAACGCGCCCTGGGCACCCCATCCTCCTTCCAAGACTACTTTCCACTCCTCCAGGGGACATTCCTGACCCACCTGGGAGAGCTGGCCGCTGGAGCCCCCAGCTCACACGGCCCCTGCCCAGCTCAGAGTGAATGGCCTCAGGATACATCCGTTAACAAAGGAAAATATTGAGGGAGCCCAGCTTTCCCAGCTGCCTAGGAGTGGAAAGGAAACTGGCTCTATGAATCACACAATGCCATCAGAACAATTCAAGGAACTGTCCAAAGGAAGTCACCAAAATAACCCCACGGGTCACCGTGCATGCTGATGGGGCAAAGAAAGTGGAAGCCATTATCTCTACGACGCAAGAAGACGGCACATAAAAAAAGAAAAGAAACTTTCCCCAGAGCAGGGGAAACTGACGTTTATAAACATTTACTGAAATGGAGTTGTTTGTTAACTCCCAGGCCCAGGAAGGAAAAGATCGTAGAGGACAACAGAGGTAGAGGCAGTGGGGTCCAGGGGCCCGCTCACTGCCCACACCTCTCCCCACTCTGCCTTCAGTGATTGGTGTTGGTAGCTTGAAATCGGCCGCACAGGGCTATTTACACCATGGTCATCGGCAAGTGCTACACAACAGGGCTCCTCTGCCCCATGCCCCACAGTTGATTTTTAAACATTCACCAGCAGACCAATATGTGGAGGGGCCAGTATGGAACCCAAAACGTCATACAGAAAGGAGGAGCCGACGTTTCTGCCTGGAGCACAGAGAAGAAAGAGCCTGTTGCCCAGGCTGTGCGGCCCCCTTGGAGAGGAACTCTGGAGATCTTTTGCCTCGCCCTCTGTTCTAACAGAGTCCGTTCTGAAAATCTCTCTCAGGAGCAAAAGACTTTTAAAGTCTTCAAGACCCAGCTAACTAAACACAGCCCAGGAGAGGATAAATAGTGGTCTGTTATCACACTTATTATCCTTAGCTTCAAAGGACTCAACTGTGTTTACAAAAAGAACACGAGAGTTCTCTATGTTTATTTTAAAGTACGGACTTTAATAAACAGTCTTGGGGAAGAAAACAAATATCACACAGGGGAAACAACCTTCTTTCTTTGTTTTATGCATCAGTCAAAGCATAACACTCGCCTTGGCCTTGGCTTAAACGAGTTTTGTTTCTTCGCAAAAGTTCACCGTTTAGAAAATGCATACCCTTTATTAACTTTGATCTCCCCACTGGCACAGCGTGAGGTTGGTTCAAAGTTCTATAGAGTTAAACACAACCACATGTGACCAGGAAGGCTCTCACATACCATTTGCCAGTGCCGGCAAGGGCAACATCAGGACTGGAAACTCTAGGGAGGTGAGTGATGCCAAGATCAAGGGTGTGCCCTGCTCTCCGAGAAGACCTGAGCCAAATGCTCTCTCCTCCTCGCGTGCTCCTCCTTCACCAGCACTTGTGCCAGGAAGAAGAGTTGGGTAAACTCGGCACAGGTCCACGCTGCCACTCAGAGGCCAGGAGAATGCCAGACAACTGGCTCTACATCAGTGTTGCTCTTTCTAATCCTCCCTGACTGGGGACACGTTAATGAAAACACAAACCTTTGCAGATTAAAAAAACAGTGAGAGAGAGAGAAAATCCGCTGTCTTTAATGACAAGAAGTCAAAAGTGTAGGCATTGTAAATCTCTCTCTCTCTCTCTCTCTCTCTCTCTCTCTCTCTCTCTCTCTCTGTCTGTGTTAGATATAGCTACTTCCACCACAACCAGTTGCTGTCAAGTTGATCCCAATCCACAGCGACCCCACGTGTGTCAGAGCCGAACTGTACTCCAGAGGGTTTTCAATGGCTGCTTTTTTGGAAGTAGATTGCCAGGACTTTCTTCTGATGCACCTCGGGGTGAACTAAAACCTGCAACCTTTCAGTGAGTAGCTGAGCATGTTAACTGTTTACACCACCTAGGGACTCCAGACAGACAGAGAGATAGACAGACAGACAGATAGATGTAATTCACAGTCAGCTGTGATTCCGTTCTTCCTTCAAGAAATTTCTCTTTCCTACATCCTTTTGGCAGATGCTGCCTAGTCAACAGCCATTTTCCTCTTTGTCTATGCTGGAAGAGCCCCGGCTTAATTCTCCTCCTCAGGACTCAGGCTTAAACCTGGCAGCTCTAAATCAATCATGGTGGCCCCAGTGCCCTTGCAAGGTATGAGAGTAGCTCCAGCCAATGAGACACAATGGCTGGCTAGCTGTGACACTGCAGGGAAAGGCTTGTCTTCCAGAAATGAAAGGACACAAGAAAAGAACACTCCCTTTTCTGTCTCCGAGATGCCTGAAGCTGCTGCCGCCATCTGAACTTGGAAGAATAGTTAGCAGAAGAAGGCAGAGCAGGAAGGTGAAGAGAACCTAGGTCTTTGACGACGTGGTTAAACCACTAAATTAATCAACTGTTAAGCTGGATTCTTGTCATAGAAGGGAATACTCCTCCTTATTAATTAATTTTTTTGTTAACAGCTTTATTGAGATATAACTCATAAACCGTACAATTCACCCACTTAAGGTGTACCTTTCAATAGTTTTTAGTACATTCACAGAATTGGGTGACCTTTACCACAACCATTTTTAGAACATTTTCATCACCTCCGAAAGAAGCCCCATCAACTTTCGCTGTTTGCCACCGAGTCGGCTCCAACTCATAGCGACCATGTGTGCAACAGAATGAAACACTGTCCAGTCCTGCATCATCCTCTCAATTGTTGTTATGCTTGAACCTATCGTTGCAGCTACTGTTTCAACCAGCTGTTTGAGGGTCTTCCTCTTTTTCGCTGACCCTCTCCTTTACCCAGCATGATGTCCTTCTCCAAGGACTGATCGCTTCTGATAACATGTCCAAAGTATGTGAGACGAAGTCTCGCCATCCTTGCTTCTAAGGAGCATTCTGGCTGGACTTCTTCCAAGACAGATTTGTTCATTCTTTTGGCAGTCCATGGTGTATTCCATATTCTTTGCTAACACCATTATTCAAAGGCATCAGTTCTTCTTCCGTCTTCCTTACTCACTGTCCAGCTTTCACATGCATATGAGGTGATTGAAAACACCTTGGCTTGGGTCAGGCGCACCTTAGTTCTTAAAGTGGTATCTTTGCTTTTCAACATTTTAAAGGGATGTTTTGCAGCAGATTTGCCCAGTGTAATACGTCATTTGATTTCTTGACTGCTGCTTCCACGGGTGTTGATTGTGGATCCAAGTAAAATGAAATCCTTGACAACTTCATTATGCTCTCCATTAACCATAATGTTGCTTATTGGTCCAGTTGTGATGATTTTTGTTTTCTTTATGTTGAGGTGTAATCCATACTGAAGGCTGTGGTCTTTGGTCTTCATCAGTAAGTGCTTCAGGTCCTCTTCGTTTTCAGCAAGCAAGGTTGTGTCATCTGCATAACGCAGATGGTTAATGACTCTTCCTCCAATCCTGATGCCCCGTTCCTCTCCATATAGTCCATCTTCCCAGATTATTTGCTCAGCGTACAGATTGAATAGGTACGGTGAAAGGATACAACCCCGATACACACCTTTCCTGACTTCAAGCCATGCAGTATCCCCTTGTTCTGTTTGAACGACTGCTTCTTGATCTATATACAGGTTCTTCATGAGCACAATTACATCTTATGGAACCCCCATTCTTTGCAATGTTATCCGTAATTTACTATAATCCACACAGTCGAATGCCTTTGCATAGTCAATAAAATACAGATAAACATCTTTCTGGTATTCTCTGCTTTCAGCCGGGATCCATCTGACATACCCCTGGTTCCACGTTGTCTTCTGAATCTGGCTTGAATTTCTGGCAGTTTCCTGTCGATGTACTGCTGCAACTATTTTTGAATGATCTTCAGCAAAATTTTACTTGCATGTGATATTAATGACATTGTTCGATAATTTCCACATTCGGTAGGATCACCTTTCTTTGGAATAGGCATACATATAGATCTCTTCCAGCCGGTTGGCCAGGTAGCTGTCTTCCAAATTTCTTAGCGTAGAGAGTAAGCACTCCCAGCACTGCATCCATTTGTTGAAACACCTCAAATGATATTCTGTCAATTCTTGGAGGCTTGTTTTTCTCCAATGCCTTCAGTGCAGCTTGGACCTCTTCCTTCAGTACCATTGGTTCCTGATCATATTCTACCTCCTGAAACATTGACCAGCTCTTTTTGGTTTAGTGACTCTGTGTATTCCTTCCATCTTCTTTTAATGCTTTCTGTGTTGTTTAATGTTTTACCCATAGAATCCTTCAATATTGCAACTCGAAGCTTGAATCTTTTCTTCAGTTCTTTCAGCTTGAGAAGTGCCGAGCGTGCTCTTCCCTTTTAATTTTCTAACTCCAGGTCTTTGCCTATGTCGTCATAATACTTAACTTTGTCTTCTTGAGCCACCCTTTGAAATATTCTGCTCAGCTCTTTTACTTCATCATTTCTTACATTTGCTTTAGCTACTCGACATTCAAGAACAGTTTCAGAGTCTCTTCTGACATCTACCTTGGTCTTTTCTTTCTTTTTAATAACCTCTTGCTTTCTTCATGTATGATGTCCTTGACGTCATTCCACAACTCATCTGGTCTTCAGTCATTAGCGTTCAATGCATCAAATCTATTCTTGAGATGTTCTCTAAATTCAGGTAGGATATACTCAAGGTCATACTTGGGCTCTCGTGGACTTGTTCTAATTTCCTTCAGCTTCAACTTGAACTTGCATATAAGCAATTGATGGTCTGTTCTGCAGTTGGCCCCTGGCCTTATTCTGACTGATGATATTGAGCTTTTCCATCATCTCTTTCTACAGATGTAGTAGATCTGATTTCTGTGTATTCCATCTGGTGAAGTCCACGTGTATGTTGTTGTTGTTGTTAGGTGCTGTCAAGTTGGTTCTGACATAGCGACCCCAGAAGAAACACTGCCCAGTCCTGCGCCATGCTCACAATCGTTGTTATGCTTGAGCCTATTGTTGCAGGCACTGTGTCAATCCATCTCATTAAGGGTCTTCCTCTTTCTCGCTGACCCTGTACTTTACCGAGCATGATGTCCTTCTCCAGGGACTGATCCCTCCTGACAACACGTCCAAAGTATGTAAGACGTAGTCTCGCCATTCTTCCATCTAAGGAGCATTTTGGTTGTACTTCTTCCAAGACAGATTTGTTTGTTCTTTTGGCAGTCCATGGGACACTCAATATTCTTCGCCAACACCA
Source organism: Dugong dugon (assembly GCA_030035585.1). Taxonomy (NCBI): domain Eukaryota; kingdom Metazoa; phylum Chordata; class Mammalia; order Sirenia; family Dugongidae; genus Dugong; species Dugong dugon. Next base: position 189,822,719 of record CM057465.1, read on the forward strand.
CAATTCAAAGGCGTCAATTCTTCCTCGGTCTTCCTTATTCATCGTCCAGCCTTCACATGTATATGATGTGATTGAAAATACCATGACTTGGGTCAGGTGCACCTTAGTCTTCAAGGTGACATCTTTGCTTTTCAACACTTTAAAGAGGTCTTTTGCATCAGATTTGCCCAATGCAATCTGTCTTTTGATTTCCTGACTGCTGCTTCCATGGGTGTTGATTGTGGATCCAATAAAATGAAATCCTTGACAACTTCAATCTTTCCTATGTTTATCATGCTGTTGCTTATTGGTCCAGTCGTGAGGATCTTTGTTTTCTTTATGCTGAGGTGTAATCCATACTGAAGGCTGTGGTCCACGTGTATAGTCACTGTTTGTGTTGTTGAAAAAGGTATTCGGAATGAAGAAGTCGTTGGTCTTGCAAACTTCTATCATGAGATCTCTGGCATCGTTTCTATCATCATCAAAACTATAGTTTCCGACTACCGATCCTTCTTTGTTTCCAGCTTTGGCATTCCAATCACCTGTAATTATCAGTGCATCCTGATTGCATATTTGATTAATTTCAGACTGCAGAAGTCGGTAAAAATCTTCAATTTCTTCATCTTTGGCCTTAGTGGTTGGTGCATAAATTTGAATAATGGTTGTATTAACTGGTCTTCCTTGTAGGTATATAGATATTATCCTAACACTGACAGCATTGTACTTCAAGATGGATCTTGAAATGTCTTTTTGAAAATGAATGCAACACCATTCCTCTTTAAGTTGTCATTCCCCGCATAGTAGACCACATGACTGTCAGATTCAAAATCGCCAATACCAGTCCGTTTCAGCTAACTAATGCCTAGGATATCGATGTTTACGCATTCCATTTCATTTTTGACGATTTCCAATTTTCCTAGAAGGTCAAGTGAAAGCTTGACTCCATCTAAGTCATTAAGGTCAACTCTACCTTAGGGGCCGTGGTGGTGTAGTAGTTAAGAGTTCAGGCTGCTAACCAAAAGATCAGCAGTTCAAATCCACTGGATGCTCCTTGGAAACCCTATGGGGCAGTTTTACTTTGCGCTGTAGGGTGGCTATGAGTCAGAGTCGACTCAGCGTCAACAGGTTTGGTTACCCCCATACATCTGTCATTTTGTTGTACTGTGTGGGCTTATATGTTTCTGTGATGCTGGAAGCTGTGCCACTGGTATTCAAATACCAGCAGGGTCACCCATGGCAGACAGGTTTCAGCTGAGCTTCCAGACTAAGACAGACTAGGAAGAAGGACCTGGCCATCTACTTCTGAAAAGAATTAGCCAGTGAAAACCTTATGAATAGCACCTTTAGCTATCACCCCTCAAACTCCCATTTTCCTCAGTCCTAAGCAAGCACTAATCTACTTTCTGGATTTACTGAATTACCTATTATAGAAATTATATAATATTTGAAATTATAGGATATATAGCCTTTCGTGGTTGGCGTCTTTCACTTAGCATTATGTTTTCAAGATTCTTCCATGCTGTAGCATGAATCAGTACTTCATTCCTTTTTATGGCTGAATAATATTCTGTTGTGTGGATATACCACATCTTGTTTATCCATTCATTAGTTGTGGACATTTAGGTTGTTTCCACTTTTTGACTATTATGAATAGTGCTGCTATGAACATTTGTTTACAAGTTTTTGTGTGGACATGTGTTTTCATTTATTTTGGGTATATACCTGGTAGCAGAATTGCTGGGTCACTTAAATAATTTTGAGTTGGGTTATCTGTTACCTGTAGCTAAAAGCATCCTAAGTGATACACGTTAAGTAAACAACACAAAGATAAAGCCTTTGGTCTCTGTACACACTCAGGCTGCCAAGTTCTGGCCATTCTCTCTCCTTGATGTTTCCAGGAAACACTCAAGTTCAAGGGTGTTGGAAGTATTTTGACCCATCTTCCTCAAGAGTCATCTATTTGTCTGATTGTTGCAGTACCTGAAGGGTGGGGGGTGGGGCATATCATCTGCTCCAGAGGCTCCCAAATTCCAGGAAACTACTATGGGGCCCATTGGGTCTTTTGGTCAGGGTAAATCAGCATATTCTTTCCACAGTGACCTGCCCAGTCATCTCATAGTTACACTTTGCTGGATTCCTTTAAGTGTGAAAAGCTCTTCCAGCTTCAAGGGTGCCAAAAATTCTTACAAGCACCAGTAATTCAAGAGGGGTCATTCCTTACACCTTTCTTCATAAGCTTCCATCCCTCAGTTATCAGTTAAGTTTAGAATAAATTGGCAGGAAAGGGCATCGATTTGAAATGGAGGGAATGTGAGATTCTGGGGGCCAGGATGAAGGGAAGGTGACCAAACAAGGAAGAAGAGAAGAGGCAAAGCAGACTTTGTCCTTTGGAAATTCTGTTGAAAGACATCTCTGACCTCACTTAGGAACTCTTCACAAAAAAATCATCTTGCTTGCCATCCTTGTTAATTACATTAGGATATATTGATAGATGATAGATAGACAGACATATAACATACATACATAGACAGACAGACATGATATAGTGGGGTAGAGAGTCATGATAGTAAAATCCTATTAGCAAAACAGAAACCATGCTAAATATTCCAAGCACAGAGCACTTAAAAATACAGGGAATTGGTTACCCAAGTGTTGGAAGGCTAAAGGAGCAAGTGGAGATGCTAGGGTAACCCAGAAATTAATAACTGCAGAGGCAGCTCCCATCCCTAAGTCTAGGGGAATAAAATGGAAGAGGTGATGTTACCAAACTATGAGCTAGAAGGGGGCCTTGTGCTTGGACCTCCAAAGGAAAGTTCCTCTCCACTGATATCTAGACATCTTAAGAGGGGTCACAGCTCCGTAAGTGCTTGGAGCCTGGTCATAGGAAGGCCAAAAGAAGCTGAAGGCAGAAACCCATTGTCTGCAGATGCTGAAGCAATGCTGACAGGAACTGGAAAACAGTAAAGATTTCCCTTCTACCCTTCTGCCACCTTCCAGGTCCTCTCTACTGCCTTCCATTAACAACCTATCAGGAAGCCAGCTGGCAAGGGAGACTGGGAAATATGGTTTGCAGAGTCCCAGTCCCAAGGTCACAGAGCAGACTACAGGAGAGCATTCTTAGAGTTAACAGATAAGACGCAAATAACCACACCTTTGGCCACACACCTCCATACACAACCTTCTACCCTTACCTGAAATCTCCAACAATAATAGGAACTTGCATCTGCCCAACAAGCTGCAACTATCTTTCTTACAAATGAAAGCATTCATCCTCTCCCCAAAAAGGCTATTCATAAAGTCCCAATGGTCCCCTATCCATCTCAAATGGTTGTTAATTCCTCTTCTAGTTTACTCACAATGCCATATGAAACTAAATTATAGAGACTAAATTTTAAAGGTAATAATCCTTTATATAAAATGATGGAATAACAAGCAAGGAAGACAAAGCATAGCTGCTCAGTCCTCATTTCTATACTGGGTCACAAGGCCATTGTCGGTTTTGGAAACTTCCTCCTTCATAACTCATCCTACGTTTCATTTCCTCATAGCCAGCCAGCACCTCAGTTGGTTGGGATTTTTCACTATGGAGTAAAGAACTTTCATCCCTAAAAGGACTGAATCTTCTACAGTCTTGCCTTTAGTAGGTTACTATGGTTTCCATCAATTTTTGTTTTGGTTTGTGGTATTGGATTTGATAATATTAAGAGTTGCCCCCAGAGAATCCCATAGATTTCAGACATAGTCCTCCCTCCCCTACAGTGTAGCAGCAACCTCATTTTCTGCTTGATAATCAGGATCAATCATCCCGGCCAACAGAGTAAATCCTTCTTTGCCTATTGGTTCAGTGGCATGAAAGCCCCAAACATCCAGGAAGCAGTCTCAATTCCCAATTCAGTGGAAACATTGTGCCCCCTGATGGAGGCATTCATTTGCTGTTAACCAAGAACTCTAAACCCAAAGATGCTGGGATGGGAAGCAAAAATTCTGCAACTCAGTTTAATAATGAGAGGAGCCAAGTCTATTTTCATCCCTTGATTTCCAAATGCTTATGCTCTCGCTATGGGTGAAACAACACCTATATTGATTACTGCATACCACAGAGTGATGTACCAACATTTCAGATGTTGTCTCCCCACTGGCACTATAAATGTGTCATCAGATGGCATTCCAGTATTCTATTAAGCCACATGCTTCTGGGTGATGGAATATAGGATAAGATTAATGAATTCCATAGGCATGAGCCCAGTGCTGCATTTCTTCTGCTGTGAAATGAGTTATTTGGCCAGAAGCAAGGTTGTATGGGATACTATGACAGTGAATAAAGTATTCCATAAGTCCTTGGATGTTGCTGCAGAAGTATTTCAGGCATAAAGGACAAATCGATATCTAGAATAAGGGTCTATTCCAGTATGTATAAAGTGTTTTTGCCCTATAATAGAAGGTCCTATGTAACCTTGCCATCAGCATCTCAAATACCAGCAGAGTTACCCGTGGTGGACAGGTTTCAGTGGAGCTTCCAAACTAAGACAGACTAGAAAGAAAGGCTTGGTGATCTACTTCTGAAAATTAGCCAATAAAATCTTATGGATCACTTCAGAATATTATCCATGGAGTCTCTGGGTGATGCAAATGGTTAACGCACTTGGCTGCTAATAGAAAGGTTGGAGGTTCAAGTCTACCCAGAAGCACCTCATAAGAAATGTCTGGTGCCTTTCTTTTACTTCCAAAAGATCAGCCATTGAAAACCCTGTGGAGCACAGTTCTATTTTGACACATATGGGTTTGCCATGAGTTGGAATCAACTCGACAGCAACTGGGATCATGCTGGAAGATAAGCCTCTAGCTTGGAAGCCACTACACAATAGCCGTAACAGTGGACTCAAACACATCAATGATCACAAAGATGGTGCAGGGTCGGGCAGTGTTTCCTTCTGTTATACATGGAGTCACCATGAGTCGGAGCCAACTCAACAGCGACTAACAACTACAGTGTAATCACCCTACCTGCTGACCTTCAGGAATCGTGTCATATCAGGGGCTCAATATATGTTTCTTCAGGTTAGACACTCAGCAGTGGCAATAGGCAGATTCACCTTGGTGAGGAAATCCATGTTGTTGAGTACATGTAGAGCTTCCATCCCCGCTGCCAACATGGCCCCTTTGTACATGGGCCCATTGACTAAGCACCAGTGTAGTTGAGGAAAGAGCTAACTGACATCCACAGAGTGTATCATCTTATTTGTATGATTATTGAGAGTCTCTTGTCGATGTCTTTCAGTGAGCGTTCACACAGGACACAAACATCCTCATGCTTTGTGCCCATTCTGAGAAGGCCCCCCAAATTCTTCCTCTCTAGTTTCTAGGGGTCCATGCTCTGAGGTACTATCTCCAAACTGAAAGACAAATTGCTGTACCTTGTACCTCCTACAACTAAGGGTATAATACCTTGAGCACCTTTAGGTTCTGGAAACAATATATACCATATACAAGAGTGCTGTTCAACCAAGAACCTGAGTCAAGAGCCTAAAGGCCTGAGCGCTCCATTTTCTAGTTCTCCAATGCAGTCAGACGTCGCCATCTGGTATCTCAAAGCCTTGCCTTCAATAAGCACGTTATTGCAAGCAATCATGGGTGATTATTAATTAATCTTGGTGCCACCACATACCATGGATTACCAGTACTCCAATGTTTCATTTGCAGGGAGCTCAGCATTATTTCAAGGCCAAAGACAGAGACAAATCAACCCCAAATTTCCATCTTTGATAGTCTGTTTCCTGGGAACCCCTTTCCACCTTCCACTTCAGGTACTGTAAGTACTATAGCAGTCAGGATCCGGTCAGGACTAGAGAAAGCACATTAGGTATTTCAATACAGAGAATCAGTTAAGCAGGCATTTCAGCAAAAAGTGAATGCAAGGTAACCCAGAGATTATTCCCAGCAGGAAGGATCTAGCCTCCCAGGTCTGGGAGAATGAAAGGAAGAGATGCTACTAACAGAACCAAAGAGGCTGGAGGAAGGGCTTCACTTACACCTCTGGGGGACCTCTGTAGAGCTAGCACCCAGAATCCTGAGGACCAGGTGCTGTTGACCAAATCTCTGAGGGGGAACTTTTGCACTGCTAGTGCTTAGACCCCTAAGTACGAGGTTCACTGTGGCTGACACTTAGATTCTGATGTCTGGCTTCAGTCTGGTAGGTACTTGCACCTCTGAGGAAAGGCCTGGACCTCTTCAGTGCAGGCACAACCCCGTGGGTACTCAGATCCCTGATGGGGTTGGGAGCGTGCCCTGCAGATGCTCAAATGGTCCAGAGGCTGGGCCCAGGGGGGGTGAGAGAGGAGCACAGGTGGTAGTCTAATAGGAAGGGAACAAGCCACAGCTGCTGCTGGTACCTCCGAGGAGGTGCAGTGTGGCTGGTGCTGGGAGTGTTAATGAAGTGGAAAGCTGGAGCCTTCTATCTGCTGTTGCTACAGCAATGCCGATAGGAATTGGAAACTAGGAAGGAAGTTCCTTTTACCTTCCTCCCACTTTCCAATCTCCTTAAATGCCTTTTATTGGAAGAACCTGACAGGAAGCCAATTGACAAGGAAGACTGAGATATGTAGCTTGTAGAGACTCGCCCTCAGAGGACAGAAGTGTGGATGGACTGAGAGCTGAGAGGCAGCAGGTTAATAATTAGGGCAATAGAATAGAGTATTTGGGGACAGAAAACCTGAGTTCTGATACCTGCTCTGCTACTTATTAGTTCAATAGTCTTAAAGAATTTTCTTAACCTCCCTGTATCTCAATTTCCTCATTTATAAAATATGTGTAATATCACTTAGAAGGTAGTTTTGAGATAAATGGAATATATATATATATATATATATATATATATATATATATAGTGCTTTATAAACTCTAAGTGCTATTACAATGTCAAGTATTATTTCTATGGAGCCCTGGCGGCACAGTGGTTAAGAGCTCAGCTGCTAACTAAAAGATCAGTGGTTCAAGTCCACCAGCTGCTCCTTGGAAACCCCATCCATGGGGTAGTCCTACTGTGTCCTATAGGGTCACTATGAGTCGGAATCAACTCAGCAGCAACAGGTATCATTGTTATAGCCAATCTGTGTTGTTGAATAACTGCAAAGGGGAAGAATATCTTCCCGAGAATTTCTCATACCCAGTACAAGTTGCCTATTGAGAAAACCATATTCATGAAAGAGCTATCAAGGAACATGCAAATGGTAGGCAAGAGTCATACCAAAAGATCAATCTAGAGAAGAAAAGACCGATTCAAGTCTTAGAGGTGAGTCAGACATTAGGTGTGAAAGAAGTAGTCGATACCTGCTTCAATTAGATGTCCTTGCGCAAGGTCAGTTCTGGGAACAAGTGGGAGTGATGATGGGAAACCAGAGATCCAGAGGAGCCACAGTCTGGTGAGGGGGGTAGGGAAGGCGAGGATCTTGTTAGTCAAGAAGCAGAGGGCAGTTTCTTGGCTGCAGAGACAGATACTTTATGGAGTGGGGCCAGGCCAAGCAGTGGGAAACTGCAAGACAGCACAGTTCAACAACATCCAGTGGGGTAAAGAGAAAGAAACTCCCTCCATCCTTGCTCTTGGGGGTGCTTTGGGTTAGGTTCTTTGATATTTTCACTATTATCTTTAAGCTTGTTTCCTTTTTAGGGCACAATGAGAACAAGCAGTCAGGCTGAATGTCTTGACAATACAAAATGGACCGTGATGAGTCTTTCCAGGTCCCTTTTCTATGAAGTGTGCATTTTTTATCATTAATGACTACTGACTAGAACAGAAAGTAGAGCTTTTGTGACAGAAAATATTTTTGTAGAGGTTGTGGAATGTCCTTTCTTGAAGTTACTGAAAACGAAGACCCTCGCCTGCTGTCTGGAAACAGGGCCCTGGATGCAGTACTTTCCAAAGGTTCCTTCCTGGCCTGCAGTGGCAACAATGAGCTCCCAGTAATCTACAGAGACACAATCTCCCCCTGCGCTCAGAGAGATTTCCTTTTCCTCCTTTGACAAATTCCATTACCAATCTAGAGACTGTGTTGTGTAACAGTCACCTTCAATAAAATACCTCTACTCACTTGAAGGGAACGGTGACCTACTTACCCAACCCAAGTGTGCTATCTGCTTGTGCTGTGCCAATTCTTTGGTAGGTGATTTGGGTTGGCTGACATTCCCCTCACCTCACTTCTTGCTGTAAATTTGCCCCTATAACTCATACCAATGCAGTAGGTGCCAACCAGAAAGTAGGCTAATGGCTTCAGAAGGCTCCTGGTCTGTGTTGCTGACAGAAAGAGTGAAGCTCTCTGGTGAATGCCCAACAGAGATGGTGTAAATTATCCAGCCAGCTGGAAATTGTGTTCCACCAAATGCATCTCTTTTACGAGAATGATGAAATTTTTTAAATAGGCACTGGTCGTAGTTTGTTCTTCTTCCTAACCAAAACAAGCCAAACCTAGGGATTCACATCATGCCTCTGTGCTTAGACTTTGAACAGTTCCATAAATTATTTCCTAGATGCACTATTTTTAGCTAGAGACTCTATGTGTCGATGAGAGTGTTCCAGGTAGAAGAAATTGCATGAGTACAGACAGAGAAGTTGGAATGAATAGTGGAAGGGCTTCAGGTTTATGACGGACTGGGCATATATGAATTCCCCCCTCTCCAAACTCTCATTGAAACAATAAGAATTGATACTTTCAAAGAAGAATAAATTTATAACAGTGTTGGAAAACAAGAAATGATGTCATAGGCAGACCAGATTTTATCTCATAAGGTTTTTAAAAAAATTCAATAGTAATTCACACTAATCGTAATCAGTGAAATGATGCAACCATATGTGAAGAAAAAGGTTAATCTCTCACTGCCCCTCTAAGCCAACCAATGTTCACAGTCTGATGTATCAATTTCCAACATATTTACATGCAGTAAAACCTGTAAAAGCTCGAAACTCTGCAAGGCAGAAATCTGTCAGAGAAGGAAAACGCAAATATTCTCCACTAAAACTAGTGATAGAAAATTAGTATCCTGTCAAAGGCGAAAAACATGCAAGACCCAGAAGAACAAGGCAATCGAGTCAAAGTTCTGGCTGTCACAGGTTCACTGTATTTATATTTGTTATTGTTGGTATTAGTTGCCATCCAGTTGATTCCAACTCATTGTGACCCCATGTGTGCAGAGTAGAACTACTCCATAGGATTGTCAAGGTTGTCACTTTTCAAAAGCAGATCACCAGGCCTGTCTTCTGAGGCATGTCTGGGTGGGTTCAAACCATCAACCTTTTGGCTAGTAGTCAAGAAGTTAACCATTGGCACCACCCAGGGACTCCATTTATATAGATATATATGTCTTAGTCTGGGTTCTCTAGAGGAACAAAACCAGTGAAGCATATATATTAATACATAAAGAGAGACTTATTTCAAAGACATGGCTCATGCAATTGTGTGGGCTGACAAGTCCCAAATCCATGGGTCAGGCAGCAGCCTGAAGGCTTCTGCTGGTTCTTCTGGTTGCAGGGGCTGACAAACCCAAAATTTGCAGGACAGGCAGCAGGCTGGGGGCCTCTAGTGGCTCAGGGGGTAGCAGGGAGCTGGCGAATCCAAAATCTACAGCAACAGACCAACGGGTCTGTCTTCCAAGGCAACTCAGGGTGGGTTAGAACCACCAATCTTTTGGCTAGTAGTCAAGTGCTTTCATATGTGTGTGTGTGTGTGCGTTCCTTTCATTTATTGCTTCTATATTTCCTGTCTTACTAAAAAGATACCACAAAGATAATACAAATAGAATCTGAAATTTTCTTCTGGCATTTTTATTATTTAATTTTCTTAGTTAATTTGTATTATATTTTAATCCACTTGAATTTTGTTTATCTGAAGAAAATTAGATTCTAGGTTTGTGTCCTTCTAAATGAATAACCACCTTTCAGCACCATTTGTTAAATTAGTCATCCTTTCTGATCTGTCTTGAAATGCCACCTTTGTGTATATTAAGTTCGTGTACATTCAATAATCCAGTTTCAAACTGTATATTCTCTTCTACTGATTTTTCGATATTAAGCACTTATTCTTCCATATGAACTATGTAATAATTTTATTTAGTTCCAAAAAATGGGGATTCCATTGAAGTTGCATTAAAATAATGGATATGACTGACAATTTCATGAAATTAAACCTTCCCATCTAACAACATGAAATATCTCTCTGTTTATTCATTCCTTGTTTTACGCTCTTCAGTAACATTTTAGTTTTATTCATAAGGATCCTGAACCGTTTTGTTGAATTTAGTCGTAAATATTTAATACCCTTTTTCCTACATATGAATGGCATTTAAAAAATTTTAACTTCCAACTTTTATTGCTAGCAAAGAAAAAAGGTATTAATTTTGTAAACTTATTTTGCATCTGATTATCCTTAAAAAGGGGTTCCTGGGTGGTGAAGACGGTTAATACACTCAGCTGCTAATTGAAGGGTTGGTGGTTTCAGCACACCCAGAGGCACCTTGGAAGAAAGCCTTGGTGATCTACTTCCGAAAAATCAGCTATTGAAAACCCTTTGGAGCACAGCTCTATTCTGATACACATGGGGTTGCCATGAGCCAGAATCGAGTGGACAGCAACTGGTGTTGCTACTGGTCTGGTTTAGGATGGGGAAGATCTGAGCACACTTTTAGAAGAGGGAGAAGCTATTGGAGAGAAAAACCAAATACGCAAAGGCAACAAGAGGGGAAGGAGATAACCTGATGGAGCACAGTGGTGAAGTCAGAAAGGCGTGTATGTGAGAGGCAAGTGCAACCTTAACAGCCTTAGAAAGGGGGCTGTTGGTAACTGTTTTGGTCAGCACTCACATATTTACAACTCTTGCCCTCACTTTATAGTGTAACTTCAAGAGCAGGGGCTAGCTTTCCTAGTCATCAAGCTTCTCTGGCTAGAACATCTAGCCTGACAGCTAAAACGGAGGCAGAGGCTCTTAACAAAAAGCTCATGATGTGGTCTCGGGGAACTTCTAGCTCAACTGGTATTAACACACTTTATAAAGAAAATGCTCTATATTCTACTTTGGTGAGTAGCATCCGGGGTCTTAAAAGCCTGTTGGCAGTCATCTAAGATACTCCACTGGTCTCACCCCTTTGGGACCAAGGGATAATGAAGAAAACAAGACACAAGGAAAAGATTAGTCCAAAGGACTAATGGACCACAACAACCACGGCCTCCACCAGACTAAGTACAACAAGATGGTGGCCACCTACCACCACTGACTGCTGACTGGGATCACAACAGAGGGTCCCAGACAGAGCTGGAGAAAAATGTAGAATAAAATTCTAACTCACAAAAAAAAGACCAGACTTACTGGCCTCACAGAGACTGGAGAAACCCTGAGAGTATGGCCCTCGGACACCCTTTAGCTCAGTAATGAAGTCACTCCTGAGGTTCACCCTTTAGCCAAAGATTAGATAGCCCCATAAAACAAAATGAGACTAACGCGGCACAACAGTCCAGGGGCAAGGACTAGAAGGCAGGAGGCGACAGGAAAGCTGGTAATAGAGAACCCAAGGTTGAAAAGGGACAGTGTTGACATGTTGTGGGGTTGTTAACCAATGTCATAAAACAATATGTGTACTAACTGTTTAATGAGAAACTATTTGCTCTGTAAACCTTCATCTAAAGTACAATAAAAAATAAAATAAAATTTAAAAAGCCCATGATGACAGTGCCTGTGACTATTCTGACTTTCCAGACATTCCATCCATTCTTTCACTACCTTGGAGCAGAACTTGGGACAGGTATTGTTGCTCTACCAGTTGGGAAAGACAGGAATGGGAGCACAGACTTGGATGCCAAAATCCAGGTCACACAGCCAGGAAAGGGGCCCACGTTTCCTACTGGGCCTCTAAATAGCCCCACGTCTCTCTGCAAAACCGCAACAGTCACTTAAGCCCCTGACAATCAAAGCAGGGGAAAAGCTTTCACAGAATGCTAACAGCTCCAACAAACACACTTGAACTTTTTTTCAGTTCCCTGCATCTGACCCTGATATTCTTCCTTGAAAATGAACCACAGTAGCTCCACAGAGCCTGGAGAAAGGGAACAGACGGACCATGAGATAAAGGATTTTGGATTTGCCCAAGAAACATAATTAAACCTTGAGCTATCCAAGCTTTTTCAAGTGTATGGAAACTGCCAATAATTTTTCTAATGATTAGGAATTGCACTTACATAGCCATTCCACTGGATGATGATAATAATGAGGGTTCACTCTGTACCAGGCACTGTTCCAATCACTTTACATGTATTATCTCATTTAATCCTAACAATAATCCTGTAGAACTACCTTCCTCTTCATTTACAAATGAGCAAACTCTGGCTTAGAAAATTGGAGAAACTGGCCAAGCTCATAAGTGGTGGGGCTGGGATTTGAACTCTGTCAGTCTCACACCAGGGTCCCTGGGTAGTGCAAATGGTTAACACATTAAATACTAGGCTTCCTAATAAGCTATTTACACAGGTGGCTCCTGACCATATGTAGATACGGCTTTATAAACTTATAATATTATTCTTTTTTAATTTTTCCAGTATGATGAAGAAAAGTGACTTGTACATATTCCTGAGAGGAATTCTAGTCCACACTGGTTAAGATACAGGCTTTGGTGTGAGTCTAACCAGTTGCTGTGGAATTAACCGCAATTCATAGTGACCCCATGTGTGTTAGAGTAGAACTGTTCCATAGGGTTTTCAATGGCAGATTTTCTGGAAGTAGATCACCAGGCCTTTCTTCTGAGGTGCCTCTGGGTGGACTCAAACTTCCAACCTTTCAGTTAGCAGCTAAGCATATTAACAATTTGCACCACTCAGGAACTCAAAGTAGAATTTAATAGGTATTGACAAAAATCAAAACTGACATAATAGAGATTACAGAAAATAATTAAAACAAAAATATTAGTACATGATAGCAGATCAGATAACCTGAAGACAAATCCACACACACAAACTAATAATAATAGATAAAAAATATATTTTTTAAAATATAGAGCTGAGTGCATGATTATTATGGGAAATCCCAGGGGCCAAACTGAAGTGAGCACTGATTATCATAGCAGTGAGTGAAAGGAGGCAGAAAGGGAGAAGAGTAAATTGGGATTTCAGTCTCAATAATCAAGGAATCTCACAAACAAGGTGGAGACTTGGAAATAATGCTTCCACATAAAATTGGGATCCTTTAGACAAAACTTCTAAAAATATGCTTACAAACACAGGCAAACAATAAGGAGATTTTCCTGCCTTCACTTGGGAACTGGATAGAAAAATAATGCTTCCCTGAAATTTGTAAACTAGAGGTCTGCTCTCATGCAAATTTAGGATTTGACATAATAACATCTTCATGGTCCTGTAATGTCTAAGACTAGAAATTAGCATCAAAAGTTATCTTGGGACTTTGATAACCCCTGAGGCACCTGGCATTAGAAAAGCCATAATCTCTCTAGAGGAATAAGCTCTCAAACCAGATGATACATGATTCCTGCATATAAAGAACTGCTAAATTCTTACCAATTTCCATAATAAAAATTGAAGAAAAAAAAAGTGCAACCAGAGAGAAAATACATATGACTTACAAAGGAACAATAATTTAGCTAAAGTTACTCTTCTCAATAACAATAATATAAGCAGAAGTGCTGGTGGAAAAATAACTGTCAATATAGAATTTTATACCTAGCTAAACTACCATACAAGCCCCAGTGTCACAGTGGTTAAGAGCTCAGGTTCCTAACCAAAAGGTCGGCAGTTCGAATCCACTAGCCGCTCCTTGGAAACACTGTGGGGAAGCTCTACTCTGTCCTATAGGGTTGCTATGAGCTGGAATTGACTCAACAGCAGTGAGTTTAAACTACGATACAAGAGTAAAGACATTTCCAAACAGCACAAAGCTGGTAGAGTCAATGACTAACAGATTCTTCAAAAGGGAAGTAAATCCAGAAGAAAGGAGTATGAAAATGACATTCTTCTCACATGAACCCTGAATACATCTCCACGCACAGTGAATCAGCAAGAGGAAGAGGCGAATCCACTGACTCTCTCCCAAGCACTTTTTATTAAGAACTTCTTAAGTATTATCTGCCTATCTTCATCATTTATGAAGACACCACTAGGATAAAACCTGGGCAAGGATTAAAAACAGTCTCACACTGAATTTCCACAGAGAAGATACCACAAAAAAGGTAAACCAAAAGCTAGTGCAGAAGTTCTCAATTCTGGCTGCTCATTAGAATCACTTGAGGAGCATTAGTGATGTACTGATACCCAGAGAGTCTAATTCAATTTATCTGAAATGGGGCCTGGGAGTCTAAATGTGTGTGTATGTGTGTGTGTGTGTGTGTGTGTGTGTGTGACTATCCTGCTCAACTTTGATTCCACTATCAGATGTTTCTCAGTGTAAGGAACTATCCTTAGAAAAGAGCCATGGCGGGTCCATTTTGAGTGTTCATAGAGGCTGCATCCCTACAGCCCCTTCAGACTTGCTCACTGTAGGTCCCTTGCATGCAACTGCTGTTGCAGAGAGCAAAAGCCCTCTCAGCTTCAGCTGCTCTTCTCAGATTAGCCCAATGCTCTGTTGACTTTTAGGGTTCTCTTGTTTTATAGGTCCTTCAGATGCCACCCCTCTTCTTTCTCTCTGCCTTCCTCTGCAGAGACATTGCTGCCTGCAGGTCTTGTGACTATTGGTGGGCCTCTACCTGGTGTATCCAGAGTTCATGGAGATAATTTATCATGTAGTTTTGTTGTAAATGTTGTCCTTGGGACATGGCTTTTGCTACCTAGTTGCTCTGTTTTAAGGTGGAGTTTTGAAGAGGCTGAAAAACTATGTTGTCATCATCTCCCCAGAAATGGCATCTGGGCTCCAAGCGCTTTACATGTTAGGTGACAGGGGTAGGAGTGTTCTTCTAAGCCAGCCCACAGACTGTCATTGAGCATTGTTCCTCCTTCATAGCTTTAGAGTTTGCCTCTTTGATCTCCTTTGAAATTCTGTAGGCTATCTAATATCCTTTAATAAATTCATTTCTGTTTCAATTCCATTGTTTAAAATTGAGAAGCCTGAGTGATAAATTGGGGTGGGTAACTGGAAGACTCTGAGTCCCAGCTTCGTGGCTGGTTGGCCAGGCATCTCTGGGTTAATCATTCTACTTTTCAGTTTCCTCATCTTTTTTTTTGTTTTTTAAAAGGGGGGCATAAAATGGCAGATGTTTTCTTACCTATATATTTAGCACAATAAAATAAATAAAACGGCAAAAAAAAAAAAAGGCATAATAATCCTTGCCCTACTTTCCAGAAGAGCTGTAGCTACTAGTTGAATTAAGACATATGAAAACATTTTCAACAGTGAAGCACTGTACAAATGGGAACTGTGTAGTTTTAAAAGCCACTCCTGGCCATATTGTCATTTTCTGTTCCTTTAAACAAATCCATTCCATGTACAATCCCAACTGGGCTGTGTTAGTGAGCCTGAGAAATATGACCGATAGCAACTGCACACCACCTGGCTAGGTTAAAGGCAAAGCCCAGATGCTACTGGAATAGTGTATTTTCAAAGAGGCCTTTCCTCCTCCATGGAGTCAGCTGTCAGAGGACATCCTGGCCAGCTGAGATGGGTACTTCCTCGGGGAACGGGGCTGGGGGCCAAGGGTTAGGTCTTTCCTGGTGTGACTAGTACAACTGAAGCCTCTTGTCTGTCAGGGAGACAAAGAAAGTGCCTCACGACTTCCTGCATTCTATTCTCCAGGGTACCATCTTTGTAAGGAAATACTGCATTTAGAGAGGAAATGTCTTTGCTAAAATAGAAATAATAATTAAGTCATGTAAATCAAAATAACAAGATAGGTATTGGATTTTTTTTTTTTTTTAATAAAGAAAATCCCAGTGAACCAAATCTAAATACGATCATGGTTAGCTGAACTAGCTGAGCTAATTAACAAAAATTTGTCAAACAACATATGTAAAAAATATGTTTGTGCTAGTTAAGTACTCTTCTGCATTTTGTACATTTCCTGCAAGGAACCTGTAATAGTTTAGCGATCAGATATGGGGAGGGCCCAATTAGGAAAGGCTTTCAGTAAATAGTTAACAGTGTATTTGCTTAGTTTTGTAAAAAGAAACACAGAAAGAATAAGCTCAAAAGTGATGCGTGGGTAGGAACAAGATGGGAAGTAGGGATGGAAGTGACACATTCTGAATCTGTCCTTTTATACTGTTTAAATTTTTGAAATATACAAATATTTTATATATTCCAAAATCAAAATTAACTCAAAATGGATAAAAAAGACCCCAAAACTGAATACAAACAGAAGTAACTAAGCTTAAAGATATATCAAACTGATAAAAATAACCACACAGAGAAAAATTATTTCAAGTAAACTTGATTTTAAGGAAAAAAATTTTTTTTGCTACTCTAAAAAAAAATCTATTGTGGTAAATTATATATAATATGTTTGCCTTTTAACCATTTTCCAGTGTAGAATTCAGTGACATTACTTATACTCACCATGTTGTGCTACCCTCACCACTGTGCATTTCTAAGAATTTTACGTCACTCCAAGAGAAACTCAGTACCCCGTCGGTATCAACTTCCATTCTCTCCTTCCCCCAGCCCCTGGCAACCACTAATCAACTTTGTCTCTATGCATTCGCCTGTCCTAGATATTTTATATAAGTGGGATCATACAATGTTTGTCCTTTCGTGTCGGCCTTATTTCACTCACCTTAACATTTCCAAGGTTTCTCCATGTTGTAGCATGGATCAGGACCACATTTCTCTTGATAGCTGAATAATAGTCCATTGTACAGGACACCACATTTTGTTTATCCATCCATGTGCTGACGGACACTTGGGTTGTTCCCACCTTTTGCTTATTTGCAATAGCCATTGGTGTACTTAAGGAACTGGATTCTGACCAATTCGAGTCACTTTTATCTCTACGCGTAAAGACTCGTAAAGAAATCTAAGACTTTACTTACTGGGTTTATTGTTAGCAGTGGTGCTGGTATGACAATTCTAAAACTCTTTTATCTTTTATTATAGGATAAAGCAAGTAGGTAAATACATTAATCCTCTTAGGAAACAAGATTTTCTCTGTAAGAGAAAAAAACATAGAATGTAAAATAAAAGCAGGTAAAGAAAAGCCCTATCCTGTGGCATTTGTGTAGGAACTCTCAGGAAGAACTCACGATTATCCTGAAAATATGTTTCCCAGCTCAGTTCGTTGCAACAGCTGAGAAGCAACAACACGAGTAGCAATGAGCGCTGCCAGCACCCAGGTTTTAGTGTTTAAAGCCCGTTTCCCACTAAAAGGGACCAGAACTCCCTAGAGAAACAGAGGGTTTCAGATCTGGGGCAGCGAAACATAAGGTGAGCCTGGGACAACTTGTGCCAGAAACAAGGTGGCATCCAAAGACTGATGGGGTCACAGTCGAAAGATACAGGAACCAACGGACAGGGCTCTTGCTGGTGAAATTTAGGACAATCGGAGAAGCAGAAAAATGATGGCAACTGTTTATAAGAAATTGGATTGTAAAAATCATGATTTATAATGCTACACGGTGTGTGTGTATGTGTGTGCGTGTGTGTGCGCACGCACGCATGAGAGAGAGAAGAGGGGGTTACAGAGCACCAGCCATTAAATGTACTAAAAAAAAAAAAAAATAGAATTTTTAAAATTACCATTTTGCAATCCCCCAGTGTAGTAACTGATTCAGGCAGGATCATCGTGGATGCTTAAAGTGTTGGGCAAAATATTGTTCGTGACAGGGTATGCACACCATCTCAGACCAGCCCCCCACAGATTACTGAACAATTTCCAAACTAAAACTCCATCAATACAACGGAAGGATCTGGTGACCATGACCTCAGCCACATAATCAAATGTAGGTCACCAACATTAGGACAACCTAGCATCATATGTCACCTAATGGGAAGGAGTAAGAAGTGCTCAGCAACGCCTACATGATATTCTCACCAAGACTGCTTATCTGAGTCCAGTCATAACTTAGACTTTACTCTGAGGTACAGGTAAAAATTAGGGTGTGCTAGGAACAAAGTAAACAACACCATGAAGAAACAATCAGCTCAGTACAGAAGGTAGGAAATTGGCTAAGACAATTAGCCCAACTCTTCAGAAAATACAGTGTCATGGAGACATAAAAGGAAGTGGACTGTTCTATAATAAAGAAACTAAACAGTGATAACAGCTACATGCAGTGCTTGAACCTTAATACTGAGAAACCGAACCCGTTGCCATTGAGTCGATTCTGACTCATTGCGACCCTCCAGGACAGAGTAGAACCACCTCATAGGGTTTCCAAGGAGCACCTGGTGGATTCGAACTGCCGACCTTTTGGTGAGCAGCCTGAGCTCTTAACCACTACAACATCACGGTCTCCTTGAACCTTAATAGGATCCTAAATCGAACAAAAGGATCTAGACTACATATTAGATGATATAATGAAATTATTAATTTTCTTAAGTATGATAATGGCAGTGTTATGTAGGAGGATATTCATGCTGAGTGTTCAGAGGGGAGCTGTTGTGATGACTACCACTTGTGTTCAAATAGTTCAGCGAGAAAAGGGGGATACACATATAGAAATACATAGACAGAAGAAGAGGGAGGGAAAGAGAGAGAGAACAGGAACAAATGGGGCAAAACTGGTGAATCCAGGCAAAGGGTGTTAACCAGCAACCAGCTGTGGCGGAGTCAATGCCAGCTCATCATGACCCAGTGTGTGTCAGCATACAACTGTGTTCCATAGAGCTTTCAATGGCTCATTTTTTGGAAGTAGATTGCCAGGCCTTTCTTCTGAGAAATCTCTGGGAAGACTTGAACTTCTAACCTTTGAGTCAGCAGCCAAGTGTGTTAACCATTTGCACCACCCAAGGATCCCAGGCCAAGAGTATACAAGTTTCATTTTACTATTATTTCCATTTCTCTGCATGTTTGAGAACTTTCAAAGTTAAAGGCTGAGGGAAAGAAAGCACTGAAGATAATATTTTTGAGAAATAAAGTTGCTGCAGGAAAGGTAAATGATTAATCCGTGTTCTTAAATAAGAACAGCAGCTTCCCCCACAGCTGGGGATGAATCCGCCCATCACTGTCACAGATCACTCATGATTCTGAGCGTGCATTGCTAATTTAGAAGTGCACCCACCCAGGTCCTCCCGAGCAACAGTTACTAAGCCAGGGAGAGCCTCTCCAAGCAGCCAATTGCTCCCAGAAGATGAAGCCTGCAGGATGAGAGGGCCTTTTTTCAGGACAAAGGGCAGGGAGGAGAACAAATTAGGGCTTGGCTTCTGATGATCCAGTGGGGCACGTGTCAGCTGCGCACCCAGGACAGCTGAATGAAGACATGTCGATCCTGGGCTGGAAGCTTCATATCATTTTATACAGGAGAGAGGCATTTCCCAACTGCCGGGACAGTATTTTAGCCATTGTTTTAAAGGTGGACCTTCTCTGGCTTCTCGATGTGATTCTCTCACCTGCTCTGCCCTCCTCCCCACTCACATCCTCCCCGAGGCTTCTGCTCCCCTCTCTCCGCCATAGCACTGAAAAGAGATGCTAGGCAGCCGCTTTCCCTGGTGTCCACTCAGCCTTTCAGGCCCAGCTTCTCTGCTGGGAGCCATACTCAACCCTTAGAAATTCCTGAGTGGACACAGAGGACCATGGTTTCACAGCATGGAACCAGAATAACAGATTTTTCAAGATCCCTGATGGATCAACTCTTTTTAGCTTACTACAAGTGAAAACTTCAGCAATGCTGAAAGGATGTGGTCAAAGCAATTTCATACTTAAAACACACACATTCTCCTTTTGGGGAGGCCCCTATATCTTTGACCCGTTGACATTAAAGGGGAGGTAAGACTTGTCCATGCTAGTTGAGCAGCCTTAGAGAGCAGAACAGGTCAGAAGTAGAACCACTGGCCAGGACTCCGTGATACTTCATTTCTTCCCTGGAAATCTGTTCAAAATATCGTCTATTGCAGCTTTTCATAAAGTAATATCCTTGAAAAAAAAATCAGATCATAAGATCATAAATGCATTGAGTTCAGGGATAAGATTGTACCTACCATATCAATAAAAGTTCCATGTGACCAATGGCTACGATATATATATATATATATATATATACACACATAATATACTCCCTACTCCTTTTCTTCCTGGGGACACAGTTTTCTGGGTGAATATTCGTTGGATAGTGTCACCAGCTGTATACATTTCTTTTCCTTTTCACAGTGGCCGCTAAGACGTTCAGAGGCAAATTGTCGTTGTTGTTAGCTGCTGTCGACTCGATTCCAGCTCACGGCGACCCCACGCGTGCAGAATAGAACTCTCCACAGGGTTTTCAAGGCTGTCACCTTCTGGAAGCAGATCTCCAGGCCTGTCTTCCGAGGCACCTCTGGCTGGGTTTGAACTGCCAGCCTTTCGGCTAGTATTCAAGCGCTTAACCGTTTGCACCACCCAGGGCTCCTCGCGGGTAAACTTGAAGCCCCCTTCTGCCAGCATGATCAAAACCCAGGCCTTGAATTTGGGGCACTGTCCTTATATGTGTGCCCTCATGATTTCCCGCCTCATCTGGCTGCAGTTTTGTAAGTTCCCTTGACTCCATCCTAAATGCGGTGAAGATAGGGAAGGAAGAGACTGCGGGCTGAACTTAAGACATGGTGGAGGCTGCGCAGGCTCCAGGGCGCTCGCCATCCGTACACTTAACAGGTGTGTGTCCGGGGCCTGACGCGGTGGACCCCAGGATGCTCTTGGCCAATCATCAGGAACAACATGCTGAAGATCACCCAGCCCAGGCCCAAATTAAATACACTGCTCTTGTTAGCGCCTGTCAAGTTGGCCCCCAATTCACGGCCACCCCATGCACAATGGGATCAAATCGTTGTGATCCACAGGGTTTGCATTGGCTGATTTTTCAGATCACCAGGCCTTTCCTCCTAGTCTGTCTTAGTCTGGAAGCTCCGCTGAAACCTGTTCAGCATCACAGCAACACGCAAACCTCCACTGACAGATGGGCGGTGGCTGCTCTGAGGTGCATTGGCCAGGAATTGAACCTGGGTCTCCTGCATGGAAGGTGAGAATTCCACCACTGAGCCACTACTGTCTCTCAAATTAAGTACTGAGACGATTCCAACTGACTCATAGAAACCCTCTAGGACAGAGTAGAACTGCCCCAGAGGCTTTCCAGGGAGCGGCCGGTGGATTTGAACTCCCGACCTGAGCTCTTAACCACTGCGCCACCAGGGCTCCAAATTAAATGTAAGAACAGCAAATTCCTGGAGAGCAGCTCTCACTCGGCCACGTCCATAAATGAAGCTGCTCCCTTGGCTCTTCTTGATGCCTTGGAACCTGAGAGAAATGAAAACTTAATTGTGCTGGATGCTTGGCACACATCAACTCCATAATCCTTATGGCGGCCCTGTAATAAAACACCGGTATCCCATTTCACACACGAGAAAACTGAGGCCCACAGAAAAGAAGATGCTCACAGTCATGTAGCTGCAAGAAAATGGGAAAAGCAGGTGCTGAAGCCTGGTCTGTCAGATTCTGGAGTCCTGCCTGCTCTGCAGAGCTGGTTGCCTCTCCCCGCCTGGGTCTGCCCCTTTGTGCCTCTCCCCACCTGGGTCTACCCCTTTGTGCCTCTCCCAGCAGATGCCACAACCCCTTCGGTCCCTGATGGAGCTGCTACTTGAAATCTATACAGCATTTCAGTTATCTGCAGGAAAAGAACTTTAAAAACATAAAGCCACGTGGAATGCGGCTGAAGAGCTGTTGGGTGACTGCCCGGTTGATATCCGTCCCTGTGAGAATCAGAGAGCAAATGTCAAAGAACAGGCCTTGCCCTCTGGCACCCCTGGATGTCACAAAAATTTGTGCAAACGCCTGGAGAAGTCCAGCAGCCCATGGAAGACTTTTGTAACCACTGCATTTAAGTGCTGCCTCGGGGCCTGCAGGTGTGGGGCCACAGTGCCAACGCTGGTGCCCTGTGCTGTCAGCCACAAGGAAAGGCCACCTGAGCTCAGGGCAGAAGCAGGGCACAGAGAATCCTCTCTACCTCTGGAGGCTGGTTCTGCGGCCAGGCCTGCTGACACCGCTGGACTGCGCTGGCCGATGGAACACACTTGGCTCTCCCTGGAAATCTCCCTGCTTCAGAGCTCCTGCCTTTGCCACCTCACATCCCTCAGAGTAATCTCAGGAGGTGTGCCTAACATATCTATCTTCCCCTCCACAGAGAACTTCTCTGCTTCTCTTTTTCCAATAAAGCCCAATCCTTTTGCCTTTTCTGGGATCATTCCCTCCCTCCCCATACCAATATATTGACGTGGGTCTCTTTAAGTTCCTCACAGATGCTATACCCTCTCCCACCGTCAGGACTTTGCACAGGCTGTTCCCTCTGCCTGGAACACTGGGATACCTGCCCCCAGACCCCCACCTGGCTTTGACTTCTGGGTGATTTCTCCCAGTGTCACTGTCATCATTTCCAAGAAGGCCTCTCTGATTTCCCCAGACTGAGTTAGGCACCTCTGCTATGTTGTCCTGTAGCACCTAATGGCTCTTTTACTTTAACTTCTGTCACTGTGTGATGGTTACTCAGAGTCCCTGGGTGATGCAAACAGTTAATGTGCTTGGCTGCTAACCAAAAGGTTGGAGGTTCAAGTCTACCCAGTGGTTCCTCGGAAGAAAGGCCTGGCGGTCTACTTCTGAAAAATGAGCCATTGAAAACTGTAGGGAGTAAAGTTCTACTCTGACACACATGAGTTGCCATGAGTTGTAATCAACTCGACAGCTACTGGTTTAATGGTTATTTATTGTCCGTCTCTCCCAGCAGACACTGAGCCCCAAGAGGGCAGACCCCATATCTGTGTGGGTTACTGCTCAATGTCTAAAAAAACGCCTGGCCTGGAGCCCATGCTCAATAAATGTCCAATGAATCAATGAATAAATGAAGCTCTTTTAAAGCATGAAGATCTAACTCAGATTGACACTGTAACAGAAGCAAGAAGAAGACATCCTCAGATTTGTGTAGGTCTTCATAGCTTAAAAAGTGCTTTCATGTGAATTATCTTTATAACCCAGCCAAGGATGAGTTTCTTATAGAAGGTTTGCTTTCTTATTAGTATATTTTTGTTTTGGAAGTGGGAGCAATTCTGGACTCTTGTCTCCTTATAATTTTGCATTTAAAGAAGGGGGAAGGAAAGATGACACATATTTAGCTCTGATGGTGTACCTGGCACTTTAACTAGGGTATCTTATTTAGAACTCAAAACATGTCTTACAATCCCAATGTTACATGTGAGGAAAATAAGTTCATTTGACTAGCAAGAATCTAGGCCCACATTGAACCTGGGTTGCCTGACTCCACGGTCATGGTCTTATTAGTAGGTCACGCTCACATTTAATAAAGTGCGTGGTGTGGGACATCTCTGGATGCAGCACTCCAAGTCAGGCTGTCATTGGTCATCAGCCCACAGGGCTGATTCCACCCTCAGTCCTGTTTGTGCACACATCTGACTGGCAGGAATATGGTAAACCAGAGACTTCCAAAATTTTCCATCTGTGGACTTCTTCAACAGGGCAA
This sequence comes from Dugong dugon, assembly GCA_030035585.1. Lineage (NCBI taxonomy): Eukaryota > Metazoa > Chordata > Mammalia > Sirenia > Dugongidae > Dugong > Dugong dugon. The sequence continues at coordinate 189,846,315 of CM057465.1, forward strand.
AACATACGCCATTTGAAACACCCTTATTCTCAGGAGAGCCAAAACGACCGGAATGAATGGAATGGCTGGATTACTTTTGTTGAAGCACTGTTGAGATGAGTGATTTTATTAAATAGCATGTGGAAACTATCAATTTGTGCTGAAAGAATACGGAGACAAAATTTTAATACAGGAATATATCCAAGATCATCCTAAAAGGAGCTGTACAGATGCCCAGTGGCCCGCAGACCACGTTGACAATTCTTGATTTAGTAACTTCTTAGGCTGATAAGATGAAGACCAGGATCAAAGCCAAGCGTGGTGGGTCCCCACTGTCTCTAATCTCTGTCACTATCACAGAAGAGAAGGGCGTTTGTCCCACCTGATACAGTGCTGGTGGTACTGCAGCATGCTCTCCACCCACTGTGGGCTCCTGGGGGGACAGAATCTCCAGGGCTAACCCTGAGGAGCCACCTCCATGCCTTTTCTTGTTTAGATGAATAAAGGTTAATTTAATATATATTAAACAACCAACAGTGGACTATACTACCTCCAGGTCCCTCTCATTCTTAGATGTGTGGGGCTGGCATGCAACACATCCATCATTGGGTAGATGGTGCTGTAATGATCTGAAAAGAGAAAAAGACCTTCTGCTCATTTTAAAGAACTGTAGTACTTGTGGCAATTTCCCCTTCTCCTTTTGGAAATCATTCAAAAATAACTGGGGGAATGAGAAAGATAAACACAATGAGGAGTCAACTATGAATTGAAGCACAGTGTGTGAGGAAGGGCTACCAAAAGCAGAGAAGGTCCAAAAGCAGTACGAAGATCTAAGAAAAGATGCCATTGCTATGGGTCTCAGGCAAAGATGGCATAGCTCTGTTCTCTGAGTTAAGTAGAAATACTCCCTGAGGTACATCAATCCCTTGTTTGAGACAATGGGAACAGGTGTGGCGAGCAGCCATCTAAGATGCATCAATTGGTCCCAACCCACCTGGAACAAAGGAGGATGAAGAATACCAAAGACACAAGGAAAATATTAGCCCAAGAGATAAAAGGGCCACATAAACCAGAGACTGCATCAGCCTGAGACCAGAAGAACTAGATGGTGCCCGGCTACCAACAATGACCGCCCTCACGAGGAACACAACAGAGAGTACCTGACAGAGCAGGAGAAAAGTGTGGTGCAGAACTCAAATTCTAGTAAAAAGACCAGACTTAATGGTCTAACTGAGATTGGAGGAACCCCCAAAGACATAGCCCCCAGACTCTGTCAACCCAGAACTAAAATCATTCCCGAAGCCCAGTCTTTAGACAAAGATTAGACTGGACTATGGGATGCAAAATGATAATTGTAAAGAGTGTGCTTCTTAGTTCAAGTACATACATGAGACTAAATGGGCAGCTTCTGTCTGGAGACGGCATGACAAAGTAGACAGGGACAGGAGCTGGTTGAATGGACACAGAAACCTGGGGTGGAAAGGGGGAGTGTGCTGTCACTTTATAGGGATTGCAACTAGGATCACATAACAATATGCATATAAATTTTTGTATGAGAAATTAACTTGAGCTGTAAAGTTTCACCTGAAGCACAATAAATAAAAAAAGAAGAGAAAAAGGGTGAAAAGGAAAATACAGTGTTATATCTAATTTTCCAGCAACAGCATCAGCCAAAATAAATGAATAAAGAGAGGCAGCATTTCTGATACTACTTACATGCAACTGAGCAGCTTGTGGAATTAGTTTCCTTGGTTTGAAGGTTTCGGGTCATGGTTTCACGGGTCTGTCCGGTCAATTGACCTGATACTGTTTCTAAAGTCTCTGTTCCACCTCTTAGTTTGGTGAGTACTGCCTGAGGTCTTAAAAGTTTGCAAGTGGCCATCCCAGACACATTAATCAGTCTCTATTTGTCAGGACCATCAGAGGAAGATGGAGACCCAAGAATCAGAGGAGGAAATGGACTGCAGGTCTAATTGCCTAAATGAACTACTTCCATTGCAGAACTGAATGGTGCCCAGCTACCATGGCTGAACGTTTTGATCAAGGATCCAACAGATGGATCCTAATCAAAAGGAGAAAAACTGTGGAACAGAATTTAAAATTCTTTAGGAAACCAGACTTACTGGACCCACTGAGACTGGGGGAATCCCAAATCTATAGCCACGAGATAATCTTTAAGCCTCAAACTGAAACTATACCATGAAGTCATCTTTAAACTAAACAGCATTTTAGTCAACTAGTAACAAATGTTTGCTTTGAGCACTGTGCTCTTCTAAAGAATTCTCTGTATGAGATCAAATTAAAAACAGGAACTCTAAAACACAGAGGAGAAGTCTAGGGGACAAAGAGTCTAACTTAATGGTGGTGAAACAATGTGGATGGAGATGAAGAGAATGGTAACACAGGAGGGTGAAGAAAGTAACCAGTCACTGAACTGGGCATGTAAAAAATGTTGAATGGGCATAGGTTTGGTTATGTATATTTTTACCTATATGTGTTTATATTTAGATTGCTACTTCTTTGCTCTCAGGGCTTCCGGTCAAGCCCTACACAGTGGTGAACCCACCACTGAGAAAGATCTCCATTTGTCTCTTTGCCTTTCAGCCTCTCCCACCTTGCCCTTTATTTCTGATCACCTTTTTTCAATCCGATCACTGTCTCGCCTCCTCTGGTTTTTGCCTCCTGTCTAGGTTGAGCACTCACTCTCAGGATCTGGCACAGGGGAATCTGGTCCCAGCTCTTCCCATAATGGTGCACATCTCAGGCCTTGCAGTACTGCAGGCAGGCTAGGCTAGGTGCTGCCTCCATGACAAATGCATGGAGCTGGTCCATGCGGCCATCATCCTCAGCAGCTTTGCCTTAGCCTCTCTGGAACTGAATCTGACACCTAGAGTATTTGCCTCACTCAGAAGGCTGTGGCCCAGAGTCAAGTAAACACACATCCAGCAATTCCAGAGGACACCATAAGGCAGCACCGTGAGTGGAGCAAGAGGAAGGTGGGTCATGAGCCCAGAACGAGCTGCTGATGGAGTGTCCACTCCCAGGATATGAGAAGTTCTTTGCTAAACCGCTGCCAGATCCCCGAGAGGTTGTTTTCTTCCCAAGTGGATGCTGACTGAAGATAGCACTGGCTTTCAGAAGAGGACACGCACTTTGAGGGGAAAAGATGTCCAGCCTGAGTGTTACAGCCAAGGGTTGCACAGGATAGAAGCTGGCTACTCTGTTCAAGATGGACAGCTCACACGCAATTCCAATCCACAAACATGTAACTTGCTTGGGCTGAGAGAGAAGAAATAGAATGGGATCTAGGCCTGAGGGATGTGTGGCAAGGACAGGCTCCTGAGGCCACAGGCTGAAAGGGAGTCTGGCCCTTTCCACTGTTTGGCTAGGAGACTCACATTTAAAATTCACTTCATGGTTTATATGCTTGGATTGTAAAATCATTTCTTTCCTTCCTTATTTTTTGGGAGAGGAAGGGAGGAAGAATGGAGTCCAGTAACAATCTGATGTTCTAATAATATCTGACAGCCCTTAAATTAGGTGCACTGTATTGGAATACAATATGTGGCTATTGAATTAAACCCCAAGAATAACAATAAATAAAGTACAGTGCAGACAACCTAAAACGCAGTGAACAAGTACCCCAAGGGAGGTCTGAGGTCTGTTCCAGAACTGCAAATGCAAGCTTGGAATCTCTTTGAAGTCTTAGGCTTGGTCTTTGAAATGCATCCAGTTTTGCGTTCTGCCCATTAATGTTTATTTTAATATGAAAATAATGTTCCTTCTCCTCCAAAATTTTCAACCCAAGTACAATGTCTGGGAAGGTGTGGCCGGGGAATGCAGTCCAGTTTCAGATGCCCAGTGGTTTGAATAATCAGGAATCCAAAAGCACTAGGAAGAGTTCAGAGCAACTGCTGCTGGCGATTTAGCTGCCACAGATGACAGAGACAGCAAGCACTGTCCTGGGCTCTGGTCTATGAAAGGACCACAGGGGACTTCTCTCCACAGGAGTGTACAGCCACTGAGATGCTATAGAGCACCTTTCAGAAATCACACTAGGAAAAGAACTGTTATCTCGGCAGACGCTCACAGGGGCCCCATGGGGCTGCTCGTATCCTGGTGTCCTCGTCACAGTGTGCATTGCTTCAGGTAGACTAGGCTATGACAGCAAAATCGACCCAAACATGTAATGGCTCCGCACAATAGAAATACAACAGTCCACAAAGGTTCGGGTGGGCGACTCTACTCCATCTGGTCATACAAGAACCCAGGCAGATGGCGGCTCTGCCATCTTTACCATGTGGTTTCCAAGTTTGCCCTGGAGGTTGCCACCCCAATCAGCCAGAAGAAGAAAAGAGCGTGTTGGAGAATGAATGCAAAGTTTTTATATACCAGGCCTGGAGGTGACACACACCCTTCCGCTCACACTGCATTTGTTAGTGCTCAGTTGTATGATCACACTTAATTGCAAGGAAGTCTGGGAAAGGAAGTCTAGCCTATGTTCAGGAAGAAAAGGGAAATGTAGGTTTTTGTTGTAGAACTTTTTGCGACAATACATGAGCCAGGAAATCCCACTGAAGCTGTTGGCATTCATTTCGGATAGATTAAATAACGAGATAACCGACACATGGGTCACCAGCACACTTCTGGGTGATTTTAGGCCCTCTTCAATATTTTAGTAACATAAAAGAGGTTCAGTCCCAAGTCAGTGAGTTACTGGAAAGTTTACTGACAGTCTTTATGAGCATCGATGTTTTTAAAGGTTGATCTGATTCAGTTGATTCCAGGCCCTGTGTAACAGAATTAATAAAAATACTTGTCACTTTGCAGAACTGATCAGGTCCATTGAATAAGAAGTCTGGAAACCTAATTTTCTTCCTAAAACTATCTCTTTATTCCTAAAACTGCCTGCTGTTTCTACCTTTTTAATTAACTGCTCACAGCATTTTGCTGCAGCAAAGGAAATACCATCCAAAAGTCATTTACATATGATCTTTTTTCATGCTAAGTTTGCCTTCCTAACTTCATTTGTTGGGCTAGCACAAAATGTGGTTTGCATTTTTGCAAGTGAGAATAATCATTGTCTGCAATATACAACACAGGAATAACATCTATGACAGAACTTCCTTTGAGCTAAAACACTTTGTACCCAAATTCAGAGCCAGGACTGGCGTGGATTGTTTTTCTGACTAGAAGGTAAGGGCCCTGTATCTGCATCTCTCAGTTCAGACAGACGTTGTAAGCTCCTGTTCCCGAGGCCAAGAGCCAAGCTGGATTTATAACATTTCTCCACAGGACTGTTTCCAGAAGGACGACGCTCATTTCAAAGCCCAGGGACTCAGATAAGTCTATGTGCCACGGTAGTACCACATCATCCTATATACAGCATGTCCTGAATGGTGCTTTCTAAACTTCATCAAGGTCAACACACTGAACAACCCCAGAGAGAGTTATACTCTGTGTGCAGTGTGAAGACCCTTCCTTCATCGTAAGAATTCAGGAAGACTTCATCTGATACCAGGTTTTTAATGTCTTTTAGGGGGGGCAACACACAGGTGGTCAGTTCTTTAAAGCTGCAGTTACATCTTATAAGAAGAATTGTATCGGCTGCCACTGAGCCAAAAAAATGAGAAACTTTTACTTTGAAAACAAGCCACTACAAACGACTGGAAATACAAGAGGAAACAGGACAAATAGGCTTTTAAATGCAGCTTGAAAGAATGCAAAGGAAGTCCTAGAAACCAGAAATAAAGAGTAAGCTAAAAACCAGAGCAGTAGGCATCTGAGTTGATGCTGGGGCTGCCCCTGAGGTAGGTTATCGGTCTCAGCAATCTTCAGGCTTGGGTTTCTATACTCCTGCCAAGACAGGGGGCAGAGTTTTGGTTCCGTGCAAAAGAGAGATCAAGGCTCCCACAGAAAGAGGAGGCTCCTAAAGGGCAATATGTAGACAAAAGATAAGACTAGATAAATATCCACGTAAAATCAAAAGATGACCAGAGAGATAACAAGAAAGTTTGGGCGTTAACTCCTGCCCTGGGAGTCAGGAAAAAAAAATTCCTCCCAGGAATTCATAACTGCATTTCATGCAGAACTTATGTCCAATTTCATACTAGTGGTATGGCTCAGGAAAACCCATTTTAAGAAAATAACATGAAAATTTGTCCAGGCCAATAAAAACCCCAATGACACCCAGTTTTGCAGAGGATGAGCTCGCAAGCAAAACTCTTAAAATGCATGAGGAAATAATCTATTATGATTAGGAGCCAGCAGACACAATCAACCATAGTATTAGAACCCAAGAACTTCAGCTAGTTGGACAATCTTATAGATTATAAAATAAGAATATTTGAAATGATTCGTGTTAGAAAGGAAAGAATTGAAAACAGAAGAAAATAATAAGACGATATGGAAGATGAAACAAGGCCAATACGAAAAAGAGCCAAGGGAAAAGTTTAGAAACAAAAATCTAGCAATTGGAATTAAAAACTCAGTGGATAGGTTTCAGTTGATTAGACACAGCGCTCAGAGAACTGGCAAACTGGAAAGCACATATGAGGAAAATATACAACATGCAAAACACAGAGGGATGCAAAACACCAAGAGAAGTTGAGAGTTACGCACGTGGAATGAAAACATCCAAGTATGTCTAATAAGAATTCCAAAAAGAGAGACTAGAGAGAATGAGGGGAGCCAATATTTAAAGAGAGAATAGCTGAGATTTTTCTGGAATTTATCAAAGACATGAATCTGTGAAGGCAGGAAGTGTAACACATTCTAAGCAAAACAAAACATGCCCACATCTGAACACATCATGGTAAAACTGCAAAACACAAGGCAAAGAGAAACCTTAAAAGCAACCAGACAGAGCATTCTTTAGACTGATAGCAGAGACTGCCAACCTTTTGATTAGGAGCCGTAGCTCTTAACCACTGAGCCACCAGGGTTTCCCTATGCTGATAGCAGATATACATAACAGCTGCAATAAAAGTCAAAAGACAATGGAATAGTATCTCCAAAGTGCCAGAAGAATACAACTTTCAAACTAGATTTTGACATTCACCTAAACTGTTGTTCAAGAGTGAGGAAAATTAAAAATGCTTCCAGACACACTCAGACTGACAGCATTAAACCCATTAAACTCTCACTGAAGGGACATTTAAAGGATGTTCTTCAGGAACTAATAATTGCATCAGAAGAAACAAATATGGCATAAGATGCAATAGCAAGCAATGAAACTGGTAAACAATCAGGTAAATCGATACAAGAATCAGCTGTATTTTAAAAAATGACATTTTTTAGGAAAAGGTATGTTATGGATTGAATTGTGTCCCCCAGTCTATAGCCATACCACCGTAAACACACCCGATCTCGTCTGAATTGTGTCGCCCAAAAATGTGCACCAACTTGGCTAGGCCATGACTCCCAGTATTGTGTGATGGTCCACCATTTTGTGATCTGATGTGATTATCTTACGTGTTGTAAATCCTAACCTCTATGATGTTTGCCATGGATTGGAATTGGCTTGATGGCAGTGGTTTTTTTTTTTTTTTTTTATGATGTGAATGAGGTAGGACTCAATCTATGGGATTAGGTTGTATTTTGAGTCAATCTCTTTGAGATATAAAAGAAAGAAGTGCTGGGAGCGGAGCACATCCTTTGGACCTGGGGTCCCTGTGCTGAAAAGCTCCTAGACCAGGGGAAGATTGATGACCAGGACCTTCCCCCCAGGCTGACACAGAGAGAAAGCCTTCCCCTAGAGCTGGTACCCTGAATTCGGACTTCTAGCCTCCTAAACCGTGAGAGAATGAACTTCTGTTTGTTAAAGCCATCCACTTGTGGTATTTCTGTTATAGCAGCACTAGATGACTAAGACAGAATTTGGTACCAGAAGAGTGGGGTGCTGTTCTAACCGATACCTAAAATGTGGAAGTGGTTTTGAAACTGTGAATGGGTAGAGGCTAGAAGAGTTTTAAGGTGACTAATAGTAAAAGCCTAGATTGTCTTGAAGAGACTGTTGGTGGAACTATGGACATCAAAGATAATTCTGGTGAGGACTCAGAAGGAAGAGAGGAGAGCTGTAACGTCAGAGACGGTGCAGATGGAGAGAAGCAGCAGCAGAGAAATGGTAGCAGCAGAGCCAGGAGACTGGCACGAGATGGCAAGGGAGCTGACCCACAGAGCGAGAGAGCTGAGTGCCTTTGTGCAGGAGGCTTCCTAGAGGAGTGGAATGCCTCTGAGCACTTATCAGTGAAGACATACTTGCCAACCCACGGAGTAAGTAAGCTGAGTGCCTTCCAGTCAAGGTCTACTGGTGGAGTGGAATGCTTCCAGGCACTTATCAGTAGAACTAAAGAGCTTTGGAACACTTGCCCAAGCAGGGCAGACATCGGACCAGCCCAAGAAGCCCAAGGAGCTGAGAGACCAAGGAACCACGAAGCAGAAGCTGAAGAGACAAGCAATACAGGAAGCAGACCTGCCTCAGTTTCAAGGGGTGTCGTGGATTGAATTATGTCCCCCCAAAAATGTGTGTATCAATTTGGCTGGGCCATGATTCCCAGTATTGTGTGGTTGTCCTCCATTTTGTGATTGTAATTTTATGTTAAAGATGATTAGGGTAGGACTGTATAACGCACTTACTAAGGTCACAACCCTGATCCAATGTAAAGGGAGTTTCCCTGGGGTGTGACCTGCATCACGTTTATCTTATAAGAGATTAAAGCAGAGAGAATCAAGCAGAGAGAGAGGGATCTCATACCACCAAGAAAGAAGCGCAGGGAGTGGAGCACATCCTTTGGACTCAGAAAGCCTGAGATGAGAAGCTCCTAGACCAGGGGAAGACTGATGACAAGGACCTTCCCTCAGAGCTGACAGAGAGAAAGCCTTCCCCTGGAGCTGGCACCCTGAATTCAGACTTCTAGCCTCCTAGACTGTGAGAGAATGAACTGCTGTTGGTTAAAGCCATCCTCTTGGGGGTATTTCTGATATAGCAGCACTAGATAACTGAGACAAGGTGTAAAAAGCAGAATAAAATACTAGATAGATAACATCAGCATATCTGATTAAGGGGAGTCAGGAGAGAGAAGGTAAATCATTCAAAGATCCACGTATTGTACAAGAGGAGGGCAGAAAGGATGACTGAGTTCAGACTTCGTTAATTCAAGTACAAAGTGAAAAACTTGAAGGTAATCACTAAAAGACTAGAAATAGAATATATAACTTCCAAAGCAGCAGCAGAAAAATAAGAACAGAGAATTAAGAAAACTCAAAAAAAGGAGAAAAGAGGAAGAAAATAAAATTTTATATAATATGTACATATGTGGTGGCACAAACGGTTAGGTGCTCATCTGCGAACGGAAAGGTTGGCAGTTTGAATTCACCCAGAGACACCTCAGAAGAAAGGCCTGGCGATCTAATTCTGAAAGATCACAGCCATTGAAAACCCTAGGGAGCACAGTTCTAATATGAAACACATGGGGTTACTATGGGTTGGAGTTGACGCGGTGGCAACTGGCTTTGGTCTGATACCTATATAGTAAAGAGAAAACACAAAATAAGATGGGAGAAATAAAGTTTTTAAAGCCACAATAAATATGAGATAAATAAAACATAAAATGTATTACAATATAACAATAAATACAAATGGATTTAACCTATCCATTAGATTTAATTCATTTCATGAAAAATGTTGTAACCCACAAAAGATTTAATATAACTGGACTGTCAATGTATAAAAAGAGTTCACAGCCTCACTAGGAAGGAAAGAAACAATAAATTCAGATACAGATTTTTAAATGACTCTCCCTAGTGCCGAAGGGAGTGAGTACACTGTATTCTTTCAAAATGCTGACTGTAAAGTGAATTGGTGCCAATTTTTCTTGAGTACAATTTGCAACATGTATCAAAAACCTTCAAATATGCACACTCAACAATTGCACTTTGAGGAATTAATCAGAAATGTGTGCAAAAATGTATCTACAAGGATGTTCTAATGAATATTTGTAAAATAAAAAACTGAGATCTAAATATTCAACAATTACAGGCTTCTTAAATTACTACTACTATACTATTAATTGTATTTAACATAAAGAAGACAAAAATCCTCACAACTGGACCAATAAGCAACATCACGATAAAGGGAGAAAAGATTGAAGTTGTCAAGGATTTCATTTTGCTTAGATCCACAATCAATGCCCATGGAAGCAGCAGTCAAGAAATCAAACAATGCATTGCACTGGAAAAATCTATTGCAAACGACCTCTTTCAAGTGTTGAAAAGCAAAGATGTCACTTTGAGGACTCAGGTGCGCCTGACCCCAGCCATGGTATTTTCAATCGCCTCATATGCATGTGAAAGCTGGACAATGAATAAGGAAGATCAAAGAAAAATTGATGCATTTGAATTATGGTGTTAGTGAATAACACCGAATATATCATGGACTGCCAGAAGAACGAACACATCTGTCTTGGAAGAAGTACAGCCAGAATGCTCCTTAGAAGGGAGGATGGAAAGACTTCATCTCACGTACTTAGGACATGTTATCAGGAGGGACCAATACCTGGAGAAGGACATCATGCTTTGTAAAGTAAAGTGTCAGTGAAAAAGAGGAAGCCCCTCAATGAGATGGACTGACACAGTGACTACAACAATGGGCTCAAACATAGCAACGATTGTGAGGATGGCGCAGGAGCCGGCAGTGTTTCGTTCTGTTGTACACGGGGTCGCTATGAGTCAGAACCGACTTGACAACATGTAACAACAACAACACACTATTAACAAAGGAGCCCTGGTTGCACAATGGTTAGGCACTCGGCTGCTAACTGAAAGGTCAGTGGTTCAAACCCACCCAGTGGCTTTGCGGAAGAAAGACCTGGCAATCTGCCCCCATAAAGATTACAGACTAGAAAACTGTATGGAGCAGTTCTATACTGTCACATGAGATCACTAGGAGTTGAAATCAACTCGCCAGCACCTAACAACAACAACAGCATACTATTAATAATAATAGTAATAGTAATAAAAGGTAATATTTATCGAAAGTTTGGCACGTTCCAGGCATTTTTCTAAACGCTTTACCAATTGACACAGATTAACCTCCATGATAACTAGATGCCCAAATACTAAACCAAACTCATTTCTGCCAAGTGGATTTCGACTCACAGTAACCCTATAGGAGACAGTAAAACTATAGGGTTTCTAAGGCTGTAAATCTTGATGGAAGCAGATTGCCATGGCTTTCTCCCTCCGAGTGGCTCATGGGTTCGAACTGCCGACCTTCTGGCTAGCAGCCAAGTGCTTTAGCCACTGCGCCACCAGGGCTCCTCATAACTTTATGAGGTAGGTATTATTATCATCCTTATTTTACAGATAAGGAAACTGCGGCACACAGAATTCAGTAATTTTCCTAAAGTCACACAGAGACCAAATGGAAGCACCAGCATTCGAACCCAAAGAAGCCTGTCTCCAGAGTCAGCACCTAGAACTCCATGTGTCTGTTAGGTTATGCGGCCAATTTAAAAATACTGTTTTAAATAACACTAAACATATGTACAGTAAATCCTAATATTGTAAAACCACACACATATGCACATACATACATATGTTAGTACAAAAAATCATATTTATATGTAGGCATATGTAGACACAGGCACAAGCGTGGAAGCATCATACACTGAAATACTAACAATTGCTTCTCACTGGTTACTGGGATTAGGGGTAACATTTTTCTTTGTGTTCTTTTACTTTTCATATTTCTCTAAGGAACATATATTTCTCGTGCAATTTGAAACAAAGACCATGTACAGTAGTCATATGCCACATAATGTCCATTTGGTCAACATCCAACCACATATATGTCTGCGGTCCCATAAGGGTATAATAGAATTCGGAAATCTCCATCGGAGGACAGGATGCACTCAACAATCATGACGATCCTCCACAACAAAGAAAAAAGTTCTCCAAGTTGTTAAAGGATCATCTCCACTGAAAGTTACAAGGCTAAGAATGCGAGAGGAACCTGTATCAAATATGGAGAAATTGCTACTGATGTGGATGGAGGACCAAACACACAAGTGAATCCCTCTCAGCACGTTGAGGATCAGTGCAAAGGCCCGAGGCTTGTTCAAGACGCTTAAACAAAAACCAGGAGCAGACTACAGTATCGAGTTCAGTGCTCTCTCTGGGTGGTCCAAGCGCTTCAAACAACACTTCTCACTGAATAATGTGGAAGTGAGTGACGGATCTACCGGTGCTGATGTGAAGGCCACAGAAGAATTTGTTGAACCTATTTAGTCTATACAGGTTCACTAAAGTATCCCAAGGAGACCTGAGGGTGTAGTGGTTAAGATCTCATCTGCTAACCAAAAGATCGGTAGTTCGAATCCAGCCACCCCTTGGAAACTATGGGGCAGTTCTACTCTGTCCTATAGGGTCACTGTGAGTTGGAATCAACTTGAAGGCAACAGCTTTGGGACAGTATCCCATAGAGCTTTGCTAAGTATATATGTAATATGGCATTTGCCCAACATTCAAATCACATAACATCCTTTCTCCCAGAACATATCACGGACATTAAGCAACACATGACTGTAATTTCAAAAATAAAGAGCTAGATGTGGCTGACTGGGGTGATGTGGGGTGGCTGGGAATGAGAATCAGGAGGGAGAAGGTGATCATCTGATCACCCAGCAGGAAGCTTCTTTGTTTCTGTGGGCTTCCTGATTTAACCACATTTCCCCGGCACCCAGGCTAGCCAGGTTCTCTTCAGTCAACCCCCTGCATCTCCAGGTGGGTCTCTTGGCAGCTGTTGGTGTGCTCTGGGTCAGCTGCCTGTCCTTTGTTCTCTTGACCCAACCCAACCCACTGCGTCCCAAGAAAACCCTAAAATACTTTTGGAGTCACATAGTTATTTCCTTTATGTCATTTGAGGAAATGGGTCCAGGTGTACTGTTCATAGTGGGAGACAATAATAATTCATTAAATTCATTCAACAAATGTTTATTGAGTAACTACGATGGCCACATTCCATGCTTTTAGGTCAAGTGTCTTAGTCATCTAGTGCTGCTCTAAAATACCACAAGTGGATGGCTTTACCAAAGAGAAATTTATTTCCTCACAGTAAAGTAGGCTAAAAGTCCAGATTCAGGGTGTCAGCTCCAGAGGAAGTCTTTCTCTCTCTGTTGGCCTTCTCATCAGTGTTCCCCCGGACTAGGAGCTTCTCCACACAAGGACCCCAGGTCCAAAGTATACTCTCTGCTCCTGGCACTGCTTTCTTGGTGGTAGGAGGCCCCTCTGTCACTCGGCTGGCTTCTGTTATATCTCAAGAGATTGCCTCAGGACACAGTCCAATCTTGTAGATTGAGTCCTGCCTCACTAACACAACTGCCACCCATCCTCCCTCATTAACATCAAAGAGGCAGGATTTACAACATATAGGAAAATCACACAATACCCGGACTCATGGCCCAGCCAAATTGATACACATTTTTGGGGGGACATAATTCAATCCATGACATCAAGCAACCTTGAATTCAAGGACAGTAAACTTAATTAGCCTCTTCCATTACATACTCCTAGTGCTTTTTGTTTGTTTGTTAATAAAGAAGATCATGACAACAAAGTTGTCTTTGCCACAGACATAAACCATCACCTCACCTCTGGCAAGACTGTGAAAGGTCTAGGCTGAGAATAAGGCTTCCCTGATCCATGGATAAGCTCGTGCACACTAACGTCCAAGTAATTACTTGATTGAGACAAATTGAGATTCTTCGTTTCGTTCCTCATTCTTTAATCAAGGTTTTATGGCATCCCTTCCGATCACCAAAATGAAATAAAATCTGCCCTGTAAGAACTCTTCATCCATGATTTTACTTTCTATTTTCACTTTCTCATCAGTGAACTTGTGAGTCCCATTTGGATGGAAACCTCCCGTATAATCAGAGTCTAGAAAAAGTTTCCTGCTTAACACAACATTTTATGTCTCAAACTCGTCTGACAGAGCAGTTTGACGCAGCCGCTGAAAAGGGAAGCAGCCCCTTCAGGTTGAACCAACACACTCTGCCTTTTGAGATGCAAAAGCTGAGCAGATACTTCAGAGAGGTCACTTTCTTTTACCTTCCTTGTCTCATTACGGAGCTCTGGTGGTGCAGTGATTAAGAGCTCAGCTGCTCACCAAAAGGTCGGCAGTTCGAATCCACCAGCTGCTCCTTGGAAACTCTACGGGGAAGTTCTCCACTGTCTCACAGGGTCGCTATGAGTCGGAATCGACTTGACCGCAACGGGTTTGGTTTTGGTTTGCCTCATCCGGGATCTCCTCAGCACCCCTTACAAAAGCAGTATGTATGCCAACAGCATCCAAAACAGCGCGTGCCTCTGGAATTAAAACGCTGCTTTTAGAGGGGATTTTAGCTTTTTATCTTTTTTGAATCCTATTACTCTTAATTATTGAGATGCTAAGGAGGCCTCACTTAATCAAGCAGGGAAACATCTTATCAGCAAGGAATTAAGGCGGAGAAAAGGCAGATAATTTTTTTTTTTAAAGTGAAGTATTATTTTCCTTTGTCTTTGGACTGTAGAATTAATTTAGAAACTATTTCCGTCATCAACGACCTTACTTTCTTAGAATCCCATACACTGGTCTAAACTGAATTAACTCTGAGTCGATTATTGCTTCACTGGTGTTCTGCTTTGTTTCTTTTCCATAGTTACTGAAGATTATATAAAATAACTTTAACTTATATATAAAAAAAAGAACTATTTCTGTTACACAGCAAAGATCAAGAGAAGGAAATATGCCTCATCAAGAAAAGTCCCTTACTCTATTTAACTGGATCAAGGGATCAAAGAACAACATCCTGTCTCCCTCCATCTGCTTTTCTCCCTCAGATAAGGAAAGCAGTGTTGTTGCTGTTGTTGCTGTGTGCTGTTGAGTTAATTCCGACTCAGAGAGGCCCTGGAGGACAGAGTAGAACTGCCCCATTGGTTTCCAAGGCTGCAATCTTTATGGAGGCAGACTGCCACATCTTTCTCCCGCGGAGCAGCTGGTGGGTTCAAACCACAGACCTTTGGGTTAACAGCCAAACACTTAAACACTGCACCACGTGGGCTCCGAAAGAAATGTGTGCGCATCTGTCATCCTGCCGGTAGCCGACGGAAGAGCCCGTTCGTTCAAGGCTAGAAAATTACAAGTATGAGATCACAGACGTAAAGCGATGGAGAAGGTTCAGTATGCATCTCAGTTCTCACTAGAGCAGAGGACCTTGGTGTTAAATTATTTTCTATCCTTTCTAGTTTCCTTGAAGCAAAGAAATACCTCCCTTCTGAGGGAAGTGTGGGCTACAAGTTTTTAAAAAATCGCGTTTTCCCCCATAGGAATTAGCAAGTGTCAATGCTATAGACTCCGCCCTCTTTAACTCTTCTAAATAAGCCAGAAACACATCGTGCTAACCGGTGCAATGGACAGACTTAATGGCTTGTGTTCGATGTGTGGTTTCCCATAAAATATGTGTTTCATGAAAAGTTAGATATGATTTGCTACGTCACATGGGATCTCAGCGTTGTCAACCAAAACCGCTCTTTGCCATCACATAGACAGCAAAAAGACCAAAAGTTCGCCTTTTAATAGCTAGGTAGGATGGGCAGGAACTCTGAATCCCAGCAGCCCTCGCCCTCAGCCCACTGGCTGTACTGGGGACACAGAGGGAGAAGCTTTTACTTCCCACCAATTTGGGTTTCAGCTGCAGAACCTTCTGTGGGTACTAGGCCATTTCCACCCTAACCCCTTTCCAGTTCGGAAAGTTATCTTGACAACTCAGGAGTTTTCAAAGTGAGAATCACAGGGCTGGAAACTTTCTAGGCAGTATCTAGAAACTAGAAGGTAGACCTTTAACGGTGGTAAGCTCTGGGTTGGAAGATTATGAGTGATTTTTTATTCTCCTTTACTGTTTTTTTCAATTTTTAAAATTGTCTACAATGAACACGTACTGCCCTTATCATTTTAAAAACTAATTTTATGAGAGGATGATGGACTCTGGAAATGGAAATGACCTCCCTAGAGACCACCAGGATGCTGCGTACTCAGAAAGGCAGAATTCTGTGGCCCATCCCTCCAAGCGGACTTTTCAAGAGCCTTTCTGAAGCACCACACCTGCAGAAGCCTTGGATCAAAAAACCACTGAGCTCCCTCTGCAGGTCTGTGACGGTATTAACCGACCACCTTCCCATTCCCGGCCTCCTTGAAAGAATCCAAGAAGCTGCAGGTATTTTTAAGATAAAATGAAATGCATTGAGGCAAAAAAAAAAAAAAAAAAATTCTTTTGTACATCTAATGGGAGCACACAAAATTCAGTATTTTAAACAAGCATATAAAATAGAAACATCCCTTGAATTTTCAGTTCCATGAAGAAATTCAGCAGGGCTTGACAAAAATAGCATTACCAATTAAAAGGTACAAACCAGGGCCACAAGTCAGCGTTTCCAGCTCCAACAGAGAAGACCTTCCTGCGTTCTCCCGTTTCTTTCCTGAAAAAGGAATTGGTAAGGCAGAGGGGAGAGAAGGACGCAGGATCTATTTTCCTTCTTGCGTCTGTAAATTTTTGTCAGCTCCTTAACAACTCTGCACCATTCTCCCCGCCAATAAAATCTGAGTGGATTACATCATCTCTCCACATTCCTTTAAAGTGCTACTAAAAAGGACCAACCACACAATCATAACATTATGCACTTTGTCACCAAAGTATATACTGAACAGCGGGTGGTTGCTATCCACAAGTTGGTGTAGGTGTTGTGGTGGGTTGAAAAGTAGCCACGAAAAAGATATATATCTATGTCCAAATGCTTTGCAAATGTAATTCAGATAAGGATGTCAAGATAAGACCATCCTAGATTGTCAAGGTGGGCCCTAAATTCAATGACAAGTGTCTTTATAAGAGGCAGAAGGGAAGAAGAGAAGGTGATATGAAGATTGAGCCAGAGCGTGGAACTAAGCTGCCACAGGTCAAGGAATGCCTGGAGCCCAGAACCTCAACGAGGTGAGGAAGGATTCACCCCTAGAGCCTTCAGGGAGAGCACGGTCCTGCAAACACCTTGATTTCAGACTTCCAGCCTTCAGAGCTGTGAGGGAATAAGTTTCTGTTGTTTTAAGAAACAAAAAATTTAGTAGTTTGTTATAGCAGTACTAGGGAATGAATGTGGTGGTATTATCAGAAGACTTTGGGTAATGCCACTTACCAGGGATGAGACTTTGGGCAAGCCACCCCTCTTGGCGTCAATCTGCTCACTTGTAAAAACAGGAATTACTAAAAATGATCAGTTACCACACATAATGGAAGAAAAGTCCCCACATTTATAGTAGCAATAAAAAAGGTAAACTACCTGGGAATGAACTTGAAACGTGCATGATTTCTATGAAGAAAACTTCAAGCACAGTACTGAGGGAGACAGAACAAAATCTGAACAAATGGAGGAGCGCACCATGTTCTCAGCTAGGCAGACTCAACATACAGATGTTAATTCCTCCTAAATTAATTACTGATTTGATCCAACCCAATAAAAATACCAACCAGATTTTGTTGTAACTTGGCAAGCTGATTCTAAAGTCCCCAGAAAAAAAGTAAATACGTACAAATAGCTAGAGAGGTTCTGACAAATAAGAGTAATGAGGGGGATATAGTCCCTTCTAGATGTTAAAACAAATTATGAAGCTATCATGTTAAAGCAGTGTGGTATTGGTACGTGCACAGACAAATCAACAGAAAAAGGAGAAAGTCAGAAATAGACCCAAATCCAAATTAGAATTTATTCTATAATAAAGGTAGGATTTAAAATTCAGGGGAAAAGGGTAAATTATTTAATAAATGGTATCGACACAACCAAGTAGCCATCTAGAAAAAACAAAATGGATACTTTTTTCATACAACATGCTAGGATAAATTCCAGATACATCACAGACTTAAACGCAACCAATAAAATCACAAAAGTATTAGAAGAAACAATGAGCTAAATCCTTAAATTATCCTTAAATGGGAAAGGTTTTCTTAGCTCTCAGCAAAAAACTGATGTATTTTATTATATAAAAATGAAACATTTGTACGTGACAAAAACCACAATAGCAAAGTCAAAAAACAAATGGCAAACAAGGGAAAAAAGAGTTATTATAAATCAATAAAAAAGACAAACTATAAGATTTTGATAAAGGATGCAAATAGTTCACAGAAAAGGAAATTCAGATGAGTCTAAAACTTAAAAAGATATTCAACCTCACTGATAATAAGGTAAATGCAAAGTAAAACTATGCCAACATTTTCATTTATCATATTAGCAAAGATTTTTAAAAATGATAACATAATGTTGGTGAAGCTTTGAACAACAGACACTTTCATACACTGTCGACTGAAGAATCAATGTTACTACCACTCCTAAGGGCAGTTTGGAGGCACTCTCAAATTACAAATGCATAAATCCTTTGGCCCAGAAAGTCTGCTTCTAGGAATTTATCTTACTAATATATTAGCGCATAAAACGAACAACAATAGTACAAAGATATTATCTGCAGCATTGCTTATAATTGCAAAATTGGAAACAAATGCCTGATAACAGGCAGCTGGTTAAATAAATTATAACTTGCCCATTCAATGGAAATATTTGCTCCTCTAAAAACAGATGAGGGAGTACTGAACATCCGCTGTAGAATGATTACCAAAATACGATTGGAGGAAGAAAAGCAAAAAGGGAGAAAAAGAAAATATACAAATTCTTTGCGTCAGCATAAAGAATGTCTGGAAAGAGAGGTAAACCTGCTACCTGTTGCCGTCGAGTTGATTTCAGCTCACAGTGACCCTATAGGACAGAGTAGAACTGGCCCCGAGGGTTTCCAAGGAGCGGCTGATGGATTCAAACTGCCGACCTTTTGATTAGCAGCCGAGCTCTTAACCACTGGTTACAAGTGGCAAGAAAACCTGGGTGCATGAGAAAGGGTAGGAGGAAGACTTCACTATCCATCCTTTTGTAACTTTTGAATATTGCACCACGTGAATGTTTTTCCTCAAAAGAATTAAATTATATTATAAGACGTATGCCTTGTATGCCTTCAAACTCATTTCAGTGGAAGGGTCAAAGGCGATAGTCTCCATAAAGCACACAGTACACAGTAGGTACTCAGCAGATGGCTATTAAAGAATGACTAAGCATTTTTGTCTGGCACGAGGACACTGTCTCTTATAGTGGCTAGTCTCTAAGCCACTGGTCCACTCTCTTCCAGGAAGAGGCCCCACAGGCACTCGATATGGCCTCTGACTGGACTTCTCCACTGCATGAGTTTCCTAGGGCTGCATTAACAAAGTACCATGACGTGGTGGCTTTAAACACAAACATTTATTACCTCACATTTCTGGAGACTAGAAGCCCAAATCAGTGTGTCAGCCGGGCCATGCTCCTTATGAAGTTTCTAGGGGAACATCCTTTCTTGTCTGTCTCAGCTGCTGGTAGCTCCAGCATTTTTCGGCTTGCAGGTGCATCTTCACATGGCTGTCTTCCCTCTGTGTCTGCCTCTGTGTTTCTTCTCCTCTTTTATAAGGGCACCACTCAGACTGGATTCGGACCCAGCCTACTCCAGTGTGACCTCATGTTAACTGATAACATCTTCCAAGACCCTATTTACAAACAAGGTCTTGTACAAAGGTACCAGGGATTAGGACTTTAACATATCCTTTTTGAGGACACAGTTCAATCCATAACACCCACTACTCTTTCAGATATGTCTGAATCCTACAGTCAACACGGTTTAGGCTCAATCTCTAACTCCCATCTATAATTTTTAGACAGAAAATTGAAACCCTACTGTCATGGAGTAAATATAAGAATATTGAGGGGGGAAATTGCCTTTGAGAGACTTTTAAAGCTTGGGAAATGAAAAAAAAAAAAAGTAGATTAACCCAGACTCCAAAAGACACTGGAGACCGTGCAAGCAGAATTTGTGATGTGCTCACACAGTTTTGTTTATTGGGCAAATTGTGACAGAACTATTACATTATTTTCAACGTTGAAGGCCTCCCTGGAGATTCCGAGCACCAAACTCACCAGAGGCATACCATCTTCTTGTTGTTAATTGCTGTTGAGTCGGCCTCTGCCTCATGGTGATCCTGTTCACAATGGAACAAACTGCTGCCTGGTCCTCTGCCATCCCCATGATTGGTTGTTGATTGGACCACTATGATCCATAGAGTTTTCACTGGCTGATTTTCAAAAGGAGATCACCAAGTCATTCTTCGTAATCCATCTTAGTATGGAAGTTCTGCTGAAAACTATTCAGCATCACAGCAAGATGCAAGCCTCCACTGATAAATGGGTATTGGCTGTGCATCAGGTGCATTGGCTGGGAATCAAATCTGCATCTCCTCCAAAGAAGGTGAGAAGTCTACCACCGAACTACTGCTGCCTCATCTTTTTAGTCAACTAAAAATAATGTATGGGGGGCGGCGCCAAGATAGCAGAGTAGTCAGACGCTTCCAGTGATTCCTCTTACAACAAAGACCCGAAAAAACAAGTGAATCTATTATATACGACAATCTAGGAGCCCTGAACATCAAAGGCAAGGGTGAGGAATCGGATTGAGTGGCAGGGGAGGGAGAGACAGTTTGGAAGCAGTGAGGAGTTGCCAGATTTGACCCAGCAGGAACCAGCACCCTGCAGGCTGGATTGGCTGGCGTGAACGGTGAGGCGGGCAGTGGTGCTCAGGATACATTTTCCACATGGGGAGAGACCAAGCAGCAGAGAGTCTACTCAGGCCTCCAGAACCAGTGAAAAGCGGCACTCAATCAGCAAAAGATAAGTACAAAAAAACGCGTGGATCAAAAAACACCCCATTTGGGAAGAAACTCTCTCCTATTTACTTGTATCCTCCCCCCTCTGCACCAGGTCCCAGGCTGCCTTCAGTGACTGCTAAGTCCCCTGGGCTGGAAGTAGGACCCATCACACAACCTGAGCCATTGTCTAGGCCTTGGAGAGGGAACAAATTAACAAATAGGAAAAAACAATCTGCCAGCTTCCCTAAGCCAGGAACTGAGGGCAGGCACAGCTCCTTTGCCTAGGCACAGGCATAAGGGGGCCACGGACTTTTAATGCTTTTCACTCCTGCATAGACCTGTGTGGGCCCATTTCAACAGCATAGGCCCTCATTAGCACAGTACAACAGGGTACATATCTGAAGCCTATATTCAACTGTATCAGCTTTATGGTGGAGTGGTAGGTTTGTGACATTTGACAGTGCTCTGCCCACTAAGCAGGGTCCTCACCTACCCACATCAGGGGCCTGAGGACTGGTGGCTACACCCACGCCAGCTAGCCACCTGCGACGGGGGTCCAAGAATAAGTGGTGCCTCCAAGTCCTTAGAGTCAACAGCACTCGGTGCCCATAGCCTGGCTTCAAAACCCACCCACCTGTGAGCTCTAGGGAACAAGGACACACCTTCCACCCATACACTCAGGGACAGCCGTCAGCCCCCCACCTTGCTCGGCACATGACCCCCTACTGCAGCCAGATACCTATGCCTGCTCCAATCATCCTTGCCCATCTAGGACTGTACGTGAGAGATTGCACCACACACTTCTTGACTGACTACCTGCACACCTGAGCTGAATCCAGACAAGAAAAGTAAATGGACTCCTGGCCTCACATACCTAGTAACAGATCTAACCGTCTGGTGACAGGATGTTAGAGCTTAAAAGGTGCTAATAATCAAACTAGCTCACACAAGCAGCCTATTTGGGTATATATATCAAAACAAAACAAGAAGCTAGGACACGTTAAGCAAACATAAAATAAATAAATATAATAACTTATTGATGGCTCAGAGACAACAGTTAATACCAAATCACAAAAAAAGGCAGACCATGATAGCTTCAGCAAGCTCCCAAAATAAAGAATCAAGAAATTTTCCAGAGGAAGAGAATTTCTTGGAATTACTGAGGTAGAATACAAAAGATTAATACATAGAACTCTTTAGAGATCAGGCAAAATGCAGAACAAGTCAAGGAACACACAGACAATGCAGTAAGGGAAGTTGAGAAGGTCATACAAGAGCATTAGGACAAATTTAACAGGCTGCAAGAATCCATAGAGAGACAGCAAACAGAAATCCAGAAGATTAACCATAAAATTTCAGAATTAGACAACTCAATAGAAAGTCATAGGAGCAGAACTGAGGCAATGGAAGTCAGAATGCGTGAGACTGAAGACAAAGCACTTGACACCAACTTATTAGAGGAAAAATCAGATAAAAGGATTTTAAAAATTGAAGAAACCTTAAGAATTATGTAGGACTCTATCAAGATGAATAACCTATGAGTGATTGGAGCACCAGAATAGGGAGGAATAACAGAAAATACAGAGAGAATTGTTGAAGATTTGTTGGCAGAAAACTTCCCTGATACCGTGATAGAGGAGAAGCTATCTTATCCAACATGCTCTTTGAATCCCACACAAGGTAGATCCCAACAGAAAGTCACCAAGACATATTATAATCAATCTTGCCAAAACCAAAGATAAAGAGAGAATTTTAAGAGCAGCGAGGGATAAACGAAAAGTCATTTACAAATAAGTCAATAAGACTAAGCTCGGACTCCTCAGCAGAAACCATGCAGCAAGAAGGCAATGGGATGACATGTATAAAGCCTGGAAGGAAAAAAATCACCACCCAAGAATTGTATATCCAGCAAAACTGTCTCTCAGATATGATGGTGAAATTAGGGTGTTTTCAGATAAACAGAAGTTCAGGAATTTGCAAAAACCAAACCAAAATTATGAGAAATACTAAAAGGAGTCCTCTGGTTAGAAAATCACTAACATCAGATAATAACCCAAGACTAGAACACAGGACAGAGCAACCAGATATAAACCCAGATAGGGATAGAAAAATGCCTATTTATAGCCTGAAGGCAGAACACACCCTAGGGAAACTTCCTTTTTGCTCTTAAGGCCTTCAGCTGATTGACTGAGACCCATGCACACTATGGAAGATAATCCGTTTTCCTTGAGGCCAACTGATTTGATCACATTTAACTACTTCTAAAGAGCAACTACTCCGGCATTTTACCAAACAACTGTGCACTATAACCCAGCCAAGCTGACACATAAAACTAACCATCACACTAACATTAAAAAAGTAAAGGGAAATGGTGAAATTAATAGTATATTTTATTTAGTCAAATATGTCCAAAATATTATATCAACATGTAATCATTATAAAAATTATGAGATATTTACCACTATTTTTGTTCAGAATTTTTGAAATCCACTGTATATTTTACTCTTACAGCACATGCCAATTCAGACCAGCCACATTTCACGTGTTCAGTAGCCATATGTGGTTAGTGGTTACCATATTAGACACCACAAGTCTAGTGGAACGTCACAGTCATTCTGCTAAATGAAAATATAGGTCAGAGCAGTGTGTCTCAAACTGTTTCTGGTAAAAGGCCAGTTTTTGTTTTTTAAAAATTTCCAATCTATTTTGGACCAAGGAGTCCCTAGGTGGTGCAAACAGTTAAGCGCTTGACTAGTAGCCAAAAGGCTGACGGTTCAAACTCACCCGGAAGCGCCTTGGAGCCCAGGCTTGGCAATCAGCTTCCAAAAGCTTTGAAAATCCTGTGGAGCACAGTTCTACTCTGACACATATGGGGTCATCGTGAGTCGGAATTGACTCGATGATAACTAACAACAACAATGACAACATTGTGGACCGATACGTTTGTGAAATAAAATTTTAAAAATGACTAGAAAAATGAAATCAAAACTATATGAAAACTAAAATGTAAAATGCAAGCTTAATTTTTTACTATCAGGTTCAATAGACCTAATAGTCCATGCCCTCAGTTTCAGTTTCTGTACTTGTCTCATTATGGACCATAATAAACAGTTCACAGACCAGGAGCAGTCTGTAAGGACCCTGGTCTAGAATGTGGTGGTGACTCTCTTGTCCTCTAGTCAATCCAGTTAATTTCTGCATAATGGGACATACCTCATTTTTAGTGGGAGTTTTTAAATTATGTTTTCGATCTCTTCTTTTGTTATAGGTTTATTTAGTTGTTCTATCTCTGTGTTAGTTTAGGTAGGTAGTGTGTTTCTAGAAACTTGTCCATTCCCTCTAGGTTTTCAAATTTGTTAGAGTACAATTTTTCATAGTATTCTGTTATGATTCTTTTAATTTCAGTTGGGTCTGTTGTGATATCTCCTATCTCATTTCTTATTTGGGTAATCTGCTTCTTCTCTTATTTTTCTTTTGTTGGTTTGGCCAATGGTTTATCGATTTTGTTGATCTTTCATAGAACCAGCTTTTGGTCTTGTTAACTCTTTCAATTGTTTTTCCATTTTCTGTTTCATTTAATTCTGCTCTGGTTTTTATTATTTGCTTTCTTCTGATGCCCGAGGGCTTCTTTTGCTGCTCTCTTTCTATTTGTTCAAGTTGTAGAGTTAATGTTTTGATTTTGGCCCTTTCTTCTTTTTGGATGTGTGCATTTAGTGCTATTAAATTGATCTCTGAGCACTGCTTTTGCTGTGTCCCAAAGATTATAGTAGGATGTGTTTTCATTCGCATTTGATTCTGGGAATTTCTTTATTCCATCCTTAATTTCTTTTATAACCCATTACTTTTTGAGCAAGGTGTTGTTCAGTTTCCATGTGTTTGATATTTTTTCCTTGCTTTTTCTGTTGTTGATTTCTACTTTTATGGCTTTATGGTCAGAAAATATGCTTTGTAATATTTTGATGCTTTGGATTCTGTTAAGGCTTGCTTTATAGCCTAATATGTGGTCTATTCTGGAGAATGTTCCGTGTGCGTTGGAAAAGAAAGTATACTTGGCTGCTTCTGGGTGCAGTGTTCTGTATATGCCTATGAGATCAGATTGGTTGATTGTGGCATTTAGATCTTCCGGGTCTTTACTGAGTTTCTTTCTGGATGTTCTGTCCTTCACTGAAAGTGGTGTGTTGAAGTCTCCTACTACTATTGTGGAACTGTCTATTTCTCTTTTCAGTGCTGTTAGAGTTTGTTTTGTGTATTTTGGAGCCCTGTCATTGGGTGCGTAAATATTTATTATGGTTGTCCTCCTGGTGTATTGACCCCTTAATCATTATACACTGTCATTCCTTATCCTTTGTGGTGGATTTTACTTTAAAGTCTGTTTTGTCAGAGATTAATATTGCCACTCCTGCTCTTTTTAGATTGTTGTTTGCTTGATACATTTTTTTCCATCCTTTGAGTTTTAGTTTTTGCCCTTAAGTCTAAGGTGTGTCTCTTGTAGGCAGTATCTAGACTAGAGAGCCTAAAAGTCCTTCCCAACTGAAACAAAAATTGTGATAAGATATTTTAAGAATTTTTTTAAATAAATTCCTGAACTGGCGTGAATGAAAGTAATCATCAGAAGTAAAAAATATAATAAAACAGGCTTTTATCCTAAAGGCAGAGTCCTGGTAGCATAGTGGTTAAGAGCTCGCCTGTTAACCAAAAGGTCGGCAGTTCAAATCTACCGGCCGCTCCTTGGAAACCTGATAGGGCAGTCCTACTCTGTCCAATAGTGTCGATATGAGTTGGAATCGACTCGACAGCAACAGGTTTGGCTTTTTTATCCTGAGCCTTTGAGGATTTAACTTCTGTTTGAATGACTACATTGGCTTTAGGGACAGGAGATAAAACCCAAGTGGAGAATTTAATTGTTTTTAGTTGCCGTCAAACCGACTTCATCTCACGGTAACCCCATGGGCAGTAGAACGAAAT
The DNA here is from genome assembly GCA_030035585.1 of Dugong dugon. NCBI lineage: Eukaryota > Metazoa > Chordata > Mammalia > Sirenia > Dugongidae > Dugong > Dugong dugon. Next base: position 189,872,054 of record CM057465.1, read on the forward strand.
GTCGCCTAGTCCTGCACCATCTTGGTGACCATTGGTATATGCTTGAGTCCACCGCCGAGGCCACTGTGTCCGTCCATCTCATTGGGAGTTTTCTTCACCTTCTCTGGCCTTCCATTTTACCAAACATGATGTCTGTCTCCAGCAATCAGCCCCTCCTGATGACATGCCCAAAGTAAGTGAGTTGACGTCCTGAACAATATTCTGTGATACACAGGGTTGTCACTGGCTAATTTTCAGAAGTAGATCACCAGGCCTTTCTTCCTAGTCTGTTTTAGTCTGGAAGATCCACTGAAACCTGTCCACCATTGATGACTGTCTTAGTCATCTAGTGGTGCTATAACAGAAATACCAGAAGTGGATGGCTATAACAAAGAGAAATTAATTATCTCCCAGTTTAGGAGGCTAGAAGTCTGAATTCCAGGTGCCAGCTCCAGGGGAAGGCTTTCTCTCTCTGTTGGCTCTGGGGGAAAGTCCTTGTCATCAATCTTCCCCTGGTCTAGGAGCTTCTCAGCACAGGGACCTCTGATCCAAAGGATGCAATCTGCTCCCGGCTCTTCTTTCTTGGTGGTAATGAGGTCCCTCTCCTCTCTGCTCAATTCTCTTTTATATCTCAAAAGGGATTGACTCAAAATACAACTTAATCCTGTAGTTTGAGTCCTGCCTTATTAACATAACTGCCTCTAATCCTGCCTCATTAACGTCATAGAGGTTAGGATTTACAACACACAGGATATTACATCAGATCACAAAATGGAGAACAGCCACACAATACTGGGAATCATGGCCTAGCCAAGTTGACATATATTTTTGGGAGACACAATTCAATCCATAACAGTGACCCTGCTGGTGTTTGAAATACTAGCGGCATAGTTTCCAGCATCATAGCAACACGCAAGCCACCACAGTATGAGAAACTGACAGACGGGTATAGTGGGAACAATTTAATAAGGGATCTGTTATATAAATCTGGGAATTCAAAGTCATATATTGCCAACAAAAGGGTGAACAGGAAATAAACCCACCACACAAAAGTGGACAGCAAGAAAATGGAATTCAACTTTGATGCTACGTGGTAGGGGAGAAACAAAACAACCTGGGGATTTGTAATCTTAAGCCACTTGTCACGTGGGTTTGCAGTCCAAATTCACATTCATTTCATTTCTCTAAGGTTGAGCACCTTTTCATGTCCTTAATGGTCATTTGGTATTCTCTTTTGTGAAGTATCTATTCATGTCTTTTGCCTATTTTTTTTTACAAATGCCATTGCTAACCTATTCTTCTTGAGTTTTAAAGCCTCCAAACTTTCAGTTAGCAGCTGAGCCATCAGGGGCCACTCTGGTCTTATAACCATTTTTAATAATTGAATCAGTAGTGTAAGATCTTCCCACAAAGAAAACATCAGGTTCAGTTGGATATTATTATTCCAATCTTACACAACCTTCCAGAAAATAGGGGTGTCTGGAGGTTGGATTTCCTGTTTCAGTTAGTTTAGGCAACTGAAGGCACTCTTGATATTTCGAGCAGAAAGAGATTTAATACAAGGAATTATGCATTTAGAAAATTGTTGGAAGGGCTGGAGAATGGAAGTCAAGGAGTCTGCCGCTGGGCTTGTGGTTTCAAGGCTACGTCATTCACTCTAGCTGCCATCAGGCGACCACGATGCTGCTGACATTGATGCCCTAACTGTAGCACGGCTGTGCTACAACTGTGACCGCCTCCCACTGGGAAGCTGGCGGTTGGGCACTGCATCGCGCTGCAAACACTCACATCTGCTGCAGCTGGCTTGTCAGCTGCCACAGCTACAGTAATATGACCGCCACTTCACCTCCACCTTCCCCATCGTGCACAAGTGCACCTAATTGGCAGAATGATATCCAGGAGTCCCCGGGTGGTGCAAACAGTTAACACGCTCAGCGTTAACCACAAGGTTGGTGGATCCAGTCTACCCAGAGGTACCTTAGAAGAAAGGCCTGGCAATCTACTTCTGAAAAATCAGCCATTGAAAACTCTATGGAGCATAGTTCTACACTGAGACACATGAGGTTGACCATGAGTCAGAATCTAAAGAATCTAGTTGTAAGCTAGGTTTGGTTTAATCGATATCCAGAACCTTAGATGCAAGGGAAATTGGGAAATGTTTTTTTAGGATTTCCAAACTCTCTAAATAGACGCTGGGAAAAACGGAAAAACTAGTCTGCAGATCCAATATATTCTGTTGATCATTTTTAGGAAGTAGCTACAACTGGCAACAGGTTTGGTTTTGGAGCGCTGGTGGTGCAGTGGTTAAGTGCTACGGCTGCTAACCAAAAGGTAGGCAGTTCAAATCCACAAGCCGCACCTTGGACACCCTATGGGGCAGTTCTACCCTGTCCTATAGCGCCGCTATGGGTTGGAATCGACTTAACGGCAATGAGTAGCTACAGCTTTGACATCAAAATTAAACTTTGATACCTTAATACAAGAAAGGAAAATTGCTGAATATCATTTGCAAAAATCCTAAACAAAATATTAGTAAACTAAATTTGGAGCTCTGGTGGCGTGGTGGTTAAGAGCTTGGCTGCTAACCAAAGGTCAGCAGTTCAAATCCACCAGCTGCTCTTTGGAAACTCTATGGGACTATTCCACTCTCTCCTATAGGGTTGCTGTGAGTCGGAACCGACTCAATGGCACACAGCAACAAATCCAGTAATGTGTAAAAATACAGTATACAATAGCCAAGTTGTAGCCCTCGTGGCGTAGTGGTTAAGAGCTCGGCTGCTAACCAAAAGGTCAGCAGTTCAAATCCACCAGCTGCTCTTTAGGAACCCTATGGGGCAGTTCTACTCTGTCCTATAGGGTCACTATGAGTCGGAATAGAATTAATGGCAATGGATTTTGAGTTGGAAATGATGCGTCCTGGAATTGTGCAACATGGTGGCCATGGGTAAGATGGGTAGGCAGGGACCAGATTATGTAGGGCTTTGTAAGTCAAGTAAGGAGTTTGGCTTTCATGCTCAGAGTAATGGGAAGCCACTGGAGAATTTAAACAGGGAAGCAAGATGATCTGATTTAGCTTTTTAAAAAAATCAATCTAATTAACTATTATGTATACATGGAAGGGGGGTCAATATCGGAAATGAGGAGAGCAGTAAAGAGATGATGATGGCTTGAGCTAGGGCATGAGTCGTGGAGACGAAGAGAGGCAGACAGATCTGGGCTATGCTGTGGAGTATAGACGGCAGGACATGCTGATGGAGTAGAGGAGCTGGAGGGAACAAATTTACAAATAAAATGAAATAATGTAACAAGGTCACTGAATACAATATCAATGTGAGTGAAAGAAAGGTAAGCCCTTGAGACGATCCTTCAAGGAGCCACCAGGTCAAAACATACAACCACAATTCTTTGAGAATAAGGTTCCTATTGCTCCCTGTGATACCAGCAAGTTATACCAGGATAGTCTTCACAACTGGCCATGAGCTGGCGAGTGGGGGATGGAAGTGGATCAGTTAAAATGCCACAGATCTCTCTTAGTTAATTTCAGCAGTTTCTTTCTTCATCACGTATTTTCTGGCCATTGTTTTTGTTTTTGTTTAGTTTCGAGATTTCTGGATAGTTGATTCTGACAGTTTTGCCACCTTAACCATTTCTTCAGCGGAAGGATAGCGTTTTGTAGTTCCCTACTCCGCTATTGGTGACATCACTCACGAACAACTTATTTTTGGACAAAAGTGCAAAGTCAGTTCAATGGAGATCTGTATGCAAAACAATGGACTCTAATACACACTTCGCATTGCACGTAAAAATTAACCCAAAATGAACCACAGACCTAAATGTAAAACCATAAACCATTTTAAAAAAACGTGAGACAATCTGCTGCCTTGGGTTAGGCAAAGATTACTTAGATAAAACTTCAAAAGCATGATTCGTAAAAGAAAAAATTGATAAATTGGACCTAATCAAAATTAGCAACTTCTGCTCTTCAAAAGGCACTGTTAAAAAAATGAAAAGATAAGCTGCAGATTGGGAGAAAATAGCTGTAAATCATACATCTGATAAAGGACTTGTACCCAGAATATATAAAGAATACTCAAAACTCAATCAATAATAAGAAAATGATTCAATTTTTTTCAACTGCAAAAGATTTGAACGGACACGTCAATAAAGAAGATTTAAAGATGGCAAATAAGCACATAAAAAGATGTTAAACACCATTAACCCCGCTGCCATCGAGTCAATTCTGACTCATAGTGACCCTTTAGGACAGAGTAGAACTGTCCCATAGAGTTTCCAACGAGCGCCTGGTGGATTTGAACTGCCGAACTTTTGGTTAGCAGCCATAACACTTTACCACTACACCACCAGGGTTTGCAAACATCATTAGTCACTAGGAAAATGTGAACTGACATCACAATAAAACACCACTCCGTGCCATTTTTAATAGAGTCGGACTCCATTTTTGATGTTTGACTGCTGACAGCTTTCAAGCCCGTCTCTCCCTTTTCCTCTTCTGCCTCACAGCTGTGAAAACTGGTAAGAAGCCTGGGTGCCCCTCCTCTAGTGCCAGCAGGAAGTTTAAACCACACAACACTGGCCCACACACTGGAACTCTCACCCTAGCTTCATCTCCTAATCACCATAAAGACCCCAAGCCAGTCTCCTCCCCAGCTCTCACAAGCCATTTTTGGACCACTTTGGGAAGCCTGCCCTAATCTCCTCAGAATGCCTTGTTACGTGAGTAATAAACTTTTTCTAACCCACCTGATGTGTGTGTGGTATCATCAGTGGAAACCAAATTTTGAGCAGGGTGACTGCAACACCATTAGAATGGCTAACACGAAAAGGCCTGACTACATTAAACGCTGATGAGGATGAGGAGGAACTGGAATTAATACACATATAATGAGAAATTAAAATGGTACAACCACTTTGGAAAACAATTTGGCAGTTTCTTAAAGTCAAACATAAACCTATCACATGATCCAGCCATTTCACTGCTAAGAGGAAAGAAAGCACATATTCATACAAAGACTTGTACATGAATATTCATAGCAGCTTTATTTTTAATAACCAAAAACTGAATCTCAAAATAACTGTGCAGAGTTAAAGAAGTCAAACAAGAGTACATACTGTATGTTGCAATATGTATAATTTTTTAGAACGTGAAAATATCTACTGTGATAGAAAGCAAATAAGTGGTTGCCTGAGGACCAGGTTGGGGATGAGGCAGAGGTGGGGAGGAATAAGAGGGAAGAATTACAAAGATGCACATGGAAACTTTTGGAGGTGATAGATATATTCACTATCTTGATTTTAGTGATGGGTGTATATGTGTGTGTGTGTATATATACATGAAAACTTATTAAATTCTACACTCTACATATATACATTTTTTGTATGTCTATTATACTTCAGTTTTTTTAAAAAGATGATTCATTTAACCTTGTAGTAGTCATTGAGAAGGAATTCAGGTGGTTAAGCGCTGGGGTGCTAACCAAAATGTCAGTGGTTTGAACCTACCAGCCACTCCATGAGAGAAAGATGTGGCAGTCTACTTCCATAAAAATTATAACCTTGGAAACCCTATGGGACAGTTCTCCTTTGTCTGCTATGAGTTGCAATCAACTCAACGGCAACAGGTTTGGTTTTTGGTTTTAGTAGTCATTAATAGAAAAGAGTTCCAAGAACTGTATTGGGAAATTCTAGAATTTCCCCTAGCCATCATTCTAGACATTCTCTTCAATTTTCTCCTGGTTTTTTCTTTTTTTTTTTTGTCTTTTGTTGTTTTTTGTTTTCTTTTTGTATTTCCTTTTTTTCCTGTATCCTATATCTTCCTCTTTCTTGGATTATTTCCTCACTTTGATGGAAGACATCCTTCAATGTCATCATGATCGTGTTTCGGTAAATATGTTTATTACATCATCACATTTATTTGATAGTTTAGCTATGTATAGAATACTAGCTTAGAATTTCTTTTCCATCAGAACTTTGAAAGCATTGACCACTATCTTCTTACTTACTGTATTGCTGTTAAAAAGATCAAAGCTAGAGGCAGAGTCAACATGGCACCCTAGACAGACACATCATGCCATCCCTCTGCAGCAAAGACCCAAAAAACTAAGTAAAACAGATACAAATGTCAATCCTGGAATGCTAAGCATCAAATAAAGAGATAAAGAACAAGATCAAGCACTGAGTGGAAGAAGAAACTGATGGCCAACAGAGAACGAGGAGAGCTATGGAGTGGAGGTCCCCTGCCAGCTAATGTGGCACAGCTTTGCCACCTTGGAGCACAGCCAGCAACAACCCTGGACAGGGAGTATGGGAAGGCAACTTCACAGAGTTCCCAACAGGAGACAGAGCACCCAGTAACCAGAGAAACATGCTTTCTGACCCTTCACATTTCTGCCTGTATGCCACCTCCGCTGCTTCTCAATGGGCCACACCACGCCAACTGGCTGGAGAGACACCAGCTCACTGCCACCCTGGGGTCTGCCCCACCTCTACCAGCTGGCTCTCACCAAGCCACTGTTTTTTTTTCTGTTTTTCTTTCTTTCTTTTCTTTCTACCCCCAACCTAGCCCTGTGCACAGCCTCTGACCCTTCCCAATGGGCCATGCCACATCACCTTATGAGACACCAGCTTGCCGCTACCCCAGTTCTGCCCTGTGTCCCCAACAGCCAGCTCCATCAGCACCATTTTTGCCTCCCTCCTTTTCTTTCTCCTTCCCATCTAGCCCTGTGTGCCACCTCCACCCCTTCCCAGTGGGTTGCGCCATGCTGCTCTGCTGGAGAGGAACGGGCTTGCCCCCACTGTGGGCCCACCCCACACCCACCAGCTGGCTCTCAATGTGCCATTTGTTCTCTTTCTCTTTCTTTCTTTTCCTTCTCTCTCCCACCTAGCCCCATGGGTCATCCCTGCCCCCAACAGGCCACGCCATGCCACTTGGCTAGAGAGAAACCAGCTCATTGCCACCCTGGGTCTATGCTGCCCACACTGGCCAGCTCCTGCCACGCCTTTCTTTTTCTCTTTTGACCTCTCACCTAGCCCCATACTGCATCCATCCCTTCCTGATGGGCTGTGCCAGGCCACTTAGCTAGAGAGCCACTGGCACACAGCCGCCCTGGGTCTGCCCCAGCCCCACCCCCTGGCTCCTACCATGCTGCCATTTATTTCTTTTCTCTTTTTCCCTTTCTTCCTTTTCTTTCTTCCTCCCACCTACCCCCATATGCCACCTCCAACCCACTTTAACTAGAGAGACACTGGCCCCGACTTGCAAGCTCGTGCAGCGATGTCATTTGTTTCTGCTTTTGTTTATTTCTCTTCTCACTCTGTCTCACCTACCTCCACATATCAATCACTTCCCCCCTTCTAACCAGCCTTTGGGTCCACCCCATGACCACTTGCCAGCCCCCTCCATGCTGCCAGTTTTTTTTTTCTTAATTATCATTTTTTATTATTTTTCTTTTTCCTCTCTTCCTTTTCCTTCTCCTTGGACCCAACCCCATATGCCACCTCCTATTCCTGCTTCCAAACCCCGTTGTGCCCCCACAGCTGGAGAGCCACTGGCACACTGCTGCCCTGGGGCCACCCCACCCCCACGGCATCACCACTTATTTTATTTTTCCTTTTCTTTGTTTTTTTTTTTTTTCACTTTCCCTCTTTTCTTTTGAATACTCACCTGGCCTTATACACTACCTTCCCCCTTTCCTGCCAGCCCCTAGGTCTGCCCAGCCCCCACCCAGCAGCTACCTTTTTAAAAAAAAAAAAATCTTTCTCTTTTTCCTTCTTTCTTCCCACCATCTAGCCCTGTATGCCATCCCCCTTTCACAGTGGCCGCCGACGTGCTGCCGTGGCTACAGCATCCCTGGTGTTTAGGCCTCCTGCTACACCAGGCCTGCACTGCCCCCCCTCAATTTGACTAGCTGCTGAACTGTGGGAAGTGAGCCCATACCACTACCCATCTGTCAAGGGGCTGTAAAATCTCCCACACAGATGGACCAATATCAGGAGACAGACAGCACCCACCCAGTCCGCCCTTAGCCACCTCGCTAAACCAGTGTGCAATGAAGCAGGATCACCCTGCCTGCTGCTGCTCTGCCCACCCAAACAAGGAGGTGAGAACTACCTTGCCCACAGGGGAGCAAGCAGCAGAACACACCTGGGCCATCCACCCTGACATGTCAAAACAAAACAAAAAAGCAGAATTAAACAAATAAACGTACAATCAATAAATAAAGAAAATAATACTCTAATCCCTTGGAAACAGCAAACAATATAAATATAAATAAAACAGCAAAACATATAAATAAGCAGTATGGATTAAAAAACACAACCCATCAATATGCTGTCGATAAGAGACATATCTTAGACACAAAGACAAAAATTTATTAAAAATCAAAGGAGGGAAAAATATATATCAAGAAAATGGTATCCATAAAAAGAAAGGAGTGGCAATAAAATAGAATCAAGGCAAAATCAACAATGAAAGACAAGGAAGGACATTATGTAATAATTAAAGTGACAATCCACCAAGAAGACATAATCTTAATAAATATCTACACACCCAATGACGGGGTTCAAAAATACATAAAACAAACTCTAGCAGCAGTGAAAAGAGAAATAGACAGTTCCACAATAATATCAGGAGACTTCAACACCCTAGTCTTGGTAAAGGACAAAACATCTAGAAAGAAACTCAACAAAGATACAGAAGATCTAAAAGGACAAAATCAACCAACTTGACCTCATAGACATATGTAACATTCCACACAGTAGCAGCAAAGTATACATTTTTTTTTCAACATGTAGAACATTCACCAGAATAGACCACATTTTAGGCCAAAAAACAACCCTCAACAAAATCCAAAACACTGAGATAATACAAAGCATTCTCTCTGATCAAAATGCCATAAAAGTAGAAATCAATTATAGGAAGAGTACGGATAAAAAATCAAATTCATGGAAACTGAATAACACCTTGCTTAAAAACAACTGAGTAATAGAAGAAATCAAAGAGGCAATCAAAAAATTCCTACAATTGAATGAGAATGAAAACACATCATACCAAAATCTTTGGGACATAGCAAAGGCAGTGCTCAGACATCAATTTATAGCAATAAACACACACATCAAAAAAGAAAAATGAGCCAAAATCAAAATGCTAACCCTACAACTCGAACAAATAGAAAGAGAACAGAAAAAGAAGCCCAAAGGCAACAGAAGAAAGGAAATAATAAAGATTAGAGCAGAAATAAATGAAATAGAGTACAGAAAGACAACAGAAAGAATAAACAAGACCAAAAGTTGGTTGTTTGAAAAAATCAACAAAATCATTTGGCCAAACTGACAAAAGAAAAACAGGAGAGGAAGCAAATAACCTAAATAAGAAATGAGACAGGAGACATTACAACAGACCCAACTGAAATAAAAAAGGATCATAACAGAACACAATGAAAAACTGTACTCCAACAAATTCGAGAATCTAGAGGAAATGGACAAATTTCTAGAAACACAATACCTACCTGTTATGGATTGAATTGTGTCCCCCAAAAATGTGTGTCAACTTGGCTAGGACGTGATTCCCAGTATTGTGTGATTGTCCAACATTTTGTCATCTGTTGTGATTTTCCTATGTGTTGTAAATCCTATCTCTATAATGTTGATGAGATGGGATTAGTGGCAATTATGTTAATGATGCAGGACTCAGTCTATAAGATTGGTGTCATAGACTGAATTATGTCCCCCAAAAATATGTGTCAACTTGGTTAGGCCATGATTCCCAGTATTGTGTGGTTGTCCTCCATTTTGTGACTGTAATTTTATGTTAAAGAGGATTGGGGTGGGATTGTAACAACCTTACTAAGGTCGCATCCCTGATCCAATGTAAAGGCAGTTTCCCCAGAGTGTGGCCTGCACCACCTTTAAATCTTAGAAAAGATAAAAGGCAAGGGAAGTAAGCAGAGAGTGGGGACCTCACACCACCAAGAAAGCAGTGCTGGGAGCAGGGTGTGTTCTTTGGACCTGGGGCTCCTAGTCCAGGGGAAGACTGATGACAAGGACCTTCCTCCAGAGCCAACAAAGAGAGAGAGAGCTCTTCCCTGGAGCTGATGCCCTGAATTTGGACTTGTAGCCTACTGGACTCTGAGAGAATAAACTTCTCTTTGTTAAAGCCATTTACTTGTGGTATTTGTTACACCAGCACTAGATAGCCAAGACAATTGGATTGTGTCTTGAGCCAATCTCTTTTGAGATATAAAAGAGAGAAGCAAGCAGAGAAAAATTGGGATCTCATACCATCAAGAAAGAAGCATTGGGAGCATAGCGAGTCCTTTGGACCCAGGGTCCCTGTGCTGAGAAGCTCCTCAACCAGGGGAAGATTGATGACAAGGGCCTTCCTCCAGAGCCGACAGAGAGAGAAAGCCTTCCCCTGGAGTTGGTGCCCTGAATTCAGACTTCTAGCCTATCAGACTGTGAGAGAATAAACTTCTGTTTGTTAAAGCCATCAGCTTGTGGTATTTCAGTTACAGCAGCACTAGATGACTAAGACACCACCTAAACTAACAAAAACTAAGATAGAAAATCTGAACAGACCCATAGCAAAAGAAGAGATTAAAGAGGTAATAAAAAAAACTCCCAACAAAAAAAGCCCTGGCTAGGACTGCTTCACTGGAGAATTCTACCAAACATTCAGAGAAGAGTTTACACCAGTACTACTCAAACTATTTCTGAGCATAGAAAAGGAAGGAATGCTCCCAAATTCATTCTATGAAGCCAGCATAACCCTGATACCAAAGCCAGGAAAAGAAACCACAAAAAAAGAAAATTACAGACCAATATCTCTCATGAATATAGATGCAAAGATTATCAACAAAATTCTCACCAATAAAATTTAGCATTGAATGAAAAAAATAATACACTTCGACCACATAGGATTCATACCAGGTATGCAAGGATGGTTCAACATTAGAAAATCAATTGATGTAATCCACTACATAAATAAAACAAAAGAAAAGAATCACAGGATCATCTCAATTGATGCAGAAAAGGTATTTGATAAAGTCCAACACCCATTCCTGATAAAAACTCTCAGCAAAATAGGAATAGAAGGGAAACACCTGAACATACTAAAGGGTACTTTACAAAACCAATAGCCAACATCATTCTCAACAGAGAGAGGCTGAAAACATTCCCCTTGAAAATGGGAAATAGACAAGGTTGCCCTTTATCACCACTCCTATTTAACACTGTGCTGGAAGTCCTAGACAGAGCAATAAGGCAAGGAAAAGAAATAAAGGGCATCCAAATTGGAAAAAACCCAAACCAAACCCCTTGCTATCGAGTTGATGCTGACTCAAATTGGAAAGGAAGATGTAAAACTATCTCTATCCCCAGATGATATGATCCTATGCATAGAGAACTCCAAAGACCCATAGGAAAACCACTGGAACTAATAGAAATATTCAGCAGAGTAGCAGGATACAAGATCAACATACAAAAATCAGTTGGATTCCTATTCACCAACAAAGAAAACCTCAAAAAGAGAATCAAGAAAACAATACCATGTATAACAGCCCTTAAGAAGATAAAATACGTAGGAATAAATCTAACCAGAGACGTAAAAGACCTATACAAAGAAAACCACAAAACACTTCTGCAAGAAACCAAAACAGACATACATAAATAGAAAAACGTACCATGCTCATGGATAGGAAGACTCAACGTTGTGAAAATGTCAATTCTACCCAAAGTGATCTACAGATATAATGCAATCCCAAACCAAATACTAACAGTATTCTTTAATGAGATGAAAAAACTAATCACTGACTTTATATGGAAAGGAAAGAGGCTCCAGATAAGCATTATCGAAAAGAAGAATAAAGTAGGAGGCCTCACACTGCCTGATCTCAGAACCTACTATGCAGCCACGGTAGTCAAAAGAGCCTGGTACTGGTACAACGACAGACACATACACCAATAGAACAGAATTGAGAATTCAGGCATAAATCCATCCACCTATGGTCAGCAGATCTTTGCTAAAGGCCCTAAGCCATTAAATGGGGGAAAAGACAGTCTCTTTAACAAGTGGTGCTGGCAAAACTGGATGTCCATCTGTAAAAAATGAAACAAATCCCACACCTCATACCATATACGAAAACTAATTTGAAATGGATCAAAGACCTAAACATAAAAACTAAAATGATGAAGATAATGGAAGAGAAAATAGTAACGATGCTAGGGCCCCAACACACGGCAAAAATTCAATATGAAACATAACTAACAATGCACAAACACCAGAAGAGAAACTAGATAATTGGGAGCTCCTAAAAATTAAACATTTATGCTCATCAAAAGACTTTGCCAAGAGGAAAAAGAGAACCTACACACTGGGAAAATCTTTTGGCTACAACATATCCAAGAAGAGATTAATATCTAAAATCTAAAAGATACTGCAACACCCCAGCAACAAGACCAATAATCCAATTAAAAAATGAGGAAAGGATATAAACAGACACTTCACCAAAGACATTCAGGGGGCTAACAGACACATGAGGAAATGCTCGGATTATTAGCCATTAGAGAAATGCAAATCAAAACTACATTGAGATACCATCTTACCCTGACATTACTGGCACTGATAAAAAAAAAAAAAAAACCCAGAAAATAACAAATGTTGGATGGGCTGCGAGGAGATTGGAACTCCTGTACACTGATGGTGAGAATGTAAAATGGTACAACCATTATGGAAAACAACATGGTGCCTCCATAAAAAGCTAGAAATACAAATACCATACGATCCAGCAATCTCACTCCTAGGAATATATCCTAGAGAAATAAGAGCTGTCACACAAATAGACATATACACACCCATGTTCATTGCAGCATTATTCACAATAGCAAAAAGATGGAAAGAATCTAAGTGCCCATGAACAGATGAACAGATAAACAAATTATGATACATACACACAATGGAATACTATGCAATGATAAAGAACAATGATGAATCTGAAGGGAATTATGCTGAGTGAAATAAGTCAATCATAAAAGGACAAATATTGTATGAGACCACTATTATAAGAACTCAAGAAAAGGTTTACACACAGGAAAAAGCATTCGATGCTTACAAGGGTGAGGAGAAATCACTAACTAGATAGTAGACAAGGATCAACTTCAGTGAAGGGAAAGACAACACACAACACAGGGCAAGTTAGCACAACTGGACCAAAGCAAGAGCAAAGAAGTTTCCTGGACATATCGAAACACTTTGAGGGACAGTGTAGCTGGGGCTGGGGCCTGGGGACCATACTTTTGGGGGACATCTAAGTCAATTGGCATAACAGTTTATTAGGAAAATGTTCCACATCCCACTTTGGTGAGTGGCGTTTGGGGTCTTAAAAGCTTTCGAGTGGCCATCTAAGAGACATCAGTTGGTCCCATCCCACTCGGAGCAAAGGAGAATGAAGAAAACCAAAGACATAAGGAAAATATTAGCCCAAAGGACTAAAGGACGAAATGAACTAGACGCTCCATCAAACTGAGACCAGAAGAACTAGATGTTGCCTGGCTACCACCAATGACCCCCTGACAGGGAACACAACAGAGAGTCCTGGACATCAGGAGGAAAATGTAGGACAGAACTCAAATTCACATAAAAAGACCAGACTTAATGGTCTGACAGAGACTGGAGGAACCCCCAAAGCTATGCCCCTGGACACACTGTTAACCTAGAACTAAAACCATTCCCGAAGCCCACTCTTCAGACAAAGATTAGACAGGACTATAAGACAAAAAATAATACAGGTAAGGAATGTGCTTCTTAGTTCAATCAGATACACAAGACCAAATGGACAGCTCCTGTCTAAAAGCAGGTTGAGAAGGCAGGAAGGGATAGGAACTGGTTGAATGGACACAGGGAACCCGGGGCGGAAAGGAGGAGTGTGCTGTCATACTGTGGGGATTGTGACTAATGTCACAAAACAATGTGTTTATAAATTTTTGAAGGAGAAATTAACTTGAGGGGTTCATTTTGACCTAAAGTGCACACACACAAAAAAAAAAAACCAGGAAAAGGTTCATACACAGAAAGGAACAATCTTTGATGGTTACGCAGGAGGTGGGGGCTGGGGAAGGGAAATCAGTAACTAGATGGTAGATAGTGCTTGGTGAAGGGAAAGACAATACTCTATATAGGGGAAGTCAGCACAACTTGACCAAGGCAAAGTCATAGAAGCTTCACAGACACATTCAAACACCCACAGGGACTGAGTTACTGTGGGCTGAGGCCTGGGGACCATGGTTGCAGGGGACATCTAGGTCAATTGGCATAACATACTTCATAAAGAAAATGTTCTACATCCTACTTTGGTCAGTAGAGTCTGGGGTCTTAAAAGCTTGAGAGCAGCCATTTAAGATACATCTACTTGTCCCATCCTGTCTGGAGCAAAGGAGAATGAAGAAAACCAAAGACACAAGGGAAAGGTTAGTCCAAAGGACTAATGGACCACAACTACCATAGCCTCCACCAGACTGAGCCCAGAACAACTAGATGGTGCCTGGCTACCACCAACTATTCTGACAGGGATCACAATAGAGGGTTCCGGATAGAGAAGGAGAAAAATGTAGAGCAAAATTCAAATTCACAAAAAAAAAAAAAAAAAAAAAAAAAGACCAGACTTACTGGTCTGACAGAAACTGGAGGAACCCCCGAGATTATGGCCCCTGGACACTCTTTTAACTCAGAACTGAAACCGCTCCCAAAGTTCACCCTTCAGCCAAAGATTAGACAGGTTGAGAACGCAAACAATAATACAAGAGAGGAACGTGCTTCTTAGTTCAGTCATGTATACGAGACCAAATGGGCAACACCTGCCCAAAAACAATGCCAAGAAGGCAGGAAGGGACAGGAAAACTGGACAGATGGCAACAGGGAACCTGGGGTGGGAAGGGGAGAGTGTTGACACATCAGGGGGATTGTACCCAATGTCACGAAGGAATCTGTGTATAAATTGTTGAATGAGAAACTAATTTGCTCTATAAATTTTCACCTAAAACACAACAGAAAAAGAAAAAATGCACACACACACACAAAAGATCAAAGCTATTCTTATTCCTGGTAACATGCCTTCCTGTGTGGCCTTTGAAAGAGATGGCCACATTTCTTTGTAATGGTCTCCCTCTGCCACTCTCCTCATCTCTCTGGAGGCCTGTAGGATTTTCTAACTGCTCCCATCAAAGTTTATGATCACGTACTTTAGTGTGGACCTGTTTTCATCCATTGTCCTGATCATTCACTTTCAACTTGAAAATTCTTATCCTTTAATTCTAGCAAAGTTTTTCTTGACGATTTCCTCCTGCCTTTTCCAGTATTTCAGTGAAAGCGCTATATTTGGATGTTGAACCTATCCTTTTGCTCCTTTAATTATCTTTTCTTTCCTGGTTTCCAGCCTCCTATTATCTTTACTTTTCTTTATCCTCTTTCTGAGAAATTTCTTTAACCTTACCTACCAACTCTTACATTAAGTTTTTAAACTCTATTTTCATATTTCAATTTTCAAGATTTTGTTTTTGTTCTGAGTATCTTTATGTATATATACCATCCTGTCCTCTCACAGATGCATATACTAACTTGTGTCTCCAAGTATATTAGGTAAGTTTTTATGTTTGAGGTGTTCTTCGTCCTCCATAGTTTCTGTGCCCTGTACGTGCCTTTGTTTTGGTTTGTCTTCTGTGTAAGAGGCTTTCTTCAGATAGCTAGTGTATCGCTTTCTATTGCTGCTGTAATAAATTACCATAAACAACATGAATTTATTACCTTATAGTTACGGGGGTCAGAAGTCCTAAAAGCAAGGTATCAGCAGGGCTGTGTTCTTTCTGGAGGTTCTGGGGGTGAATCCACTTCCTTGCCTTTTCCATTTGTTACTGTATAAGAAGTTATCACAAACTTAGCAGCTTAACACAATATGCATTTATTTCCTCACAGTTTCTGTAGCCCAGGCTTAACTGGGTCCTTTGACCAGGGTGTCAGAAGATGAAAATTAAGGTGTTGGGCAGGGTGTGATCTTGTCTGAGGCTCGCGGTCCTCTTCTTCCAAACTTAAACATTTACGATCTCACAATCGCCTTTTGGCTGGAGGACTGAGGACCCGTATTCTTGCTGGTTATCGGCAGGGTTGCTCTTACCTCCTAGAAGCCGCCCCCAGGTCCTAGCTCACCACATAGCAAAGTACTTCTTTAAAGCCAGCAAGAATTTCTCTCCAGTCTGCTATGGAGTCTTATGTGGTGTAACATAATCAAAGGAATCATTCTGCCATCACCTTTGCCGTATAACGTAATCTAACCAAGCGAGTGACCATCCCCATATTCATAGGACCCAATGGCACTCAAGGGGAGGAGATTACACAGGGTGTGTCCTCCAGGGAGCAGGAAACTTGCATTAATTTTGAGTCTTTCTTTTAGAACAAGAAGTTTAAAGATTTAAAATGGAAGGTGGACTCTTAAATTTTTCTTGATGTTGTTTTTATTTCTCAACACCTTCAGAATCCTGGGCTGAGAATAAATATGAGGGGGATGAGGAAAAGAAATACGTTTATTGATTACCAAATATGTGCCAAGCATATTTACATGGTCCTTTCCATGGTTTGGAGCCCTGGTGGCACAGTGGTTAAGAGCTTGGCTGCTAACCAAAAGGTCAGCAGTTTGAACCCACCAGCTGCTCCTTGGAAACCCTATGGGGCAGTTCTGCTCTGTCCTACAGGGTCGCTTTGAGTCAGAATCAGCACGACGGCAATGGGTGTGGTTTTTGGTTTTACATGGTTTATTCTCTGTCGGAGACAAGAATTGCTTTTTAACCAAGGAAACACTATACGAAATGTGTAACTAAATCAAATACTACAGCATTCTTAAGCGCTTTTAAATACAGATAAGGAAATTAAGCAATGATAACAGTTGTCATTAAGTTGAAAGGCTAAACCTAATATTTCAAAACTTTTCTAAATGTGCAATTGGATATGTTTTAGAAGCTCTTGGAAAACAAATACTCTACATTTCCCAGTATAATTTGAACTTTTTTTTTTTTAAAGCAAAACAGATTGTAGTTGAATAGAATTTGAAACAGATTGTAGCTTATGTAACTAAATTTAATGGTCTAAAATATTTTTTCCTAAATCATGCTGCACATATTTTATTAATCCACAAATAAAATTTATTCCAGGATGGTATTGCACATATTTAATCACTATCAAATCTTTATTCATCTAGAAGATCAAATATAGCTAATTTGCTTAGAAAATGGGAATTACAAAGGTTTTTAGAATTAAGAAATATTTTGAAGTGTACTGAAATCCGTATTTTGCTTAATACAGCTTTTATCCTGAAGCATCAAGAAGTTTGAAGTACTGTTTTTGCTCAGAGCAATAAAGACTAAAAACATCAAGTAATTTCAATGTTCTAAACAATTTATTCAATACTTAAAGACCTGAATTAATGTCTCTGACAATACAGTAATACAAGACTATATGAAGCAAACGATAAATATAAATTGAAAACTAACTAAAAATAATGACAGCTATTTTTAATGGTTACTTTTCTGTTACCTAAACAAATGTAGGATGATAACATAGCTGAAAATTACAAACATGAAGTAGTCCAACATTATAGAAATAACTGACTCACAATATCAAACCACCTAAATTATTTTACCCTATGTAAAAATACATGTGCACTAAAATTTAGTGTTCCTGAACAAGAAGATATCCTGATAACAACATATGCTTCAGGTCCAAAAAAAGACAATTTCTAAACTCTCTGTTAAACAGCCCACAAATTTTTCAAAAAGCATTTTGGCCTAAAATGCTTCATTCTTGGTCTCAGCCCAATCATGAATATTTTGGAAAACTGGAAGAAAAATCATATTTCATAGTTGTTTGAGGTGTCTTAATACGGTTGGGAAAATATCTTCTCCCCATTCTTCTTCGGGGCCTTTTATCCTCATATTCACACATGGCATAAATTTAAACTTTGAATTGATATGTACAAACTCCTCTAAGAGGAAGTCACAGACCAGAAATAAAAGCGGGAAATTTCTGATTTCTGAACCAGAGCACAGAAGTGTGGACTGCTCTCCTGAGTGATGAACTAGGCACTCACTCCAACCAGGTGTTCTTTGCCTGTCATCCAAAACCCAACTTAATAAGCATTGGCAAGTGGGACACCATTTGACAGCTCCTTACAAGAAAGCAGACTAAATACACAGTACACATTCCTATAAGATGTTTTAAAAATGGGATCAGAAGCTGGAATCAAAAAGAAGTCAACAGTTCGCAGTAACGGCAGACCAGCTAATACAGTCCAACTGTCTCACTGAAAGCAACTAGAAAAACCAGGACAAACAAAAAATACCAGCTTGAAAGCATCAGAATGCTAACAAGGCAGTCAAAAATGGCAGGGCCAAGACTGTAGAGAAGTAAGCTTACAGGTGAGCCTAGCCTTTGGGCCGCTTTTCCCCTGGGGACATCGGCTGATGACAGAAGAGGTGGATCACAAATGAGCAGAGCATTTGAAAGACTCACAGGGATAGGAACCAACAACTGGAGTGTGGGGCCCCCAAGGAAAAGGGCTCTGGAAAACACTCCTGCCTTTGGATTGGGATCTTTCCCACCACAGGGCTATACTCTAGGAGTAAAAATGTACTACAATCTGGACCTGAATCCAAGTTCAAAATCTCAAACCCTTACTGGATTAGGGTCATCCAGCATTCTAAGTGCCCCAACCCACCTTCCAGAAGCAAAAATAAACTTTCTGAAGGAAGATAACACCATCCTTCCTCAAATAATCTCTACTATTTTTCACATACATTGTCAACCTACAAAATAACAACAATAAGCAGGCATACTAGAAGTCAGTATCGTGAAAAACAGAAACAGGCTCACAAGGGAACCAGATCACAGAGTCATCAGACACACACTTTAAAATAACTGTTTTTACAAAACAGATAAATTAGACTTCATCAAACTTTCAGACTTTCGTGCATCAAAGGAATTTATCACGAAAGTGAAGAGACAACCTACAGAAAGAGAGAAAATATCGGGGAGGCAAATATCTGACAGAGATTTAATGTCCAGGATATATAAAGAATTCTTACAACTCAACAACAAAAATTCAAACAACCCAATTTAAAAATGGGCAAAGGACAACAAACACATGAACAGATGCTCACTGCCATTAGCCATTAGAGAGATGCAAATCAAAACTACAGTGAGATACCACCTCACTCCTGCTAAAATGTCATTGTTAAAAAAATAAAACCACCGGAAAACAACAAATGTTGGTGAGGATGTAGGGAGACTGGAACCCTTACCCACTGCTCCTGGGACTATAAAATGGCAGAAGCGCTGTGGAAAACAGTTTGGCAATGCCTCAAAAAAATTAAAAATAGAACTACCGGATAACCCAGCAATTCCAATCCTGGGTATATACCCTAGGGATCGAACAGAAGTGACATGAACAGACATATGCACACCTACGTTCATTGCAGCAGTATTCACAATAGCAAACAGATGGAAACAACCTAAGTGCCCATCAACGGATGAATGGATAAACAAAATGTAGTACATACATACAATGGAATGCTACTCAGCCATCAAGAAAAATGTGTTCCTGAATCATCTGGCAATGTGGATGCACCTGGAGGAAATTATGTGGCGTGAAAGGAGTCCATCAAAAAGGGCAAATACTGTACGACTGCACTTTTAGGAAACGATGAGAATAGTGAACAGACAGACTCCAGTGCTCACTGGCAGTCACCAGAGGCGGGGCAGAGGGAGAATCCTCCTCTACAAAGGAGTCACTTTTTGTTTCGGTGACAGGAAAGGTGGCACCAGATGCAGGTGAAGTTGGCGCAGCTTGACTAATGTAATTGATGCCACCAAGTTGTACACAAGAAAAAGGATGAACTGGCAAATGGTATGTTGTATATGGAAACCATGGTGGCGCAGTGGTTAAGAGCTATGGCTGCTAACCAAAAGGTCGGCACTTGGAATCCAACAGGCGCTCCTTGGAAACCCTACAGGGCAGTTCTACTCTGTTCTATAGGGTCGCTAAGAGTCGGAATCAACTCCATAGCAACGGGGTTTTACGTTGTATATAATTTTGAAACAATAACCCAAAATATATATAATTAAATAAACAGGGGCTACAGAAGCTGGTACTTCTTAGACATAATCACCTCACAGAATTAGGTTTATTGGTTTGAAGACTTCAGCTCTCGGTCTTGTGGGAAAATTCAGTCAACTGGCATAATACAGTTCTTAAAGTCTATGTTCTACCTCCTAGTTTGGTGAGTAGTGTGTGGGATCTTAAAAGCTTACAAGTAGCCATCTAAAATATTGGAATAGAGACCAGCTATTGGTCTCTACTCATCCGGAGCAAAAGAGAAAAGAAGGTAACCCAAGAATCAGAGAAGCAAACAGACTACAGGACTAATTGTCTCCATGAACTGCTGCCTCCTCTACTCAGAGCCCAGAAGAACTAGATGGTATTCAGCTATCATTACCAAGTGTTCTCATCAGGGACACAACGGAGGTCAGAAGAACTAGATGGTATTCAGCCAGCATTACCAGGTGTTCTCATCAGGGACACAACACAGGTCAGAAGAATACATGGTATTCAGCTACCGTTACCAAGTGTTCTGATCAGGGACACAACGGAGGCCAGAAGAACTAGATGGTATTCAGCTACCATTACCAGGAGTTCTCATCAGGAACACAATGGATGTTAGAAGAACTAGATGGTTTTCAGCTACCATCACCAAGTGTTCTGATCAGGGACACAGTAGATGGATCCTAACAGAAGTAAAGAAAAATGTGGAAAAGACCTTCAAATTCTTGAAGAATCTAGTCTTACTGGACCCAATGAGACTGGAAGAATCCTCTAGACTATTGCTCTGAAAAAAATAAAATAAAATCCATTGCCATCAAGTCGGTTGATTCTGACTCAGAGCAACTCTACATTGCCAAGATACTCTTTAAAGCTTGAAGTGAAACTATCCCTGAAGTCACCTTTTAACTAAATAGCTCAAAAAGAATGTCATCCTTGAGTACTGTGCTCTTCTAAAAAATAATCTATATGAGACCAAACTGACAACAGTTATCCTAAAGCATATATGAGAAGTCTGGTCGGCAGTGACACAAAGTCAATGGGAATGGAACAGCTAGAAGGGAATAATGAGAAGGTTGACCCAATGTGAAGAATGCAACCAGTGTCACTGAACATTACGTGTAGAAATCGTTGAATAAGAATGTGTTTTGCTGTGTATATTTTCACCAAAAATACAGTACATATTTAAAAATAACATATACATACACACACACACATACATATATATATTTAAATGGGCAAAGGACTTGAACAGACATTTCTCCAAAGAAGATATACAAATACCTAGTAAGCATATGAATAGACACTCAACGTCATTAGTCATCAGAGAAATGCAAATCAAAACCACTATGAGATACCACTTCATAGCCACTAAAATGAAACCATGTTGTTGAGTCGATTCTGACTAATGGCAACCTCATGTGTTGCAGAGAACTGTGCTCTATAGATGTGAACTTTTGGAAGCAGATCACAAGGCCTTTCTTCCAAAGGCATCTTTGGGTGGGTTCCAACCACCAACCTGTTGGTTAGCAGTTGAGTGCTTAAACGTTTGCACCACCCAGGGACTCCTCACATCCAGTAGGAAGATTAACATCAGAAAAATGGAAAATAAGTGTTGATGAAAATGTGGAGAAATAGGAAACTTTACCCGTTGCTGGTGAAAATGTAAAATGGTACAGCTGCTATGGAAAGAGTTTGGCAGTTCCTCAAAAAATTAAACACAGAATTACCATATGATGATGACCCAGCAATTCCACTCCTAGGTACATACCCAAAAGACTTGAAAGCAGGGACTCAAACAGACACTTGTACACCAACGTTCACTGAAGCATTATTCACAATAGGCAAAAGGTGGAAACAAACCAACAGATTTATCTTCAGCAGATAAATGGATAAACAAAATATGGTATATCCATACAATGGAATATTATTCAGCCACAAAGGGAAATGAAGTTCTGATACATGCTGTGCATGAAAACATTATGCTAAGTGAAATAAGTCAAATACAAAAGGAAAAATATTCCATGATCCCACATATATGAAATAGCTAGAATAGGCAAATGCATAGAGACAACCATTTATAGTGGTTACACTGGGAGCTGGAGAGAGAGAAAAATCCGAAGTTATTACTCAAGAGGTACTGAGTTTCTTCCAGGGAGATGAAAATCATTTGGAAAAAGGCAGTGGTGATGGAAAGTATAGTGAATATAATTAATGTCACTGAATGGTACACTTAAAGATAGTTAATGTGACAAATGCTTTATTATATAAATTATACCACACTACAAAAAATTAGTAACTTTTTTTATACTTTAATTTTTAGAGCTGTCTTCGATTTACAGAAAAATTGTGCAGAAAATACAGAGTTCTCATATTCCCTCTCTCTTCCCTGCACGTGTTTAATACGAGAAAAACAAGGACAAGTTGAGAATTTTAACAGAAATTTGAGAAAAAGAACCTTTTAAAAGGACCAAATGGAAACTCTAGAACTAAAAAATAGCACTGAAATTGAGAAGTCATTCAGTGCATTTTAAAAATTAGACACGGCTGAAGAAAAACTAATAAACTAGAATACAGATCAGAAGAAAAGAGCCGGAATGAAATGAGACAAAATATAGAAAATACAGGAAAGAATTAAGAGACAGAGGATTGAGCAAAAAAGTCTAACAAATGTAACTGGAGTCCTAGAAGGAATAAAAAATGGGGCCAAAGCAATATTTGAAAAGAAAATGGTTGACAATTTTCCCAAAACCAATAAAAAAATTTTTAAATCATTAAGCAATGTTACACAATTCCACAGCACGTAATCATGTGTGCTGACCTAATTAGCACAATTTATACTGTGGGAAACTCCCTAAGACAATCTAGTGTCTTCGATAAATTGCAAGGGGAAAAAGATGCAGTAGAAACCTACCTATTCAAAGAGACTTCGATTACAATACATGGGCTGTAATTGAGTCCTGATTCAAACAAACATCCTCGGGGGAAAAATTGTGATAAGCATAAGGCAACTGGAAACTTGAATACTAACTGGATATGATGATAGAAAAGAATTACTGTTTTTGTTTGATTGAGGTTTGATAATGGTTTTGTGATTATGTTAAAAAAAAGTTCTTATCTTTCAGGCATATTTACAGATAAAATGATAAAATAACTGGAATTTGCTTAATACAGAAGCAGTGAGTAAATGGGGTTATAAGTGAAAGACAATTTGCTGTGAGTAGGTGATGGATTTGAGCAAGTTCATTATACCTTTCAGTTTAACTTTCTCTGTGTTTAAAATTCTCCACAGATTTAAATAATTATTGGTAAGTTTGACCATCTTTACTGTTTTTATGACCATTTTAATTTCTTCCATGCCATGTCTTTGTCTTCTTTGCCTATTTATTATTGATTTGTAAGAGCTCATTACATATTAGAAAAATAAGCCGTTTTTCATTCATATCAGATTTTTTCCAGTTTTATATTTTTATTTTGTTTATAACCATGTTTATTTTGTTTATAACCAGAAAGCATAAAACTTCCATTTTAAAGTAGTCAAACTTATCAGTATTTTCTTTAATAAATATGTCTTGCTTGAAAAACTCTCCCCTACTCTAAACTTATAATAGTATTCACCTATGACTTCTTTTAGTACTTTGATTTCATTTTTTCCTCCTCCACAGTAAAGTTCTGAGCCACCTCGAATTTATTTAGGTGTAAGAGTGATCTCGAGGTCAAGTCTTATTTTTTTCTAACAGCTACCAGTTATCTCAATACAATGTATTAAATAATCTAGCTATTGATTTGAAATGCTGCCTTTACCTTATTATTAAATTCCCATATACATTTTTAGTATGTCTATACTCTTTATTCTGTCTCATTGATTTGTCTATACCGAACCAGTAAGCATTCTGTTTGACTTACCACTGCCTTATATTTTAATAAGTTACTTCCCCAATAGTTTTTATGTTTCCTGTTAGCTATTGTAAGTTTATTCTTCCGAAACACTTCAGAGTCACTTTCAAGGTTTGTTTTTTCTTACTGGATTTTAATTGTGATTGTATCACATTGATAAATACTTATAGACAGAACTGTTACCCTTATATTAAGGCATTCTATTAAAGAACAAAAATAATTTTTCCAGTTATTCAACTCTTTCATCTCTTAGTAAGTAACTGTGTCATGATTTATGCTGTCTGGTACACACGAAGCATTGGGTAAGTGTTTGCTAGATGAACGGCTCTTCATTACTTCAGTTATTTTGGGATTAAATGTCACTAGTTTGAAAACGCCAAGAAGTCAGCGGAGGTTATAAACAGAAAAAATGTACTATCTACCAATTAGAACTCTTTATAATCAGTATTTTTTGTTCCTCTGTACAAAAATGTTTACTGACGTTTAGAATGACCTTAAAACTCTATAAATTTTCTGTAAGAAATTTTGGAATTACAATGAACAAACAAATAATAAACAGATAGTTTAACACAGATTTACCATAAAACATACTTTATTGATTTCCGAGCCTTTGAAAATTGATGGTTTAATAGGTACATAGGCGAGGGGAAAATAGGCTGGGAAACTAGCTAATAGACTATGGTATTAAATTAGGAAAGAGGTAATAACAATATGGACTAAGCTAATGGCAACTGAAAAAGAAAATGATTAATGAAATGAAGAAGAGTCTAAAAAGATCCCAGAATTTGAGCTACTGTAGCAAAAAACAACAGCACTAACAACAGACACAGGCAAATTATAGGGTTAACCAATTCTAAGGAAGAAAATAATTTTAATTTAACAGACTGAACTGGATATAAGGAGCCATAGTTAAAAAGTCCAGGGCACAATAAAAGATGAAGTACTAGAGGATGAAACCAGGATAATTATTTGAGACTCAATACAGCCAGGAGGGTACGTGGAAAACATGCTGATCTGAGCCCAGCTTACCTCTTAACAACAGGTGAATGAAGCGCTACTTGCTCACTGTCAGTACACGTGCAGTTTCTTCTTTTATTTAAAAACAAAAAGGTAAGGAGATTAAATAGAAACGTATACAAAAGGCAATATCATTTCCTTTTTTTAAAAAATAATTACACAAAGCTGAATGAAACCACTCGATACTAATAACTGAACTTCATAACTGGTAATGCTAAGAAATCAAGCTGAGAAATTCCAAAAACATTTAATGCAGGTTCAGTGAGAGAATTGGGGAAAGGCAGTTATCACATAAATCATTAACAAACAGCCTTCTAAATAATCAAACATAATGGTTAAGGAGGAAAACAATAAAGTGAAGCATGTGATAGCTTTATACTGAGATATACATTTATAGAAGAAAAATATACATTTTAGATGAAGTCAAGAAAAATAAATCAGGCTTTGAATTTCAATCCCCTTATAAGACATTATCAGTCAGCTTCATAATACATCTCTGTCAATTTTTGAGACAGTGTAGAACTAAAGAGAGAATATGTCAATATGGTATTTCTTGAAAAATTTGATCCTTAAATTCATATGGAATTGCAAGGGGCCCAAGTAGCCAAAACAATCTTGAAAAAGAAGATTCCCACTTCCTGACTTCAAAAGGTACTACACAAAGCTACAGTAATCAAAACAGTCTGGTAATAATACAAGGATAGGCATATAAACCAATGGAATAGAACTGAGTCCAGAAATAAACTCATACATTCCTGGCCAGCTGGGTTTTGACAATGGTGCCAAGTCCATTCAACGGCGCAAGAATAGTCTCTGCAAGGAACAGTGCTGAGACAACTGTATTTCCACATGCAGAAGAATACGGCTGAACCCCTCCTTCACACTACAGATGGAAATTAACTCCAAATGGGCCAACAGCTTAAGAACTGAAACCATAAAACCCTTAGAAAAAAACAGGAGCCCTTCTTGGGACCATGTATTTGGCAATGGATACTTAGATTTGACACCGAAAGCACAAGTAAAACAAGGGAGAAACAAACTGGACCTTATTAAAAAAAAAGAAGTTTATGCATCCAAGGACATTGTAAAGAAAGTGAAAAGACAACCTACAGAAGGGGAGAAAATAGTTGGAAATCATGTATCTGTTAAGGGTTTAATGTCCAGAATATATAAAGAACTCCTATAACTCAACAACAAAAAAACAAACGACACAACCAACGAATGGTCAAAGGACTTGAATAGACATTTGTCCAAAGAAGATGGACGGATGGCCAATAAGCACATGAAAGATGCTCAACATCATTAGTTATTATGGAAATGCAAATCAAAACCACCTCACACTCACAGGATGGCTATTACAAAAAAATAATGAAAATAACAAGTGAGGATGTGGAATATCCTCATGCATTGCTAGTGGGAATGCAAAATAGTGCAGCCAACGTAGGCAATTTCTCAAAAAGTTAAATGTATAATTACCACATGTCCCAGCAATTCCACTCCTAGGTGCACACCCAAAAGACCTGGGAGCAGGGACTTAAAAAGATATGCGTACAGCAATGTTTGTTGTGGTGTTATTCACAACAGTCAAAAAGAATGGTAACGGCCCAGGGTCCATCAACAGATGAACGAATTAACAAAATATGGTATACACATAAACCTAGAAGAACTATTGCTATAAGCTGCATTCCAACTCCTCGCGACCCTCTACGACAGCGCAGAACTGCCCCCACAGGGTTCCCTAAGCTGTAAATCTTTACGGAAGCAGACTGCCGCATCTTTCTCCTGCAGAGCAGCTGGTGGGTTCAAACTGCCGACCTTTCGGTTCGCAGCCGAGTGCTTAACTACTGCACCACCAGGGTTCCTCGTATAGACATACAATGGGATACTGTGGAATGTTATTCCGCCGTAGAAGAATGAAGTTCTAATGCATGCTACGACATGGACGAACCCTGAAAACATTTGCTCTCAGTAGTTGTCATCAAGTCGATTCCAACTCATGGTGACCCCGTGGGTCAGAATAGAACTGCTCCATAGGATTTTCAAGGCTGTAACCTTTCAGAAGCAGATTGCCAGGCCTGTCTTCTGAGGCACCTCTGGATGGGTTTGAACTGACAACCTTTCAGCTAATAGTTGGGTGCTTAACTGTTTACACAGGGACTCCTCTGATGCTAAATGAAATTACACGGACCCAAAAGGACACATATGACCCCATTTATATGCAATATCTAGAATAGACAGATACACAGAGACAGAAAGTAGATTAGTGGCTACCGTGGGCTGGGGTGAGGAAGGAATGGGGAGTTATTGCTTGGTGGGTATAGAGTCTCTCTTTAGGGTAATAAAAAAAAAGTCCTAGAGACAAATAGAGGTAAGAGCTGCACAACACTGTATGAGTAATGCCATTGGATTGTACCCTTGAAAAGAGAATGGAAAATTTCACATTGTGTATGTTTTACAATTAAAAAAAACCTAACAGTCGCTAAACACTACATGCTTAGCATTGCCTGGTGCTTTAAATACATGAACTCATTTAACCATAAAATAGTCCTATATAAGCATTAAAAGAAGATGGAAGGAATACACAGGGTCACTGTACTAAAACGAATTGGTCAACATTCAACCATTTCAGGAGGTAGCATATGATCAAAAAACACTGGTACTGAAGGAAGAAGTACCAGCCAAACCGCAGGCAATGGTGAAATACAAGATGACAAGAACTGATGGAACACCAATTGAGATGCTCCAATGAGCAGATGCAACACTGGAAATGCTTACTCATGAATGTCAAGAAATTTGGAAGACAGCTACCTGGCCAACCAGTTGGAAGAGATCCATATCCATGCCCATTCCAAAGAAAGGCAATCAAACAAAATGTGTAAATTATTGAACAATATCAATAATACCGCATGCTAGCAAAATTCTGTTGAAAATAACTCAAAAAATGGCTGTACCTGTACATGACAAGGAACTGCCAGATTCAGAAGAGGACATGGAACAAGGGTTATCCTTGCTGATGTCAAATGGATCTCAGTTGAAAGCAGAGAATATCAAAAACATGTTTACCTGTGTTCTATTGACTAGGCAAAGGCATTTGACTGCGTATATCATAAGAAAGGATGGGTAACACTGCAAAGAATGGGAATTCCAGAACATTAAATTGTGCTCATGCAGAACCAGTACATGGATCAAGAGGCAGTTGTTCAAACAGAACAAGGGGATACTGCATGGTTTAAAATGGAAAAGCTGTGCAGCAGGGTTATATTCTTTCACCTTATTCAATCTATACTGAACAAATAACCCGAGAAGCTGGGCTATATGAAGAACGTGGCATCAGGACTGGAGGAAGACTCATTAACAACCTGAGATATGCAGGTGACACAATCTTGCTTGCCAAACGTGAAGACGACTTGAAGCAACTTACTGATGAAGGTAAAAGATTACAGCCTTTAGTATGGATTACACCTCAACATAAAACAAAAATCCTACAACTGGGCCAATAAGCAACATTATGATAACTGGAGAAGAGACTGAAGTTGTCAAGGATTTCATTTTCCTTGGATCCACATTCAACGCCCATGGAAGCAGCAGTCAAGAAATCAAATGACATATTGCGTTGGGCAAATCTGCTGCAAAAGACCTCTTTAAAGTGTTCAAAAGCAAAGGTATCACTTTGATGACCAAGGTGCACCTAATCCAAGTCATGGTCTTCTGGATTGCCTCAGATGCAGGTGAAAGCTGGACAATGAAAAAGGAAGACGGAAGAACTGACACATTCAAATGCGGGTATTGGCAAAGAACGTTCTACCATGGACTGCCAGAATGAACAGATCTGTCCTGGAGGAAACACAGCCAGAATGCTCCTTAGAAGCATGGATGGTGAGACTTCATCTTGCTTACTCTGGATACATCATCAGGAGGGACCAATTGCTGGAGGAGGACATCATGCCTGGTGAAGCAGAGGGTCAGCAAAAAAGGAGACTTTCAGTGAGATGGACTGACACAGTGCTGTAACAATGGGCTCAAAGATACCAAGGATTGTGAGGATGGTGCAGGACTGGGCAACAGTTCGTTTTGTAATACATAAGGTCACTATATGAGTTGGAGCCAACTTGACAGCACCTAACAAGTGCTATATAAAGTAAGTTCTATCATTATCATTACAACAGTTCTAGTATCATTATCATTACAACGGCCCTGTATAAGGGAGGCGCCGTCGCCGTCACCACAACGGCCCTGTATAAGGGAGGCGCCGTCGCCGTCACCACAACGGTCCTGTATAAGGTAGGCACTGTCACTGTCATTACAATAGTCCTATATAAGGTAGGTACTATCATTATTCCCTGCGGTCCCTGAGTGGTGAAAAAGGTTTGCACTCATCTAACTGAAAAGTTAATGGTTCGAACCCACCCAGTGGCACCATGGAGGAAAGACCTGGCGATCTGCTTGGATAAAGATTACAGCCAAGAAAATCCTATGGAGCTCAGTTCTACTCTGCGACACGTGGGGTCACCATGAGTCAGAATCGACTCTCGGCAACCAATTTTTTTGTTGTTATCATTATCCCCAGACCCAGACATCATGGAACCTCTGAATTCATCACCCTTCAATGCTGCGACTTCCAGACTTCATGTGCTACATAACGTGACTCTTACTGCCTAAACCACTTTGGTTATTCTGTTACTTAAAACACTTTGGTTATTCTGATATTTGGAACAGAAAGCACTCTGCCAAACATATCTAACAGATTTCTAACATATACTCCCCTTCTACCCCTCACATACTTAAATTCCATGAGAGCAAGAACTGTGTCTTTTGAGTTCACCAGCATTTGGCACAGTGCCTGGCACTTAGGAGTTGTTCAACAAATATTTGTTGAATGCGGAATGAATAAAGAGCTTTGAAATCTAAACAAAACAAAACAAAAATGCTATTTCACACTACTCTCCAAGCCCATGTGTAAATAAACTTCAAGAAGTTCATTAATTAAAACTGTAATCATTAGGCTACATTAATCTAATGTACAAGTAACTGTATAACCGAAAAAAAACTCAGAGTTTCATTGTTAACAACTTTTACATGTTAAAGAATTTTGGTGACAGAGAGCACAGTACATACTTAATTTATAATTTTTCACTAGTTTTCTCTATTTTATTTGACAGCATTCACTATAATCTGTTTTCAATGTGCCAGAATTCAAACTACACCCAGACAAAAATAACAATTCACAGTTCATATTTTCCACTAATTCAGACTTGGTCTATCCCCAATCAGGTATTTTACCACAGCATGACCTCATAGTGGCATACCACTCACTGCTTCTAAACATATCTCTCCAATACTCTTTTTAAAATTCCTCTTGGCACAAAATTCTAAAATAACTTTGCTATGAAAACAAACATTTAAATATATTCATCTTAGACAGAAAACTTAAATAAATACTGCATCAAATTTAGTACTCCATGAGTACTTCAAGGAGGATGGACAGACAGACTCACACACACACACGACATAAAACATGAAGAATCACATTTAAAACAGTGTATTTCTTACTAATTTGTGGTGATTTTGTGTATCCTGTACCATAGATATTACAGATTAAAGATTCTATTTAAAATAGACATTTTCTGGGAGTTGCTCCATGGGAATTCCAGAGGAAAGTTGTAATGTTTATATTCTTTGGACTCTGTATCCACAAGTAATTGAACTCAGCATGAAAACCAAAATAAGCCTTTTAAGCATTGTAAAAAATTTTTCCAACGTCATCCCAAGGCAAAATTGATTTCTGGTCATGTTTTTATTCCTTTCCAAGTACACATTGCAAAAAAATTCTCATCAGAATAGCTTTATATAAAATTATATGTTAAGTCACAACCTGGTATCTCCTGTTGATAGTTTTAAACCACTTAATTTCCTTATTAAATATTAAGAAGGAAAATTCTTCTGAGGTTTATTTAAATGTCACCTTCTGGACCTTTGTAGAAATTTTAAGAGCCAAACTCTATCCAGCATAACTACGGGGCCAATGGTACTATAATTTGATAAAAGCAGCAGTGATCTAAAACAACTTATATCATCAGCTTAATCGCCTAGAAGCACTGCTATTATTCTTCCACAAAAGCCTTCAATGTTTACCACTGAAAATGCACTCAGTCTCCTCAGCCTGCCATGCCAGTCATTCTCAATCCCACTCTACTTGACTCCTACGTGGTGTGTATTACATTAAGAACCACACCCCAGCCCAGCTGGACTTCCAGTGAGAACCACAACCCAGCCCAGCTGGACTTCCAGTGAGAACAACAGCCCAGCCCAGCCCAGCTGGACTTCCAGTGAGAACCACAGCCCAGCCCATCTGGACTTCCAGTGAGAACCACAGCCCAGCCCAGCCCAGCTGGACTTCCAGTGAGAACCACAGCCCAGCCCAGCTGGACTTCAGGTGAGAACCACAGCCCAGCCAATCTGGACTTCCGGTGAGAAACACAGCCCAGCCCAGCCCAGCCGGACTTCAAGTGAGAACCACAGCCCAGCCCAGCTGGACTTCAGTGAGAACCACAGCCCAGCCCAGTCGGGCTTCCAGTGAGAACCACAGCCCAGCCAATCTGGACTTCCAGTGAGAACCACAGCCCAGCCAATATGGACTTCCAGTGAGAACCACAGCCCAGCCCATCTGGACTTCCGGTGAGAACCACAGCCCAGCCCAGCCCAGCTGGACTTCCGGTGAGAACCACAGCCCAGCCCATCTGGACTTCAGGTGAGAACCACAGCCCAGCCCAGCCCAGCTGGACTTCCAGTGAGAACCACAGCCCAGCCCAGCCCATCTGGACTTCCAGTGAGAACCACAGCCCAGCCAATCTGGACTTCCAGTGAGAACCACAGCCCAGCCCATCTGGACTTCCGGTGAGAACCACAGCCCAGCCCAGCCCAGCTGGACTTCCAGTGAGAACCACAGCCCAGCCCAGCTGGACTTCCGGTGAGAACCACAGCCCAGCCCAGCCCAGCTGGACTTCCAGTGAGAACCACAGCCCAGCCAATCTGGACTTCCAGTGAGAACCACAGCCCAGCCCAGCCGGACTTCCAGTGAGAACCACAGCCCAGCCCAGGCGGACTTCAGTGAGAACCGGACTTCAGTGAGAACCACAGCCCAGCCCAGTCGGGCTTCCAGTGAGAACCACAGCCCAGCCAATCTGGACTTCCAGTGAGAACCACAGCCCAGCCAATCTGGACTTCCAGTGAGAACCACAGCCAGCCCATCTGGACTTCCGGTGAGAACCACAGCCCAGCCCATCTGGACTTCAGGTGAGAACCACAGCCCAGCCCAGCCCAGCTGGATTTCCAGTGAGAACCACAGCCCAGCCCAGCCAATCTGGACTTCCGGTGAGAACCACAGCCCAGCCCAGCCCATCTGGACTTCCGGTGAGAACCACAGCCCAGCCCATCTGGACTTCAGGTGAGAACCACAGCCCAGCCGATCTGGACTTCCGGTGAGAACCACAGCCCAGCCCAGCCCAGCTGGACTTCCAGTGAGAACCACAGCCCAGCCCAGCTGGACTTCCAGTGAGAACCACAGCCCAGCCCATCTGGACTTCCAGTGAGAACCACAGCCCATCCCATCAGGACTTCCAGTGAGAACCACAGCCCAGCCCATCTGGACTTCCAGTGAGAACCACAGCCCAGCCCATCTGGACTTCCAGTGAAAACCACAGCCCAGCCCATCTGGACTTCCAGTGAGAACCACAGCCCAGCCCATCTGGACTTCCGGTGAGAACCACAGCCCAGCCCAGCCCAGCTGGACTTCCGGTGAGAACCACAGCCCAGCCCAGCCCAGCTGGACTTCCAGTAAGAACCACAGCCCAGCCCATCTGGACTTCCAGTGAGAACCACAGCCCAGCTCATCTGGACTTCCGGTGAGAACCACAGCCCAGCCCAGCCCAGCTGGACTTCCGGTGAGAACCACAGCCCAGCCCATCTGGACTTCAGGTGAGAACCACAGCCCAGCCCAGCCCAGCTGGACTTCCAGTGAGAACCACAGCCCAGCCCAGCCCATCTGGACTTCCAGTGAGAACCACAGCCCAGCCAATCTGGACTTCCGGTGAGAACCACAGCCCAGCCCATCTGGACTTCCGGTGAGAACCACAGCCCAGCCCAGCCCAGCTGGACTTCCAGTGAGAACCACAGCCCAGCCCAGCCCATCTGGACTTCCAGTGAGAACCACAGCCCAGCCCATCTGGACTTCCAGTGAGAACCACAGCCCAGCCCATCTGGACTTCCAGTGAGAACCACAGCCCAGCCGATCTGGACTTCCGGTGAGAACCACAGCCCAGCCCAGCCCAGCTGGACTTCCAGTGAGAACCACAGCCCAGCCCAGCTGGACTTCCAGTGAGAACCACAGCCCAGCCCAGCCCAGCTGGACTTCCAGTGAGAACCACAGCCCAGCCCAGCTGGACTTCCGGTGAGAACCACAGCCCAGCCCAGCCCAGCTAGACTTCCAGTGAGAACCACAGCCCAGCCCAGCTGGACTTCCGGTGAGAACCACAGCCCAGCCCAGCCCAGCTGGACTTCCAGTAACAACCACAGCCCAGCCCATCTGGACTTCCAGTGAGAACCACAGCCCAGCCAATCTGGACTTCCGGTGAGAACCACAGCCCAGCCCAGCCGGACTTCCAGTGAGAACCACAGCCCAGCCCTGGCGGACTTCAGTGAGAACCACAGCCCAGCCCAGTCGGGCTTCAAGTGAGAACCACAGCCCAGCCAATCTGGACTTCCAGTGAGAACCACAGCCCAGCCCATCTGGACTTCCAGTGAGAACCACAGCCCAGCCCATCTGGACTTCCGGTGAGAACCACAGCCCAGCCCAGCCCAGCTGGACTTCCGGTGAGAACCACAGCCCAGCCCAGCCCAGCTGGACTTCCAGTAAGAACCACAGCCCAGCCCATCTGGACTTCCAGTGAGAACCACAGCCCAGCTCATCTGGACTTCCAGTGAGAACCACAGCCCAGCCCATCTGGACTTCCAGTGAGAACCACAGCCCAGCTCATCTGGACTTCCGGTGAGAACCACAGCCCAGCCCAGCCCAGCCGGACTTCCAGTGAGAACCACAGCCCAGCCCAGCCGGACTTCAGTGAGAACCACAGCCCAGCCCAGTCAGGCTTCCAGTGAGAACCACAGCCCAGCCCATCTGGACTTCCAGTGAGAACCACAGCCCAGCCCATCTGGACTTCCAGTGAGAACCACAGCCCAGCCCAGCGCAGCTGGACTTCCAGTAAGAACCACAGCCCAGCCCATCTGGACTTCCAGTAAGAACCACAGCCCAGCTCATCTGGACTTCCAGTGAGAACCACAGCCCAGCCCATCTGGACTTCCGGTGAGAACCACAGCCCAGCCCAGCCCAGCTGGACTTCCGGTGAGAACCACAGCCCAGCCCAGCCCAGCTGGACTTCTAGTAAGAACCACAGCCCAGCCCATCTGGACTTCCAGTGAGAACCACAGCCCAGCTCATCCTGACTTCCGGTGAGAACCACAGCCCAGCCCATCTGGACTTCCGGTGAGAACCACAGCCCAGCCCAGCTGGACTTTCAATTCTCCCAGCTTGCCTCCTCCTCTCTGGGCTCCTGTTTATGCTGCTCCCTTTTAGCAGAATGACAAACTTCTGCACCTTTCCTTACATCACTCTAAGACCCCCTTTGCCCCCTAAGAAATGGCCTTAACAAATGATTGCTGATTATCTCTATCATGTAATAAAAATTACATTGAAAAGAATCTGGGATGTGAAAACTCATGAGGTTTACACCCAAAAAGAAACAATCCTTGATGGTTACGATGGTGGGGAGGGGTTGGGATGGAAACACACTAACTAGACAATAGATCAGTGGTAACTCTGGTGAAGGGTTAAGACAGTACACGATACTGGGGAAGCCAGCACAACTTGTACAAGGATAGGTCATGGAAGCTCCATAGACACATCCAAACTCCCTGAGGGACCGAATTGCTGGGTGGAGGGCTATGTGGACCTTGGTCTCAGGGAACATCTAGCTCAACAGGCCTAACATAGCTTATAAAGAAAATGTTCTACATTCTACTTTGGCGATAGTGTCTGGGGTTTTAAAAGCCTGTGAGTGGCCATCTAAGATACTCCACTGGTCTCACCCCTTTGGGAGTAAGGGAGAATGAAGAAAAATTAAAGATACAAGGGAAAGATTAGTCCAAACGACTAATGGACCACTACTACCATGGCCTCCACCAGACTGCGTCCAATACAACTAAATGGTGCCCGGCTACCACCAGTGACTGCTGACAGGAATCACAACAGAGGGTCCCGGACAGAGCTGGAGAAAAATCTAGAACAAAATTCTAACTCACAAAAAAAGACCAGACTTACTGGCCTGACAGAGACTGGATAAACCCCGAGAGTATGGCCCCCAGACACCCTTTTAGCTCAGTAATGAAGTCACTCCTGACGTTCACCCTTCAGCTGAAGATTAGGGAGCCCCATAAACAAAATGAGACCAAAGGTGCACACCAGCCCAGGGGCAAGGACGAGAAGGCAGGGTGTGACAGGAAGGCTGGTAATGGGGAACCCAAGGTCGAGAAGGGAAAGTGTTGACATGTAATGGGGTTGGTAACCAATGTCATAAAACAATATGTGTACTAACTGTTTAATGAGAAGCCAGTTTGTTCTGTAAACCTTTATCTAAAATACAATAAAAAAAAATATCTGGGCTATGAAACACTGAACTTATGAGAAAACATTCAATTTGTGTGCAGTCCATATTCATTTAACTAGAACTTAACATAGCATGTTAAAAGATTACTATAGATCAAAACCTACCACGATTAAATCTCCTCATTCTGAAAAGTACAAGAGACAAAGTCAAAGCTGTCCTATAAAATACAAAAAAAAAAAAAAAATGCTAACACAAAGACACGCTTTCTGTGCTTAAATGATCATTGTAGACTTAACAGCAACCTAAAAAATATCCAATCAAATATCTGTGAACAGGAAAAAAATTTTTCATTAGGAATATTTTAAAAGCATTTAATTTATGCTTTTAAATCTCCTTTTTAATTCTTAATACAGATTTACAGCACAATATAATAAGCCTAATTAAACAAATGTAAATTGACTTTTAATTTAAAGACACTGTCTGTATAAAAAACACTAACACTTGGTTGTTGGTTTCAGGTATGAAATCAATTTATTAATAGCACAGTTAATTGGACACAGAATTCAATTCTATTAGTGAGTTTCTCAAAATATCCCAAACACAGCCCATTATAGCTTCTGATCTAAAATTTGGATAGGAGCCTATTTTTAATACCACTATAAAATCTACATCTGAAACAATTTTGAACAGCAAGAACAATAATTACATACCACAAACACAGGAAAGTAGTAGCCTAAAAGAAGTAACATTTACCTTGTGCCAGGCCCTTGACCTAGCACTTCCTGCCACCATCTGGTGAAGGAAGCACTCCTCTCATTCCCATTTCACAGATGAAACAACCGGGGCCCAGGGAGACTGAGTAACTCTCCATGGAGCCAGCTGGGCTCGAGCCTGTGCTTCCAAACACTCTGCTATCTTCTTTCTTAAACTGGAAGTTATTCCACAGGCAACAGAAATTACACTTCAGTACACACCTATTTCCTACAGGAGAGGGAAGTTCTCAAAAGAGATGGGAACAAATACTAGGCATATCACATTTTAGTAAAAACAAGGTTTTATTTTTGAAAAACAGAAAAAGGAGCTAAAGATTTAAAAATACACTGTAGCAATATTTGGACGTTTGGCTTAGAATACCTAGAACACAGTGACCGCAATGACCGCACTCATGTCTGCTAAGAGAAGCATTTACGGAAATCAACCTGTTCTAATTGATAAGTGAATAAAAGCATCTTGCTCAAATAATACAATCATACACATTTGAAAGTACCAGCAAATTTTCAAGTTTTATTGTATTCACTGCCTACATATGCACAAACCAGAAGACCTTTTAAATGATTTCCAGCCAGGGGGGTGAGGTGGATGTCAACGATCGTCTGACTACAAAACTGATTTTTACCATTCACTTTGTAGAGTTTATCTATTTACTGAAAGTCCATTCCAATCTTCTCTCATCCCGTCCTTGTGGTTGAAGTTCTCATAAAGTTCCTGACTTGGGTATCAAACTGATCCATGATACAAAAAGGGACATCTCTCAGAACTTCAGACCAAGCAAAGAGGGCCAATGAGAACAGCATGAAGTGGCGCCAGATGGAAGTTGAGGTGTATGGAAGTTTCACACCAGTCCATCCAGGTAGTCCAAAGATCACTGTATATGCAAAAAACCAGGTCTCCAAGCAAAGCAGCAGCTATTATGCCTGAGTACTAATCGTTCTTTTCCCACTGGTGTTTATGGAATTTTCTGTATTGTTACTTTTTATAGAGTCTAACAAGTTTTTAATTCTTTCACTTGCAGGCTTTTTCCCTTTCTTCTTGGCAAGAGACCTACTATTTGATACAGATGGCAGCAACAGAGCCGCCAGCCCCCAGGGCTGATTACTCGATGGTGAAGGACCATCTTTATCTTCCTGTTGTAATATCCAGGCACTTTCTCTGGCCAGATCTACAAATTTTTGCATCTGGCTTTGATTTACATTTTTGCTGACGTTGAGAGAAGTTTCAAAAGGATTCTGAATGTGCAGAGGGGAAGAATCAGGCTTGTTCTGTTCCCTTCCCTATAGATGATTACAAAGAAGACAAAAAGGTATAAATACATGAAGGGCTTAAATCAAAGGACAGTTTGGTTAACTTATTGCCTTGTCTTGTCAAAAACACATAAAATACCAGCATTAACTTTACATAGGAAAGAATTTCTTTCCTAAGCGGATTGGGTAGTATGTGTATATGTATGTATGTATGTGTGTGTGTGTATGTATGTACGCGTGTATGTATGCATGTGTGTGCATGTGTGTATGGATGCATGTGTGTGTATGTCTGTGTGTGTGTGTGTGTGTGTGTGTGTGTGTGTGTGTGTGTGTGTGTGTGTGTACTTCTGGGGTTTTTTTGGCACTGGAGAAAAATAAATGAGGTTTATGAGCTATGGATGGTGATATCACTGCACAGATCAGAGATGCCTGATAACCAATAAGAGTATTTTTAAATAATACTTTTTAACCTAACAGGATAGAGCTAGAAAGGAAAAAGAAAGACAAAAAATATGAAGATACACCTTTATTTCTGAGCCTTGCTAAAAATATAGTTATTAACTAAAAGCCAGTAGAAAAAGAAGCACACAAAATTAGAATCCTTCAATACAGTAATTTATGTTTCCCAAGTATGCAATGAGAACAGAAGAGAAACAACAAAAGGTTACTCATTATTCATTTTAAAACACTAAAAATTTTTTATTGCCTTCCTAAAGATCCAACAATAAGGCTCTGCCAAATAAGATAACACCTCATAGACATAAAACGAAAAGAAAGGATTAGCCCAAGAGACAGAAAGGGCCACATAAACCAGACTCCATCAGCCTGAGACCAGAAGAACTAGATGGTGCCCAGCTACCACCAGTGACCGCCCTGACAGGGAACGCAACAAGAGTCCCGGATGGAGCAGGAGAAAGGTGGGGTGCAGAACTCAAATTCTAGTATAAAGAACAGACTTAATGGTCTGGCTGAGACTGGAGGAACCCCGGAAAGCATGGCCCCCAAATTCTCTATCAGCCCAGAACTAAAACAATTTCCGAAGCCAACTCTTCAGACAAAGATTGGACTGGACTGTGGGACATAAAATGATACTCATGAAGAGTGTGCTTCTTAGCTCAAGTAGATACATGAGACTAAATGGGCAGCTCCTGTCCAGAGGTGAGATGGGAGGGTTAGGAGCTGGTTGAACGGACACGGGAAATCCAGGTAGAAAGGAGGAATGTGCTGTCACAGTCTAGACAGAGCAACTAGGGTCAACTAACAATGTATGTATAAATTTTTGTATGAGAGACTAACTTGAATCGTAAACTTTCACTTAAAGCATAATAAAAAAAATAATTAAAAGAAAGAAAACAAAAAGCTAAAGCTAGGAATCATACGAACAGCAGTGACCCCATCAAATCACATCACATACGAGTTATAACAAAACCAATGGCCAAGGTTCCCCAGCACAAGCAGCACCTGCTTATTCCCTATCTTCTACCCTGTCCCTCTCAGCAGGGGCCTGGCCTGCCCGTCCTCTGTGGGCGCTAAGCTAACAGTACAGAAAGCATAAAGGAATTTATATGTCTGCTGACCTTTTCTCTTCTGGATTGCATTCCAGAGCTTTCTGTGCCCTACCCCCACGCCCCCAACTTTTTAAAACAAAGTCTCCACCGGCAGGATAAGGGTTAGGGAACAATGAACAAAGGAGAATTGAAAAAACAGAGTAAAACTGATTATCTGGGTATGTGTTTTCCGAACCCAGTTTTATAAAGTTTGTAACCAAGTAACCAAATGATAAACAGAACCAACCTAAATAGAGTGTTATCACCAGTACCCCTCACTCGTAAACAAATCCTGCCCAGGGTTCTGCTGATTTTCTTTTTTAGAAAAACGATGATCATTTTCACTATTCAAGTGAACCAAAATCATGAATTCACTTCCCCCAAATAAATTAAATCTTAAGGGCTCAAAATGAGAGAATCACTAAAATCTATCTTTGAGACTGTGTATCCAATTTCTTCCAAAGGAACACAAATCCAGTTTAAAAACAACTCTATGTAAAATTATGTTTTAGAGAAAACTTTTCAGAATATAGTCCGCATTTTCAAGGACAGGGTATTAGCACTAAGAGATGACAGCAGTATCACGGCACAGTGAAAAGGGCATATCATCTAAAGTCGAAGGACCTGGCTTTTGCTCTTGGAAAAAAACTAGCTGACTAATCTTAGCCACGTGTTGAAGCTCATCTGGGCATCTGTTCCCTTACTGACGTCTATTACTGCAGAGATTACACGAAACAGCACTTGTTAGCAGGGTTTGAAATTAAGCTAATTAAGCATGAGTACAGTAGAAGACCAGATACGTAATAACCAAATGTAAAAGATAGTCACCTGTCTGATATTTATGGAATTTTTATTGAAGGCAAAATTTCCAAAATATTCAAAAAATTCCTTCAGTAGTAATTCTGCAAAGAAATAAAACAAAGAAAATAAGAGGAAATTTCGTTTCAATCCAAGAAAAAGAAAAGAAGAGAAAAATCACTCACCTAGTGTTTCTGTGTTTCCGGAAGGTTCAATCCTATTCAAGTCACTAGTAAATGTACAGTTGTGGTCTTCTATTATGCATTTATCTTCTTCAGCTTAATAAACAGAAACGGAAAAATATTTCACAGTGTATTTTCAAGATATTCCCTACTTCAGAAAAGGAATCTAGGATTTAAAGCAATCAATGTTATAGATTAATCTGTGCTTATCAGTCAGTGTTCTATAGATTTATGGTTAGTAGGAAGTTACAAGGAAGAAAGGCCTGGCAATCTACTTCCAAAAATCAGCCCATGAAAACCCTGATCACCACGGTCTGATCCAGTTGTGCATGGGGTCGCCATGAGTTGGGGGCCGACTCCAGAGCAGCAAATAACAGGATCTAAAAACCCCTTTTTAAAAAGGTTTGGGACTAGTTATAACAGTGAAATCACCACTTCCTTTAGCACGCTAGCTTCACTGTCTATATCAACAGCCCAGTGATTCCTAATCTGTTTTCAGAGGCGATCAGCTTTCTAATGATCAGTGAAAACGCAGGCAGGTTTCACTTCTCACCAACTCAAATTATGGTACTACGTTTACTCCGTAATAACGCTTCATTTCCATCTTCCTCTCCATTCTTACCACTGCTTTAGGCATTTATTCAACCACTCGTCCATGACACAAACCGGCTGCCCTAAGAGTTCTGAGAAACTTCAGGCACTTTCTAAAATGCAGTACTCTAGAGGGATTGGGGGAGTCCCTGGGTGGTGCAAGCAGTTAAGCTCCTGACTACTAACCAAAAGGTTGGTGGTTCAAACCCACCCAGAGGCACCTCAGAAGAAAGGTCTGGCAATCTGCTTCCAAAGGGTCACAGCCATTGAAAACCATACAGAGCAGTTCGAGTCTGCACACATTGGGTTGCCATGAGTCAGAACCGACTTGAAGGCAACTGTTTTGCTTTTTTTAAAAAAAAGAGACTGGGATTCAGCACAATGAATTTAACAACACACTGGACTCAGACACCTGCCTTTTCTAACATATCACTAGAGATAATCATTCACCAAATTCTTGATGATTATGGTCACCAAGAAATACCTCACCCACTCTTCCCCCCACTGTTAACACCGTGGGTAACTCCGTCTCTTACTTCAAAAATATAATCAACAGCCACCCCACGTGCAAGCATCTCACAGCTCCAAGCTGGTGCTCCCCCTCTGCGTGCATCGTCCAGGAGCACTGACCTCCTGCATCTGGTGATCTGCACGCTCTCCTCGCCCCTGGCCCAGCCTGGGACCACAAAGCCCACTGGCCTATTTGTTAACGCTGCTCCCACAGGCCAGCCCACCACCACAGTGGCTAGAATTTAACAGGTACGTAATCAATAATTTTCTGAATGATTATTATTTGACTGTGAGTGCTATCATCAGAGAGACGTTTGAAAGAGGAGAAACAAGGTTCCTCCAAACTTCTGTCTCCCTCTTTTTTGCTGCTTTTGTTATTTTTAAGACCTGAGTTACTGATAATTTCTCAAAAATTACTCAAGTTCTAACATTAATTTCAACGGCAAATTTACGTGCTCTGCTATACAGCTTACAGTACACTAAAGAACTTACGTAGGTTCCGCTTAGTTCTGTTTTTATGGGACCTGGGCATACGTTTTACTATTTCAAATAAGTAACAGCTTTTTGTGACAGTACTAGTCACACATGCCCATCTCCTGTTTTCAGGACTGTATCTCCGAAGTACACTATCACAGACAGGCTGCATAATGCAACAGGAAGACGCCAGAACTGACGCATTGGAACTGTGGTGCTGGCGAAGAATATCAAACACAGAGCGGGCCGCCGGAAGAACAAACACACCAGTTTAGAAGAAATACAACTAGAACGCTACTTAGAAGCGAGGATGGTGAGACTTGCCCCCTTCCTTTGGACATGTCCTCAGGAAAGACCAAGCGCTGGAAAAGGACATCACGGGTGGTAAAGTGGAGAGAAGGCCAGGAAAACGAGGGGAATCCTCGGTGCGAGAGACTGACACAAAGCCAAAGCAACAGACTCAAACACAGTAACAATCACAAAGACGCACAGGACCAGGCAACATTCTGTTCTGTTACCCACGAGGTCATTATGAGGCAGAGCCAACCTGACGGAACCTAGATCATAGGGAAATCAGATCCACATCTAAATATTTCTAGAAGCGTACAGTATGAAAACCAAAACTTTTTGTTTTTTCAAAATCATGAAAGCATTCCGACCTAACAGACAGCCAGTTGCCAGGTCTGTCCCTCTCTTTCCCTGTCTTTGTCTCCCAGTATGTGGTCCAGTTCCACAGCCACTAAGCACACACGGCTATTTACAACTGAGAGGAAAACTTCAGTTCCTCAGCCACGCTGGCCATATTCCCAGTTCCTAACAGCACTAGGTGGCTGACCACCACCAGAGCGTACCGCACAGACACAGAACACTTCCATCATTGCACGAAGTTCCGCCTCAGAAAAACAATTCTACACCTACTCAGGCTTATGACACCCCGTTGGTCTGCTTAACCCCGTGGTGCTGGCCTTCTGTTTACAAATGGTGCAGGAAACACTGGCAAAAACTTCAGAAGTAAACACAAACTCCCTCAGTTGTTGGAAAAATAGCTATGCCAGTACCTTTATCAACTCACAATCAAACCTGCTGACTCAACCTTCAGTAAGCACATGTGAACTTTAAAGCTACATGAACGATTAAGGTTACGGATTTACTCAATTTGCTTTCCTCTGGTACAGCAATGACTCCTTCCGCATGACACACATGACAAATGAAATTGACTGAGTAACATAACATTCCCACAGACAGCCAGACTGAAACCACCCCACGTTTTTCAGGGAACTCATGTACTATAATAATTTATAATTTTGCAGAGATCCATATTGGTACCAGTAGATTACTAGGGACTGCAGTATAAACAATATGGGTTGTATGATCATTTAGGCTAATCCTTCTGGTCAGAAGACCAGAAATCAGCTGTGTTGGCCACATACATTTTTAATGAATAACCCAAAGCTGATAGATGCCTGAATAAGGGACATGACAACAACATCAGTCAAGTTCACGTAAAGGCTTAGTATTTTGTCTTTTATTAAAAACATCTGGGTGGCACAGTTAAGCACTCAACTACTAACAGAAAGGTTGATGGTTCAAACCTAACGAGCGGCACCTCAGATGACAGGCCTGGTGATCTGCTTCCAAAAGGTCACAGCCTTGAAAACCCCATGGAGCAGGTCTACTCTGCACACATGGGGTTGCCATGAGTCGGAATCAACTTGACAGCAACTAACAACAATGTTTTGTTTTCTTATAAAAGAAGAGTTTACCGGAATTAAACAGTTAAAAAATTATAAAATTATACTCAGCGTTATTGTAATTATTACCACGTCTGAGCCTTCTAGCACACCATGGGTCAACAGTAATTAAACGGGAAAAGTCAATAGATGGTTTTGCCCTACTGATTCACGCAGGCGAATTCACTGTTTAATACTTGGGGGAGGGGGGTCTCTAGGCATGAAGCTTAGCCAAATTGTCATTTTGCTCCTTTCTAACCCACACAGAGTAAATTTCAAAAACGCAAATCTAAGCAAGTTCCCCTCATCTACTTGGATCAACCACGTGAAGAATCTGGGTTCCACATGGTTCTATTCCAGTGACTCAAAGCAGCTTTGTAACGGGTAGCTTGTCTCCTTCTCCAGAGGAACAATCCATAACCGGGCCCCTGCAGAGAAGGCGGCCCAGAGGAGACAAAGCTGATACAGCCGGGCTGTGTGACTGGAGGGCCCATGGCTTAACCACTTCCCCCTCTCCTGTGCTGGGTCAGAGCTTCCCTCACAAAGCCACCTCCAGGCTTCACTCCCACCCCCGCAAG
Organism: Dugong dugon; assembly: GCA_030035585.1. Classification (NCBI taxonomy): domain Eukaryota; kingdom Metazoa; phylum Chordata; class Mammalia; order Sirenia; family Dugongidae; genus Dugong; species Dugong dugon. Next base: position 189,916,186 of record CM057465.1, read on the forward strand.
CCCTGCATTTATATCCCAGAGCCTGCTCTGCCCTCCAGGCCTGGGAGTCACACAGGCTCAGGGCTTCCTGTGAGGGCACTGGGAGCCTGCTCTGCCCTCCAGGCCTGGGAGTCACACAGGCTCAAGGCTTCCTGTGAGGGCCCTGGGAGCCTGGTCATGCACCCAGCCCCACCAAGGTGGAGGTTTCAGGTCCAGTTCGGGTCACTCTGAGATGTCATTAAACTCGTTGCATTTCTTCCAAACACCCTCTCTAATGCCTTTCTTTCCTCCCTTCCCACCCCATAGCAGTTGACAGCTATAGGGCTTCAGGCCACAGAGGAGCTGGGAACCCACAACAGGCGCCCTCGCCTCAGTGCTGCGTGCGTCTGCCCGAGGCCATGGCCACGGAGGGAGGAGGCTGCCGGCTGCCAAGCAGCTGGACGTGGTGGGGGGAGGGGGGAGGGGGAAGGAGGAGGGGAGGACGTGGGGCTTCCGCAGCAGTTGCTGCCCTGCCTGCCTCATTAATGTGCAAACAGTCGCATGGATTTTTTACTGTTGTGCATGTAAAGTGTCAGACGAGCAGCAGGTATTATGAAACGACGACGTAAAACCTTAAAGATAGGGAGAACAGAAGGGACAAAAGCCCACTTTGTTTAAGTTGAACAACAGATGGATGAACAGCAATGACTTAGGAGACCTGAAAAAACTGAATTCTAAACCAGCAGTAAAGAAGGTCAAAAGAACAAACCAGATAAATATGGCAGAATTCCCAAAGGCTCAGGAATTGGAAGCACCAGGTACGACTGGAGGCTTGACAGTTTAAAAAGCAGTTAGACCCATGAGATCTCTTCTTCCCTGACAGAAAACTAGCTTTATTCTTTGGAGAGGGTAAAAAGAAAGCATGCCTAGACTGGGTGGAAAGACTGTCCTCATATTCCATAGCAACACTACTGTAGCAATAGGAAGCGACTAAAGGCATGTTGTTATTAGCTGCCGTCAAGTCAGTGCCCGCCTCATGATGACCTCACAGAAAACAGATCGGGCCACTGTGACCCATAAGGTCTACACTGGCTGATTTTTCGGAACTAGACCGTCAGGCCTTTCTTCCCAGTCTGTCTTAGCTAGAACTCTGCTGACACCTGTTTGGTGTCTAACATCACACAAGCCCCCACTGGCAGGCAGGCGGTGGCCGCGCACGAGGTGCAACAGCCAGAACGTGAACCCGAGTCTCTGGCGCCTGAAGGGTGAGTATTCCATCACCAAAAACACGAAGTCAATGTCAAAGCTTCAGAATGTGAGTAACCAGGCCTTTTACTCTACAAAAAAAAAAAAAAAAAATGAAAGAGTCTTTATGGGGAATCCAGCTAGCGCAAGAGGAACCATCTAGATAGCGACACCTAAGGTTCCCAAAAGAAAAAGCCCAGCAAATTACAACAGAGTTCCCAAGCAACAAACCCTACCCAAGCTCAGAGATGCAAACTTGCTTTTTAGTTTCTAATTCAAACATGAGCAGAAAATCGAAGACTATCAGACATTTGAGGAAAGTCTCTAACGTGAGATTAAACAAAATCAAATGCAAAAACTATTCAGAAGAAACAGGCTAGGTAAAAAACACTTTTTTGAAAATCCTTAAGCGACACAGGAAAGGTAAGAGTTTATGGCAATCATTCCATAACAACAGAATGCAAAAAAAAAAAAAAAAAAAAAAAAGGAACATTTCAATAGCAAAATGACCTCCAGGAAAAGGAAACATGATGGTAGAAATGAAAAAGCTCAAGGGTTAGAAGATAAAATTAAGAAAATCTCCCAAAAAGACCAAGAGAAAAGATGAGAAATTACATGATGGGTCCAAGGGTTCCAATATCTGAATAACAGCAGTTGTGATAAGAAAGAACAACGGAGTATTAAATAAAAGAGTTAAGGCAATTCTCTTATAACTGAAGGACGTAAGTCTCCAGATTGAAAGGACCCACCAAGTAAAGAGCAAAATGAACGAACAGAGACCAAGTAACATCTCTGAAATTTCAGGACCCTAGTGAAAAAGGCTTCCCTTCCAGAGGAAAAACGTTTCTGACCTAGAGTTCTATACCTTGCCATATTTTAAGTGTGAGGGTTGGGGAAAAGACACTTCTAGACATGCCAGTCTCAAATATTGACATTCTACTGATTTATTCCAAGACACTCTTAGAGGACATGAGGGGGTAAGTCAAGCAAGAAGACATGTGACACAGAAAATCCAACGTAGCTCTGCACTGGAGGATCTAAACTAATACTAAGCATGATGGTGAAGGCAGAGCCCAGGATGAAAGCAGCACACCAGGCAGCAACCAGGCCAGGTGGGAGCGCATCAGAATGCTCCCCGGGAGATGTCTCCAAAACGACAGAATTTATAGACTATCTGATGCTCTGAACATTTTGAGAAGAGACTCGGACAGCTGGCAGCTTGAGTTTCGATTCATGTTAAGTACAAAAAAAATAAGCAAAATAAATAAAATTAACACCTATTAACACCAAAAGGTTACAATAAGTTGAGCAGGAAAGGAAGTAAATTTTAGTTTGCTCCATGGATCAGATGTGAACAGGATTAACACAGTCATAATCATGTAAGAGGTCCATACCAAAATTATGGCGCGGTTATAGTGAAAGCGTGAGGATCAAAGTTTGTAAAATCATTTCACTGACTATGCACGACTACAACTTTGAAAAAAATGCAATTAAAACAAACAAGCAAACCTCACAGTTCTGTTCGTCAAAGACATCATCATACCATTACAACAGTGAATAGGGAAGCAGAGCGTGTGGGTATTTGAGGCAAAATAATGATGTCCAGAATATAGAAAGAATTTCTACTAAGGAGCAAGAAAGACAGCCCAGTAGAAAAAGAGGCAAAAGACTTACAGACACTTCATAAAAGACACTCAAATGGCTAAGAACCATGTGAGATGTGCTCAAGGCCGTTAGTCACCGGGGAAAAGAAAATTAAAGGCGCACTGTGAGGCCACAACACGTGCACTTGGAGTAACTAAAATAAAAAGACAATACAGGTGTTGGCAAAGACAAAGAGCAATTAGAACTTACACACAATGCCAGTGAGAGTTCACATTTTGGAAAACTGAGGCTGAGCGTACCCAAATCCTAAGACTCAAAAATTCCACCGCCAGTAGCTACTTGACAGAAATGAGTGCTATATTCACCAAAAGACATGTGCTTGAATGTTCACAGAGCAACTATTTGTAATAGCCCAAACTAGAAACTACTCAAATGTCCATCAGAAACAGAATTCAGAAAATCTTTGGTATATGCATATAAAGGAACTCTGCACAGCAACGAGAACAAATGGTGTACAAACACACAAACAATAAGGATGAATCTCTTCAACACAAAAGAAACTTCAGACACAAAAGAATGTACACTATATGATCTTTTTACGTAAGAGATTAACACCGTAAAATTGATTTATGCTGTTAGAAGTGGTTACCCTGTGTGTGTGGGTGTGGGTAATCCTGGAAGAGAGCACAGCTGGAACTTCTGGGGTGCTGTTATTTAATCTGTGTGCTGGTTACACAGGCCTGTTCAGTTTGTGAAAATTATATACACATATGCCCGTACACAGACATACATGCACTTCTATGTGTGTTATACTTCAGTTTAAAAAGGAAGAAAGAAACCATAAGCTCTGAAAGTGCTTGGGTTTGAATCCTGGCTCTAGCATCTTCTAACTACCTGGCCTTGAGAAATTCAGATAACCTCTCAAAAAAAAAAAAAAAGTTTTCTCATCTATAAAATGAAAATAGTAATACTACCTCTTAAGGTTTGCTGGGAAAATTGAATGAAATAAAGCATATAAATTCCTTAGCAGAGTGCCTGGCACAGAGTTAGTACTTAATAAATTCATACTGTTGTCCTTTTTGATTTTCCTCTTTTTTGTTGGTGAAAAGATACACCATTTCAACAATTTCTACATGTAAAATTGAGTGACACTGACTACAGTCTTCAAGTTGTGCAACCAGTCTCACCCTCCTTTTCCAAATTATTCCACCACCATTAACAAATTCATTGTCCCCTAAATTTCCCATCTAACCTTTCAAGTTGCTCTTGTCAATCTGAACCCACACAGATAATTCTTTGAAAGCATACAGTGCTCAAGGCAGACATACTTTACTAATTAAGCTAAACTATTGTTTGGTTCAAAGAAGACTTTTGGGGACAGTTCTGGTTTGAGGTTTAAAGATTATCTCAGGGTAATAGTTTGTATTGTTCATCTAGCCTCCATAAAGTCTGGATTCCATGAGACTAGAAATTCTGTTCTATCTTTTTCCCCCTTTTGATCAGGATTTTTCTATAGAATCTTTGATGGAAACATTCGATGCTGTTTTTCTTATTATTTACTCTTTACCTTCCTGATGCCACGCTAAGGAAATCATAACTAATTTGGCAGGAAGTATCAAGAGAGTCATATAGTGCCACAGATTAAACACAATACAGTAGCTCTTTTCCATGCTGGAGTGTCTGCATTAATACTGCTACTGAAGTTACCCAGTCTTTCTTCCTTGAACCCCTAACTAGTCATAGGGAAGAAGTACAGAGATCCTAAACAAAGAAAACTCCAAATCAAACAGGTGTCCCTAAGAGGAAAACGATACATAGGCACTAAGCACAGAAGTAAATATAACAAAGGCAGCAACACCAAAAATGATGGAAAATACAAGAAAATAAAAGACATAAGGGGGAAAGTAGTAGAGAGTATAAGAAAACACAAAGAAATAGAGAAATTCAAGAGTAACCAATATATGTAAGTTGGCATCATGGTCCATATTGTTTAGTACAAACAGCCCTCGACTCCAAAACATTTATCCTGTCATCTGAAATCTATTTTCTCAACTGAACTGTGGACCCAATACTATGGCAGGAACTGAAGACACAGAGATGATTCAAAGCCATTCTGCCCTAAAAACAGCCGAGTGAAGGAGGCAGGCAGACAAAAGAACTGCCGCAATCTAACTGTTGTTACAACCCAGCTGTGTACCAGGTGCTTGGAAGCCAACGGAGCACCTACTTCCTAAGAGGCAGGAGGGAGGACAACCGAGAATGACCTACATATGAGGAGATCTGCAGATCTCACAAGAGCCCTGCACACAATGCTAAACGGTCGAGACTTTTTTCTTTATCTAGGTCCCCAAGCAGTGGTTTAGAAAGCCCTAGATGTTCTGGAGGAGCTCTGGTGGCGAAGTGGTTAAAAGCTCAAGCTCCTAACCAAAAGGCCGGCAGTTCGAATCCATCAGCCGCTCCTTGGAAACCCTGTGGGGCAGTTCTACCCCGTCCTGTAGGGTCGCTGTGAGTCGGAATCCACGGGACAGTGCACAACAACAACAAGACATTCTGGAAGGTGTTCCAGGGATTCTTGCTTCCTTCTACTAATGAATTTTCTTATTTTAAAAAAGAAGAAACTGAGAGCCTCTATTAGTATACCAAATGAGAGGAACACACCATCATGAGTACCCAAGATGGTTTTGATTGTTTCACAGTTTACAATAGTTTTGATTCTTAGCCATACACTGTTTCATACACACCAATACTGGACCACTGGTTAAAATCAGGAAGTTAACATGGATTTTGAAAAACAGTTATGTGAGTAGGAATAACAATAAACGCTCCTCAAAATGATCTGCACCACATGCTTACCGTGGTGGTGCAGCGACATATGCTTAACATACACTTAAAATTTGTTCATAGCAAATTCAAGGTATCTCTAGAACTTCAAAAACCAAAGGTAAAACAGTAGCAATAACTGTAGCAAATTTTGCTTTGCATTTATTGGCAATTCACACTTACAATGTGCTATGTCCTAAGAAGTGCTTGCAAAAAACAGCCTGAAATTTTCTCTTATTATGTTTAAAAATGAGCATAAAAATTTCAAAAAAAACAAAGCTGGTGTTTTTAAGTGGAAAATTAAAGAATTCCAAAACTAGTTTTGTCTTTTAATGCCATAAGATGTGACTAAATTTAAATTTATTTCAAAACAGATTTGGGACAAAAATTAAACATGTCATTTTTAATCTGTGTACAAATCATGTTTTTTTCCTTATACAGTGGGGGGAAAAAACATAGTAGGAAATTATTAAAGGATTTTAAGCTAGATAATAATACTATCAAATATGAATTTTTGAAAATCACCCTGTTAGCAAGAAATATGGTTTATATAAGGGCAGTATTCTATTTGGAATAAAAACACTTTCAAGGATATTTTAAACAGGGAAGATTCAGGAATGTATTTCAAAAGAATTATTTGGAGCAATATATGATACACTTGGTGTGTATCCCTTAATATCTTCCTTTTATAATTTAGAACTGCAACAGTTTAGCATCTTCTCAAGCAGACTACCAGATTTTTAATTCATTTATAATTTAAATTAAATAGTATGCTAATTTTAAAACAATTCACCTAAGATTCTTCTAAGTAAAAAACACATTTAGGGTCTTTAAAACATCCTGAAGCAATTTTCGGCATCTCTAATATGTCTGGAAATAGGCTCAGATTTGGAAAACCATCTCTGAAAACGTGGTCCAATCAAAAGCTGTATCTAGGCAATGTTTTTTTTTCCCAAGGTAATTCAAGACTTGGTCAACCAAAGGTGAGGCCTACAAACAACATATACAAGACAGAACTCTCAAAAATTCTAAAAGCCCAGCTTCGCAAATCAGCTGTTCTCATGACCCCTTGTGGCTACCACAAAAACACTTAAATTTTAGATTCATAAGAGGCCTTAACAATACAAAGACAAATTACATAACTAGTAAGCACATGACTTGGTAACACACGGTAATTATTTCCATTTAAAACATCAGAAAGAGAAGAGAAGACTGAATCTGGTCTTACCTGCTAGGGTTTTTAGGGAATCTAGAGTTGGAAGAATAGGAGGAGATCTCCTCTGGAGAAAAAAGATGACCATCATTGTAAGGGAGAAATTTGTGATCCAAGCACCAGGAATACTACTTGTTAACGAGTGTGCTCGAGCCCAGCACCGTATACTGAACACCAAGGCTCTTACTCGTGAGTCCAGGGTACCATAAATATACAGGAGTTCAGAACTTTTCAAGGCAATCCTTCAAAAAACAAAAGAATTTTCAACCTCCAAAATTCTCATGCAATTCTATCTAATTCTCTTCCTATACTTGAATATATTCAAAACACCCTGATCCGATAATCGAAAGCATAATGTTATTTGCAATGTGATTAGTTAAATATCAAGCACATTCAATACCATTAACACATTCTTTTAAATGTTGATAATTACAACGTAATTCTAAAATCTAGAATTTTTAAATCAAAGTTCCTAAACATGATCTCAGTAAGTGAAATAAACTACAAAAGGGTTCTTTAAGAATTATCAATAAAGACAGAACTGCATTTGTAAGTGAGACTCTTTACATCTTAGTTTTACACCTTGGTTACCTAGTCCTTCTGTAGACAAGTTAGCCTACAAACAAAGGGAAATACTTCACTCATTTTATCAAAAAAAAATAAAGTGTGTTAAAATACTGTCATTTGTAAAAAATACAAAATTATCTAAGGCTAATATTTATAAAAATTAAAACCCAGTAGGATCAAGTGTCTATTAAGAAATCAAAGTTCAGGGCCAATTTTCAGTAAGTTTCCTAGTCATAATGTTATAATGCAAATTCAAAGAATTACTTTCTTATTGTTACTAAAAATACACACTGAAAAACATACACCAATTCAACAATTTCTACATGTACAATTCAACAACACTGATTACATTCTTCAAGTTGTACAACCATTTTCACCCTCCTCTTCTGAATTGTTCCTCCCCCATTGACATAAACTCACTGTCCCCTAAGCTTCCTATCTAACCTTTCGAGTTGCTGTTGTCAATTTGTTCCCATATAGATTATTCTTTAAAAAAACACAATGCTCAAGGCAGACATTCTTTACTAATTAAGCTAAGCTTTCGTTTGGTTTAAAGAAGACTTCCGGGGATATTTTAGTTTAAAGTTTATTTCAAGGCAATAGTTTCTGGGGTTCATCCAGCCTCAATGGCACCAGAAAGTCTGGATTCCATGAGAAAAGTCAAAGAACTATTAGTCAGACACATTTTAAAATCAAGTTCCTACTGATCAAAACATCTGTTGTAATTTTTTAAAGAACCGACAGGGGGCACAAAACCCTTTAAAAAGAAAATTCAAACTGTCTCTAAAAGCATCCCCAGACATTTACTTCCTGGGTTTAAAGAGAACAGGAGAAATAGTAAATGAGAAATACACAGTGATTAAGTATTGTATATATGTAAATAAATCTCAGTTAAGCTGAAAAAGAAATAAAATATAAACAAATAGATGCATCTGATATAAAGAAACATTACAGAAACCGTAAAAACCTCAAGAAAGCAAAATTTTAAAAACCCGTCCCGACAAGACAAAAAAAATAAAACTATTACAAAGATAAATATCATATTGTCATACTTTACATACCATGGACAAAATGTAACGACAGAAAGTGCAGTTGACATTTTTGTACTAAAATTTGGCAAAGCAATTACTAAGACTTTACTCCATGGGATACCAGAGAGAAACTCAGAAGTACTTCGAATTGGCTTGTTGTTAACACTTCAGTTTAAGCAAAACTGCTCTAGACTGGACTGTCATAATCTACTTTGAGTTATGACGATTCATCTAATAGTAAATATAGGGAAATTAAACACGTCACGAGAAGAGCAGAGTTAGGAAGTAAACTCCCAGCTTGGCAGGCTTCCCTACTGAGAACTGAGGGAAAGGGATCAGAGCGCTAAAGGACCTGACACTCTGACTGCACTCTCTTCGTTAAGCAAACAGCCAGCAAGGATTACAAAACGCAAAGACGCTGAAGACAAAACTCTCCAGTCGTCAACTGTTAAACCACTTTCTGACCTAAGCAAAGAAGAACACATTTGTTCATTATAAAAAATTGACCTGGAGGTAATGCAGAGGTCAAACTTGAGTTGTTACTTTATTTTCTAAGTACAGGCAGCCCCAGATTACGAATGAGTTCTGTTCCTAAATCTGTCTTTAAATCGAATCTACATGTGAATTGATCAGTTAAGTACGATTCTTAACTAACCTCAGTTAGTCAAATGTTTGTCTTAGTATGTAGTGTACCTTTTCATGCATAAAAAACATTAAAACATTTCCAGATACACTAAAACATCTTTAACATAATACAGTAATCATGATAATAATGTGTTGCTGCACGTCCCAAAGGAGTGCCCTCTGTTATCACGAACCACTGCACGTACCTCAAATTTTTAACACTAGAAGGCTTTTACTGGGGGGTTGGTTCCTAACTACGGTTGTATGTAAATCAGAGGGTTATATGTAAATTCATAAACCAGGGACTGCCTGTGTACAACACAGAATAGTTAGCTACTATAAACAGATACTTTCACCATGCTATCAGGATACACCAGCAAAAACAATGAAATACAATTCTTCCGAGATGTTAATTAGATACCTTAACATTTTAACACAGTATCCTAACACCCTGTTTAGGAACAGCAAACAACTCATTAGGTATAAGAACTTAAGAGAGGTATTTCCTACTTTTCATTCCAAGTGTTCAAATTAAACGAAATACAACAACAAAGAAACAATGAAAAGAATTACTAAAGCACATTTAAGAGCCCAAAGCCACAGTTTCTGTACAAGAAAAGCTACGCTAACATCTTGTAATATTCATGTTTGAGATGATAAGCTTAAGAGAGCATACCTATTGTTAGTCGTCAGATCACACTGAAATCCAGAGGCCTGGTGGGAGAACCTCACAAGCGGACATCGAGCATTTAATATTTTCTGTACGCCCACACAGCCAGGGCCAAAGTGGTCGAGACACTCTCCTATCACAGACAGGATCTTCTGCGTTGCAATTCTTTCTGAAGGAACATTTTTCACTTGAAATTCCATCCGAAAATTTTCTGAGGTCTGAATAATAAAAACATTTGTAAACAGAAGCTTTTGTAAAAAGGAATTTCTTAAACTTTTCTAAAAGGATGCTCCAAATGATTTCTGAGGAAAATAAAAACCCCACAAAATTTAAATTCTTTATGCAATCAAAGCTGAAAGTAGCTGTAAAAGATCTTCAGTTGGGCCTTTTGTTTCTCCAGAGTATGAAGTATTAACTTGAGAAATCACTGGCTTTTTTATAATTAACTTCTGTACCACATGGTATATTAAATATAGAACCACTGACTCCGTAAATTCAGTAGACATGTTTGCCCTTTTCTAACGAGTCATTAGATTGTAATAGAGGCTGTAAACCCACAGGTGTAAGAGCAGATCAAGGGAAGAAAATAATGCAGTATAGACTTAATTATATGTGAAAGTTTAATATTTAATAAAATGAAGTCTGCAATTAACTGGGTAAAAATTACTATTCAATGAATGAGTCAAATGGCCACCAAAAACAAATAAATAAAAACTAGATCCCTAACTTAGTCCTAAAACCAGAGTAAATTCAACATGGATCAAAGACTTTAATGTAAAAAGTTTTATCAGAAAAATCCTAGAAGACAATGGGTGACTATCTTTACAAACTCAGAGTAGTGAAGGATTCTCTAAGCATGACACAAGATTCCAGAAGCCACAAAAGAAGAAATACAATTGTATAAAAATTAAAACTGTCTTAGGGCAAAGCACACGTGCACAAGGAGACAAAAGGCAAAGTGAGACAATAATATACGTGTCACACAAAGGGCTAATTTCCCTAATTTATGAAGCATTCTTACAAATGAATAAAGGGGACAAAACACCCCATTCTAAAAATAGGAGAAAAAGACCTGAGTAAGACATTCATGTAAGAAATAAAAATGGCTAAGGAGTATAGGAAAAGAAGCTCGTGTTTTCTAGATGCTACCTAAGTAGAAACGAACCCAGCGAGGTCTTTCATGTACCAGACAGGCAGAGACAAAGGCTGGCAGTCCCAGCACTGGCATATGATCGGGAACCGATGGTACGGAAGGAAGAAGTCCAAGCTGTCCTGAAGGCATCGGTGAAAAACAAGGCTCCAGGAACTGACGGAATTAGCAATTGAGATGTTTCAACAAATGGATGCAGCACTGGAAGGGCTCACTCGTCTATGCCAAGAAATTTGGAAGACAGCTACCTGGCCAACCAACTGGAAGAGATCCGTATTTATGCCTATTCCAAAGAAAGGTGATCCAACCGAATGGGGAAATTATTGTACAATATCATTAACATCACACGCAAGTAAAATTTTGCCGAAGATCATTCAAAACCAGCTGCAGCAGTGTATCAACGGGGAACTCAGGCCAGATTCTGAAGAGGACGTGGAACCAGAGATATCACTGCTGATGTCACATGGATCCTGGCTGAAAGCAGAGAATACCAGAAAGATGTTTACCTGTTTTATTGACTATGCAAAGGCATTCAACTGTGTGGATCACAACAAATAATGATAACACCGTGAAGAATGGGAATTTCAGAACACTTAACTGTGCTCATGAGGAACCTGTACATAGATCAAGAGTCAGCTGTTCAGACAGAACAAGGGGATACTGCGTAGTTTAAAGTCAGTAAGGTGTGCGTCAGGTTGTATCCCTTCACCATACCTATTCGATGTGTATGCCAAGCAAATAATACAAGAATCTGGACTATATGAAGAAGAACAGGGCATCAGGATTGGAGGAAGACTCATCAACAGCCTGTGTTATGCAGATGACACAACCTTGCTTGCTGAAAGTGGAGAGGACTTGAAGCACTTACTGATGAAGATCAAAGACCACAGCCTTCAATATGGATTACACCTCAACATAAAGAAAACAAAAATCCTCACAACTGGACCAATAAACAACATCATGAAAAATGGAGACAAGACTGAAGTTGTCAAGGATTTCTTTCACTTGGATCCACATTCAACACCCATGGAAGCAGCAGTCAAGAAATCAAAAGATGCACTGCACTGGGCAAACCTGCTGCGAAAGACCTCTTTAAAGTGTTGAAGATCAAGGTGCGCCAGACCCAAGCCATGGTATTTTCAACTGCCTCATATGCCTGGGAAAGCTGGGCAATGAATAAGAAGACAGAAAAAGAGCTGACACCTTCGAATGGCAGTGCTGGTGAAGAGTACTGAGTATACCATGGACTGCCAAAAGAACAAACAAACCTGCCTCGGAAGAAGTACAACCAGAATGCTCCTTAGAAACAAGGATGGCGAGACCACACCTTGCATACTTTGGACATGTTGTCAGAAGGGATCAGTCCCTGGAGAAGGACATCATGCTTGGGAAACGTACGGGGTCAACCAGTTGGACTGACACAGTGGTGGCAACAATGGGCTCAAGCGTAACAATGACTGCGAGCGTGGTGCAGGACGGGGCAGCGTTCCGTTCTGCGGTGCACGGGGTTGCTGTGAGTCAGAACGGCCTCGACGGCACCTAACAGCATCACCAGACTAATGGTGAAGGAGTAATGTCAGACTCATGCTGAGAATCCATGGAAGTGTTAGACACAAACGAAAGGAAGAAGACAACAAGATCTAAAAAATAAATACTAGAAACGAGAGAAGAATAAAATTATTTGGGTGACAGAAGTGAAAATGACACAAGAGTAGAACTGATCTAAATAACAGAATTAGAACAAGGAATTCGGGGAGACTGAGCTATGAGCAGGAATGGGATAGTCATTACGCTGTTCACCAAACACGCTCCATCTGCCTTCCTGGCACTTGGCAGAGCAGCACTTCATTGCCCTGCCGAGGTTAGGTACTCAGAGAGCTTGCTCAGGTCAGTGAGCTGTGAGCAGGAGTCGAAGAGCCAGGGCGCGATTCTCCACTTCGCCTTTCCACTGATTAAGTGATGGAAGTACATGTGGAAATGAAGCCTTCCTCAGCCTGGGGGCATGAAAGAGGACACACAGCACTGACAACCTCTGCCAACCTGCTCTGCCTCAGCAGAAGATCACATGGTAGATGCACCAAGTCACTGAGATTCAGGGGTTGGTTGTCACCAAAGCATGTTGCTGTGTGCTGTCCAGTCAATTCTGACTCACAGTGACCGTACAGGACAGGTCATTATAATCTTTAGGGGAGCTGATCGCCAGTCTTTTCTCCCACAGAGCCACTGGTGGGTTCAAACCACTGACCTTTCGGTTACCAGAGAGCTTAACCATTGCACCACTAGAACATATCTAGCTTAATCTGACTAATGTAAGAAGTAAGAGACCAAGAACCACATGGGGGTACTTAAATGGACTCTGTAAAGAAATAAAACACTGCAATTTTGCAAGATCCAGACGATGAAAGATGTATCTATTATGACGAAAGACAACATCCTCTCAAAAACTTCTCTCCTCTATCAAATAAATAAAAATTAGAAAACTTCTTCAGAGACATCTAATTCAATAAACATTTCTCACTAATATTTATTACTCCTATAACACTACATAGTTTCAGATAAATTAAAAAAATATTATCACATATTCTTCCTAACCACTCTGGTATTATGCCAGCACCTAATTAGGAAAAAGCAGAAGTTAAGAACCTTGCCCCCAGCAATAATTTAAGTAACAGAATATAATATTTGGAGCTCAGCTACCCATTCTTACTTCTGTTACCTAAACACTCTAAGACATGCAGCCTTATTAGATAAAGAAAAAGCGACAGAAAGGCCAAAAGCATAGCAAAGATTTTAGCTCAGAATTTTGTACTAAAATGATCTTCATAATAAGTTACATATTTCAAATTTAAGCATTTTTTATACATTTAAGAACATTTAAGAAAGTCAAATGTACTGTTTTAGTTGTCAATAAGCCATTTAGTCATTAGCAATAACCTGTTTAGTGCCTACTAAGTGCAGTAAGACACACAAAAGTCTAACATACTCTTCCTAACTGCCCTCAACTCGGACTGAGGAAGAAAACATGTTCCCAAAGAATTATAAAACGAGATGCAGTGGCCATCTCAGTAATAGACAAAATAGAATTTAAATCAAAAGCATTTATAGTGATGAAGAGGCATACAATTTAACGATAAACGGGACAACCCAATAAGAAGATACAATAATCATATACCTATACATACGTAACACAGCCTTTGAATAAAATAAAAATCAAAACAAAATTTTTAAGTGAAATTAACAAAATTAAAAATAATGAGACTTTAAAACATTTCCGTAACTAGAGCACACACACAAAAAAATAAAGATACCGATGATCTGAACAACACAGTAAGTAATCTTGAACTAATTGGAAAAACTTCTGAACCCTCAGAAGAAATGCCCATTTTACCACATATAAAGGCTTTATAATCCCAAAGAATCAACATCAAATAGACTCCATTCTTTACCCACAGTGCTCACTAAATTTAGAAACCAACACTTATCATCTTATTAAGTCCAAGGATATCCCTTACTTTTCTAATTTCTTAACTTGAAATGATTACAGCGAGCTAAGGAAATACAATTACCTTCTGAGCATTTAGTCTTCCGGTTTCATCTAAATCCAAAAACATGTCCAAATCACATCCTAGTTTCCCAAAGCTATTTACTGAAGAGCCAAAGGGTCTGACTGTACAGTAAGGAAAATACGCAGCCGCTATGTCTTCAATAAGAGAACAGGTAAGATGTCGAAGCTTAGCGTTCTCCTCTGTTATCTGGGATGCCTTCAAGAGTGTGTTCAGCTGATCATCTATCTAGCTGGCCAAAACAAAAACAAAAAATAGAGACAATGTACACGTCACATAAAATAACTGTCATTTTACTTCCAGAAATTTGATAGTGTTAGAGACTTACCTTGAAAATATGCAATTTTTTCCTTCAACCTTAAAAGTAAATTTTTTAAATAACCTTTAAAAGAATCTAGACTTTCTGGAGCCACTGAGACTGGATGAACTCCCAAAACTATTGCCCTAATATAATCTTTAAACTTTAAACCGTTAAGCCAAATATATCCCCTGAAGTCTTCTTAAAAACAAATAATAAACAGACACTTCACCAAAGAAGAGATTCAAATGGCCAACAGACACAATAGGAAATGCTCGCGATCACTAGCCATTAGAGAAATGCAAATTAAAACCACAATGAGATACCATCTCACCCCGGCATTACTGGCACGAATCAAAAACACTGGAAATAACAAATGTTGGAGGGGCTGCGGGGAGATGGGAACTCTTATGCACTGCTGGTGGGAATGCAAAATGATACAACCATTTTGGAAAATGATAACGGCGCTTCCTCAGAAAGCTAGAAATAGACATACCATTCGATCCAGCAATCCCACTCCTAGGAATATAACCTAGAGAAATAAGAGTCGTCACTCGAATAGACACATGCACACCTATGTTCATGGCAGCATTGTTCACAATAGCAAAACGATGGAAACAACCTAGATGCCCATCAACAGATGAATGGATAAACAAACTATGGTACATACACACAATGGAGTACTATGCAACGAGAAAGAACAATGATGAATCTGTGAAGCATCTCATAACATGGATGAAACTGGAGAACATTATGCTGAGTGAAATAAGTCAATCACAAAAGGACAAATATTGTATGAGACCTCTATTGTAAAAACCCATGAAAAAGTTCACATAAAATGTAACAATCTTTGTTGGTTACCAGGGATGGGGGGGGGGGGGTGGAATACTAAATAGACAATAGGTAAGTGGTATCTTGGGTGAAGGGTGAGACAGTACACAATACAGGAGAAACTAGCACAACTTGTACAAGGAAAGGTCATGGAAGCCCCATAGACACATCCAAACTCCCTGAGGGACTGAATTGCTGGGTGGAGGGCTGTGGGGACCATGGTCTCGGGGAACATCTAGTTCAATTGGCATAACACAGTTTATAAAGACAATGCTCTACATTCTACCTTGGTGAGTAGTGTCTGGGGTCTTAAAAGCCTATGAGCGGCCATCTAAGATACTCCACTGGTCTCATCCCTTCAGGAGCAAGGGAGAATGAAGAGAACAGGATACAAGGAAAAGATCAGTCCAAAGGACTAATGGTCCACAGCTACCAAGGCCTCCACCGGACTGAGTCCAGTACAGCTAGATGGTGCCCAGCTACTACCACTGACTGCTCTGACCAGGATCACAACAGAGGGTTCTGGACAGAGCTGGAGAAGGATGTAGAGCCTAATTCTAACTCACAAAAAAAAGACCAGATTTACTGGCCTAAAGGAAACTGGAGAAACCCTGAGAGTATGGCCCCCAGGCTCCCTTTTAGCTCAGTGGTAAAGTTACCTCCAAGGTTCACCGTTCAGCCTGGGAGTGGACTGCCCTGTAAAACCAAATAGGACTAATGAAGTACAGAAGTCCAGTGACAAGGGCCAGAAGGGGACAAGGAAGCTGGTGATAGGAAACCCAAGGTTGAGTAAGGATATTGTTGATGTGTTGTGAGATTGTTAACCATTGTCATAGGGCAACATTTGTAGTAACTGTTAAATGTGAAACTATTTTGTTCTGTAAGCCTTCATCTTAAGTGAGAATAGCAGCACAACTGGAAGAGCGTAGTCACTGTCACTGAACTGCGCATGTAGAAATTTTTGAAATGGTGTATCTTTGGCTATGTGTATTTTTACCAAAAAAAAAAAAAAAAAAGTTGAGAAGTCAGAGGGTTGACATGTTTTGGGGTTGTTAACCAATGTCATAAAACAATATGTGTACTACTGTTTCATGAGAAACTATTTGTTCTGTAAGCCTTTACCTGAAGTACAATAAAAATAAAAGAATTTAAAACACCAAATAATGGTTTAGCTTAACCAGTAAAGAATGTCTCTGCCTTGAGCATTGTGCTCTTCTAAGATCCATCTACTAGGGATCGAACTGACAACAGCAACTGGGAGATGAGACAGGACACTGAGGGGGCAGTGAGTTTATGTTAATGGAGGAGGAACTATCTGGAAAAGGAGGGTGAGAATGGCTGCACATCTTGAAGAATGTAATCAAGTATCAGCGAATTGTACACATAGAAATTGATGAATTAGTGTATGTTCTGCTGTGTATATTCCCAACAGCAACAAAAATAATTTTTTTTAAAAAACACTAAGGAATAACACTAGCAAAACAAAAAAGTTGGTTAGCATTAAAATTTCCACTTTTCTTAAACAATGAGTATGAAGTATTGTTTTAGAAAATGAAAATAGTGAAGTGTTTCAAAAGAAGAGGTCAAAACAACCACAAAACTACACGTTTTAAACTAAGTGGGAAACAAAAAACAACCTGTTAAAGGTTAAGACACATTAGCAATAATGATCCAAGTAACCAAGGCCCAAGATCTCAGTTCTTTAGAATAACAATCCTGTATATTCCCAGAAGATTGGTATTAAGATCACATTTTCAAATTGTACAATAGAGTATTTAAAGTAAAATCACATAGCCTCAAACATTCTTATTTGAAAACAACAATGAAAATAATTGAACTAAGTGCTCAAGAAAAATAACAAATGAAAGGAAATATGAGACAAGTAGCAGAAATTTTAAAAATCAGAAATCAAACCAAAAGAGTATTTGGATACATAAAACTTGAACTGATTCTGTGAAAGGGCTAAATTTTTGACAAGTCTGAGCAAGAAAGTCAAGACAAATACATACAGTATTAGGACAGAGAAAGGAGATATAGCCAGTAATAGGTATTTTAAAACGTACAGAAGAATACCACGTAAACATATTGAAAAGAGAAAGAAAACCTGAATAGTTCAAAGGCCAAAAACTTTGGAAGGATACAGTTACCTCTGAGGGATACAAATGGGGGTGGTGGGGAAGTTTTCACGCAACGTATTCTGAACTGTTTGAATATTTTAATAAGAACCTTCTATATAAAATAGCAACATATATGTGTGTATGTGTATATGTATGTGTGTATAAATACACAAAGTTCTTGGGTGCCACAAATGGTTTGCACTCAACTACTAGCCTAAAGGTTGGTGGTTTGAACCCACCCAGCAGCGCTGTGGAAGGAAGGCCTCGAGATCTGTTCCCGTAAAGATTACAGCCAACAAAACCCTATGCAGCAGGTGTACTCCGCAACACACGGGGTCGCCATGAGTCAGAACAGAATGTATACACAGGTGCACGCACATTTGAAAGGTTGGAGAATGATAACTATAAACTTACACTTTCTGCATAACAAAGTAATTCGAAAAGCTTCTTGCTGGAAGGAGGTGACTGACCGCTACGCTGTATAGAAGACTTTTCAGAAGTTGATGGATTCTTCAACTTTACGCTGAAGAAACGTGATCTGAAGGGAACCGCAGCCTCCGTGCCCAGGCTTGGAGTACAGGCGGCATCCTGCAGTGAAGCTACACTCCCCTTCTGGCGGAATTCTACAACGGCGTGGAGACCCTACGCCAGGGACATGAGGAGAAAGCGGAACACATTTCATGTCACATCGAAGACAGCGTTTTAGTTCCTATCTCAGAACAATTACCATAACTCTAAAAAAATTGTAAGTAGATTCAGAAAAAAATACTGTAAAGAGATATTAGTCAAGAGAAGCTGAAAAGAACACTGAAGCAGAGAATTAAGATAAAAGGCAAAACGAAAATCCCCTTTGTCTCTAAGACAATGGGACTCTCCAAAGTATTCAAAGTTAGAAATTACTTACAACTCTGTAGTACTGCTATGAGGGTTTCTATTCTCACGTCAAAAAAAACTCACTGAAGAAATTTACATAAGGAAAGATGTAGGATATCCGAAGAAAGTCTAACCTTTCCACGTTGCAAAAAGACAACAGAACAAAAGTGACTAATAGGGACCTTTATCCTTCAAAAGCATGAATGTTAAGTTAGATTGTTTTTCAAATACTTACAAAGCTTTCATAGAAGAAATGATTATTAATAGGGCCATATTGGGATAGATATTTGAGAAACTTTTTCTCACTGATTTTATTTGGGCAATTTATTAAAACAGTCCGTTGTGCCTCTTCTCGTCTTTCTTTCTGCACCTCAGAGAATCTCTTTCGGAGAACGCTGTCTTCAGAGCCTGTGAATGAAAGAAACACCGCCATCACACACGTAGGAAACGTACAGCATGTTCTGACAGCACGTACAAAGATTTCATGTATGACCGAAACCAACTCCACGCTAACGTTATCTTCCTTCTTGTCTTCTTCTATAAGGGTTAAGCTCTACAGTTTTTGTTACCGTTCTCCTGCAACTATCACCACAAACGTCCACTTTTTTGTTCTGATTTACTGCACACTACACATAGTACTAAAAACAGAGACCACCACCAAACTTCTAGAAGTAAAACCAGAAAACAAAAATACTCGTTTAACACTTCCACAAACACGCACGCAAAACCTGTGCAAACTGTAATATTCCAAAGGCTTAAAGAAATTATTGCACACCTAAGTGTAATTAGACAATGAGTTTAGAAGTTTAAAGTATTAGAGTAAGTTATTATAGGAGTTTCTCTTTGTAAAAGGCCTTGATCTGGCTCAATTAACGGGTTACCAATTATAATGTGTGCTATACTAAAGGGAAATCAAAGAACTGAAAACCTAGTCGCTGCCCATAAAGAGGTCATGATAACTTTACTAAGGAAATAGACAGTAATTTTATTTTCCTTTAGCCACTCCAGGGGTGAGAGTTTTACAATCACAGGGAATGATAAAAAGAGCTATGACAGTCAAGAGTTAAACTTTAACAATCCACAGCCACACAGGAAATAAAGCCTGCTGCCATCGAATCGATTCCAGCTCATAGCAACCCTATAGGTCGGAGTAAAACTGCCCCATAGGGTTTCCAAGGAGCAGCTGGTAGATTCGAATTGCCAACCTTCTGGATAGCAGCCAAGCCCTTAACCAGTATGATACCAGGGTTTCCAAACCAAACACGTTGCTGTCAAGTTGATTCTGACTCATAGCAACCCTAAAGGACAGAGTAGAACTGCCCCATAGGGTTTCCAAGGTGGTGGATTTGAACTGCCGACTTTTTGGTTAGCAGCTGAGCTCTTAACCACTGTGCCACCAGGGCTCCACAAAGGAAATAGTTAACTAAATATAAGGGGAAAAATAAAATCATTCAAGCTCTAAGGGCATAATTAAAGCCAAACATTGACTTTCAGCAACTAATTCTTCCCCCAAGATACTTAGCTTCTAGCTAGGTGGGTTAAAGAGCTCAGTCCAAATTTTAAAATTCTAAAATGGACGATTTTAGAAATTATAAACTAGCAAGTCTGACAGTCATACCCTCAGCAAAATTCCAAAGAGATTAAATCGAATAGAAAATGTTTACAGAAATCAGCAGAGGCTTTCAGCCTTGTTTTCTTTCAAAAGGTTATAAAACTGATGGAACCAGGAAATACTCCAAATACAGTGTATCTCGATTTCTGGGAACTCCTAGACATCCTCAGGAACAAGAGAAGAGAGACCGGGGTGGTAACAGCAGGAGCTGGCTGAACTAAAGTCTGCCCTGCAGCATCAACCTAGAGGCAAGTCTCTAACAGAGTGCCAGAGCACTCTGGCTCTGACCTAGGCAACATTTGTAACAACTGATCAAACACGTATGGAGCATATTTTCTAGGCTGGCTATTCTAGATACTGAAACTACCTCTCTTAAATGTGTGCTGTCTTCTCCATCCTGACGCCAATCCTTTAACTTCAGACTCTTGTTTTAGGACTACCATCACTGAAACAGTCCACCTCCGCAACCGGTCTCATTCATTCCAGTCTTGTCTTTCTCAAGCCATTCTCTACACTGCTTGCCAAAGGGATACTTAGAAAACGGTCTTTTTAAAAAACAAAAAGGTCATATTCTTTGACTTCCTTATTGACAACCCTTCAGCAGCTTCCCCACTGCCTTCAAGATCATGTCTAAACTCCACAGCATGGGTATAACGTTGGTCATCTGGTCCTACCTCCCCCTTCAATGTCAAAATTTCACCATTTCCTTCTCCTGCACGTTTCACTCACATACTTTACACACGAAGCTACCACACACCTGTGAACTTTCTATCCCTTCCACCCTCTGGCTGGAAGCTCACTTTCCACTTTCTTTCCTGTCAATCCTCCAAATCTTGCTCAGGTCTGTGAAGACTTCTGACTTTCTAAGAATGAATTAATCTCTCTCACCTCTGGATTGCCCTACTTCTAACAGCTCTGCAAGGATCAATTCATTGTGTTGTCTGTATTTAATATACCCGACTTCCATACTGAGGACAGGAGCCATTCTCATTCACTCTGCTCTCCGTCTATGGACAGACCTCCTTCCAGTCGGTCCCTGTTCCCTTCTCCTCTGCTACAGGCTCAGCCTGGACCACCTCACCCACTTTTACAATTGTAACTGCCGTCCTCAACTGTCATCTTAGGCCCCCAACTCAAGGAGACAGTTGTCATTACCACCTATGTATTCTTGACCGATGTTTGACTCTGAGTCTAGCCTGATATCTAACTGCTTATTGTAAAAGTAAAGTCACACAGTATAAAATTTTATACAGTAAAAGTATAAATCCCCCACCCAGGCCTCTTCTCCTAATAACAGCCAACCACTAAGTTTGGTGCTTACCTTTCCAGATATTTTCAGGGCACATATAAACATGTATGTATCTCTCCATAAACATCTTTTATACAAATGAAATTATTAAAATCATACTATATATTCTAGCCTGCAACGTTTTTTAAAAATTTTTATATATTAGAGACATCTTTCCATGTGAGTCGATATTTACCTCCTTTCTTTTAACAACTGTGTAAGTATTCTTGTTTATGCATTTAGTATAGTTCACCAATCCCCAACTGGTATCTAGTCAGGTGGCTGAGTTTTCACTAGTACAAACGGCACTGCAATGTCATCTCCACACAGTATTTTTGCACATTTCTGCAAGTACATACCTGCAGCTGAACTGTTAGAGAAGAGACTGAGTTCTACACTGAGATAGAAAAATTGATAAAAAACGAAGCGACATGCTTGAGAAGATGGGAGAAGTCATAAAGCACCGACAGGTCTGGTTGAGCAGCAGCAGGAGGTAAGAATGATGTAGACATGACATCATTTTGAACACTACATCGTCTTGGTCCAAAGGGTAGGCATGGGATCAAAGGGCTTCTCTGGAATTTTTTGAATTCAGGTAAAGGATTATACTCTTCACCTCTTTGGAGAAACCTGTCAGCACGTGCACATAAACCTGCTAGTGGCCATGTTCTCCCCCAGCCCAACCACAACCACCTCCAGGGTAGACAAACCTGAGACAATGAGGCCATCAAACAGTAGCCGAGGAAAGCAATAATTCTTCATCCTAGGCACAGCAATCTGGCTGACCCTAAGCCAGCACTGTTGTCTTTCTGGGGTTTGGTTACATGGCACCATACAAACCCCCTTTCCACTTAAGTTAATTTGAATTTGAGTTCAGGTTCTGTCATCTGCATCTTACAGAGTCCTGAATAATACACGATACGCTCTTATTCTTAAATCAGAGCTCTTTTTCTACTACAGCAAACTAAAGAACTCTCATACGAAAGCTATGGGAAAACTAAGACCAACAGATGAAACAGGATTTTACCTCGTTATAAACATTTCCCAGCAATCAGAGCCCGAACGAAAATAGGACAGGCTAATTTATGAGATAGTATGCTCCCTGATACTCGAGATTATTACTGGGAATGTTCTGACAATGAGTTCTCACACTGAGTGAAAATCTCCATTGGATATTTTTCAAGTTCCTTCCAATTATAGAATTATAATTGTGTATAAGGTATAATTACCCTTATACCTGTTATTTTTGTTACTTGTTATGCCCCACAGTCAAACACATTCCCTCCAAAAACAATACAAGAACTATAGTAAGCGGGAAGGGTATTGCCTTAGAATCAGAAGACCTGGGTTTTATTCTTATCTTTGCCACTGAAGAGCTGGGTGAGCTTGGACTAGCCTGTTCCTTGTTTATAAAGGAGAGTAATAATAATTCCTTCCAGAAAAAAATGAGAAGATGCAAATAACCGAAATAAGAAATGAGATGGGTGACATTACAATAGTTAGATAATTTGAACAGATATAACAAAAGAAGAAATTGAAGATTTAAAAAAAAAAAAAAAACTCACAACAACAAAAAAAGCCAGAGCCCATATGGCTTCACTGTACCTTTCTACCAAACATTCAGAAAAGAGTTGACACCAATTCTACTCAAACTATTCCAGCATATAAAAAAGGAAGGAATACACCCTAATTCATTCTATAAACCAGCATAATCCTGATAACAAAACCAGGCAAAGACACCACTAAAAAAGAAAATTACAGAGGAGCCCTGCTAACACAATGGTTAAAGCACTTGGCTCCTAACCAAAAGGTTGGCAGTTCGAACCCACCAGCCACTCTGAGGGAGAAAGATGTGGCAGTCCACTTCTGTAAGGATTTACAACCTTGGAAACCCTAAGGGGTAGTTCTACTCTGTCCTTACAGGGTTACTGAGACAGAATCAACTTGATGGCGATGGCTTTGTTGGCTTATCCCTCAATACAGGCACAAAAATTCTTGACAAAATTCTGGCCAACAGAATTCAATAGCATATCAAAAAAAATAACACATCATGATCAAGTGTCATTTATACCAGGGAAGTGAGGACGGTTCAACATTAGAAAATCATTCAATGTGATTCACCACATAAATAAAACAAAGGAAAAGAATCACATGATCATCTCAATCAATGCAGAAAAGGCATTCGACAAAGTCCAACACCCATTCCTGATAAAAACTCTCAGCAAAACAGGAAAAGAAGGGAAATTACTCAACATAATTAAGGGCATATATGCAAGACAAACGGCCAACATTATTCTCAATGGAGAATGATTGAGAGCATTCCCCTTGAGAACGGGAATAAGACAAGGATGCCCTTTATCACCACTCTTATTCAATATTTTACTGGACGTCCTGGCTAGAGCAATAAGGCAAGAAGGCAAAATAAAAGGTATCCAAATTGGAAAGGAAGCAGTAAAACTATCCTTATTTGTAGATGACATGATTTCATACACAGAAAATCCCAGAGACTCCACAAGAAAGTTACTGGAACAGAAGGATTCAGTAATGTGGCAGGCTATAAGACTGACACACAAAAATTAGTTGGGTTCCCAACAGCTGCAAAGTACACATTCTTTTCCAACACACATGGAATGTTCTCCAGAAAAGACCACATCTTTGGCCACAGAACAACCCTCAACAAAATCCAAAACACTGAGATAATACAAAGTATCTTCTCTGACCATAATGCCATCAAGGCAGAAATTAATGACAGGAAGAGCAAGGAAAAACAATCAATTTACATGGAAACTGAATAATACCCTACTCACAAACAACTGGGTAACAAAGGAAATCAGAGACAGAGTCAAAAAATTCCTAGAATGAAAACACATCATACCAAAACCTTTGGGACACAGCAAAGGCAGTGCTCAAAGGACAATTTATAGCAAAAGATGCACACATCAAAAAAGAGGAGGAAATCAAAACATTAACTACAGAACTCAAACATATAGAGAACAGCAAAAAAAAAAAAAAAAAAACCCCACAGCTACCAGAAGAAAGGAAATAATAAAGATCAGAGCAGAAATAAATGAAATAGAGAAGAGCAAAGCAACAGAAAGAATCAACAGAACCAAAAATTGGTTCTTTGAAAGAATCAACAAAATCGACAAACCACTGGCCAGACTAACAAAAGAAAAACAGGAGAGGACACAAATAACCCAAATAAGAAATGAAGTGGGGGACAGTACAACAGACCCAACTGAAATAAAAAGGATTATAACAGAATATTATGAAAAACTGTACTCCAACAAACTTGAAAACCTAGAGGAAATGGATAAATTTCTAGAAACACACTACCTACCCAAACTACCACAAAGTGATGTTGAAAATCTGAACAGACCCATAACAAGAGAAGAGATTGAAAAGGTAATAAAAAAACTCCCAACAAAAAAAAAAGCCCTGGCCCAGACGACTTCACTAAAGAATTCTACCAAACATTCAGAGAAGAGCTTATATGAGTACTACTCAAACTATTTGAGAATGTAGAAAAGGAAGCAACGCTTCCGAATTCATTCTATGAAGCCAGCATAACCCTGATACAAAAACCAGGCAAAGATGCCACAAAAAAGGAAAATTACAGACCAATATCTTCCATGAATATAGATGAAAAAATACTCAACAAAATTCTAGCCAATAGAATTTAGCATCATATCAAAAAAATAATACACCACGACCAAGCAGGATGCATACCAGGTATGCAAGGATGGTTCAACATTAGACAATCAATCAACGTAATCCACCACATAAATAAAAGGAAAGAAAAGAATCACATGATCATATCAATTGATGCAGAAAAGGCATTCGACGAAGTCCAACACCCATTCCTGATAAAAACTCTCAATAAAATAGGTATAGAAGGGCAATTTCTCAACATAATAAAGGGCATCTATGCAAAACCAACAGCCAACATCATTCTTAATGGAAAGAGGCTGAAAGCATTCCCCCTGACAAAAGGAACAAGACAAGGATGCCTTTTATCACCACTTCTACTTAACATTGTGCTGGAAGTCCTAGCTAGAGCAACAAGGCAAGAAAAAGAAATAAAGAGCATCCAAATTGGTAATGCAGATGTTAAACTGTCCCTATTTGCAGACAATATGATACTATACCTAGAAAACCCAAAAGACTCCGTGAGAAAACTACTAGAACTAATAGAAAGATTCAGCAGAGTAACAGGATGCAAGATAAACATTCAAAAATCAGTTGGATTCCTACACACCAATAAAAAGAACAATGAAAAGGAAATCAGGAAAACAATACCATTTACAATAGCCACTAAAAAAATAAAATACTTAGAAATAAATCTAACCAGGGATGTAAAAGACCTATACAAAGAAAACTACAAAACTCTACTGCAAGAAACCAAAACAGATATACATAAATGGAAAAACATACCATGCTCATGGATAGTTAGACTCAACATTGTGAAAATGACAATTCTACCCAAAGCAATTTACAAATACAATGCAATCCCGATACAAATACCAACAACATTCTTTAAAGAGATGGAAAAACGAATCATTAACTTTACATGGAAAGGGAAGAAGCCCCGAATAAATAACGCACTACTGAAGAAGAAGAATAAAGTTGGAGGACTCACACTACCTGACTTCAGAACCTACTATACAGCTACAGTAGTCAAAACAGCCTGGTACTGGTACAACGACAGATACACTGACCAATGGAACAGAATTGAGAACCCAGATGTAAATCCATCCACCTACGGTCACCTGATCTTCAACAAGGGCCCAAAGTCCATCAAATGGGGAAAGGCAGTCTTTTCAACAAATGGTGCTGACAAAACGGGACGTCCATTGGCAAAAAAAAAAAAAAAAGAAACAGGACCCATACCTCACACCATACACAAAAACTAATTCAAAATAGATCGAAGACCTGAATATAAAGCCAAAAACTATGAAATTCATAGAAGAAAAAATAGGATCAACGCTAGATGCCCTAATACACAGCATTAGCAGGATACAAACCATAACCAATAACACACAAACTCCAGAAGATAAGCTAGATAACAGAGATCTTCTAAAAATTAAACACTTACACTCATCAAAAGACTTCACCAAAAGAGTAAAAAGAGAACCTACAGACTGGGAAAAAAATTTTGGCCATTACAAACCAGACTAAGGTCTAATCTCTAAAATCTACAAGAAAATCCAACACCTCTATGACAAAAAGACAAATAATCCAATTTAAAAATGGGCAAAGGAAATGAACAGACACTTCACCAAAGACATTCAATTGGCCAACAGACGCATGAGGAAATGCTCAGAATCACTAGCCATTAGAGAAATGCAAATCAAAACCACAAGTAACATCTCACCTTGGCATTACTGGCACGAATAAAAGAAACAAATGCTGGAAAGGCTGTGGGAAGATGGGAACTCTTAGGCACTGATCACGGGAATGTAAAATGATACAAGCATTTTGGAAAATGATATGGCACTTCCTTAGAAAGCTAGAAATAGAAATACCATATGATACAGCAATCCCACTCCTAGGTATATATCCTAGAGGTAGGAGCAGTGACATGAATAGACATATGCATACTTATGGTCACTGCAGCATTGTTCACAATAGCAAAAAGATGGAAACAACCTAGATGCCCATCAACAGATGAATGGATAAACAAACTACGGTACATACACACAATGGAGTACTATGCAGCGAGAAAGAACAATGATGGACTCTGTGAAGCATCTCATAACATGGATGAAACTGGAGAACGTTATGCTGAGTGAAATAAGTCAATCACAAAAGGACAAGTATTGTATGAGACCTCTATTGTAAAAACTCATGAAAAAGTTTACACACAAAAAGTAACAATCTTTGTTGGTTATGAGGGATGGGAGGGGTGGGGGGGGAAATACTAAGTAGACAATAGATAAGTGGTATCTTTGGTGAAGGGTGAGACAGTACACAATACTGGGGAAACTAGCACAACTTGCACAAGGAAAGGTCATGGAAGCCCCATAGACACATTCAAACTCCCTGAGGGACTGAATTGCTAGGCGGAGGGCTGTGGGGACCATGGTCTCGGGGAACATCTAGCTCAATTGGCATAACACAGTTTATAAACACAATGTTCTACATTCTACCTTGGTGAGTAGCGTCTGTGGTCTTAAAAGCCAGTGAGCAGCCATCTTAAGATATTCCACTGGTCTCACCCCTTCGAGAGCAAGGGAGAATGAAGAGAACGGGATACAAAGAAAAGATTAGTCCAAAGGACTAATGGACCACAGCTACCAAGGCAGCCACCATACTGAGTCCAATACAAGTAGATGGTGCCCAGCTACCACCGTCTGCTTGGACAGGGATCACAACAGAGGGTCCCAGACAGAGCTGGAGAAAAATGTAGAACAAAATTCTTACTCACAAAAAAAGATCAGACTTACTGGTCTGACAGACGGGAGAAACCCCAACAGTACAGCCCCCAGACACCCTTTTAGCTCAGTAATGAAGTCACTCCCGAGGTTCGCCCTTCAGCCGAAGATCAGACAGGCCCACAAAACAAAACAAGACTAAAGGGGCACAACAGCCCAGAGACAAGGACTAAAAGGCAGAAGGGGACCGGAAAGCTGGTAATAGGGAACCCAAGGTCGAGAAGGGAGAGTGTTGACATGTCATGGGGTTGGTAATCAATGTCGTAAAACAATATGTGTACCGACTGTTTAATGAGAAATCAGTTTGTTCTGTAAACCTTCATCTAAAGTAAAAAAAAAAAAAAAAAAAAATCAGCTGGGTTCCTCTATACTAACAAGGACTCTGAAAAGGAAATCAAGAAATCAATACCATTTACAATAGTCCTCAAAAGGATAAAAGTATACCTAGGAATAAACCCAACCAGAGACATAAAAGACTTAAATAAGGAAAAGTGTAAAACTCTCCTGCAAGAAACTAAAACATAAATGGGAAAAGTTTCCATGCTCATGGACTGGAAAACTCAACATTGTGCAAATGTCAATACTACCAAAACTAATCTACAGATATAATGCAATCCCAATGCAAATCCCAACAACATTCCTTACTGAAACAGAAAAACTAATCTCTAACTTTAGATGGAAAGGAAAGAGGTCTCGAGTAGCTTAAGAAATATTGAAGAAGAAGACCAAAGTAGGAGGCCTCAAACTACCCGATCTCAAAACTTACTATACAGCCACAGTAATCAAAACAGCCTAGTATAGGTTCAATGACAGACACACAGACCAATGGAACAGAATTGAAAACCCAGAAGTAAATCCATCCATCTACGGGCAGTTGATCTTCAACAAAGGGTCAAAATCCACTCAATGGGGGAGAACACAGTCTCTCTGACAAATGGTGCTGGCAAAACTGGATATTCATATACAAAAAAATTAATCAGGGTCCATACCTCACACCATGTATAAAAACTAACTTAAAATGGATCAAAGACCTAAATGTTAAAGCTAAAACTATAAAATTCTTGGAAGATAACATAGGGTCAAAAAAAAAAAAAACAATAAAATTGCTGTCGAGCTGATTCCACCTCACAGCAACCCGACAGGACAGAGCAGAACTGCCTCATAGGGTTTCCAAGGCTGTAAATCTTTATGGAAGCAGACTATCACATCTTTCTTCTGCAGACTGCCACATCTTTCTCCCGCAGAGTGGCTGTGGGTTCAAACTGCTGACCTTTCAGTTAGCAGCTGAGCACTTTAACCACTGCACCACCAGGACCCCTATGTTAAAGCTATGAACTATTAAATGTTAAGGCTAAAACTATAAAGTTTCTGCAAGATAACACAGGATCAAAACTGGGGGACCTAATTTCCAGCATAGTTTATCAAACAAAACTAAAAGTACACAAACAACAGAAGATAAATTAGATCACTGGGACCTTCTAAACATTAAACACTTATGCTCATCAAAAGACTTTCCCAAGAGAGTAAAAAGAGAAGCTAGAGACTGGGAAAAAAAATCTTTGGCAAGGCCTATCTGGTAAGGGTCTAATCTCTAAAATATACAGAAAACTTCAACAACTCAACAACAAAAAGAAACTCTCCAATCAAAAAATGGGCAAAGGACACGAACAGACACTTCCACAGAGAAGCCATTCAGCTGGCCAATAAACACATGAAAAGATGCTCATGATCATTAGCCATTGCAAACCCACTGCCATCAATTTGATTCCAACTCATAGCGACCCTTTAGGACAGAGGAGAACTGCCCCCTAGGGTTTTCAAGGAATGGTTGGTGGATTCAAACCACCAACCGTCTGGTTAGCAGCTGAGGTCTTAACCACTGTGCCACCAGGGCCCCCATTAGCCATTAGAGAGATGCAAATCAAAACTATAACGAGATACCATCTCACCGCTGCAAAAGCGGCATGAGCACGACAACACAAAACAACCCATGCTGGTGAGATTGGGGGGACTGGGGTTAATACATTGTCGCTTGCTGGGCTGTAAATGGCGCAACCGCTATGGCAAACAGTATGGCGCTTCCTCAGAAAGCCAGAAACAGAAATACCTTATGATCCAGCAATCCCACTCCTAGGTATATATTCTAGAGGTAGGAGCAGTGACATGAATAGACACATGCATACTTATGGTCACTGCAGCATTGTTCACAACAGCAAAAACATGGAAACAACCTAAGTGCCCATCAGCGGATGAATGGATAAACAAATGGCACATCCATACAATGGAAATACTACGCAACTATAAAGAATAACGAGGAGTCCGTGAAACATAACACCGATGTATCTGGAGGCCCTTATGCTGAGTGAGATAAGTCAATCACAAAAAGACAAATGCTGAATGGTCGCACTATTATAAAAAGCCAAAAATAGACAGACACATGGAAAGCAAAGTTCTTTGATGGTTACCAGGGATGGGAAAGACAGTAAGGGGAATCACTCTCTACATAGTAGACACTTGTTCCTTTTGGTGACCAGAAAGGCAATCCCAAATATGGATGAAGTCAGTGCAACTTGACCAAGGCAAGTAAAGACACTAAGAAGTACACAAGAAAAAGGGACAATTTCGGTAAATGCTATAACATACACAATTTTGCAACAACAGTAAAAACAACCAAAAAGTCTGAGTGTGGTTACATAGGTAGATATGGATGCACATACGTGTACAGGGAGGCATGTGCGAGTAAATGCACGTGCATATACAGGTGTATCCGTAGGCACATGTCTACATACATTTGTGTGTACTGCACACATCTCCGCATATACCACGAACCACATAGGGGGCACAGTTAATAGATGCTCCCGAGACATATCCAAACAACTCCTGGGATTGGCTTACTGGGTCAAAAGGCTTGGGACCATAGCCTCTTAGTCAGTTGACATAACATAGTTCACAAAGACAATGTTCTACATCCTAGTTTGGTGAGTAGCAATTTGGGTCTTAAAAGCTTTCAAGCAGCCATCTAAAATACAACTGTTGGACTCTACTCAGATGGAGAAAAAAAGAATGAAAGAAATCAAAGGCTCAAGAAGAAACTAGTCCATGGGACTAACAGCCCACATGAACCACAACCTCTTCTAACCTGAGACCAGAACTAGACGGTGCCCGGCTACCACTACTGACCTTTCTGACCAGGGACACAATAGAAGGTCCTGGACAGAATGGGAGAAAGATAGAACGAAACTCAAACTCCTAAAAAAAGAAAAAAGGCCAGACCTATTGGACCGACAAAGACTAGAGGAACACCCAAGACTATCGCCCTAAGACATCCTTTGAACTTGGAATTGAAGCTGTTTCTGCAGGTCACCTTTCAGTCAAATAATAGATTGGCTTATAAAATAAACACTATCACCAGTGAGTAATGTGCTCCCTTCAACAGTTAACTATGTAAGACCAGTCAACAGTTACCCAAAAGCAAAGATGAGGAGGCAAGGAGGGGAAGGGACGCTAGATCAATGGAAAGAGAACAGAATGGAAATAATAAGAATGCCAACACACTGTAAAAATTGTAACCAACGGCACAGAACAATGTGTATAAAAATTGTTAAAGGGAAACCTAATTTGCTGTAAACTTTCACCTAAAACACAATAACATAGTATTTAAAAAAAAAAAAAAAACCCTTCTACACCTACTTACACAAGGTTGTTTTATGTTTCAAATGTCATACGAAAACATTCTCAAACTTAAACCATTACACAAATGTTTGATTACAGTAGCCTCTTTGGAAAAAATCATTTCTCAAATTTTCAGGGCTAGTTGAGAGTGTTTAACAGCAAGCAGCTGCTATTAAATACAATGTAATCAGTATCTCAATAAAATGTCATATAAAGTAACACTCTCACTCCCTCTCAATATGGGTCTTTCAAAGGGTCTCACGAGCAACTCTGATTTCTTTCGGGGGGAGATATTTTACTTGTTTAGCTAACTTTACAACTGTTCCCCACAAGTAACTTCATCTCTTCGATCTATAGCTCCAAGAAATGGCAGAAATCAACACATTTTGTTTGGCATCTTGACTGCAGGTTCAATTTACTAAGCTTTGTAACCCTGACCAGATTACTTAGCTCTTTGACAGGAGAACGAACCAATCTGTCTTCGAAGAAGTACAGCCAGGATGGCAAGACTTCGTCTCATGTACTTTGGACACGTTATCAGAAGGGACCTGTCCCTGGAGAAAGACACGATGCTTGGTAGAGAGTCATGGGAAAAGAGGAAGACCCTCAACGAGATGGACTGACAGTGCGTGCAACAATGGGCTCAAGCAGAACAACGATCGTGAGGATGGGTAGGACTGGGCAGTGTTTCAGCGTTCCTTCTGTTGTACAGCGAGTCGCTATGAGTTGGAACCAACTCGAAGACACCTAACAATTGCATCTGTAAAGTGGAAACGGTGATACATTTCTTACAAGATTGTTGGAAGAACCGTAAATAACATACACACAGCTCTTAAGTCACACCAAAAATAAATAAATAAATAAACCCCAAAGCCACTGCCGTCTAGTCGACTTCGACCCGTGGAGTCCCAAGAGGGGTTCAATAATCGTAAGACAATTGCAATAGTAAAGCTTCCTCTCAATCCACGTAGAAGCATATAAACTTAGAGCACCCGAGGGACAACAGCCTGTTCTAGTGGACGCAAATCTGGTACCCAGCTGATTTTTGCTCAAAACGGCCAAAGGAATAAGGTAAATGGCAGTACAGTGCACAGGTCAAGCCCCACGTTTGGGAGTCAGGAAGCCTCATTATTCATCAAGCCTTCCCTACGCTCGGCCTCAACACCTCGTGGGTGTACCAAAACCAGCTGCGTTCACGACTGATAAGGCAACCGACCGGCGTGGGGGGATACTGCCTCGCCAAACTGCATTTCGGAGGTTTAAGCGGATTTCAGTCCCGCGGCCCAGGAGTCCCACCTCCACCACCCCAGAGCGACCGAAGGCGGCCAGGACACAGCCTCGCCGTCCGGCCGAAGGATCCGCGGCCGCGTCCACAGTCTCTTCCCCCTTCCCTCGTCCGCTGCGGGTCCCGGGAGAGCAAGGCGAGGGCACGGTGCCATCACCTGTCTCCACGTTCCCCGAAGGCTGCTCCTGCCTCTTGAGGTCGGCGGCCACAGTTCCTGGACAACTGAGAAGCCGGCAGATAGGACGATGGACTTGACCCCTTCCCTGGGCACAGAGTGGCACACGGGTCAACAGCCCCACGCTGCAGGCCGCCATCGTGAGAGCCGCAGAGAAGCGGAGACGAACGTGCGCCGGGTCTCTGCGCATGCGCGCTGAGGGGACTGAATGGGAAGCCTTAAGGGTCAAACGAGGCGCGAGACGTTCATTTCGGGAGAGGCGGTTGAGTGGAGAGCCAAACCAAGCCGCGTGAGTCCGCGCACGTCCTCTGCTCCCAGTCTCCGCAGTTCTCTAAATGCAACGCCAGTAACACGAGGACCGCACTGCTTTTTCAAACCACGTCAGAAAAATAGACCTGCAAATACAGAACAAGGTCCTGGGAAGGAGCGATAAATTAGGAATCCACAGTCCATCTAGACTTCAACTTTACACTCAAAAAACGAAGTAACATAACCTGGATTTAAGTGCTTGCGTGTTGAATTCAAGACAGCACTCTTTACTTCTGAGGTAGACAGCGTTATTCTCATTTTTACAGAATTTTACTTGCACGTCTCATTCATTTTATTCTCATTTCACAGCAGAAGAAGCTGATGAGACTGAAGTTGTGCCTTAAACCCGAGTCTGTCTTCAATGCTATGTAAACGTCCCCTATAAAAGATAGCTTTGGACGCTGGAGGAGCTTTTCGGAAATGCTGTCATCCTTATAGGTGTGTGGCTCTGCCAAGTGATTTATATGACTGGCTCACTTTTTATTACATTTTTCCTTTTTTTTTCTTCTCTCGTGAATAACTTCTCCATTTTTTTTTTTTTTAAGAAAGTATTGCTAATTGGACTGCATTCCTTAACTCTAATTCATAAAATAGGAAAAATATTTTAAAGACGAATTTCTATCAACACCATTAGGAAAAGAAGTGGACGAGATTTAAAAATACAAAATAAATATAGCACCTAACTTCTAAAATGTATTGAATGCATGTCTTAGTTATTTAGGGCTGCTATAACAGAAATACAAGTGGCTGGCTTTAACAAAGAGAATTTGATTCCCTCACAGTCTAGGAGGCTAGAAGTCTGAATTCAGGGTGCCAGCTCCAGAGGAAGGCTTTCCCTCTCTGTTGGCTCTGGAGAAAGGTCCTTGTCATCAAGCTTCCCCTGGACTAGGAGCATCTCAGCGCAGGAAACCCAAGTCCAAAGGATGCACTATGCTCGTGGTCTTCTTTCTTTGTGGTATGAGGTCCCCCGTCTCTCTGTGGCTTCTCTCTTTTATATCTCAAAAGAGATTGATTTAAGACACAACCTAATCCAGTAGAGGGAATCCTGCCTCATTAACATAACTGCCTCTAATCCCGCCTCATTAACATCACAGAGGTAGGATTCACAAAACACAGAAAAATCACATCAGATGACAAAATGGTGGACAATCACACAATACTGGGATTCATGGCCTAGTCAAATTGATACGTGTTTTTGGGGAACACAATTCAATCCATAGCAATGCAGTGTACTTAAAATGTTTCCAAAGAAAAGGTAAATTCAGAGTAGTTGTGTCATATCATTTAGAAGAATTGAGTGTTGTGTGTGGGAGTGCGGCTGGGGTAGCATTTATGTATTTGTCCAGTGGGCTCTGTGATAACTTAAAAACCAGTTGCCATGGAGTCCGTTCTGACTCACAGTGACCCTATACCATAGAGTAGAACTGCCCCATAGTGTTTCCAAGGCTGTAAATATTTACAGAAGCAGATAGTAGGTTTCAACTACTGGCCTTTTAGTTAGCAGCCCAGCGCTTAACCACTGTGCCACCAGGGCTTTTTTGTGATAGCTTAAAAAAAAAAACCCATTGCAGTCGTGTTGATTCCAACTCATAGTGACCCTGTAAGACAGAGTAGAACTACCCCGTAGGGTTTCCAAGAAGTGGCTGGTGGATTCCAACTGCCAACCTTTTGGTTAGCAGCCAAGCTCTTAACCACTGCACCACCAGGGCTCCTTGTGATAACTTAGAATATAATAAATTATATAGCACTTAGTTTAATCAACTTTCCCAAAGTTATACCATCAGTCAAGAACAGAGATAAAGGATTTCTTCTTTCTGTAACAGCTTTGTTCTATATTCATATACCGTGTAAGTCACCCCTTTAAAGTGTGTCAATCAGTGGTTTTTAGTATATTCACAGAATTGCACAACCAGCACTACAGTAAATTTTAGAGCATTTCACCCAAAAGTGGAACCCCATGCCCTTTAGCACTCACCCCTGTATTCCTGCCATCCCCACCAGCCCTAGGCAACCACTTAGGTACTCTCTGTCTATATATGTAGATTTTCCTATCCTGGACATTTCATGTAGTTGAAAACATACTGGCTTCTTTCACTTGTTTTCAACGTTCATCCGTGTTGCTGCATGTATCAGTAGTTCAGTTTTTTTTTTTTTTTTTTGGCCAAATAATATTCTAGTGTATAGATACATGACATTTTATGTATCCATTCCTGAGCTGATGGAGATTTGGGCTGTTAACATTTTTTGGCTATTGTAAATAATGCTACTGCGAACATTTGTATACAAGTTTTCATGGGGACATATGTCTTCATTTCTTTTGGATACATACCTAGGAGTGGAAGTGCTGGGTGATATAATTCTATGTTTAACCTTTTGATGACCTGCCAGACCGTTTCCCAAAGCGGCTGCACTGTTTTTATCCCTATTAACAGTGTAGGAAGGGCCTGATTTCTCCACATCCTCACCAACACTTACTATTATCAGTCTTTTTCATTACAGCCATTTTAGTGGGTGTGAGGAGCCCTGGTTGCTCAATGGTTAAGAGCTCAGCTCCTAACCAAAAGGTCAGCAGGTCGAATCCACCAGCTGCTCCTTGGAAACCCTGTGGGGCGGCTGTACTCTGTCCTATAGGGTCACTAGGAGTCGGAATCGACTTGACAGCAACGGGTTTGGGTTTTTGATTTTTAGTGGCTGTGAAGTAGTATTTTGATTTGTATTTCCTTGATAGCTAATGATATTGATCATCTTTTCGTGTGATTTTTGGCCATTTGTATGTCTTCTTTGGAGAAATACCTGTGCATATTCTTTGCCCATTTTTTAATTGGATTATTGGTCTTTTTATTACTAAGTTGTAAGAATTTTTTTTTACTATTCTGGATACAAGCTCCTTATCAGATATGTGGTTTGCACAATTTTCTCCCACCCTGTTTGGTTGTCTTTTTACTTTCTTGATGGTGTCCTTTGAAGAACAAAAATTTTTTATTTTGATAAAGTTCAATTTATCTGTTTTTTCTCTTGTTGCTTATGCTTTGGTGTCATATCTAAAAACACCATTCCCTAATTCAAGGTCACAAAGATCTGCCTCTGTGTTTTCTCTGAGATTTTTATAGTTTTACCTCTTACATTTATGTCTTGGATCCGTTTGAATTGATTTTTGTATATGGTGTGTGGTAGGGGTTCTACTTCATTCTTTTGCATGTGGAGATCCAGTTTTCCCAGCATCATTTATTGAAGACCCTGTTCTTTCTCTCACTGAATGGTATTGGCACCCTTGTTGAAAGTCAGTGGATCATAGACACATGGGTTTATTTCTGGGCTTCTGTTCCAGTTGGTTTATATATCCATGCTTACGCCAGTATCACACTGTCTTCCTTATTGCAGTTTCGCAGTAAGTTTTAAAATCAGGAAGTGTGAGTCCTCCAACTCCACTCTTTTTCTTCAAGATTGTTTTAACTATTCGAGGTCCCTGTACTTTCCACGTGAATTTTTGGATCAGCTTGTCATTTATGCAGAAAAAGTAGCCGGGGTTTTGATAAGAGATCGTGTTGAATCAGTAGATCAACTTGGGGAGTATTATTATCTGAACAATATTAAGTCTTCCAATTCTTAAACATGAGATGTCTTTCCATTTATTTTGGTCTTTAATTTCTTTCAACAATATTTTGCAGTTTTAAAGTCTTACACTTCTTTTCTTAGGTTTTTTCCTAAGTATTTCACTCTTTGTGATGCTACTGTAAATGGATTTGCTTTCTTAATTTCATTTCAGATTGTTCATTACAAGTGTATAGAAATACAGTTAACTTTTGTATATTAATCTTCCTTAGGAATCTCTATATATAAGATTATGTCATCTTCTTCCTTTCCAATCCAGATGCCTTTTATTTCATTTTCTTGCCTATTTACCTGGGCTAGAACCTTCAGTACAATAGTGAATAGAAGGGGGTGAGAGTGACTTGTTCCTGATCTTAGAGGGAAAGCGTTTAGTCCTTCGCCAGAAGTATGATGTCAGCTGTAGGTGTTTTGTACAGCCCTTGATCAGATTGAAGCAATTCCCTTCTCTTTGTAGTTTTTGGGTTTTTATCATGAAAGGGTGTTGAAGTTTGTCAAAATTTTTATTCAATAAATGTTTATTGAGACTATCATACGATTTTTGCCCTTTATTCTATTAATGTGGTATATTACATTCAGTGGTTTTTCAGATATTAAACCAACCTTGCATTCTGGGATAAATCCCACTTGGTCCTGGCGTATAATCCTTTTTATATGTTGCTGGATTCAGCTCATCTACCTTTTCCCTGTAAACTTTGGTTTATCTCTTTTTACCGTGCCCCCTTCCATGTATTCTCAGCACGATAGCTGGAGTATTGTGGTTAGGACACGCTTCTCTTCAGATCCCTCCAGGGACTTCTTTCTCGCTCCAGAGTAAAAGCTAAGATCTCACAAGGCTTGATATGGACAGGCCTCCCACTTCCTCTCTGAGCCCATTTCCTGGCACTCTCTGCCTCATCTACTCTGCTCCTGCCACATTAGTCTCCTTGATGTTCCTCAAACACCCAGAAAATTCCCACCTCAGGACATTATATCTGCTGTATTCTCCTTCTTGACTGCTTTTTCCACACATGGCTTACTCTCTCACTTCCTCCAGGTCTCTTTTCAAATTTTGCCTTACTAGAGAGGCATTTTTTGATCACCCTATGAAATAGCAACCCTTCCTCTGCCACCAACCATGGCATGGTATTTCCCATTGCCCTTAGCCTGATTTTTCTCCATAGCTTGTATTACCGTCTGTCATGGATTGAACTGTGTCCCCCGAAAATATCTGTCAACTTGGCTGGATCACGATTCCCAGTATTGTATGATTGTGTAGCATTTTGTAATCTGATGTGATTTCCTTATGTATTGCAAACTCTATCACCATGATTTAATAAGCTAGATTAGCAGCAGTTATACTGATGAGGTCTACAAGATTAGATAGTGTCTTAAGCCAATCTCTTTTGAGATATAAAAGAGAGAAGTAAGCAGAGACACACGGGAACCTCACACCACCAAGAGGGCAGTGCTGGGAGCAGAGCGTTTCCTTTGGACCTGAAGTTCCTGCGCTGAGATGCACCCAGACCAAGGGAAGACTGATGCATTACAAGGACCTTCCTCCAGAGCCGACAGAGAGAGAACACCTTCTCTTGGAACTGATGCCCTGAATTTGGACTTATAGCCTACTGGACTGTGAGAGAATAAACTTCTCTTTGTTAAAGCCATCCACTTGTGGTATTTCTGTTACAGCAGCACTAGATGACTAAGACAGCATCTGACATCTTCTATATGCTTACATATTTATTTTGTTTATTGTCTGTTTTCCCTCAACTAGGATATAAGCTCAACTAAATTCCTTTATCTATTTATTGAACTTTTTAAATTTATTACTATATTATTCTAGATGCTGAGAATACAGCAATGGAGAAAAGAGACAAATATCTCTGGTGTTTTGAAGCTTATCTTCTAGCGGGGAGGGACATTTAATAAACCAATAGAAGTCAAATATACAATATATCAGTGGTGGTAAGTGCTGTGGAGGGAGAGAACGTAAGAAATGTTGAGGTGACCGATGTTCTTGGTAAGAGCAGTTTTAGTGGTCTGATGGATATGAGAACCCAGTTGGAATGGGTTCAGGAGCAAATGAGAGGAGAGAAATTAAAAGCAGAAAATATAGTTATTATAAATATTATTTTGACAGCAGACCATAATTACCAGTCACATTCAGTGTTTTGCACACCACTAGGCCAATATGCTCATCACCTGTTTGGAAGACCCTCTGAAACCCAGCTCCCTGAGTGACAGCCCACTGCTGTTCCATGCTTTCGAAAAGTCTGGAAGAATACCATCTACACTGTCAGCAGTGGCTACCTCTGGGGAGGGAAATTAGTGCATAGAAATGAGGGACTTTTTACTTTATAGACTCATTGGCTTTAAAACAAACAAGCAGTTACTCCTTTCATCATTGAAAAGGAGAAAAAAACTTACGTACATTGGAAAGTCAGTAGAAAAATTAGTAACTTCTTGAATTGTATTTATATTTCGCTTGCTCCTGAAAATATTCAAGTTCAGCTGGTCTTCAGGTGAAATGTGAACATGTGTTGTTTAAAGCTCAGGTGACCATATTTTCAGGTCATTCATGTGGGATTGTTAATAGTACCCACTGTCACTCTCAGAAGTGTTCCAATTTGGATAATAAATTGCATGGTCACCTGACTCAAGGCCTTTCAGATCCTGGTTGACTGTTAAGTGGCTAAGAAGGAGTTTCACGTTAAAGCTGGTCTCGCCTCTAAGAGCAGCCCAGCAAGCAGAGGCCCCAGGGCAGATTTCACCAGCGGACGAAAGCAAACACATAGCCTCTGGGAGTTGAGAGGCACAGGTGATCCCAATCTTGCCATTTCTGTGAAATTGTGCCCTGGCATTCTCCCCAGTGTTTATGCTTGCTGCAATACAAAAATTATATGCGTACTCACTCAAGCGTTAAATCACTTTACTTTTCCACTCAAAACATCTTTGAGATGTTTGAAAGCTCATGATTCTCATACCTTCTCCCAACCCCTACTGCCAGGAGATTCCGGCCCTCTAATCTGAGATGCCAGGAAACCTGGTGGGGCAGTAGTTAAAGCACACAGCTGCTAACCAGAAGGTCAGTAGTTCAAACCCGCCAGCTGCTTTGCAGGAGAAAGATAAGGCAGTCTGCTTCCGTAAAGATATGCAGCCTTGGAAACCCTGGGGGGCACTTCTACCCCATCCTCTAGGGTCACTGTGGGTCGGAATCAACTTGACAGCAGTGGGCTAATCCGAGAGCGCACAGGTCTTAATGCTGAAGGTTCTTGATGTCATTTATCAAACACGCTCGTGTTCACTAAAAGGTCAGACTGAAAGTTTTTACTGCCTTTCCCTTCAGTCAAGTCGTCTGCTAAGGAAAAATTTCAGCGGGTAAATCCTCCTTAGTTACTGGCTTTTCATTTTATACCGGCCTGGAAAGCTCATGAACCCCTTTCACTTGCTTTAAACTAATAAATGTAGAAAGGTCTGCTTATATATTAGGTCAACAGAAATATGTATTTATATTAATTCCATTCATTCATTGATTGCTTGAGCCCAAATAATACACCTCATAGCTTTGCTGCCCAAAGCTTAGTTGAGTGCCTTGCACAAAATGGGCATTCCATAAGGATTAACTGAAAATCAGGCAGAAGTATCAAGGGCTAGTATAAGCAGCCCCCAAAATCCGATGCCGTGGAGTCCATTCCAACTCATAGCAACCCCCTAGGACAGAGTACAGCTGCCCCATAGGGTTTCCAAGGCTGTAAACTTTACGGAAGTAGACTGCCACATCTTTCTCCTGTGGAGCAGCTGGTGGGTTTGAGACCAGCTAGGGACAGAAAAAGGCCGTAAATGACAAGTTATGTCAGTTAAAAGTTTTTTCTAGAATGGTGTGAACGTTGTTTGCTGCCTCCTAATCTGTCCACTTGCAGCTGTCTTTCAGATCAGCCAGTTAGAACTAGAATCCTGGGCATGCGTGGTAAGAGACCAGGTTGACCGTCAGATGGCCTCATCCCATAATAAGTATTGCCTAGGAACCAAAATCACAGGACATTCATCATCGAGTGGTGACCAAGAGGATTTCGAAAGCAAGAAGTCTGTCAGCCACTTCTGTGCCAAATCCTACTCCAACCCCTTTTTGAATATATATGAAGTTAATGGAATATGTATGACTTCCCCTTTCACGAGTGGTGTAAAACTGCTCCCACAGCCCTTTGTTCGGAGAGAGAGTGCTTTCAGGGAGGATCCCCGCTCCACTCCTTACTCGTAAGTAATAAACTATGCCTTGCTTTAAATCCGCTTGGCTCTTAGTCGTTCTTAACCAGAGTACAGGCGGCGAACCCTTTGTATTTGGTAATGGGTTTAAACTGCCAGCCTTTTGGTTTGCAGCCGAGTGCTTAACCACTGCACCACCAGGGTTCCTAGTGTAGGGAACACTGCCCTGGAAATCAGGAGGCCTGGATTCTAGTCCTGACTCCACCAGTAACGTACAATGTGTCATTCGGCAAGAAAATCAACATCTTAATTTTCTCATTCTTGTCTGCTAACCTCTGGAAGCAAGGAGGCTGTCTTTAGTCATTTGACAAAGACTTAGAATTCAACGAACACGTATTCAGGGTGTGCCAGGAACCATAAAGTTATATCACACTTAGGTAAAAAAATCAGTGTTTCTATTTATAGTCTGCTGGGGAGAACATACTGGTGAAAAGATCATTTCCGTCTAGTGGTGAAAGGGGAAAAGAAGCAGGTGTTCTCAAGAAGGTATGGGGGGTGCAGGTGGTGGCGAAGGACAGTGGAGGAGGTCAGCTCCTGTAACTGACCACGCACGCACACAGACACGCATTCACACGCACTCAAGGTCGTGAGCCATTTGAAGTCCGGGGCTGCATGTTATCCTCCCTGTCTCTCCAGCAGTAAGAACACAGTAGGTTTACAACACGCTGCACTGTAGACAAAAGTAGCAGATACTTGTGCTGACCACACGGCATATATCGTAAGCTTGACTACGTCCTGTCTTACCTATTTGCCCTTCATGTCAACTTGGGTTGAGAGTCATTTTCTTCGGTTTGCTTCCTTAAAGTAAAGAGACTTCTGATCATACTTTTACATATTTTAAATTTTAACCTATTTATATTCTACTGATTTGGAATTATAATAATTTAGACAGAGATTAAACTGAAGTTTACCTTTCCATTATTTGCAAATGAAATTATAACACAAACCATGTTGGAGATTCTTTGAGCTACTTGCAGGACAACCTTTTACAAATGGCCTTCGGACACTGGCAAATACTTACCAGAATTGCAGATGGATCTAGCCTTTGACCCAGTTAATTCTGCTTACCGGAATGTACCTTATAGATGTGCCTGCTCCATCTTGCACCTGGTTGGTTATAGCAAGAGATAAGAAACAACTCAGGTGACGGGGAGGCTCTTTATTTTCTGACCTGAAGCTGTCTTCAAGACCCACTGTTAACAGTGTTAGGTGAAACCAACAAAGGGTGGGACACATTCAAGCCAGCAGGCCTTTCAGAAATTGCATATTGCATATTGCATATTGCATATTTCAGTATGCAAATCCTGCCCCTAGAGACGTGGAGTTTGCTGGGATTTGTATAGCACGAATTACATTGCCAAAGTGCTTTCTGGTTATATTATGTACGCAGAGGGATAAGATGTCCCTATGCGGTTTTTGAAGAAATGAAAATGAACTCTTTGACCAGCCTGAGATGTAAATCACCTTTTAATATTTAAAGTAATCGAACAAGCCCTGATGGCAGGTTGGCAAGATCCATTATGTCTTTCCTGAGGTCCATCTGTCTCAGATTGTTCCAGAACCCCAGGCCGGAGCTTCTGCCATTCAAATGAACACTCTTTTTAACAAACACCAGGAGAAAGAACTGATGAATCTAGTTAGAACTGACAACCAGAATAAAAAGATAAAAAAAAACAGTTGCTGTAGAGTCGATTCTGACTCAGCTACTCCATGTGTGTCAGAGCGGAACTGTGCTCCATAGGGTTTTCAGTGGCTGGTTTTCCACAAGCAGATTGCCAGGCCTGTCTTCTGAGACACTCATGGGAAACCTCAGACTTTTCAGTTAGCAGCCAAGTGCTAACACAACTCCTTAATTGTTTGCATCACCCAGGGACTTCAGATAGCACCCAGTTTTTGTGGCTGCTATTTCTGTTATGGCCACAAGGAGGCACTGTTGAAAACTGATGGTTTTATACAGTCCAATGTACACTCATCCGAAGACAGGAGGAAGCCATTGCTGAGGTCTCTATGTCCTAGTAAAAACAACTTAAAATTTTTTTTAACATACCAGGTGCCAGCACTGTGTAGTGTCTAATTGCATTACCTTATTTAAACCTCACAATATGCCTGTGAATATTATTATTGTCCCCTTTTTATAGATGGCAAAACTGAGATGCAGAAAGGTTAAGGGAAATGGCCGAGGTCACAGAGTAATGCTAATTCTAACCCAGGTTTGACTGATTTTGTAATCACTAAGATTACAAGTCCATCCCTGAAATACGTTTATGCTT
The DNA here is from genome assembly GCA_030035585.1 of Dugong dugon. Classification (NCBI taxonomy): domain Eukaryota; kingdom Metazoa; phylum Chordata; class Mammalia; order Sirenia; family Dugongidae; genus Dugong; species Dugong dugon. The sequence continues at coordinate 189,959,650 of CM057465.1, forward strand.
TTTGGCCTAGTATACCACGGCTAGGAATCTATTACAAAGACGCACATAAAGCTTGCATGTTTAAGGACAGCCCTGGTGGTGAAGTGGTTAAGCCTTTGGCTGCTAACCAAAAGGTTGACAGTTCAAATCCACCAGCCACTCCTTGGAAGCCCTATGGGGCAGTTCTACTGTGTCCTGTTGGGTCACTGTGATTCAGAATCAGCTCGACGGCAATGGGTTTGGGTTTTTTTTTAGGCGGGGGGTTATATACTTGTAAAAAAACTGGAAGCAATCTCAAAGTCTGAAAAGGGGAGACTAGATTAATAATTCATAATCCACCCACAAGTTGGAACACTAATAGATTGTTTACTAAGTGATTAATATTGGCCAGCTGCTGTTTTAAGCCTTTTGTTTCTTAACTCAGTTAACCCCCAGAGACCCTAGGACACAGGTATTATATTTTACCTAGCCTAAGACATCATCATTATAAGACACTCCATTATTTAATGCATCACTAAGTAAAAGGCAAAGCGCCTTGGTGGCGCAGTGGTTAAGCACTCAGCTGCTAACCGAAAGGTCAGTGGTTCAAACCCATCAGCTGCTCTGTGGGAGAAAGATGTGGCAGTCTGGTTCCATAGATTACAGCTTTGGAAGTCCTATAGGGCACTTCTACCCTACCCTATAGGGTCACTAGGAGTTGGAATCAACTCAATGGCAACAGGTTTTTGGAAGAAAAAGTCTTCCAGTTAACCTAGGACAGAATGCTTTTATATTATTGATGGTGAGGTCCACTCTGATTTCAGAGACATTGGAATGTGAAAAAAAATTTTTTTCATCAAAAAATAATAAAATAAGCTATTGTCACCCCTATTTGATTAGGGAGGAAATTGAGGCACAGAGAGATTAATTGCCCAAGGTCAAAAAGGCTGTAGAGGTAGAGGTGGACTAGTTATTTGGGTAACAAACTCCCAGTTTGCCTGGGACTAAGGGAATTCCTGGGCTGGGGCCTTTCAGTGCTCATGTTGGGATGGCTGATCACACTAACTCGTGTCATGTTAAAGATTAATAAGCAGTCACTAAAAATCACTTTTAAAAAATTATTTAATGACATGAAATGCACATAATGACAAGTAAAAAGGTAGGCTAGAAATGTTTATTTATAGAACAATGCCATTTAATTTAATTTATATACATATGTCTGTGTATACTATATTTGTGTACCCATTGCCATCGAGTAGATTTCAATTCATAGTGACCCTATAGGACAGAGTAGAACTGCTCCATAGAGTTTCCAAGGCTGTAATCTTTATGGAAGCAGACTGCCACATCTTTCTCCTGGGGAGCGGCTGGTTGGTTCGAACCCTCAACCTCTCTGTTAGCAGCCAAGCTCAACCATCGTGCCACCAGGGCTCCTTACATATGTATGTGTGTATATATTATACGTATGTGCATGCATGTGTGTGTATAGAGAGAGAGAGCATGTCCTGGTGGTGCAATGGTTAAGTGCTCAGCTGCTAACCAGAAGGTGGGCGGTTCGAACCCACCATCAGCTCCGCAGGAGAAAAGACCTGGCAAAGTGCTTTCATAAAGACTGCAGCAGAGGAAACCCTATGGGGCATCTCTACTCTGTCACATAGGGTCACTGTAAGTCAAAACTGACTTGACGGCACACAGCAACAACACAGATACATCTAGAGAAAAAAAATATGTTGACAATAGTTAAATGAAACAAAAACTAGAAAAGACCCTCATAAAAAGAGTAATTCAGGCACCTCAGAGTATCCACAGGACTTTTGAACAGTCCTCAAATCATAGGAAGCATTTCCGTTAGGACCAAAAGAACCTTTTCTATCCAGAGTTAAACAGAGCTCCATGTTAAAAAGTTGCCACAATTGAAAGTGTTTTGTATCTTTTTTACTACACTTGGAGACGTTTCGTGTAAAAGGTAGCAGTGACAACTGTTTCTTCTTTCCCCTGTGATTTTTTCTAAGTAATTGCTGCTTTGTAGAAGCAAGCATCAGTTAAATATAAAGTCATGTACAGGTGCTTATTGACAAACGTCTTAAAATGTGAACGTCAGCTTTTGGAATGTGACACCAGTATTCTCGCATTTTAGCTTTGTATATCACACACTCCAGTTAAACCAGTTACTGTGGCGTTGACTCCAACTCATGGTGACCCCATGTGTATCAGAGTAGAACTGTGCTCCATAAGGTTTTCAGCAGTAAGCATAAGGTTTTCAGCCAGGCCTTTCTTCTGAGGTACCTCTGGGTGGACTCAAACCACCAAACTTTTCAGTCAGCTGCTGGGCACATTAACCACTTGCACGTTAGGTTTCCTTTCTCTTTTTGTGAGGCTAAGATTTCTAAAGTTGGTCCAGAGACACAATTCCAGCTTCAGTTGCATTTGGTGACCTTACTGAAGTGACATTTCTCGACTGCACCCCCAGATTTATTTAATTGGAACATTTAGGGGTGGGACTCCAGAATCTTTGTTTTTCACAAGCTCTGAAGTATGTCAAAGCTTGAGAACAAAACTGCTGCAGACCATCGTGTGTGTGTGTGTGTGTGTGTGGGTGTGGGTGTGGGTGTGTGTGTGTGAGTATGGGTGTGTGTGTGTGTGTGTGTGTGAGTATGGGTGTGTGTGTGTGTGTGTGTGTGTGTGTGGGTATGGGGGTGTGTGTGTGTGTGTGTGTGTGTGGGTATGGGGGTGTGTGTGTGTGTGTGTGTGTGTGGGTATGGGTGTGTGTGTGTGTGTGTGTGTGGGTGTGGGTGTGGGTGTGTGTGTGTGTGAGCTCATGGAATTCTGTACTGACTTTTCTGAAGAGATTGTTTTACCACATGAAAAACGTCCCACCTAATTCAGTTATTACTAGAATTTACCACGTTTTCCATGAAGAACAAGTTAATGCTTTCTCGCTGTAACTATTAATTTCTTGTTTAGATTACAAAGAGTTTTGCTTATTCATTTATGTGTGATTTTTAATTGTGATCACTTCAAGAATGAGTTCTGTTAACTCAGACCCCAGCAAACCCATGCATAGTCACCATTTCAGAATTACTCATTTATATTCTTACGACATTTAATACTTACTCATGTCTTTTTTTAAAAAAAAAAAGCAGAAATGACAGAAGGAAAGGAAAGGAAAAGATTATTTAAGGAAGTATATCAGTTGCCTGGAGTCCCTAGGTGGTACAAACGGTTCATGCACTTCGCTATCCAAAAGGTGGGAGGTTTGAGTCCAACCAGAGGCACCTTGGAAAAAAGGGCTGGCAACCTAGTTCTGAAAAATCTGTGACTGAAAACCCTAAGGAGCACAGTTCTACTCTGACACACATGAGGTCTCCATGAGTTGGAGTCAACTCCATGGCAACTGATTTGGTTATTAGCTCCCTATGGCTGCTGTAACAAAGTATCATAAATCAAGTGGCTCAAAACATGAGACACATACTCTCTCACAGTTCTGGTGGCTAGAAGTCTGAATTCAGGGTGTTGACTTTCTGAGGGCTCTAGGGAAAGATCCTGCCTTGTCTCTTTCAGCTTCTGGTAGCCCCAGAAGTTCCTTGCCTTGAGGCGTATAACCCCAGTCTCTGCCTCCACCTTCACATAGTTGTCCTCCCTCTATGTCTCTGTCTCTTCTCTTTCTATAGGGACACCGGTCATGCTGAGTCAGGGCCCACCCTCTCCCACTATGCCCTCTTGTTAATTGATAACATCTTCAAAGACCCTCTTTCCAAGCACGGTGACAGTTGCAGGTACCAGGGGATCAGGACTTGCACATATCTTTTCCGGGAACACACTTCAGTCCACAACAGGCAGCAAGAGAGAAGGAGGCTGCTTTGCCCTGTGTCTTCCCTCCCCTTTCTACCCCTCAGAGCCATCGATGGCTTCGCTTCCTCATCCACCCCACGTGAAATGACACGGCCACCAAGGCCACAGTAGGCTTTAGTCTTCCCGTGGGTGGAAGTGTCTGCCAGGGGCCTGCAGAGCAGAGGAAGCTGGCCTCTAGCTGAATGGGGACGGGCATCTGGGGAAAAGTTGGATCCCACTTCTCTGGAAGGAGTTCGCGTGTTCTCCGCGGGTCAAGCCACTTTCCCTCCGTCTGCGGGACCCATCTGGGTTCAGAAAAGGGAAGCCTGCCTGAGAAGCCTCACAGCTAAAGGCTCTGAGACTTTACGAATTAAGCATGTTCAGTAAAGAACAGTGATGAATCCGCGAAACATCTCACAACATAGATGAATCCAGAGGGCGTTATGCTGAGTGAAGTAAGTCAATCCCGAAAGGACAAATATTGTATGAGACCACCATTATAAAAACCCCAGAAAAGATTTACACCAAGAAAGAAACAATCTTTGATGGTTATGAGGGAGGGGAGGGCTGGGGAGAGGGAGTCACTAACCATATAGTTGACAAGTGTTAACTTTGGTGAAAGAAAAGGTAACACACAATATAGGGGAAGTCAGCACCACTTGACCAAGGCAAAGGAAGAAACTTAGAGGAACATAAGGAAAATAACAAGAGGCAGGCGCAGTGAATACTATGGCACACACAACCCCACTACAACAACAGAGAAAACAAATAGTAACTTGCAAGTGGATATATTAGGCAGCTACAGATGCTGAACAGGGGAAGGAGGGCGTATAGGGGTAGACCCACGTACGCACATAGGTTAGGCTGTGGGGACTTTTACAGACATATTTGTATGCACAGCATGTATATTCGTATATATAAAAGAGCAAAAAGGGGTCACAGTCATAGAAGCTTCTAGACGTATCCCAACACTGAGTTACTGAGGCTCAGGGCTGGGGATGCTGGTCTTGGGGGACATCTAGGTCAATTGGTATAACGTAGTTCATAAAGAAAATGTTCTACATCCTACTTTGATGAGTAGCACCTGGGGTCTTAAAAGCCTGTGAGCGGCCATCTAAGATACATCTATTGGTCCCATCCCGTCTGGCGCAAAAGATAATGAAAAAACCAGGCACAAGGAACGTATTAGTCCAAAGGACAAATGAACCACGTGGTGACCGACTACATGGTGACTGACCATCAGCACTGACCCCTCTGACCAGGATCACAGTAAAGGGTCCCGGACAGAGTGGAAGAAAAACGTAGAGCGAAATTCAAATTCACAAAGAAAAAAGACCAGACTTACTGGCCTGACAGAGACTAGAGGAACCCCAGAGACAACAGCCCCAGGACACCCTTCTAACTCAGAACTGAACCTACTTGCGAAGTCCACCTTTCAGCCAAAGATCAGACAGGCCTGTAAAACCAACACCACCACAATGAGGAACGTGCTTCTTAGTTCAGTCAAGTCCGTGAGCCCAAACGGGCAACACCTGCCCAAAAGCAAAGACGAGAGGCAGGAAGGGCAGGAAAACTGGACGAATGGAAATGGGGAACCTGGGGTAGAAAGAGGGAGACCTCTGACACATCATGAGAATCGTAACCGATGTCATGAAACAATTTATGTGTAAATTTGTGAATGAGAAACTTTTTTTAATTTAATTTTTTTAGATAGAGTCATGTAAAAGTCACCATTTTAACCATTCAGAAAAATAAAATGAAACCAGACTTTACTGGTCTGATAGAGACCGGTGGAACCCCCAAGACTATGGCCCTTAGATACCCTTCCAACTTGGAACTGAAATCACTCCCTGAGATCACAGTACAGCCACACAACAAGCTGCATACAGTAGACAGGTCTGTAAATGAACGGGTGAGGGATGCATACCTCGGAACAGAGACCCCAAGGGCAGTGTCTGCAGGAAAGCTGGGCGAATGGACACAGGGAGGAAGCGGGGAGAGTGCGGACACATTCAGGGGTTTGCAACCAGTGTCACGAAACATGCTGTTTATTAATGGTTGAGTGGGAAACTAATTTGCTCTGTAAACTTTCACCTAAAACACAATAAAATGATAAAATGTTTTTTAAAAATTAGGCTTGTTCTTACCTGTTCTAAACAGGGAGCCCTCCATGTAAGCCCCTGAGACAGAAAAACTAACCCAAACCAAACCTGTTTCCGTAGAGTCGATTCTGACTCACAGTAACCCTGTAGGACAGAGTAGCACTGCCCCGTAGGGTTTCCTAGGCTGTAATCTTTACGGGAGCAGATCACCAGGTCTTTTCTCCTTTGGAGCCACTGGTGGGTTCAAACCATCAACCTTTTAGTTAGCAGCCGAGCCCCTAACCAGTGTGCCACCAGGGCTCCTTAATCAATCGATAAAACCCCAAAACCAAACCTGTTGCCACTGAGCTGATTCCAACTCATAGCGACCCTATAGGGCAGGGCACAATTGCCCCATAGGGTTTTCAAGGAGTGGTTGGTGGATTCGAACTGCTGACCTTTTGGTTAGCAGCCGAGCTCTTAACCACTGCACCACCAGGGCTCCAGGCTAATTTAAACAGACCTTTAAATTGACCTTTCTAAAGAGACAGTTAAGATCTCTCTAAACTCTTTGCTAACTATGTGAAACATCCAACAGGTTCTTAGCTGGGTATTCCCTTAAAATGTCCTGTTTCTTACCAGTTTCAGACATTTTTCCAAGAACCCAAGGGACATTTACAGTGGGATAATACAGTTCACGTAGTAAAAATGAAACCCTTACCGGATTAGCTTGTGATGCAATCAACAAAGTAAATATAATAATAGAGACGCTAAAGAAAAGCAGACGGTTCAGCATCTCAGAAGAAAAAACCACAGTAAATTGGTTACCAGGTTTCTCCACGCACTGACCGGGGTTTCTGTTACTAATTACAGTTCCCTGCAGTTAAAGGAAAACCCAGCCACCAACAGGCTTTACTCTTTTTCCGCCTCATTTAAGAAGTTAAAGAATTTCACTCTATGTATACCACTATTTTCTATCATCTTTCACTGACCGGTTTCTACACTTAAACGCTGAAATAATCATAACCACACTTACGAAGCATCCCGGTTTTGTAAATAAACTAAAGCTTAGAGGGATTAAGTAGTTTTTCCAAATCACGCAGCGAGCCAAAGGCAAAAAAAAAAAAAAAAAAGCAAGAAAAAGACTGGCATCTGGATGTTATCTAACGCTAAAATTCATGTTCTTTCTTATACCCCAAATTTTCCCTCAGGGGAACAAAATGACAAATACTATGTAATACATTGTGCTGATTATGGTACATCGCCGTCAAGCCAATTCTGCACCATGATCACCTCAGGTGTGTCAGGGTAGAACTATGCTCCATAGGATTTTCTTTCAATGGCTGATTTTTCAGAAGTACATTGCCAGGTCTTTCTTCCAAGATGCCTCTGGGTGGACTCCAACCTGCAACCTTTTGGTTAGCAGCCGAGCCCTTTAAAAGGAGCTGCGTTTTACTGTAGTAATAGTTGGGATTTGCGGGTCAGAAAAACTTGCATCTGTGCCTGCTCCTTTTATGTGCTAAGCTGCCTCAATCACTCCCTCGGCCTCAGTTTTAGCATTTATCAAGCGGAGGTGTTGTATTAAATCACGTCGAAGATCTAAGATCCCTGGTGGTGCAGTGGTTCATTGTCTGGCTGCCGACCAAAAGGTTTTTTGCTTTAAGATCTTTGCTTACTTTGAGAATCTGTCCGTATCAACTAATTCAAACACGGATTTAAGTGACAAACAGCTTCTCCTCCACAGTGACTTTTGACTTGCGCCAGGTTGCTATAATCTACGTAATTATGTTTATCCGACAAGCACCTCTTCAGAAAAGTCCTCTCTGACCTCAGTAAGGTCTGCTCCCTCGGCTTCTGCCCACACCCCACTCCCCTCCTTCGTCTTGTTCATTCCCTTCACAGCACGTCATGAGCTGTGTGTTTATCTGTATTTGTTTATTTGTTCAGCGTCTCTCTTGCCTGCTAAACTGCAGGCTACTGGGTGGCCATGGAGCTTCATCCACTGCTGTGGTTTTCAGCACCTGGAACAGTAGCTGGCATAGAATGGATGCTCAAATGTTTGTTGAATGAATAAATGAGGGAGCACATTATCTTTAAAATGGTGTGTTGGTTATTTTCTTCTCACTTGAAAGGTTAATTTTAGAGGTAGTTACCAAAGATAAAGGTAGCAAAATTTTAATTTCTGTGCATTAGAAAGAAAATCAGAATGATGTTCACTAAAATGTTTCAAACCCCCAAAAAACAAACCCATTGCCATCCAGTCGAAGCTGACTCATAGTGACCCTATAGGACAGAGTTGAACTGCCCCATAGGGTTTCCAAGGCTGTGATCTTTACCGAAGCAGACTGCCACATCTTTCTCCTGTGGAGCAGCTGGTGGGTTTGAACTACTGACCCTTCCGTTAGCAGCCGAGCGCTTAACCACTGCACCACCAGCGATCCTTCACTAAAATGTTAACAGTAGTTATTTCTGATCTGAGTCTTGGGATTGGGGGTAAATTTCATTTTCTTTAAGCTTATCTCTCTTTTCCAAAATGTCTTTACTAAACTTGAATTGTTTTGCAATCAGATTTAAGTTTTGAAAAAAAAAACAAACTCTCAGTGTGATCTCTAACACGGTGTCCTTCGGGGAGCAGTTAAAGCTATAACCTGTACACTGGGTGAGGGGGGGGCCTATGGAAAACAGGTGGTTCGTCTAGAGCTCCCTCATCATTAACTAACTGGAGCTGGGAGGAGCCCTGGTGGCGCAGTGGTTAAGCGCTCACCTGCTAATTAAAAAGTCAGCAGTTGGAACCCACCAGCCACCGCTTGGGAGAGAAGACCTGGCGATCTGCTTCCATAAAGATTACAGCCTAGGAAACCCAATGGGGCAGCTCTCTTCTGTCCTACAGGGTCACTATGAGTTAGAATTGATGGAACAGCACAACAAGAGGAGGCATCTCATTTCTCCAGCCTCGCTAGGAGGTCTGTGCCCAAAGACTATCCTGTATGCATCTCGGAGCTGATGGTGAAGCACGGGTAGCTAAGTGGGCAAGAGTCACTGAGCTAGAACCACCTCACAGTGGTGGGTTTTATGCTAGCAGGAGTCCATGGGTAGTGCAAACGGTTAATGCGCTCGGCTACTAACCAAAAGGTTGGAGGTTCGAGTCCACCCAGAGGTGCCTCAGTAGAAAGGCCTGGTGAGCTACTTCTGAAAAATCAGCCATTAAAAGCCTCACGGAGCACAGTTCTACTCTTACACATATGGGGTCACCATGAGTCAGAAGCAACTCAGTGACAACTGATTGGTTTGCGTAAGCAGGAACGTGGGGCGAACCTGGCGTGGACTCAGAGTGGGGCTGCAGGCCTAGGTGGGGAGGGCTGGCCAGTGGCTTCACACGCAGAAGCAGATGAGCAACATGGGTTGTATCTCCGGCACCCAAAGCAATCCCTGGAGCATCCTGATTGTTGTGTCTCTTGAATGATTGATGATTTAGCATCTGCTAAATCCAAGAATATAATAATCTAATGGTTGCATAACTTTGAAAACAATAAGTTAGGGTTAATATTCCAGCTCCGTATATATATATATCTGGAGAAGCCCTGGTGGTGCAGTGGTTAAAGCTCTCGGCTGCTAACCCAAAGGCCGGTGGTTTGAACTCACCAGCGGCTCCATGGGAGAAAGACGTGACAGTCTGCTTCTGTAAAGATTACAGCCTTGGAAACCCTACGGGGCAGTTCTCCCCTGTGCTACGAGGTCGCTATGAGTGGGTATCGACTGGATGATGACGGGTTTGGTGTTCGGATTTTTATACATACCTGAACGGTTCTGGACTTGTTACTTATCTCTAAATTTTCAGATTCTTCAAATGTCAAATGGGGGTAATTATAGCAACTTTCAAGGTTATCGTATTAGGGACATAATTAACAAATAAATGAAAGTATTATTATATTTTAGGAAAGTATTTTAGTACAGTGTAAACCCATGCAATAATCTCCTAACATCAGATTAGCAGCTGAGCCACCACCAAGGCTCCTTGCAGCTGAGCCGCCACCGAGGCTCCTTGTAGCTGGTTAACACCTTTGAAATTACAAAAAGGAAAATGAAAACAAGGTAGCTTTTACTTTTTCCCTTACAGAAGTAAAGAAATCAGCACTCTCTGAGTTTACATAACTGGCCCAAAGTTCCACGGACAGGAAGCGGCAAAGCCGAGACTCGAATCCACAAAGTGTTTGTTGCACATCCACGGTATCTCCCGCCAGCATCTCCCTCACTTTTTCCAAAACTCCGACTCCAAGGGCCCAAGCCTATACCTTCTGACTGAGAATTTCCCAGGCAGTTCTTAGGAGGTAAGAGAGAAATCCTGATCCTAAAACCAACCTGCCATCAGCATGGAAATGCAGATGATGAGTGAAAGCGTCCTCCCATGGCTTTTCCAAAGAGGAGGCCCTGGTGGGCCTGGTCCTGAGGCTGCAGCCTGGCACCCAGGATGAGAACTGACGGTGGCTGGCTCCCTCTCCATGGTTCCACTGTCTGAGTAAGGATGACGCTGTACAACACCTCCACCAACAAAGAGGCTGAGGTCCACGCTCACTCTTACCTGAGATTTTGTTCTCTGGGTGGAAATAAGATGTATCAATACATCATGGAAAATTAGAAAAGGTAGAGTATGGTAAGATTAACCTAAAATGTGTCAAAAGTACCAGAAACCATAAAAAAAAAATACCTGTAGGCAGTGGTATGCTGGTAGAGGCTACCCAATGGCTGTGAAAACCCTGCCCTGATCTGTAGCCTGTGTTGCTTTCTGTGGTGTAAATACTCCCATCACGGCCTATTTCAAGCTCCCAATGTGAGGCCACTGAGTGCAGAGCTGTGAAGAGGTTCGCAGTAGCACGTCGTTACACAGCATGTCCACCATACAGATACAACAGATGGAAATAACCTCAAGAGACCAGATAACAGTACAATACGGTAAAATAACTAGAAGTAGTGAGTTTTACTGTTTATTACCTTTGTCTTTAACATGTATTTTATTTACTTGTAATTTTACATGATTTGATCTTTAATAATGGTTATGCTTGACAGTGCCACCCATCAGTTTGTCATACTGTGGTGGCTTGCATGTTGCTGTGATGCTGGAAGCTATGCCACCGGTAAAAAAAAAACCAAACCAGTTGCCCTAGAGTTGATTCCGACTCATAGAGACCCTAAAGGACAGAGTAGAACTGCTCCATAGGGTTTCCAAGGAGTGGCTAGTGGATTCGAACTGCCGAACTTTTGGTTAGCAACCAAGCTCTTAACCTCTGCGCCACCAGGTCACCCACAGCAGATAGGTTTCAGTGGAGCTTCCAGAGGAGCTTCCAGACTAAGACAGACTAGGAAAAAAGGCCTGGCAATCCACTTCCAAAAATTAGCCAGTGAAAACCCTGTGGATCACCACCAATATTGTCCGATATAGGGCTGGAAGACACAAACATACCAATGATCGTGATGATGGTGCAGGACCAGGTAATGTTTTGTTCTGTTGTACATGGGGCCACCATAAGTCAGAGCCAGCAACTGACAACATATTCAACAACTGGTTCTCACAGATCCTGGTGGCGCAGTGGTTAAGAGCTCGGCTGCTAATCAAAAGTTTGGCAGTTCAAAATGAACAGCTACTCCTTGGAAACCCTATGGGGCCATTCTACTCTGTCCTATAGGGTCGCTATGAGTCGGAACTGACTCGACGGCAACTGGTTTTTTTTTTTTTTTTTTTTCCCTCTAGTGAGCTGGTAGACATGGGCTCCAGCATGCCCCTGCCTGTAGGAGTCTCTTGGCAGAGGGCTCCTACCATGGGGAGGATGTGGTCTGAAGAAGGACAGATCTGTGCTGAAGCTGGACGGGCGCATGGGAAAAGCCCCAGCATCCTTAGGAACATCTCAGGAACAAGCCTGAAGCCCCAGCAGCACACACCCACCGTGAGACTACCCAGAGCCTCCTCAGAGTCTTAGGGCGAGAGGAGGCAGGAAGTTTCTTTGAGTTCCTGCTGATCCTAAGAGGAATTAAAGCAGGTTTGCCTTCAGGAGAAGCAAAAACAAGTGTTCTGTTCCTGCGGTTTCCTGGGCTCAGCCCTCCCCCACATCTCTACACTCTGGGAGACAGCTGAAGTTCCTTCAGAGCCTCTTCCCTCCCAGTTAAAGGATTAAAAATGTAGACACACCTGCTTGAGGTGACTGCCTGGAATTCATTCTCTCCTGGAGGAAACCAAAAACCAAACCTGTTACTTCTGGGTCCATTCTGACTCACAGCGTCGCTATAGGACGGAGTAGAACTGCCCCATAGGGTTTCCAAGCAGTGGCTGGTGGATTCGAACTGCTGACCTTTTGTTAGCAGCCGAATGCTTAACCACTGTGCCACCAGGGCTCCCTCCTGGAGGAGGGGGGTCAAAAACTGGAACCTAAAAAGAAAAGTCAACTTTAAAGTGACTGGGCTAGGAAAACAAGCTTGAGGCATTTCAGGAAGTGCCTGAAGTCAGCCCCTTGTCCCTCAGATTGGCCCCAATAAATACCAGCCACGCCCCTAGGCGTCTCTTTTGTGGGAGGAGAGCACCTGCTGGCAGGTGCACCACGTTGTCCGTTTGGTTTGGGATCAGACAGTCCTGGATTGGAATCCAGTTTCCTTGGGTGCACTGCTTCACCCCTGTAAACTCACACAAACGGAGATAATAGTACTCACTTCAGGGTTCTTCTGAGAATCAGAGGACATAATCCATCTGAAGACTTAGCAGAGCGCCTGCAACACGGTATGTGCTCAAAATACCAAAAATTTTTGGTACTAGAAGTTCTAATGGGCATTAATCCATGGATTTAAATAAGAATGGAAACAATAAGCCTCCCTTACCCTCACCGAAGAGACCAAGTCTGTTGGCAATGGTTTTTAGCGCTGTAGTGTAACTGAAAGAAAATAGGGGGGCAACACACCCCCCCCCACATCTGTTTGACGAGGCACCCACACCTTTCTTACACTGCTCAAATAACCCCATCCATTTCCTAACACCTTGCGTGTGAAGAATATCATTGCAAATGAAGTTAGTACAGTTTTGGTTTTGGATGCTACAATAGTCTACTCTTTTTTTCTGCTTCTTATGTATGCACATAACCAAGGAGCCCTGGTGGCACAGTGGTTAAAGTGCTCAGTGCTAACCAGAAGTTCAGCAGTTGGAACCCACCAGTCACTCTGCGGGAGAAAGATGTGGCAATCCGCTTCCGTAGAGCTGTACGGCCTTGGAAATGCTGTGGGGCAGTTCTACTGTGTCCTGTAGGGTCACTAGGAGTCAGAATCAACTCAGTGACAAGGGGTTGGGAGTGGTGCATCTAACAAGCAAAGCCAGTTGCTGTCAAGTCAGTTCTGACTCATGGTGATCCCACGTGTGTCAGACTAGAAGTGTGCGCCATAGGGTTTTCAATGGCTGATTATTTTGGAAGTAGATTGTCAGGCCTTTCTTCTGAGGTGCCTCTGGGTGGACTTAAACCTCCAGCCTTTCAGTTAGCAGCCAGGCATATACACTTGCATTTACAGAGTGGGGATCAGACTGTATGTACATACTTTGTAAAACCCAGTTGCTCCTTCCGCTCCAACAGTGTGTTGCTAACAGCCCCCTCCTGTCAGAGGCAGTGCCCTTCCTATACAGCATTTGCAGGCACTGGACAGTGTTCCCGGGGACTGTGAAGTTGACACCAAAAGGAATAGCAGAAGGCACATCAAGCTGCAGGTTGGGAGTGGTGGAGAGCGCCTCAGGAGAGCCCCACAGCTGCGTCTTTCCACCCCTGTGAAAACTGAAAGCTCTTGCATAGCCAGAGGACCGAGGAGCCATCCCAAGCCACGTGGTAAGTCAGTAAGCCCACGATGGAGGTGGAAGAGAAGCAGAGAGCAGTAGTTTCTGTTCTCAAAGTGTGGTTCAAGTACCCCAGATTTGGGGAAGTCACCCCACAAAGCAATCAATAAAAATATAACGCTTCTCATACAGAATAGTGCAATTTAGCAAACTGAGAGACCCAAGTTATAGCTTTCTGCACAGGAGACCAGATGGTCTCTGGTTCAGCTGCAGGCCTGCCTCCCACCCACCCTTCACAGGGCACCAGTGGCCACAGCTGAGTGCAGTCAGGAACTCCCCTGCCCTTCCCAAGGCTGCTGGGGGATTTCGCTCCCCTGTCCCCACTCGAGGGCCACATCTCGGCCTGGGGCCCCATTTCCCTAACTCAGTCGCTTTACATAACGAAGGTGAAAGTTGGTGAGCGCAGAAATATCCGCAGAGGGGAGGGGAAGGTGAAGGAAAGCAGAGGAGAAAGAACACTGTCCCTGCCATCCACGTTTGCCCCCCCCTCCACAGTCCTGGGGACAATCAGAAGGGGAGAGGGTTGTGGGCACTGAGGAAATAGCCTTGCACCTTCATGTGCCCGGAGTGTGTTTTAGATCTTTGCCCTTGTATTCCACTAGGCAGCCAGGTGGGGCCTGAGGGTCCAGGGCCTGTTACCTCTGCAGTCTCATCTGGGATGCCATAGAAGCTGCTGAGCCAGAACAGAATCTAACGATAGCCTGGCACCCCATGGTCCCTGCAGGTCTGAGGGGCACCCCGATCCACCCCAAGATGCTGAGTAGGCCACGCAGGTCCTCCACCACCCAGCAGCTGCAGAACAGGGGGCCCCGTTAGTGCTGGAGGAAGGAGACTGTTTCCAGTAGCCGAGGGACAAGGCCAAAGCCCAAGGAGCAGACAGTGGTGGGGCTGGGGCTGCTGGTCCCCAGGGCTGTTTGTAGGAGGCGGACCTGAATCTCTACCTCTGCTGGATGCTTCATCCTCTTGGCACTGCTGTGCCTTTTTAGTGGTGTCCAAGCTAACTGCCCACCACCCGTCTGTCAGTTTGATGTACCGTGATGGCTTGCATGTTGCTGTGATGCCGGAAGCTATGCCACCATATTTCAAATACCAGCAGGGCCACCCAGGGTGGACAGGTTTCAGTGGAGCTTTCAGACTAAGATTAGGCAGAAAGGTCTGGTAATCTACTTCCAAAATGTAACCAATGAAAACCCTATGGATGGCAACAGAACATGATCAGATATAGTGCTGGAAGATGAGCCCCCTAGATTGGAAAGCACTACAGAGTAGCTGCAACATTAGTGGGAGAGGTAATGTTTCATTCTGTTACACGCATGGTCACTGAGTCAGAGATGAAAGAACAGCAAAGCCAACTGCAACCTGGCTGCTCTAACAGCGCATATGTGTTCTGCATATTAAAGCTTTGTCATTCTGAAACACTTCGTGTGAAAAAATTAAATTAGAATACAACTCCACTCACGTTATCATACAAACTTACATGTCACTTAAAAAATGAAATACATTCTTTTACTAAAGCCGCATGTAGATACACCCAAGTTTATTCCAGTTTTCTTGTGTTCTGTAAAAATATCATGTTTTATGTGTGTCATGAAAGAGACTGGCTCACAGACTAACGGGCTGACCTGGTAGCCTACCCATTGCTAATAATTTTGTTTCTATGAGTAAATGAGTTCTGATTTCCAAACTACAGATACACCAAAAGGAAACCCAACCCATTACTGTGAGTCGATTCTGACTCATAGCAACCCCACAGGACACAGTAGAACTGCCTTGTAGGGTTTCCTAGGTTGTAATCCTGACGGGAGCAGATCACACCAGGTCTTTTCTCCCACGGAGCAGCTGGTGGGTTTGAACCACCAACCTTAAACCACTACGCCACCAGGGGTCCTCAATTACACGTATATAAACCCATTTTTTGGAGCCCTGGTGGTGCAGTGGTTAGGAGCTCAGCTGCTCACCGAAAGGTGCGCAGTTCAAATCCACCAGCTGCTCCTTCGAAACCCTATGGGGCAGCTCTACTCTGTCCTATAGGGTTGCTATGAGTCAGAACTGAGTTGACCGCAACGGGTTAAACCCATTATTGTCCCAGCCTGCGACTGGAGAAAGCCTGCTCAAGCAAACTGCAACCGGTTGCAACTTGACTTGAAAGTGCTTGTTGCTGGCTGCAACAGCTTCAGGAGGGCTGTTCTGTAACGTCCTTTATCACAGCTTCTTGAAGAACCCCTGTGGTTGTGCACATCTCAGCTCTGGTGGTTTCTTACCAGCCAGTTTAAAAAATCATTTTGCTAGCAAGCTCTGAGAAGAGCAGGGTTGTTTTTGTAAACCTGTGTAAGGAAGGCCTGGCCAGGAAAAATGCAGTGCGTACACAAATCTTTTTTTTGCTTCAATGGTTCTTTCTCTTCACTCTCTTAGGGGGTCACCTGGTTCAATCTTAGACTTTAGAAACTTTCTTGAGTAAAATCACCTAACTGACCCCAGCAGATGAAATCTGCTATTGCATAAGTCATGAACAGCCAGTGAGAACCCTGTTAAACCAGCCAGTTCAGCAACTCCCTAAAATGCAGCTATATTTGGGAGACCTCTAAGTACAGAGCCCTGGTGGTGCAGTGGTTAAGTTAACGGAAAGGCTGGCAGTTCAAAACCACCAGTCGCTGGGAGGGAGAAAGATGTGGCAGTCTGCTTCCATAAAGATTTACCGTGTAGTAAACCCTGTGGGGCAGTTCAACTCTTATTAAGGAAGTAAGCTTAATACTTAGTTCCCAAAAGATTAGGTGTGGTTTTAATGAGCTCATTCCAGGGGGGATGGGGGCAGGCAGAAGGCTTGGTTCTGTGTTTCTATTTTTAAAATGCTTATAAAATCATCCTTTGGTGTGCAAAGACCACAATGAGGGAGAGATGGTTACAATGTGAGCCTACGCCCTGCCCAACCTGGTTTCCTTCAGGCTAAAGGAGTGAGAGACTTCAGTTTCAGCTGAGACCGGGATTATCCACCTTTGAGCCAGTGCCAAATTCCACGGAGACCTGTCCTGGCCCAGTCGCCTGAGCTTCTCCCCAGTGTCAGTGCAGGCTGGTTCTGCCCACAGAGCTGCAGGGCGGGTCTCGGCTGCGCTCCCTCCAAGACCCGAGGGGCCAAGTCCCCAGGAAGGCTTTCTGTTTTTCAAGGGGATGGTAAATGCCCTGCGTCATTCACAACATTCACGGCACAGCAGTCACCTAGCTCTAGTGTTTTAAATAAATTCGGGGCTGATTGAGTACTGAGTCCGTCAGTCCTCACCATTATATTTGCTAATTGCCCTAGTTCCTCAATTTATTGTCTGGATCAGGTGACTGTCAATTTGTTGTCATCCTCATTCCTTCTGTACCCAAAACAAAGACATTATGGGGTTTGAGATCCTGCAGCAAAGGCTTGCTTCTCACCTCACTAGCCTTGTTCCCACCAGCAATTCTTACACGACTTCCTTGGATATGCATAATACATCCAGTCCTTCAGTCTCCACAGAGATACCCAGAGATCTCCAGAGTGAGTCCCCGGCAGGCTCGAAACTGCGGGAGGGAGAACGGGCTTGGGTACAACACAGGGCATGACCGGGACCTGGGTACTGCAGAGGGCATGACCTGGACCTGGGTACTGCAGAGAACATGACCTGGACGTGGGTAGTGCACAGGGCATGACCTGGACCTGGGTACCGCAGGGAACATGACCCGGACCTGGGTACTGCAGAGGGCATGACCTGGACCTGGGCATGCTGTGCAGGAATCGGGGTTCCACCTGGTATGCCAACGTTCCATGGGTGAGACAGAGACGCCGCCTGCCCTACGTTATATAAGTCCCGTGGTGAGACAGAGAAGCCGCCTGCCCTACGTGCTCCCGGCACTCTTGGCAAAATGCCTGGCTCAGGGGCGGCTGCAACTAGCTGTGTACCGGGAATGTCCGGGAGAGTAGATTTCGAGGACAGAGGTGCAGTTTCCCTACGGTTCTTTTCCGGCCCCACCTGAACAAAAAACAAGTTCCACTGAAAAAGGAAGAACACTGCAAAGGAACTTTGATCTTGTTCCCAAGCAGGCCGCAGCTGCGATCAGGACAAGTACACTCTGTAATGGGGGTGGTGGGACAAAATAACAAATTCCAGGGAAGACTGTAAGAACAAAACCAGCCTGTATACTGGCTGGATGCCCCCCCATAACCCCTTGCCGGTGGTCGACCCCACACGTTCTGGGCCCACACTGCTGCAGCCTGCTCCAAACTTTTCCCAAGAAGTCCGCGCGTGCGGACCACGGATCCTGGCACTCGTTTGTGGACCTGATCGGAAACCTGGGCAGAGACGGTCCGCATGACCCACAATTGGATCAACAGACGCGGTTCGGAGAACAGACGCTAACTGCCCCCTGAGCGCTGCCGTCCGGGCCGGTGGGCGCTGGGGGAGGTGCTTCCCAGCCCGGCGGGGCGGGGGCCGCGTGTCTTCATCCTCCTTGGCCCCCGCAGGGCGGGCCCTCCTCGCCAGGGCCGGGGATACCGGAGTAGCGCTGAGGGCGCAGGCAGATTAGGAAGTAGGGTCTTTCTTCGAACAGGCGAGGAAGGTGTGGGGACGCGCGTTCGCCCTCTCTCCAACTCCGCCATTAGGGCGCCCTGTACCACCAGGTTTTCCGGTCCCCAGGACCGGGGTAAAACTCATCTGGTGTCCCAGGCCCTTCGACCAGGGCCACAGCGGCTTTCACTGGCCGCAGTCGGGGGGGTGGGCAGCTTTTCTCCCCGAAACCTCCAGACAGTGTGGTAATTCCCGACTCCCGCGCTCCGCACCCCCAGCGCGGCGGGCCGCTCCTCCCCAGGCCCCGCCTTCCACTCCGCCCTGCGCTCAGAGGGCAGACGGGAGGGGGCCGGAATTTCCCAACGTGGGGGCTCAGGCTTCCCCCGTAAGCGAGCGGTCTCTTTCTGTTTACCGAGGAAAGGGGAAATGGAAAACACGGGGAGGCGGCGGCTAGTGTCTGCTGCGCCGCCCCTCGGCGGGCCCAGACGCCGTGAGTCAGGGCCGGACGGCGGGCCTGGGCTCACTCGTCCGCTACCGTCCGGAGCGCGCGCCACGCTCTGGGGCTGTCGCCCTGGCTCCCACTGCTGTCCCCGCCGGACCTCGGTTCCCCGGCGCGCCCCGCTCCGAAGAGCCGGCCACCAGCTGCGCACCGAGCCGTCGGAGGGCCGCGGCGGGAGCGCTTGGCTCGCTGGGGCGCGCAAAGGCGGCAGGTAACCCGCGTTCTGGGACTCGGGGTTTGTTTCTGGTCGCGCCCCTCTTGGGTGCCTCCGGGGTTCCCGCTCTGAAGTGGAGGCTGCCCCCGCAGAGGGGTGAGCTCCGGGGGGAGGGGAGCTGGGGGCGCAGTGGCGTTTCCGTCCTCCGCGCGGGTCTCCTGTTCCAGCCAGACACCGCTGGAAAGCACCTTGCGCAAGGGTCTCACGGGGTGCAAACTCGCGACTCCTCCCCCTTCCTCCTCCTTCCCGGATCCCCCGCGCCCGGGCGGTGCTGTGGCAGTGCTGGCCGGGGCGGTGAGCGGGGACGCAGGGACCCCCTGGCACTGCACCTCCTGCCGCGGACGCCCGCCGGGACAGCCGCGCTCTCCTGCCGAGCCCCGGGTGAGTGAACGCCGGGACCGGGGGACCCGGCTGCAGCCCTCCCGCCTCAGAATGAACGCATTGACCGTTTACAAGCCCTCGAAGGCTCTCTTGGCGTGGAGGAGTGGGAAGAAGGGAGTGGGGGTTACCGGTGCAGAGACCTCGAATGGCTGAAAATTAATTTCAGGCTTATAACCTGGACTCTATTCTGGGTGATAGCAGGACATGAAACCTGAGTTTTTGGTCTCAGAAAGAGTATTAGGAATTTCACAGAAGTTGTTTCCCGGCAGTCATGTGATATCAGGGCTCCAAAATTCTTGTAGTTCTGGGCGGAGAACGATGCTTACAAGGAAGCCGCCGCGTGCAAAGGGAATGACCTGGGAATTAACAGGGAAAGGCCGGGAGCTGTCAGTAAGTGAAAGAGAGATTGTGGTGCGTGTCCTTTTCATCTTTGCAAAGACGCATTTTGGCCCAGAACAAAGGACTGCTCTTGATAAAAACAGGGAAAGAAACGTTAATGCAGTTTCTTGACAAGCCTGTCGCCTGAGTCCTATGTATTTGTCCAGCATCATCCGGTTCTAGGCACCTCCCAGTCTTTCCGATGGAATGAGTTTTGTGTGCAGAGCGTTCTGGCAGACGGACGTCAAGGAATGTGGCATATAAGGAAAATGGGGTACTTGAGGCGTCTAGAAGTTTTGAAGCAGAGTGGCCGTGCTTCTTGACAACTTCCACGGATCATTTGGGGGCTTTGGAAAACAGAACTATAAGAAGTGATATGCCCAGAGGGGCCATGCGGTATTTTGGCAGAGAAATCTTTTAAATGGGAAGTAACACCAAGTATATTCATCCTTTGTTAGGCAGAAGCTTGTGCCTGTATTCTTGGCCACTTTCCTTCACATTTGCCAGAAACCGTCAACTTTTGTTTATGTAGATGGCGATAGCGGGGAAGATCGCATTAACACTTAGGAGAAGGCTTTCCTCTTCCTTTGCTGCTGTTTTCCGAAATGATTCAAAGCAAATGATTCGGACTGTATTGGCACGCCAGTCCTTAAAAAGTAGGAATTTTATTACAAACTCTGCTTTGGGGGAGGACAATCGTCCTATCCTAAAGGTCTTTATTGCTAAACTAGAATATCTTCATGGTCTACACTTTTTCTAGATGGATACTGATCGTGAATAACTCAGAAACATTAGCATATTGTCTTCGTAATTAGGCTGGAAACTGTGGCGGCATTTTGCCGGGGCCTTTTTAGCAGGCGACCGGTCACGGGGCTGCTGGGGAGCATTGATTTGGGCAAGGAGCCCACAGTTGCTAGGGAAGTATTGCAGGCGCTGAGGCAGCCTCTCTTTCAAACACTCCTCTGTGTCTTCTGCACCCCCACGCCCTCACCCGCAGCTCCCAGGGGTGTGTAGTGTCTTTAACCTCAGGTTTTACATATAAACGCTTGAGACTTTCTGCAGGATTCAAAAACCCAAACCTGTCTTTCCTCTCTGGATCAGCTGACTGAATTGTAAACTGCCTGGGATTTTTCCTCCCCCTTATCTGAGTTGGGTTAGTACCGGGCACTTTATTTTCTCTCAAGTTGTTCATTTGACAAGTGAGTGCAGGAGGCTGGGGTCTTCCCAGCCGGTGGGGTTCTAAATAAAGCTGTTTTTGTTTTAACTTCTGTTTTTCCAGTCTAAATTCTCAAGTGGAAACTGCAGCTAAACGCCTTGCTGAAACCAGTCTAAGATTCTTCCATGAACCCAACAAGTTCCTCTCATAACTCAACAGACTCCAAGAGCGTGAATCACAAGTCCTGTTTAGACGCAGCTGTAGTGATTAACAGCCATCAAAGCTTTTCAGAGATTTCTGCCTTTTCTTTTTTTCTTTGTCTCTTGTTTTAGATCTCATCTTTATAACCTCACTGTGAAGAAGCAGGGGGAATAGGTGGCCACATCCCATTTGCAGATAAGGAAGGAGGCCTAATGCAGCATCTGCAAAGCTGGGAATCTGACTTCTTTTTAATGCACATAATTGTTGTTTGTTGCTGTCAGTTAGAACTGTGCTCCATAGGGTTTTCTTGCTGTGACCTTTTGGAAGCAGATTGCCAGTTCTTTCTTCTGAGGTGAGTTCGAACACCAGCCTTTCAGCTAGTGGAAGGCTCAGCCATTCGCACTACCCAGAAACTCCTTACGCGTATAAGAGCAGCTCCGAGTTACACAGCTAATTTACTCTGCACCAGACACCGCTCCCAGCACCTTAAGCACGTGACCTCATTTAATCCTCATAGCCACCCTGTGAGGTCGGCACAGTTACTGCTTCCATTTTACAGATCGGAAGACTGAGTACAGAGAGGTTAATGCATTGATTTTGCTCCCAGGCAGTTTGCTTCCAAGTCGGTGGTCTCAGCCAGGATGCTAGACTGCTCTCCTCAGACATCATTTGTACATTGGAAAATGACTGTCAGGCAGGTTAATGATGACACTGACTTGCGTGGTGGTTTTGTCAAATGAAATTCACTCTGAGGCACATCACTGGGTCATGCGTGCAGGTGGCCCTGGGGGAGCATTTCCTGGGGCTTTGAACCAAGTTGCCAGGTTGACCAGAGGCCGTCATGGGTTTTTGCCCTGTCATATGTGTTAAGAGCTTGTGATTTTAAGAATGTGAAACTTCAGAGGGAGGTTCTGCTTTCAGGGGCACAGTGGTTGGAGTAGAAAGACGGGCTTCGAAATTCTCTTAGATCCTTTTCTCTTTTCTCAAATGGAAATGTTCTAAGATCCTGAGTAACTGTGTCTCTTTTTACCTTTTCCTCATCTACAAACTCCCAAGTGTGATGCTTGATTTATAGGTAAGAGCTGAAACACAGTGCTGGCCAGGGTAGTTAGTTGGCCTTACCCGGGTCTCGTTCATGATGGATCTGATTTTTCTGGTTTCTTTGACTACCACAGCATCTACAGGCTCATTTATCTACATGCTGGACCTACCAGATGGGAGCTTTGTGCTTTGGCAGAATTCCCATCCCGGGAGGGGACAGCTGATTCGCAGGTGAAATGAATCATCTCCTCTGTCACCCTATGCGCCGACAGAGCTAGGATTGGAGATTTGCTGTGTAATTCATTTGCATCCGACTTCTTCCTGAAACTTGAGCTATCATCATGAAATGTTCTTCGATTAAAATCTGTTTCATTTGCCAAGATAGCTCCTAAATTTAGTAAAGTGGTTTTTTGTCTTTAAAGCCACCCTAAGTCTGGAAGCTGTAGTGATCTAGAAGGGAAGATGGCCATCTTAGGATCATGTAGGGTTGGAAACTATGAAGATTCCTAAACTGTTCTCTGTTTGTGTGTACGTTCAGGGAAGTCTGTTCTCACCAAGTCAGTGAGTGGTGAGTCTGCTCTCAGGCTCACATCTCTCCTCGGCAAAGCAAGCAGGCCGCACTTAAGGTTACTTGGGGTTCCCTTTGACTCTTCGCTGCCTGTAAACTGGAAATCACACTCAGTGTTGACCTAAAGCCCTCCCTTTGTAAGCAGAGGCGTATTGAAGCCTTTTACTGACCCCTCCGTGGCAGTTTCCAATGGATCTCAATGCTAGCATGAGACAACCCAGTCAGATAAATATTTGTGTTTTCTTTCACAGACCCTGGAGACCCCACAAGAGTTATGGAGTACATGAGCACTGGAAGTGACCACAAGGAAGAACTCGATCTATTAATCCAACACTTAAACGTGTCCGATGTAATAGACATGATGGAAAACCTCTACACGGGTGAGGAGCCGGCTGTGTTTGACCCCGGTCTGATGGCTGTGTGTCAGCATGCTAATGAAAACGAGGAACATTCCGAGTCTCTGCTGCTCGGTGCCCAGGAGGTGCCCTGGCTGTCGTCGGTCAGATATGGCACGGTGGAGGATTTGCTTGCTTTTGCAAACCGTATATCCAATACCGCAAAGCATTTTTATGGACACCGACCACAAGAATCTGGAATTTTATTAAATATGGTATGTTATTTTCTGATCCGTTGAGTGCTGTGTCTTTGGTTTTTACTACAGCAGCTTCCTTTAATGCATTTGAACTTGGTTTAGACTGGCTACCAGGTGTGATTTTAAACATGTAATGTCTGAAAGAATCGCCTCCACCTTAAAAAGATTCAAGAAAGCGTCTTTGGGTATGATTTTTAAAAAACGTGATATCTCAAAGAATCACCTCCATGTTAAAGATTCAAGAAAAAGTCTTCATTGCAAATTCCGTTAAAAAATACTGACTGTATCTTAGTAGTATTTCTACAAATAGGTAATTAAGAAGAATGTATTTTAACTTATTGGTTCATTAAAAAGTTCATTTATCCTTGAGGCTGAAGAGAAAGGCTTAATGAGAATCCTTTGTCTCTAACTGATAATTCTGAAGGCTGAATTCTTTTCTCTTCTACTCTTAAAATGATAAATGGCTAAATTTAGTTCTTGCAGAAATGTAGTTTCTAGGCAGTAAATAGCTACCCACAGATTCAGCCTATTTAATAGGCAAAGTATGAATGACAGATGATATATTTGCTTAGTCATCCTGAGTATGTCATCCCAATATTTGTAGAAACATTTGTTGCCACAAAAATAGATCAGGTGGTTTGTTTAGGTGTGCCTGGGACTGGGTCAGGTTCTTAGTATGTCATAGGTGAACGCAGGTGCTGGCTAAATGTGATCCTTTTTTTTTTTTTTTTTTAAAGAGCAGTTTGCAAAGGAGTAGGTGGTAACTTGCAAAACATGCTTATTGGCGTAAGTAACTCCATTCCTTTGGTGAGTCTAACTGGCAGAATGGCTGCTGTGGTGGGGTGAGCAGGCCAGTGCTGAAGGAGTGGGGAGTCTGGACAAATTCAGTCCTTAATTGTTTTGGTTTTTCTTTTCATACCACATTCATTTGATTAAGAACAACACGATGATTTAGGTCAGCTCTGTAGTGAATCGTTTGTTTTGTTAGAAGCGAGTTGTATCCAGCTGTAGATCACTGTGAAGCAAGATGACATTGGCATAGTTGTGTGACTTGCTTTGGTGTGGACATACCAGACTGTGCTTAGTAGTTGACTAACCACTTTACCTTGGGAGTACTACTTCCTCTTATGCAGGGGACGTAGTAATGTGAACTAGGAACAATGCCTGCAGTGAGTCCTGATTTTATTAGCTGAAGTATAGCAGGATAACTCTGGTCCAGAATAATGTGTGTCTCTAATGGGAAGTAGGAGTCTGGGTGGCGTAAACTGTTAACACGCTGGGCTGTTAACCGAAAGCTTGGAGGTTCAAGTCCATCCAGAGGCACCTGGGAAGAAAGGTCTGGCAATCTACTTCCGAGATAAGGAGTACAAAGAAATAGCCTCCTGAAGTTTTAGCAGTAGGGCCAGAAAAACTAAGGCAGAAAAAGAGAAAAACGAAGTCATAAAAAGCCAGTGAAGACTTTGTCAGCAAAGGGTGAGAGTACGACATTGTCCGTACAGCCAGAGGGCCTGTGCTCCCAAAATGAACAAATGTGATTAAGGAGCAAATTTAAGAATAGGTCGTATCGTAAAGGCAGGGGGCTTTGAAACTTGAAAAGAGATTCTGACTTTAAAGATGATCAAGATGGTAACATATAAAGCAAGAAGACTTAACAGAATGAGAGAAGGCCGTTCGTATCTGCAGGGAGGTAGAATTTGCCTCCCTAGACAAATCAGTCCGGTGATTGATGGCTCTGGGCGCCATGGTTGACTTTGCTGTAATTGACCTTGAAGGTCAGATCGATCCCTATGTCTGTTGGTAACCTCAGTGTTTCGGCAGAAATGCCATAGGAGACGTGACTTGCCATCCCTGGTCATAGCCAATCGGAGACAACAATGGTGAAGGAGGCAGGGCTGGCTTTTGTCTCACTTCTGCCCGCTTTTCTGTGTCTGTCCTCACAGGATTCTCTCACTAGAGCCATCCTGTGTTCAAT
Source organism: Dugong dugon (assembly GCA_030035585.1). Classification (NCBI taxonomy): domain Eukaryota; kingdom Metazoa; phylum Chordata; class Mammalia; order Sirenia; family Dugongidae; genus Dugong; species Dugong dugon. Next base: position 189,984,903 of record CM057465.1, read on the forward strand.
GCTTTTCTCTTCCCATCGTCCGCTCCCCGCCACACTATCAAAACTTTTCTCTTCTGGGCTTCATCTGCTGCTCTGTGTCTCTCTGCTTTACAAAATGACAGCTAATCATCTACCAGACTGATGGATTTAGTTTATATGGTACATCTTGAGAAGGAGGGGAAACTGTCAGTCAAGTATTCATTTATTCATTTACTACAGGTGTTTTGCGCATCAGCCATGTATCAGGTACTATCCCAAGAGGTAAAGACGGTCAGTGCCCACTAGGAGTTTATCGCCTAGTGAGTGCGTGAGGCATGTAAACAGGCAGTTACAATACAGTGGGTCCTTGCCTGACTGGGACTACGCCCTAATTGCTATGGGAACGCTCCAACAGGATACCTCACAGAACCACGAGGATGGGGAGGAGAGGGGAGAAGGTCTGCAGAGGCTTCCAAGAGGAATGGATGCCTAAGCTGAGGCCTGCAGCACTGAGTTGGAGTAGCCAGAAGAGAGGACTGGTGAGTGAGGAGTCTTCCAGATGAAGGGAATGCCGTGTGCCAAGGCCCAGAGGCATAGTGAGCGTGGCGTGTTCTGGGAAACCAGCAACCACAGTGCCCATGATGTTAATTAAACCGGGTGGAGGGCCAGGAACTACAAAAATACCCTGACGTGTGGGTGCGCTGAGTGGTGGTCTGTGTGTGTGTTTGCATGTATGTGCCAGTGTCCTAGAAATATTTCTTAAAGATTCCACCGACATCCAGCAGGACCCAGAAAGGAAACGCCAGGATACTAACCTAGCTGTTGCTTTGTGTGAGAGCGCCACAGGTTCTTTATATTCTAGTCTGCTTCATACCTGAGCTGGAGACAAAGAACCTCAAATGGATTGCAAACACTCCACTCTTTGGTGGCTCTCTGGGAAGCTGAAGGGCCCCCATCAAAGGGCCCATTTGTAGATGCTAAATGCTACTCTTCAGGGTTAGTCATGGAGTCATAGCTTCTCGGGGCTGAAGGAACCTTCAAGGTCCTTGAGTCCAGCCCTCTGTCTGATGAGTGAATCACTCCATTCGTCATCTCCAAAAATTGGTGGAGCTTTTTGTTCTGTGCTTGAATGTCTCCTGTGATGAGAAATGCAGCACGTCCTGGGGCATTTAATTTCATATTTAGCCAATTCTGACTGTAGGAAAGTTCTTCCTTATACAGAAGTAAGATGTGTCTTTGACTCTCCTTAGTACTAGTTCTTCTTTTTGGCCGTAAAAAGGTATATACGATGAGGAGTGGTTAAAACTGCAGGCCTGTGGGTTAGAGAGCCTAGGCATGTATCTCAGCTCTGATGGGGATTAACTGTGTGACCCTGGGATGCTGCTTTTACCCTCCTATGCCTCAGTTTACTCATCTGTAAAATGGGTAACCTCATACCACTTACTCCATAGGAACATGTAATGAATGCATGTGACCTGCTTACACACAGTGCTTAATGAATATAGGCCACCCTGGTGGCAGCTGTCATGTACGACGGGTACTTCCCTTCCTCGTGACAGTCCTTCCAGTTTTGTAAAAATCTCACGTGCCCACGATTCTCTCTCTTCTTCCACAAACGTGTCTGATTGTGTCTGCTCCTCTTGTACTGCAGTGCTACCCTTCCTTGTCCTCTGCAGTGCCCTCTGAGCTCAGACCGGTGGCAGTGCACAGAACTCGAATGGGGCAGCCTGCTTGTTGTGTGCCCAGCGGAGCAGGACAGAACTCGCCTTGCCTTGGTTCTAGATAATGTGCTTCTTTTCAGGAAGCTCAGGATCACGTCGGTGCCATAGCAGCCCTGTCGTACAGGTCACTTAGCGAACTTACTGAAGTACCTGCGGCTTTTTTTCCCGTGTTGCTCTGGGGGCTGGTACGGCTTAGTAGAGATGACAGCAGTCCAGGTGAGGAGACAGAAAGCATGCAATAACAACCATGCTCAAAGATGGCTTTGAGAAATCCAAGAAGTTGGCAGAAACAATCAGCAGAGAGTTCCATAAGATTATCTGTCTGGGCTTCTAGAAAGAAGAAAAAACTTATCCCAAATCCAAATAGGAAGGGGACTGCTGCGAGTCGGCATCAACAACAACAACCACGCTAGGGGAAGGCAAGGTCAGGACTTCCCAGAACTGCACTCTATATGGGCAAGTCTTCGGGCCTCGCAGCAGGGAGCCATGCAGAACTTCAGGGTGTTCTGAAGAGCGTCCCCCGAATGAGGGAGGCTGTAAAACAGGGTTCAGGGAGCTTTCAATATTCGATCTAAGGAGGAGAAGGCTCAGGTGTGCTCAGTGACATTGTTGGTGTGTGCCTCATGGTGACCCTGTAGGAGAGAGGGGAACTGCCCCATAGGGTTTCCTAGGCTGAAATCTTTACCAAAGCTGAACACCAGCTCGTTTCTCCTCGAAGTGGCTGGTGAGTTGGAGCCACTGACCTTTTGGTTAGCAGCTGAGTGCTTAACTGCTGTGCCACCAGGGCTCCTTCAAACCAAAAAACCAAACCCACTGTCGTGGAGTCGATTCTGTCTCATAGCGACCCTACAGGACAGAGGAGAACTGCCCCATAGGGTTTCCAAGGAGCAGCTGGTGGATTCCAACTGCCGACCTTTTGGTGAGCAGCTGAGCTCTTAACCACCGCACCACTAGGGTTTCCAGGGCTCCTTCAGTGACATGTAAGTATAGGTTTTTAATAACTGGTTTTGATACTGGCTCAGCTTTAATTACAGCCTTCTTGAAGATAAAAGGCTCTCACCCAAAGAAAGGAGGTACAGCTTTGGGGTCAGAATCCTGGGTTGGGATCCTGGCTCTGGAACTAGCAAGTTACTTAACCTCTTGAAGCCAGTTTCCTCATCTGTAAAATGGAGGTAAAGATAGCACTTGCCTCCTGGATTGTTGTGAAACTTCAATGAGATAATGTGTTAAGGTCCTGAGCACAGTGCCTGGCCCATAATCAGTACTCCATATGTGGCTGCTACCGTTATCTTTTGTCCTCCTGGACAGAGTAAGACCACACTGGCTCAAACTGAGGAGCCCTGGTGGTGCGGTGGTTAAGACCGTGGCCGCTCACCAAAAGGTCAGCAGTTCAAATCCACCAGCTGCTTCTTGGAAACCCAATGGGGCAGTTCTGCTGTGTCCCGTAGGGTCGCTATAAGTCAGAATCAACTCAACGGCAATGAGTTTTTTTGTTTGAGGTTGGACAAAAGTGAAAACGTCCATGAAGTCTCAGAATTAAACACTGCAGTGGGTAACTGGAGAGTCTGGTGAAATTGTATCTGTAAATGTTTAGTAAGAGGAAGCAATAAGCAAGTGCAATAATTATGGTTCTGGCGAAATATGGAAACAGACTCATTCACATGTTCTTAGCATGGTGCAGAAAGACACCTCCAGCTACTAGAGAAGATACACTTCTTGAAAGGAGGTCGTATTTCAAACACGGCAAGACCACGGTCTGTATTTCTTCCTAGTCCCTCTAGGGCCCTGTGGAAAGCCCCATGTGGAAGAAGCACTCAGTAAATATTTAATTTCTTAACTTAGTGACGGCGCTTCTCAGTATTGGAGTTATTCTCTGCTTCATTCCCTGACTAACTGTGAGTGCATCTGTTTGTGGATGTGTCGCTAAAATTAGCAGTTGAGGCTATTGAATGAATAACCCTTACGAGTACTAGAAACATTCCTGTAATGCTGGCCAGAGGGGAGAGTCTGTTGCCTCTGCAGATGAATCAGGTATTCATTGCCTTCCCTCCTGCTGCATGTGGGAGTTTGTTACATCCTCCTGGAGCTTCTTCTGTACTTGAAATAACATAATATTACTTCGATGGTTTCATAATTCCTGATATAATCCCAAGTCAAAATATTCACTGATTACATTTAGGAAAAACTGAATTTTTGAGACTCTTTGTCCCTTGAAAGAATACTTTAAATATTTTTTAGTCATATATCCTGTGGATTGCCATATTAATCAGGAGACCCTGGGTGGTGCAAACAGTGAAGCTCTCAGCTGCTAACTGAAAGGTTGGCAGTTCGAACCCACCCAGAGGCACCACAAAAGAAAGGCCTGGAGATCTGCTTCCGAAAACCCGCACGGAACGCTGTTTACTCTGCAACACGTGGAGTTGCCATGAGTTGGAATCAACTCTACCGCAGCTGGTTTACCAGATTAATCTGTTTTTAATTTTGATTGTAATCCCCTTTTTTCTCTTTAAAAATTGAGATACAATTTATATCCAGTAAAATACACACATCTTAAATACCCAATTTGATGAGCCTTGACCAGTGCACACACCCTTGCAGCCCGTGTTGCTATCGAGATGTATCTCTTAATTTTTAAGTCGGCTGGGTTTGCAGCCTCTTGTTGGAGGTGTGGACTTGCTCGTGACTTCTCGGTGGCCAGGAATCGTCTACACCTTCTTCATGGCCCCCTCCTCAGCCCTAAACACAGTGCCTCACACGTATTACGCACTCAGTAAACAGCAGATGAGTAAGTAGTTAGGAAAGAATTCTGCCCTTACTTCATGTATGCAGCATTGTGCTCCTAGCCCTGGCATAACACGTTGTTTTCCAGAACCCTCCACAATCACCGGTTACTTTGCATGCTCTGTGTATACATTATCTGTGAGTCATAGCTATGTGGCTTGACAGGTTCGCTCATTTTAATGAGACGCAAATCAACTTGCAGGCACGATTTACATTTATGCAATCTTTATTTTCAGCCTTTTGCTCACAGCAGCCATGCTTCTCAGATAAATAACTTTTAAAGTTCTATTTGGAAATTAATTACCCAGGAGTAGATGGAAATATGATCAGATCTGACCACGGGCCTGTTTCTGTTCCATGCTTTCTCTGTCTTGCTGAAGCTGTAAATAGAGCCCCTGGACAGTGTTATGGTGACACCCTGTGACCCTTAGTTCAAGTCCTGCATGTAGAAATGCATCTAAAATCACCAGTTTCCAGTGTGTGGATCTTAGAGAACAACAGCTTTGCTGACATTCTCCCCCGGCCCCGTTTATCTTGTTGTAGGTCATCAGCCCCCAGAATGGACGCTATCAAATAGACTCTGATGTGCTGCTCATCCCTTGGAAGCTGACTTACAGGAATATTGGCTCTGATTTCATTCCTCGGGGGGCCTTTGGAAAAGTGTACTTAGCCCAAGATATAAAGACTAAGAAAAGAATGGCGTGTAAACTGGTAAGTACTTCATAGCTAGGCAGTGTGCTTTGACTGTTTGACATTATGACTTTTGCTTGTTTGTTTATTTATATTATTCCAGGGTTGTTCTCCTCTAACTGGCTCCATCTAAGGGTGCCCTATGCAGAAGCTTCTGTTTTCATGGATTTGCTTGCTACCTACTGCTGTTTGGGCTCTAACCAGTAAACCAGTTACCCTCGAGTTAATTTCAACTCATGGTGATCCCATGTGTGTCAGAGTAGACCTGTGCTCCATGGGGTTGTCAGTGGCTGATTTTTTGGAAGTAGATCACCAGGCCTTTCTTCAGAGATGCTTCTAGGTGAACTCAAACCTCCAACCTTTTGATTAGCGGCTGAGCACCTTAACCATTTGCACCACCCAAAGATTCCATTCTGCCCCTAAGTCTCTGCATAAGTGTGCGGTTGATTTTAATCTAGCCTCCACCATGTTAAAAAAGGAAGTGTTAGTTTTTTTAGCACTGTCTTGGATAATGTCGTCACTCCTGGGGGGTGGGGGTGGGGGTGGAGGAGAGCTATCACCCAATGCAAGAGCTATCTAGGTGCTGCTCCTTTAATCATGCCCACTGAAGAGGGGGCCAGGCCAGAAAGCAGAAGCTCGGAAATCTGCAAGGTTTCTCAAGACTACTGATTTAAAGGGATGAATTTAAATTGATCAATTATTGAAAAGACTCCCATCTCTTCTTATTAAAAAATTACTGCTAAGATATCACCACTTTGGAAAACTGTCAGTATCTACCAAATTGAACATTCACACACTGTGTGACCCAGCAATTCCACTCTTGTAAATAAGTATACACCCAACAGAAATGGGTACACATGCTTACCAAAAGCTGCATACTAGAATGTTCATAGAAGCACTGTTTGTGATCGTTCCAAACTGGGAACTTCCCAAATGCTGAAGTATGGTGTACTTATACAATAGACTACGGTACAGCAAAGAGATTGAGTGACTTACAAGTATAATAACGTAGATGAATCGCGTAACCATTATGAAGAGCGAAAGAAACCAGACACAAAATAGGACCTGCTGTAGGATTTCATGGAGGCTTTCTGGCACTGTGGTTAAGAGCTTGGCTGCTTACCAAAAGGTTGGCTGTTCAAATCCACCAGCAGCACCTTGGAAGCCCTATGGAGCAGTTCTACTCTGTCCTATAGGGTCATTATGAGTCGGAATTGACTCGACGGCAGCGGGTTTGTTTTTTCGTTTCTGTCGGTTTTCACGTATATAAAGTACACAAACAGGCAAACAAATCCATGCTATTAGAAGTCAGGATAGTGGGCACCCTTGGGAAGTAGTGACTGGAAGAGGTCTAAAGGGGGCTTCCGGGATGCCGATACAATTCCATTTCTTGATCTAGATGGTGGTTATATGAGTGTGTTCAGTTGATAATCCACTGAGTTTTACACTTACCATTTTTATACTTTTATGTATGTCTGCTTTACTTCAATTAAATTTTTTAAAGAGCAATAAAATAAAAATAAACTCACTTTTGATTTAACAAAAAATATTAATTGCTGAACGTCACATTTCACTCTCTCTTACCATAATTAAAACAGCAACAATATGTTGGTTTTATTTATTCTTTTATAAAAAAATTGCTAGAGTACCTGTAATTAGAAAGAAGAAATGGAGTTACAGTCAGCCATTTGAAGCTTGCAGTTAGAGGATACATGTTTAAATTGCTTAAAAAATCAAGAGCTGTTTTGTACTGCCAAAGTGCCCTCTTTTTCAGTTTTACCATAAAAAGCTTTGGAAAATAGCTTTGTGGGTTTATTTTCCTTGTAGTACTTACATTTAATTTTTTTGGATGTATTAAAATACATTTCCTTTGGCTGTGTGAGATCGTATAGAAAACCTTAGTAACAAATTAATAACTTACTATCTTGGAAGACAGTCAGTAATAAGGAGTTACTACATTTCACTTTTTTAAGACATAAGGCACTATCCAGCTATTGTCTACTATTCATTAAGGACATCTTTGCTAATGTTTTGCTGGGTTTATTCATATTTTAGAACCAAGTTTGTTGCTGACAGATTTAGATTCGGAAATGACACTATTTCATTTTATCGTTCGGAAATAATCTGAAAACATTATTTTTGTGTGTGTGTGTGTGTGTGTGAAAAATGAAATAATTCTTCCCTGTTCTCCCCTCGTCCCAGCCCCAGTAACCACCTGTCTTCTTTTGCTTCAGTGGACTTGCTCACCCTAGATATTTTATATAGGGGAATCAAACAGTATTTCTCCTTTCATGTCTAGCTTGTTTCACTGAACATAATGTTTTCAAGGTTCGTCCATCTGGTCACATGTATCATTTCTCTTTAAGGCTGAGTAATACTCCATCATTTGTATATACCATGTTTTGTTTATCCATTTATCTATTGATGGATGTATTTAATTTTTAAGCTGTATTTTTTCTTAAAAAAGAAAAACAGAGATGATTTTAAAAAACTCAAATAGTTTCAAAAGGATGTAGGCTGAAAAATCAGACTCCCTTCCCTGAGGTGCTGCCGTTAATGGTTTCTTGTGTATCCTTCAGGAGAACTTCTATGAGTATATGTGCATATAGTTTTAATTTTTTTTACAAATGGGAACATGCAATATGTACTTCTGCATCTTGCTTTTTTCACCTGTCACTGTGTTTTGGAGACATCTCTGTATCTGTCTGCACTTAAAGATCTGCTTTCTGTAATCGCTGTCTGGTATGACATGGTATGGACGGCCAGGGTTTATTTTAAATGCATTGTTAGAGTGTTAACTGTGTAACCAAAGACTTTATATTGTCTCATAACAAGCTGAAATATTGAAAATACAAACTAAGGTCTATGTCTATAATAGGTGGGAAGTGATCGCTTCTTTGATTCTATCATGAATAATTTAAAAACCTTTGTTGGATTTCTGTACTCTATGAAAATAAAATTTTATTATTGTTTTTTATTTTCTTCTTTAGAATTTTCTACCTATAGTATACGCATAAATGTAAAGACGTGTAAAGGCGGGTCTGAGTAAACATTTTTTAACTCTGCAGTACAATGTAACGTAGGTCACAGTATCCTTGAGTGTTTCTGTGCCTTTTGGTTTGTGTGTTGATCTACACTGTACTTCTTTCCGTCATCCGGAGGTTATTTCCACTCTTCCTCATGTTTTTCTGTTCTAGATCCCCGTAGATCAGTTTAAGCCTTCAGATGTTGAAATCCAAGCTTGCTTCCGGCACGAGAACATCGCTGAGCTGTATGGCGCTGTCCTCTGGGGTGACACTGTCCATCTCTTTATGGAAGCAGGCGAGGGAGGGTCTGTTCTGGAGAAGGTGGAGAGCTGTGGACCAATGAGAGAATTTGAAATTATCTGGGTGACAAAGCATGTTCTCAAGGGACTTGATTTTCTACACTCAAAGAAAGTCATTCATCATGATATTAAGCGTGAGTTTGCTTTGGATGTACACCTTTTTGGCTTAAGAGACCAGTTAGATGGGAGGAAAATGGGCTGAGAGAGGAGGCAGACGGGTTCCTCCCATCAGTCTGTAGACCCCCCAGTGGCGGGAGTAACAGCTTCTGCCGTATAAGTTCCCCCTTCCACCCCAGCACTCTGGAAGCGTGTTTAAGAATCAAGCTGTGTCTCTAGAACTTTCCAGGCATAAGGAGGGTGATGACCCAGTCGTCAAAAAGACAGAGCCACACATCTGTTGAGTACTGCCTATGCCTTTATTAACAGTGCTTTTAAAATTTCATGTTTCTTAAACATACACACACAGTCACGTATTTTTGAGAAGCAAATAGCTTTTAAATTTTGGAGACCTGTATGGCAATAGTCAGTCCACTAGACAATCCTTTGCAGGCTGCTTTCTGGGAGTGGTAAATGGTGAGGAAATATTCGAGAGAGACCCACTGTGAATCCTAATGGCTGTAGCTAAATTGGACTAGCAGAACTTCTGCTTCAGAAAACAAACAGAAAACAGGTGTTTTAATTGTTTTAGAAGAGGGGCTTGGATATAGTATGCTTACGTCTTAGAATTTGAAACTCAAGCTCTTGGGTGGTCTTTGTGGCTGCCCGTTTGTACTGACGTTAGCTGAGTCCTGGACAGATGGGAAAGGATTTTCACCAGACCTCTAACCAGGCTTCACTGTCCTCTTGACTATAAGATACTCATCTCAGTGGGGAAGACGCTTCAAGTCTGTTCCGACTTGGGACTCATTATTATTTTAGATAATGTTTTCATTTCATTAATGTGTATATATACAGTTTTGTACTAAGATAAAATTTTCCCTCTCCTTATAGCTAGCAACATTGTTTTCATGTCCACGAAAGCTGTTTTGGTGGATTTTGGCCTAAGTGTCCAAATGACGGAAGATATCTATTTTCCTAAAGACCTCCGAGGGACAGAGGTAATTATATTCACGTGAAGGTGGTTACTAGCCTATTAAAAATAAAGAAAAAAATAGTTCTAGAATTACGGTGGGGAAGAAGGTTAAAGAAGGGGAGGAGAACCCTTGTATTAAATCATTTTGTCATTGTTACCATGTTTAATGAGCACTTGCTATGTGCCAGGTTCTAAGTCTAGCATTTTGAGTGAATGACATTATTTAATCCTCTCAACAACCCTATTGTGGGTAAATATTATTATGGTAGGCAAATACTGTTGAAATGAGCTTAGAGAGGTTAAAATTTGTGCCCAGAGTTACTCAGCTAGAGACAGATCTGACATTTGAACTCATTTCTGAGTCTAAAGTCCAAGTTTTGACTCCTATGTAACTTTTTAATATAACTAATATGTTAACATATGTTACTACTATAATGAATATTACTAAGTTCTGGCCCCATCACACCCTTGATTATCAGGGTCATTAATAATATATATTGTGGACCTACAACATTTCAGAGTATTTTTAATCCTAGAGATACTGTACCATATTTTTACACAAATAATGCTTGCCTTCTACATTTGTTTGCAAGTTGCTGCCTCCCCCCACGAGGTATTTTCATAAGCACCGCTATACCAATGTTTTCTTACATGTTGCTGTAAAAACAATTAGCATGGCATGCTTATGAAAATACATCAGAGCGAGGAGGGAGCAGTTTGCAAACAAACGTAGAAAGCTCGTGTTATTTGCATAAAAATACGGTAATAAACCTCAAGTAGTGAGCACTAACTAGACATAAATTAGCTATCATATTTAACTCATTTGTGACGCAAAAAAAAAAACTATTCCTGAATCAAAATGGGATTCAGAGAATTGTATTCATGGACTTTCACATAACATAATTAATTTGGCATTCAAATGATTAGATGGAATAATAGATTTCTCTAGCACGTGTTTATTAAGCATCTACTATGTGGCAGGGCCTGCTGTGGGCACCAGGGATGAAGCATGGAGCAGAACTCACAAGGACTTAGTCTCAGTGGTACTTTAGCGGCTTCTCCTCTGGTGGAGAGAACCTCCTTTTAATTTACCGAAATTATTAAAACATCAGCTGCTTATTTTACAGTAGGTTATGGTAGGTTGGATGCAAATGGGAAGGTAATAACCTTTGCTGTCGAGTGGATTCCGACCCCTAGTGACCCCATCAGACAGAGTAGAACTGCCCCATAGGGTTTCCAAGGCTGTAATCTTTATGAAAGCAGACTACCACGTCTTTCTCCTGTGGAGCGGCTGGTGGGTTCAAACCGCCAACGACCTTTCGGTTAGCAACAAAGCACTTACACCACTGGGAAAGTAAATGGGTATAAACACCGCTTTTCTGGCCCCCTCTCACTCCCGTGGGATGTTTCGAAGCCTCCCAGCTGCTGTCTGTCAGCTGTGCCTATAGGGAATAAAGAGAGGGCGCTCGGTTGCACCTTTTGCCTCAAGGTTGACCAGGTGAGGTCAGTCTTGGTATTTAACCAAATGATGTCCCCTTAGTCCAGCTAGTATGTACATTGCACTGAACTGAGCTGAGAAAAAAATCGCCTTCATTTCAAACCAGGATGCTGTAAGCCTTTTCTTAACTGTCGAAGGAAAGACTCTTCAGAACTTTCAGAACAAACCCTCGTTTTTGCTGATATTACTACTTAAAGTTATTACTGGGAAATACTTGAGAGGATCCTTGATAGTCTTCTTTGAGCAGAATAATATTCAGAAGAGAAAACTGTAGACTTTTTTTTTTTTTTTTTAAAAGAATGTTTTAATCTCCAGATTTTAAGAAGACCTTGCCAAAGCACAAATCTAATAAGACTTAATACTTATGACATGTTTTCTTTGGAGAATGTTTTAGCATATTTTGGCATTAGTCAAGAGTTTAGATATGTGACGTTCCACCCTTTTTCCTGGAGCCAGTTTGAGAAACAAACTATTTATGGTGTTAAAGATGGAAAATACCTTTCTCTTCCTGGCAGCATGACTAAATCGAACGTTTTGCAATGCTGGAGAAAGACACGTCCTTTCTGGCATTCTCTAGCTGAAAGAGAATGTGTGCTTGGGTGTGAAGTGATAACACAGCATTCACTCCTGAGCAGTATTTAGATAAGTTATTTTCAGCAAATGGAAGTTGTTTTTTATGAACTGGCTAAACTGGCTTCTAAGGCTTGACTCCGTTTTTATAGTTATAAACTCTCTTCTGTCCGTGTTTGCTGTCTCTTCGGTCCTCCATAATTGAAGTGTCTACTAAGCAAGATTGCAGAGTCACCAGGGAACCTCTTAACAAGTTTGTTCTTACTCCTCATACTTAAAAAGCCAATAAAATTAGTCAAAGTGAACGCTTAAAAACTTGTTTTCTGTGAAGACTCGATCACTTGGCCATTGCACAGCCATTGATGATTTTTGACCCCAGCAATGTAGCTCACAAAGGCAAATATTGAGCCAGCCATGCTACTTGCTCTTGTTCTGTCTGTCTGTCCCAGCAGACATACTCAGGATATTAGAAGCATATAACGTGTACAGTTAGTATGGCTTGTGTTTATAGTTTTCGAGTTGCATGGTACAGAGAATGAATGGTGGATGTCACGAATGAATTAGAATTACTTTTTAGCGTGGCCCTTTTTAAAAGGTCTTATTTTTCTTCAGAGTCTGTTTGGTCTTGCTTTACATTAGTTCACATGTAATGGTCACACACACATGTACTCACAGTTTCGGCCCCTTTCTAATAAACACATGGGGAGATGAAGCTCGGGATCTGATGGCTCAGTTCCCTTGCTACAGTGCCCAAGCCTCAGAGGTGGCACTCTCAGAGAGCCTCCAGCTGTCCGTCAGCCCTGGCTCCTGTCTGCAGTCAGCCAGCCTGCAGAGTTCTTGAACATCACGCCCTGCTGTTCCCTGCTCTGGCTCTACTGGCTTTTGGGGAACTTGAGGAAGCTCTCGGGGTGCCTGCCTGAGGGGCAGTAGTGAGGTTACAGGGTTGGACAGGGCACTGCCACCCATGGTGCTCCCCAAGGGGGCAGTCCCACGGCCCTCCAGCGTTCGCACAGTGGATACTTGGCCTGCCCCTGCTTTATTTGGGGGCCGGGGAGGAAATAGGCATTCTCCATGGACAGTTAATAACACCCACGGCATTTATTTATTAACTCTGTGATTGCATTTAGTAAGAGCGTCCTCAGAGTCCAAGTACTGTCTTTTCTGCAGGGAAAGCTTGAGAACAAGGAGCTCTGGTCAGTGTTTTTGCTGAGAGAGAGAGAGGGAGCGAGTGCAGGAAAGCAGGCCAGCCGGGAAGTGGTGTAGGAAGGAGCCGGGCAGGGTGAGGATGAGGAAACTGGGCAATTTCCCCACTTTTTGCAAGCCAGTTCTTTACTTACTTACTCTGAAGTGAATTCCGGGAACGCTAATGCCCCTCCTCCATATTCAAATGACACAGTTTAAAACCTTCTTAAAGCTACATACTAATAATTAGGATATTAGCTACTACGTGTCTGTGACAGCTGTGTCACAAGTACAGCTCATCAGTCACCCATATTTGTCCTCGCTCTCTCTCTTTTGAGTTAGAAACAAACATGTATGAGAGAAACTATAAAATGAAGTTTACTTATTTACCATCTACTAATGAAACCAAATACTACTTAATACAATATTAATATGGCAGGTATTTAATATGTAATGACCAGGCAACATGGTAGGTAGACATAAGAAGTAGTTCTTCAAAATGACTAATTAGGATCACTTTTACAACATTATACTTTGTTTTTTAAGTTCTCTTCCAAGAGATTGGTCATAATACCTCTAGACCTCTGCCACCTTTTATTTACTGCAGATAGAGGTTTGACAGTTTAATGGCAAGGATTAGGTGAAGTATTCTTGTTGTGCCATTTAAATATGAAAGGAACTGGTGTTTTCATTAAAAAATTAACTACCTCCAAAACCAAACCCACTGCCATCGAGTTGATTCCAACTCGTAGTGAACCTACAGGACAGAGCAGAACTGCCCCACAGGGTTTCCGAGACCGTAAATCTTCACGGAAGCAGACTGCTACGTCTTTCTCCCTTAGAGCAGCTGATGGGTTTGAACCATCGGAAGTTTGGTTAGCAGCTGAGTGCTTTAACCACTGCACCACCAGAGCTCCTCCGTTAACTACTTCAGATCAGTGCCTTATGGAAATTGGATGAGTGGAAATCCCAGGAGGCTTCTTGATTGCAGGCCCCCTTTGCTGCCTGACCAACCTTGTGTTCAGCTTATGGCAAAAGATGTTCTTTACCAGGCTGCTCTGATACCTTCAGCCACAGCTGCTTGGATCCCAGAAAACGTCTGCGTTGTTCTCCTTTGCTTAAAGGGTTACAACAATGACATTTCTCCACTGGAGGGGATGAAGTGCACAGTAAAGATGATAAAGGTGGATGCGCCGATTTCCCACACTGGATGAGGGGAGTGGAAACCCAGACAGAGGAAGGGACTCAGCCTGCCTTTCCCCGCTTCTTTTTCAGATTTACATGAGCCCAGAGGTGATTCTCTGCAGGGGCCATTCAACCAAAGCAGACATCTACAGTCTGGGGGCCACGCTCATCCACATGCAGACGGGCACCCCGCCCTGGGTGAAGCGATACCCTCGGTCAGCCTATCCCTCCTACCTGTACATTGTGAGTGGGGGCAAAGCAGGCGTGGGGCTGCGAGGCGGGAGTCCCACTTGGGCTGGGAGCTGTTTCACCTCCTATAACATCCACAGCTGAATGGGAAGATGGCAGAATAGTGATCGAGGAGAGGCAAGCACGAGTTCTTCCCACATGGAGGGAAGCCCCGTTTTTCCAGAAAAGACATTGGTATTTTAGTGGGAATTTACGTGTGCATTAGGCATAAATTACACACTATTCCATTATAACCAGTAACCAGTTGCTGTCGAGTTGACTCCGACTCATGGCAACCCCATGTGTGTCAGAGTAGAGCTGTGCTCCGTAGGGTTTTCAATGGCTGGTTCTTCGGATGTAGATCTCCAGGCCTTTCTTCCGAGGTACCTGTGGGTGGACTCAGACCTCCACCCTGTTGGTTAGCAGCCAAGTGTTAACGGTTTGCACTGCCCATAGCGTGTAATGATAAAATGCCACTTAGTAGCATCAGAGTAACATAAGTCTTTGAGCCAAGGAAGTTGTAAATGTTCTTCGAACGGTTTCCAAAAAGGATATTACATTATTGATCCCAGTCAGCCTGGCATGTAGGTGGAACGTGCAACTCCTCCTTCACCGCTGAGAAATTCCAGAATGGATGCTTCTCCACCGTTGCCTAGCGACCTTGCAATATGAAGGGCCGCTGTGGATATGTAAACACATAAAGTGGAAGCTGTCTCTGCTTATTCAGACCTGTTGTTGTTAGTTGCTGTTACGTCAGTTCTGACTCATGGCGACCCCATGTGGACCTTACGTGCGCAGAGTAGAACAGCTCTGTAGGGTTTTCAAGGCTGTAACCTTTTGGAAGCAGATCACCAGGCCTACATTCTGAGGCACCTCTTGGTGGGCTTGAACCGCCAGCATTTTTGGCTAGTAGTCCAGTGAGTGACTATTTGCACCAGCCAGGGATCCTGTCTTCAAACCCAGCTTGTATCTTTTACGAGTTTAAACTCAAAGATGGGTTTAAGTCGGTGTCCTTAGGAAATTAAAGGGCAGCTTGTCGAAGGATAGGAACTGGATTTACTGCAGGGGGTGTGGTGGGGAACATATGACTTTCCAATGCGTTGTTACTAGAGTATTTTCCTGTCGAGGGTATATTTCCATCCCATTGATGCTAGAGTGCTGGTCTACCAACAGATCCACAAGCAGGCACCTCCACTGGAAGATATTGCAGATGACTGCAGTCCCGGCATGAGAGAGCTGATAGAAGCAGCGCTGGAGAGAAACCCCAACCACCGCCCCCAGGCCATGGACCTCCTGAAGCACGAAGCCCTGAATCCCCCAAGAGAGGACCAGCCCCGCTGCCAGAGTCTGGACTCTGCTCTCTTTGAGCGGAAGAGGCTGCTGAGCAGAAAGGAGTTGGAACTTCCTGAGAACATTGCTGGTAGGGCCACCCTGCTGTGGGCATCATTGCTTGCTTTGCTTTATCTTCCGTCTACCTCAAACCTGCAAGGTTCATGAAAGAACTTCGGAACAATTCCTTGAGTGCCATAAGTTGTTGGAGAAATTTCAGCCGGGACAAAAGCATTTTATTTTAAATGGGCCAATTTCCCAGCAAATTGTAACAGGTTTTCAGTGTGAATGTAGTTCACGCAGTCCTGGAGGATTGCCTCTGGCTTGCTTTTTTGCAGCAGAGAGTGTCTTTCGGTTTTAAAAACAAATCAACTGTGGTAGTTTTGCTGTTGGTGAAGTATGGGGTTCTTCTGAATTCAGTTATGGTAACCATTAGCGTCGTTTGTTGTAAACATCATGGCATGGTTCTGCACAGATAAAACACTGAGTTTAAAGTCAGCTTGTATTTCTGTCTTCCTCTGCTTGAAGCTCTGCCAGCTGTGGAACTTTGCCACTTAGGAGAGTCAGTAAGCATTCCAGGGGCGCTGAATATGCATAGGAGAACGGCTTCCATTTTTATCATCGATATCTGTGGCATTCTTAGTGCGTTTAGATCCAAAGCCAGATGTCAAACCTATAAGGCTTGTTTGCATTCCTCTGCTTCTTGTCTGACTTTTCTGTGTTAAAGAGAACCATCTGGGATGCTGGAAGATGTACCAGGGTTTCTAAATAATTTCTTGTAGCTGTTGACTCTTTTGTGAACTCTTTGGTATACGGCATATGATGTAAACTGGTCCATAGTGTTCAAAGAACCAGTCTTTGGTAAAACCAGAGCTTAGAGGCTATTGCATTAGGCCCCAAAGTATTATTTCTTTGCAGGAGGAACAGATATTTATTCTTGGGCTTTTTCCCTGGTTCTTTATTTTTTTGCAATGTTGCCCTTTTCAGATTCTTCATGCACAGGAAGCACGGAGGAGTCCGAGATGCTAAGGAGACAGCGTTCCCTCTACATAGACCTGGGAGCCCTGGCTGGCTACTTCAATCTTGTTCGGGGTCCACCCACACTAGAGTATGGCTGACTGATGACTTCATTTCCTCTAAATTTAAGATGCAGCCTTTATCTTCTGGAAGCTGATTCTGCTGACTCTACACAGAGACTCTGTACAGTGACGTGTGCCATTTGTTAGCCACACGGTGTGGCTCCTGTGACCCATGAACGCAAGCTCCAAGCAGCCCCTGTGACCCATGAACTTGAGCTCCAAGCAGCTCCTGTGTATCCAATTGTGAAGTGACGCCGGTGCACATTAGCTCCCCAGGTCCTCATTTCTCCGGTGGTGAGACTCGAAGGACCTTGGGAGTTCACGGAAGGATTGTTCTCGTGACTGATTCCATTCACTTTGCACTTTGCTCAGATTTTTCATCACAAGGGTCATCTACTAGCTTAAAATGACTCTTCTTGATTCTAATTTAAGTGTGGGACCTTCATTTAACTCAGAAGAATTGTTTGGTGTAAATCTTACAACTCTTTGAGCCTTTGTCGGTAGACTCTAGTACAAATTGAATTCATTGTCTTTGGGGTAAATAGGATAACTTGAGTATTATAGCAATAAGCTGAACAAGTGTCTTGAACATGGCTGACTGGTGGGTTAGGTACCATCTGACCGCACGTCACTATTGACACGTCCTGTTACGTTCCTATGGAAACATTTCGTACTGTACACGCTATGCTTAGAACATTTAAAACACGATGTTTTGAATGTGGATAAAACTATGTCAACCACATAATTTCTGTACATCCCAAAGGATGAGAGTGTAACCTGGAAGAAAAATGAAAACTTTTGTAAATATTTAATGATGCTACTTTTGTAATTCTTTTGACTACTTTCTTTCAAGCATTGATATATGAAAATAGCATACTGTGTATGTTTATATCAAATGCTTTCATGAAACTATCTTATATATATATATATTTTTTTTTTTGACGTTTTAAAGTATGTGAGTACCCCTTCTTAAAGTATCTTTTTACATTCTGCAAATGAAATCAGCATTTTGTCCAATGTGATTGGTCAAGTCAACCAAATAAATTCAGTATTTTGTCTTAATTATTGTAGAAGTGTGATTCTCCACTGGGACTGGGGATGGGTTATAGGGGATGGTGTCATGGATTGAACTGTGTCCCCCCAAAATATGTGTCAACTTCGGTAGGCCATGATTCCCAGTATTGTGTGGTCCTCCATTTTGTGATTGATAAAATTTTCCCATATGTTGTAAATCCTAATCTCAGCCTGTGGTTAATGAGGCAAGATTAGGTTATGTTAGAGAGGGTTAGGGTGGGATGTAACACCCTTACGCAGGTCACATCCCCTGATCCAGTGTAAAGGGAGCTGGGGTGTGGCCTGCACCACCTTTTATCTTCCAAGAGATAAAGGGAAGCAAGCAGAGAGTGGGGGACCTCACACCACCAGGAAAGCAGTGCCAGGAGCAGAGTGCAGCCTTTGGACCTGAAGTTCCTGGGCTGAGATGCTCCCAGACCGGGGAAGATTGATGCATCACAAGGGGCTTCCTCCAGAGTCGACAGAGAGAGAAAGCCTTCCCCTGGAGCCAGCGCCCTGAATTTGGAGTTGTAGCCTACTGGACTGTAAGAGAATAAACTTCTCTTTGTTAAAGCCATCCACGTGTGGTATTTCTGTCAGAGCAGCACTGGATGACTAAAACAGATGGGATGTAGGCTGGAGGAGAACATGGATCACCTGAGGCAAAAATGACCGGGGAACTTTGCAGATGACACCCTCCTCTCGCTGCTGTGTTAAGCCCTGGTTGTTAACTGGAACGTGTCGTATCCATCAGGAATGCTGAGGGACAAGAATAATTGGGAGCTCCTGGTTTAGAGTAAGTGTGGTTCTATTTTGCGTCTGGGTTTTATCCATTTATAAAACCACCAGTGCCATTGAGTTGACTCCTCATGACAACCCCATGTATCTCAGTAGAACTGTCCTCCATAGGGTTTTCAATGGATGAGTTTTCTAAAGTAGATTGCCAGGTTTTTCTTCCGAGGCACCTTTGGGTAGACTCAAACTTCCAACCTTTCTGTTAGCAGCCAAGCGCTTTAACCGTTGGCACTACTCGGGGACTCTGTGCGTTTATACTCCGTTGAATATATGCCGCCATGCTCTTTACCCCTTGGTGGTGGTTGTTAATAACTGACTGGCCCTTTTATAAGGTAGATTTAAATCAGGTACATCCAATTCTAATGAAAACTGTTGAATGGGAGTCTGATCCGTCATTCATTGAGTGCGCAGGATTAAATGCTATCCCACGTGTTACGTAAAGCATGTCCTCACAAAGCATGTGGGAAATATGCATTCTTGTCACCTTTGATTCAGAGAGGAAAACTGAAGCATTGAGAGGTTGGGGAACTTTGCGCTCAAGATCACCCAGCAGAGACAGCTGTGTCTGAACCCAGGCCTTTCTGGCTCCAGAGCTCCCGCCAGTCCTCAACCCTTGCTGCTCAGGAGTGACACATCCTGTCCACACAGGGAGCACAGTCCCCCAGGGGCTTCAGTTCCCAAGGCAAGGGCGGAGGCGGGCTGTGGAGCTTCCGCTCTGGGGCTCCTCGCCCACACTGGCCTTTTCTGTGGTCCTGTAATTTCACATCACCCCAGAGCAGGCCCAGCAAAACCTGGCTCTGCCCCTGCTTCGGGTATACGACTTGTAAAGCCAGTGTAAATTGAGTTCCACGTAAAGAACTCCATTTGGGGCGAAGCGTTCCTCTTACACACATCTGAACTCTTGGGGAGATTCTGGGCTGCTTGTGTCCTGAGAGCCGGTCAGTGGTGCGGTGGCTGAGGAAGTGGCGGTGGGCTCAGGCCCCGCAGAGCCGCTCACCTGGAGGCAGAGAGCTGGGCCAGGACGGAGAACCTGCTGCAGAGAACACAGGGGCCTGACTAGGGTCTGTGGGGGACCCATGACACCTCCTCCTGAGACGGTGGGTGGCCCGACAGGCTTGAGTGTCACTGGGAGAGAAGAGTCACATCCTGAAGCGTCTTCTGCCCACTTGGCTGATTCCTGCTTCCGGAGGCAAGGGTCCTGTCCTGAGAGGCGTATTGGAAAGCACGTGCCAGTGGAGAGGGGGTCCCTCTGCTTCAGGCCTTAGAGGCCATCCTGCCGGGGTCGCTGGTTGGGGGCAGGGGTGGAGATGTGGCTGGTGGGAGGTGACAGAGCCAGGGCTAGATTTTCAGTCCATTGTAAAGCGGGTGAGTCCTCCCCGTTCACCGCCTTCCCTGCGGCCCCCCTGCGTTTGCCTGGAGGTCTGCCCAGTGATGTGGGGCAGAGAGATGACTACCTGTCAGCCAGCGGCCTGACCTGGCGGGAATCTGCGCAGCCCGCGGAGACGCGGGAGGAGCCCTGCTGGCGCAGGGGTTAGGAACTCATCGGCGGTTCGAACCTGCCAGCCGCTCTGCGGGAGAAAGATGGGGCA
Organism: Dugong dugon; assembly: GCA_030035585.1. Classification (NCBI taxonomy): domain Eukaryota; kingdom Metazoa; phylum Chordata; class Mammalia; order Sirenia; family Dugongidae; genus Dugong; species Dugong dugon. The sequence continues at coordinate 190,004,958 of CM057465.1, forward strand.
GTCCGCTTCCGTAAAGAAAAATCCCTAGGGGGCAGTTCTGCTCTGTCCTATAGGGTCGCTGTGAGTCGGAATCAACATGACAGCAACGGGTTTGGGTGTTTTAGGTCTTTGGAGAGATGGCTCCCATCTGGGGATCAGCCACTGGGTCTCTGCCCCTAAAGCTAAGCTTCCACCGATGTCTGCCATGTTACTAAGCTCCGGAGTGAGACCTGACGGGGACTTCAGATCCGTGGGTTCCTCCCCGGTGCTGAATTACTTTTGGCAGACCCCCAGCAAACTGATCTTTTATTGATAGCAAATCTATATGGTGTTACTCAGTATAAAAGCCAGTGCTTTCTGGAGGGCCGAGAGGATTTTTTTTCTGAGGTCTGCAATTTGATTAGTAAGTAGTTGCGTTAGTCAGGGGCCTCCAGAGAAACAGAACTCTCTCTATGCACATATATTTATAGAGAAATTAATTTCAAGGAATTGGCTCAAATGATTGTGGGGGCTGGCAAGTCCAAAATAACTGGGCATGCTGGAAACCCAGCAGGTGTCTTAAGGTAGACAGGTACGTTATGGTCTTAAGGTAGAATTCTTTCTTTTCCAGGAAACCTCAGTTTTTCGTCTTTAAATGCTTCAGCTGATTGGATGAGGTCCACCCACATTATCCAGAGTGATCTCCTTTCCTTAAAATCAACTGGTTGTAAATGTCAACCACATCTACAAAATACTGTACCTGCACAGCAACACCTAGACCAGTGTTTGACCGAACAACTGGGCATCAGAGCCTCTTCACGCTGACACATAACACGGAGCATCACGGGATGTGATGTCAGGAGTACATCACAGGAGTAAAGACAGCTGATGTCAGGGGTCCAGGGCCAAGTGCTGTGGGCAGCCGGGAAGAAGTGTGCTGAGCGGGAGAGCACCCCACTTAGTGGAGAGCTGAAGCCTCCTGGGGACCTGCTCAGGCAAACAACTGCCAGACCCTGCGGGGAGCACAGGTGAGGAGGGGGCTGGCCATCTGTGCTTAAGGATGCACATTGCATTTTGGAACTCTTAACAAGGCGCTTTGTTTAAGGTATCTGTTTCCAAAAAGACTTTTTTGGCCAAGCATTTACTTGTAGTTTTATTTCCTGCCTGTGAGCTGGTTTTTAAAACGTCAGTTTGAGCTCAAATGCAGAAGAAAGCAGTGATAACAAGGACACCTTTTGGGGACCAGTGTCTGGTTTCAGAAGTCACTTTGGGATGGGAGAAGAATGACATGAAGTAGCTGTATGGAAAGCACTTTTGTGATCATCTGTTCCCAGCCGGGAGTCCCCGGGCAGTGCAAACAGGTAACGGGCTTGGCTGCTAACTGAATGGTTGGAGGTTCAAGTTGACCCAGAGGTGCCTGGGAAGAAAGACCTGGCACTCTACTTCCAAAAAATTTGCCACTGAAAGCCCTGTGGAGCGCAGTCCTACTCTGACACACACGGGGTCACAGTCAACTCAACGGCGCCTGGTTTGGTACCCACCCTCCGGGTTGTCCTCCCAGCCGTCTGCGGAGCACGTACATGTGGAGTTTGAAGAGGAAGGTGAGGGCGTCCTCTCTCATCCACCCTATGCTTCGGGACAAAGGTCCTGACCCCTGTGAGCAGCAGCTGCCCCGTCAACATCTGGCGCTCTGCGCTGCCCTCTCTAGAGACCACGCAGTGCTTCCCTGTGTGTCCCCGTGTTTGACTTAGACCTGGGAAAACGGATTTGTCTCGCTTCAAGATGGAAGTGAGAGGAAGGAAGAGACCACCATGCGTAGTGACTGCATACAAGAACACAGCACGTGCTTCTCTCACTTTCAATGCTCGGATAAGTTCTGCATGCTCAACCAATTCAGAGAAATCTGCTTCACCACGTAGTACAAATCTAGAGATAATAATAGCTGGCTATCTGCCCACAGCACAACAGCTGACGTAATAACATCTTGCTAATCCTCATGACTGTGCAAGGGAGGTCAATTGGAAATAGAAATCAACAAGTAATTGTTTAAAGAGCATAGCATTCTCTCATGACAGCTCTATGTGGGAGGGCCTGCAGCTGTCCTCATAATTTAACATTACACAAATAACGCGTGGAATTGCTCTACAAACGCCGGCTGTTATTATTATTTCCTTTAATTAATTACTTTGGAAACTCTGGTGGCGTCGTGGTTAAGTGCTATGGCTGCTTAACTAAAAGATTGGTAGTTCAAGTCCACCAGGGGCAGTTCTACTCTGCCCTATGGGGTCACTATGAGTTGGAATCGATTCGACAGCAATGGGTTTGGTTTGGTTTTTTGTTTTAATGACTTCATGATAAATTCTCTCCACGTGAAGCTTAACGTGCATCAGCTTCGTCTTTCCCACGTGAATGGAGGACTTCAGAGAGCAGGGCTCATCTTGTGCTTGATTGGAACGTGTGCCCACAGACGCTGATTTAGAAATTCCAATAGACTTGACTCTCCTGGGCCTAGTTAACGTTTTCCCAAGGCATCAAGGAAGGTGCAAAGGAAGGAGAATATTTTCAGGAAAAAGAGGGTTAATGGACACCACTGAAGGCTTGGGGGCACTGGTGGTTCGGTGGTAGAAATCTCATCATCCATGCGGGAGACCCAGCTTCAAGTCCCAGCCCAGTGTATCTCAGAAGCAGCCACCACCAGTCTCTAGTGGAGGCTTGAGTGTTGCTCTGACGGTGAACAGACTTCAGAGGAGCTTCCAGACTAAGAGGAGCCCTGGTGGTGCAGTGGGTAAAGCACTTGACTGCAAACTAAAAGGTCGGCAGTTCTAAGCCACTGCAGCTCTTTGGGAGAAAGATGTGGCAGTCTGCTTCCGTAGTGAATTACAGCCTTGGAAGCCCTATGGGGAAGTTCTGCTCTGTCCTATAGGGTCGCTCTGCGTCAGAATCAAATTGACGGCAGTGGGTAGTTTCCGGACTAAGACAGACTAGGAAGAAAGGCCTGACAGTCTGTCTCTGAAAATCAGTCAAGGAAAACCCTACGGATCACAATGGTCTGATCCTCAACGGGTCATGGGAATGGCTGGACCAGGCAGTGTTTTATCTCATCCTACATGGGATCCCGGTGAGTTGGGGGCCAATCTGAAAACAGCTAACTGAAAGCTTAGAGCTAGGGATTGACTGCTGGTTCAACACTGCGTTTCACAGATGCCCCAGTGAGCTCCAGCCCAGATGTGCTGACGATGAGGGAGGGGCTACCAGAGGATGAGAGCAGGTGCCGAGAAGGTCTTCTGCCAGCGTTCAGCTTGTGCTGTAAGGAAGCGGGATGACCGCCAACCGCCTCACGCCCAACCCCACGTTCCCACCACCTGACTAGGTTATTTCTCCTTATTGGAAATTCTGGCCTGACCGAAGTTTTGCTCCATATAGGACAGAGGACCAAGTGGTGACTCAGGCCCTGGGGGGCCCCCTCGTGCCTCTCACAGCTTCTCTCTGTGGATTAATTATGAGTCTTCGCCGAGGCCAGTGAGCAAGAAAGCACTAATTGTTTCTCTTAATTAAGTCACGTAGAAAAGAAAGAGAAAGCAAGGTAATTAGTGCAGAGTTTCTCGCTGAATCCCACAGTTCCTGTTTTGGTGTGGCCGGCAGGCCAGAGAGAGCAGAAAGATTTGGTAACTGCTTTCTCATTTCCCTCTCAGCCTCTTGCACCAGTTCCAGGGAGAACTCAGCCAAATCAGCGCTGGGCTTCAACATGGTTGTTAGCTGCCACATGCGCAGTGGGATGAAGTGCTGCCCGGTCTGTCTCAGTCTGGAAGCTCTGAATTCGGCATTGTAGCAACACGCAAGCCACTACCGACAGTGAGCTACGCTGGCCAGCATGGAGGACAGAGTTCTACCCTCCAACCGCCAATGCCTCATGGGCTTCAGGATGAGAATGTGGTTTCCTGAGGTTTGCATTGCCCCAGGTTATTCTAGTTTAATCATTTACCAGTTCACCCTAGTCACTTCTCTAATTCTTCATCCAGAATTGGTTTTCTATTGTGTTGAAGGAGACTAGCAGAAAAGATTGTACTTTTTAAAAAAATTGTGGTGACATTTGCCATTTCAACGTTTTCGACACGTACGCTTTAGTGACGTTAATTACATTCACTGTGTTGTGCAGCTGTCACCACCGTTCCCAAATTTTTCCATAACCCTTAGATAGTATTTTCAATAAAAATTCATATTGCCTTTTTTTGGAATAGATATTATATGCACACGGTACAATAGTCAAACAGTAAAAACTAGGCCTCCCTCCTGTTCCTGGCTCCCACAATTCCTCACTTCTCTCCAGAGATAACGGCTGCTAGCAAATACAAACACTGAAATTATATAACACCCTTTTTTGTAAAACAACAACAAAAATCTGCACAAATGGTGGCCTAATCTCCACAGAGATTTACATCTTGTTTTCCTTACAGTTTCTCAGAGATTACAGAAGCAAATATTTTAATCAGAGCAAAATCCCTTAACACGGGTCTTACTCTGTAGTCTGAGCCTTTTCCTAACCATTCCTGCCATGAGGTGGGGCGGCTCTAATTCTGGCTTTCCTTATGCTTCTATTTCCTCCTTTGGAAATTGAGGGTGGAACCAGAAGACCTCTCAAGTTGCGTGCAGCCACTGAAACCTTTAAGATTAATTTTCTAAAAAAGGAAACTGAGTGGCAACAAGTTTGTGGATTGTCTAAGGTCCAAACTTGGGGGCAGTGGTGGTTCTGTGGTAGAATTCTCACCTGCCCTACAGGAGACTCAGTTCAATTCTCAGCAAACCCACCTCAAGCAGTTACCACCCGTCTGTCAGTGGAGGCTTGTGTGCTGCTCTGATACTGAACAGGTTTCAGTGGAGCTTCCAGACTAAGACGGACTAGGAAGAAAGGCCTAGTGATCTACTTTTGAAAATCAGCTAATGAAAGCCCTGTGGATCACAACAGTCTGATGAGGGGCTGACACAATGGCAGTTAACAACAACAACAAAGTCCAGACTTAGTTATTCACAGTGTGTCATTCCACTGTACACGGGGTCTCCATGAGGCAGGTCGCCACGAGCTGGGCTCACCATGAGTCAGGCTCACTATGATTTGGGCCCGACTCAACGGCAGCTAACAACATTTCTGTTTAGGATGAGTAGAATCGCAGTAAATTGTGAATTCAGAAAATGAGAACAAATGTGTTAAGAGCACAGCTCTCCCCAAACAACGCTAACCCAGGAGTGTTGGGAACTGCTGGTCTCCTTTGTTGCTTGCCGTGGTGGCTGAGTCTCAGGAAGAGAAGGCCACAGTGGGTCACACCTGCCTTCAACAAGCCAGCACCTGGGCCTGGGCAGAGGAGGGCTGTGGTCAGATCTGCAAAGCCTGTTCACTTAGAAAGTGTTGCCTGAGCCAATGTCAGATGAGGTTTTCATTTTGTCAAGCAGGAGAGAAACCTCAGAGGAAACAGAAACCATCCTCTACTGAGAGCTTTATCCGTCACTGACATTGTGGTGGCTGCTTGTATGTTCGTTAGCCAGCTAGGGAACTGAGACTGAACTGCTGGGGAAGTGGCCCAAGGACCTGCAGTGAGTAAACGGCAGAACTGAGGCCTGAACCCAGCTCCATCTGCCTCCAAAGGTCACGTCCGGTCCCCTCGGCTTCATTCTGTCCCCGCAGGGAACGTGCGTTCACTTCCTAGGACTGCTGAAACAGAGTGCCGCAAAGTGACGTAAAGCAACGTAAAGTGACTCTCTCACTGTCCTGGAGGCCAGAATGAAAGCAAGTTGTTGGGAGGGGGTTTCCTTCTGAGGCTCTGAGGGAGAGAGTCTGCGCCATGTCGCATTCCTAGCTTCTGCTGTCGCCAGTAATCCTTGGTGTTCCTTGACTTTCCGATGCATCACTCCAACCTCCGTCTGCATGGCCATGGGGCTGGCCTCCCTGTGTGTCTCTTCTCTTTTTATAATGACACCGTCACATTGGATTAGGGCCTGCCCTACTCCAGTATGACCTCATGTTAACTAATTACATCTGCAAAGATGCTGTTTCCAAAAAAGGTCAGATTCACGGGTATGGAGGTTAGGACTTGATCAAGCATATCATTATGGGGGAACACAACTCAACCCATAACAGAAAGGGAAAAAGATATTTCCTACCAAAACTTGTTAAGATGAGATGCCTATACCTGAAGAAAGCAAGAGGTCATTAAAAAGACAGAAAAGAAAGAGAAGACTAAAATGGATGTCAGAAGAGACTCTGAAACTTGCTCTTGAGGTCAAGTAGTTAAAGCAAATGGAAGAATTGATGAAGTAAAAGAGCTGAACAGAAGATTTCAAAGGGTGGCTTGAGAAGACAAGGGAAAATATTATAATGATGTGCAAAGCTCTGGAGTTAGAAAACCAAAAGGGAAGAACACCAGACTCAGCATTTTCAAGCTGAAAGAACTGAAGAAAAAATTCAAGCCTTGAGTTGCAATAGTGAAGGATGCTATGGGGAAAATACTGAATGACACAGGAAGCATCAAAAGAAGATGGAAGGAATACACTGAGTCAATGTACCAAAAAGAATTGGTCGATGCTCAACCATTTCAGGAGGTAGCGCATGATCAAGAACCAATGGTATTGAAGGAAGAAGTCCAAGCTGCACTGAAGGCATTGGTGAAAAACAAGGCTGCAGAAACTGACGGAATACCAACTGAGATGTTTCAACAAACTGATGCACTGCTGGAAGTGCTCACTCGTCTATGCCAAGAAACTTGGGAAACAGCTACCTGGCCAGCTGACTAGAAGAGATCCATGTTTATGCCTATTCCAAAGAAAGGTGATCCAATCGAATGTGGGAATTATCAAACAATATCATTAACATCACATGCAAGCAAAATTTTACTGAGGATCATTTAAAAGTGGAACTTAAAACAGGGAACTGCCAGAAATTCAAGCCAGATTCAGAAGAGAACATGGAATGAGGGATGTCATTGCTGATGTCAGATGGATCTTGACTGAAAGCAGAGAATGCCAGAAAGATATTTACCTGTGTTTTATTGACTATGCAAAGGCATTGAACTGTATGGATAATAACAAATTATGGATAACATTGCGAAGAATGGGAACACTTAACTGTGCTCATGAGGAGCCTGTACATAGACCAAGAGGCAGTCATTTGAACAGAACAAGGGAATATTGCGTGGTTTAACTTTGGGAAGGTGTGCATCAGGGTTGTATCCTTTCACCATACCTATTCGATCTGGATGCTGAGCAAATAATCTAAAAAGCTGGACTATCTGAAGAAGAACGTGGCGTCAGGATTGGAAGAAGACTTATTAACAACCTGTGATATGCAGATGATAAAACCTTGCTTGCTGAAAGTGAAGAGGACTTGAAACAAGTACTTATGAAGATCACAGACTACAGCCTTCAGTATGGATTACACCCCAACATAAACAAAACAAAAATCCTCACAAATGGACCAATAAGCAACATCATGATAAACAGAGAAAATATTGAAGTTGTAAAGGATTTCATTTTACTTGGATCCACAATCAACACCCATGGAAGCAGCAGTCAAGAAATCAAATGACGCATTGCATTGGGCAAATCTACTGCAAAATACCTCTTTAAAGTGTTGAAAAGCAAAGATATCTTGAAGACTAAGGTATGCCTGATCCAAGCCACGATGTTTTCAGTTGCCTCATGTGCACGCAAAAGCTGGGCGATGAATAAGGAAGACTGAAGAATTGATGCCTTTGAACCACGGTGTTGGCAAAGAATACTGAATATACCATGGACTGCCAGAAGAAAAAACAAATCTGTCTTGGAAGAAGTACAACCAGAATGCTCCTTAGAAGCAAGGATGGCGAGACTGCGTCTCATATACATTGGACATGTTATTAGAAGGGACCAGTCACTGGAGAAGGACATTATGCTTGGTAAAGTAGAGCATCAGTGAAAAAGAGGAAGACCCTCAACGAGATGGATTGACACAGTGGCTGCAACAGTGGGCTCAAGCATAACAGTGATTGTGATGATGGCGCAGGACTAGGCGGTGTTTTGTTCTGTTGTACAATGGGTCACTATGAGCTGGAACCAACTTGATGGCACCTTACAACAACAACATAGAAATGAAGTTGCTTGAGTTGTTATATATTCTCTTCATTAATAGGAACAGAACTATATAGAATGTGGTCTTAGGTGATAAAGAGTTTACAATCTTTACAACATCAGGACCTGTAAAAATATCAACCAGGACATTTAATGTAATTCAATACATAATTCTGTTGGCCTGGAGTGATGGAGGAGTACACAGGGACTATAAAGTTGAAACAGTGACAGCTGTAATAAGCTTATAGAATGGGAAAGGATCTGTATCAGTGAGGGTCTTAGACTCGACTTCCTAGAAAACATGTTCTTGTTGTTGTTGGGTGCCACCCAGTTGGTTCTGACTCATAGCGACCCCGTGTACTACAGAATGAAACACCGCCTGGTCCTCTGCCATCCTCACAATTGTTGTTATCCTTGAATGCATTGTTGCAGCCACTGTGTCAATCCATCTTGTTGACCCTGTACTTTACCAAACATGATATCCTTCTCCGGGGACGGAGCCCTCCTGACAACATGTCCAAAGTATGTAAGATGTAGTCTTGCCATCCTAGCTTCTAAGGAGCATTTTGGTTGTACTTCTTCCAAGACAGATTTGTTTGTACTTTTGGTAGTCAATGGTATATTCAGTATTCTTCTCCAATACCACAATTCAAAGGCATCAATTCTTCATCAGTCTTCCTTATTCATTGTCCAGGTTTCACATACATACGAAGCAATTGAAAATACCATGGCTTGGGTAAGGCACACCTTAGTCTTCAAGGTGACATCTTTGCTTTTCAACACCTTAAAGAGGTCTTTTGTGACATCAAAATGACAGCACTAAACTCATACCTATCAATAATTATGCTGAATGTGAATGGACTAAATGCACCAATAAAGAGACAGAGACTGGCAGATTAGATAAAAAAAGAAAAAATGATATGTCTATATGCTGCCTACAAGAGACACACCTTAAAGACACAAACAAACTAAAAGGATGGAAAAAAATAACAAGCAACCAACAGTCAAAAAAGAGCGGGAGTGGCAATACTAATCTCTGACAAAATAAACTTTAAAGTAAAATCCACCACAAAGGATAAGGAAGGCCACTATATAATGATTAAAGGGTCAATACACCAGGAGGACATAACTATAATAAATATTTATGCACCCAACAACAGGGCTCCAAAATACATAAACTCTAACAGCACCAAAAAGAGAGAGAGACAGCTCCACAATAGTTGTAGGAGACTTCAACACACCACTTCTGGTGAAGGACAGAACATCCAGAAAGAAGCTCAACAAAGAAACAGAAGAGCTAAATGCTACAATCAACCAACTAGATCTCATAGACATATACCAAACACTCCACCCAACAGCAGCCAAGTATACTTCCTTTTCCAACACACATGGAACATTCTCCAGAAGAGACCATATATTAGGCCATAAAGCAAGCCTTAACAAAATCCAAAGCATTGAAATATTACAAAGCATGTTTTCTGACCATAAAGCCATAAAAGTAGAAATCAACAACAGAAAAAGCAAGGAAAAAAAAAAATGAAACACATGGAAACTGAACAACACCTTGCTCAAAAACTACTGGGTTATAGAAGAAATTAAGGATGGCATAAAGAAATTTATAGAATCAAATGAGAATGAAAACACATCCTACCAGGACCTTTGGGACACAGCAAAAGCAGTGCTCAGAGGTCAGTTTATAGCAATAAATGCACACATCCAAAAAGAAGAAAGGGCAATAACCAAAACATTAACTCTACAACTGGAACAAGTAGAAAGAGAGCAGCAAAAGAAGCCCTCAGGTGTCAGAAGAAAGGAAATAATAAGAAATAGAGCAGAATTAAATGAAATAGAGAATAGAAAAACAATTGAAAGAGCTAACAAGACCAAAAGCTACTTCTTTGAAAAGTTCAACAAAATTGATAAACCATTGGCCAAACTGACAAAAGAAAACAGGAGAGGAAGCAGATAACCCGTATAAGAAATGAGATGGGTGATATCACAACAGACCCAACAGAAATTAAAAGAATCATAACAGATTACTATGAAAAATTGTACTCTAACAAATTTGAAAACCTAGAGGAAATGGACAAGTTTCTAGAAACAAACTACCTACCTAAACTAACACAAACAGAGGTAGGACAACTAAATAAACCCATAACAAAAGTAGATTGAAAAGGTAGTTTAAAAACTCCCAACCAAAAAAAGCCCTGGCCCGGATGGCTTCACTGGAGAATTCTACCAAACATTCAGAGAAGAGTTAACACCACTACTACTAAAGGTATTTCAGAGCATAGAAAAGGATGGAATACTCCCAAACTCATTCTATGAAACCAGTATAACCTTGATACCAAAATCTGGTAAAGACACCATAAATACAGAAAATTACAGACCAATATCTCTCATGAACATTGATGCAAAAATCCTCAACAAAATTCTAGCCAATAGAATTCAGCAATATATTAAAAAAAAGTAATTCACCATGATCAAGTGGGATTTATACCAGGTATGCAGGGATGGTTCAACATTAGAAAAACAATCAATATAATCCATCACAGAAATAAAACAAAAGACAAGAACCACATGATCTTATCAATCAATGCAGAAAAGTCATTTGACAAAGTCCAACACCCATTCATGATAAAAACTCTCAACAAAATAGGAATAGAAGGGAAATTCCTCAATATAATTAAGGGCTTTTATACAAAGCCAACAGCCAACATCATCCTGAATGGAGAGACTTTGAAAGCATTCCCCTTGAGAATGGGAACCAAACAAGGATGCCCTTTATCACCACTCTTACTCAACATTGTTCTGGAGGTCCTAACCAGAGCAATTAGGCTAGAAAAAGAAATAAAGGGCATCCAGATTGGTAGGGAAGAAGTCAAATTGTCTCTATTTGCAGAGGATATGATCTTATACACAAAAACCCCCAAAGAATCCACAAGAAAACTACTGGAACTAATAGAAGATTTCAGCAAAGTTTCAGAATACAAGATAAACATATAAAAATCAGTTGGATTCCTTTACACCAACAAAGAGAACCTCAAAGAGGAGATGACCAAATCAATACCATTTACAATAGCTCCCAAGAATAAATCTAACCGGAAATGTAAAAGATCTACACAATTAAAACTACAAGACACTACTGCAAGAAACCAAAAGAGACCTGCATAAGTGGAAAAACATACCTTGCTCATGGATAAGTAGACTCAACATCATGAAAATGTCAATTCTATGCAAAACCATCTACAGATACAATGTAATCCTGATCCAAATTCCACTGGCATTTTTTTTTTTTTATTGTACTTTAGGTGAACGTTTACAGAACAAATATTTTCTCATTAAACAGTCAGTACACATATTGTTTTATGACATTGGTTTACAACCCCACGACACGTCAACACGCTCCCTTCTCAGCCTTGGAGGACCTTTTTTTTTTTTGGTGAAAATATACATAGCCAATGATACACCATTTCAAAAATTTCTACATGTACAATTCAGTGACGTTGATTATAATCTTCCAGTTGTGCTGCTATTCTCACTTTAGATGAAGGTTTATAGAACAAAATAGTTTCTCATTAAACAGTACACATGTTGCCCTGTGCCAATGGTTAAGAACCCCACTACATGTTAACACTGTCCTTACTCAAGCATGGGTTCCCTGTCACCAGCTTTCCTGTCCCCTTCTGCCTTCTAGTCCTTGTCCCTGGACTGCTGTGACTCTTTAGTCCAGTTTTGTTTTATGGGGCTGTCCAATCCCCAGCTGAACAGTGAACCTGGGGAGTGACTTCACCACTGAGCTAAAAGGGTGTCCGGAGGCCATACTCTCGGGGTTTTACCAGTCTCTGTCAGGCCAGTAAATCTGGTCTTTTTTTTGTGAGTTAGAATTTTGTTCTACATCCTTCTCCAGCTCTGTCCAGAACCCTCTGTTGTGATCCTGGTCAGAGCAGTCAGTGGTGGTAGCTGGGCACCATCTAGCTGTACTGGACTCAGTCTGGTGGAGGCCTTGGTAGCTGTGGTCCATTAGTCCTTTGGACTAATCTTTTCCTTGTATCCTGTTCTCTTCATTCTCTCTTGCTCCCGAAGGGGTGAGACCAGTGGAGTATCTTAGATGGCCGCTCACAGGCTTTTAAGACCCCAGACACTACTCACCAAGGTAGAATGTAGAACATTGTCTTTATAAACTGTGTTATGCCAGTTGAGCTAGATGTTCCCCGAGACCATAGTCCCCGCAGCCCACTGACAGTTTTTAATGAGATAGACAAACAAATCACCAACTTCCTATGGAAAGGGAAGAGGCCCCAAATAAGCATTACTCAGGAAGAACAAAGTGGGAGGCCTCACACTACCTGATTTTGGAACTTACTTACCACCACAGTAGTCAAAACAGCCTGGTACTGGTACAACGACAGATACATTGACCAATGGAACCGAATTGAGAACTCAGATGTAAATCCACCCACCTATGAGCAGTTTTGTCAAATGACAAAGGCCCAAAGTCTGTTAATTGGGGAAAAGACAGTCTCTTTAACAAATGGTACAGGCAGAACTGGCTATCCATCTGCAACAAACTGAAACAAGACCCATACCTCACGCCATGCACAAAAGCTAACTCAAAATGGATCAAAGACTTAAATATAAAATTGAAAATGATAAAGATCATGGAAGAAAAAATACGGACAACGCTAGGAGCCCTAATACATGGCATAAACACAATACAAACCATAAGTAACAATGCACAAGCACCAGAAAAGAGACCAGATAACTGGGAGCTTCTAAAAATCGAACACTTATGCTCATCAAAAGACTTCACCAAAAAAGTTAAAAGACAAGCTACAGACTGGGAAAAAATTTTTGGCTACGACAAATCCAATCAGCATCTAATCTCTAAAATCTACAAGATATGCAAAACCTCAACAACAAAAAGACAAATAACCCAATTATAAAATGGGGAAAGGATATGAACAGGTACTTTGCCAAAGAAGATATTCAGGCGGCTAACAGACACTTGAAAAAATGCTCACGATCATTAGCCCTTAGAGAAATGCAGATCAAAACTACAATGAGATATCATCTCACCCCAACAAGGTTAGCATGAATCCAAAAAACACAAAATAATAAATGCTGGAGAGGTTGTGGAGAGACTGGAACACTTATACACTGTTGGTGGGAATGCAAAATGATACAACCACTTTGGAAGTCGATTTGCAACTTCCTTAAAAAGCTAGAAATACAAGTACCATAAGATCCAGCTATCCTGCTCCTTCCAATACATCCTAGAGAAATAAGAGCCGTCCCACAAATAGACATATGCACACCCATGTTCATTGCAGCACTGTACACAATAGGAAAAAGACGGAAACAACCTAGGTTCCAGTCAAAGGATGAATGGATACAGAAGTTGTGGTATCTCCACACAATGGAATACTATGCAACGATAAAGAAAAATGATGAAGCCGTGAAGTATAACGTGGAGGAATCTGGAGGGCATTGTGCTGAGTGAATTTAGTCAGTCACAGAAGGACAAATATTGTATAAGACCACTATTATAAGAACTCAAGAAAAGGTTTAAACACAGAAGAAAACATTCTTTGACGGTTACGAGAGTGGGGAGGGAGCGGGAGGGTTATTTACTAACTAGACAGTAGATAAGAATTATCTTAGGTGAAAGGAAGGACAGCACACACTATGGGGGAAGTCAGCACGAGTGGACTAAACCAAAGCTAGGAATTTTCCTGAATACAATCAAACACTTTGAGAGACAGAGTAGCAGGGGTAGGGGTCTGGGGACCACGCTTTCAGGGGACATCTAGGTCAATTGGCATAACAAAGCTTATTAAGAAAATGTTCTGCATCCTACTTTGGTGAGTGGTGTCTGGGGTCTTAAAAGCTTGCAAGCGGCCATCTAAGATGCATCAATTGTTCCCAACCACCTGGAGTAAAGGAGAATGAAGAACACCAAAGACACAAGGAAAGTAGTAGCCCAAGAGACAGAAAGGGCCACATAAACCAGAGATTTCATCAGCCTGAGACCAGAAGAACTAGGTGGTGCCCGGCTACCACCAATGACTGCCCTGACTGGGAACACAACAGACAGTCCCGGATGGAGCAGGAGAAAGGTGGGGTGCAGAACTCAAATTCTAGTAAGAAGACCAGACTTAATGGTGTGACTGAGACTGGAGGATCCCCAGAGAGCACAGTCCCTGGATTCTCTATCAGCCTAGCGCTAAAACAATTTCTGAGGCCAACTCTTCAGACAAGGATTGGACTGGACTGTGGGACATAAAGTGATACTCGTGAGGAGTGTGCCTCTTAGCTCAAGTAGATACAAGAGACTAAATGGGCAGGTCCAGAGGTGAGATGGGAAGGCAGAGAGGGTTAGGAGCTGGCTGAATGGACATGGGGAATCAGGGGTGGAAAGGAGGAGTGTGCTGTCTCAGTATGGGGAGAGCAATTAGGGTCACATAACAATGTATGTATAAATTTTTGTATGGGAATAAAGAAAGAGGTCTTTTGCAGCAGATTTGCCCAACACCATGAGTCTTTTGATTTCTTGACTGCTGCTTACATGGGTGTTGATTGTGAATCCAAGTAAAATGAAATCCTTTACAACTTCACTCTTTTCCCCATTTATCACGATGTTGCTTATTGGTCCATTTGTGAGGATTTTTGTTTTCTTTATGTTGATGTGTAATCCACACTGAAGGCTGTGGTCTTTGATCTTCATCAGTAAGTGCTTCAAGTCCTCCTCACTTTGAGCAAGCAAGGTTGTATTATCTGCATATCTCAGGTTGTTAATGAGTCTTCCTCCAATCCTGATCCCCTTTTCTTTTTCATATAGTCCAGCTTCTTGGATTACTTGCTCAGCATACAGATTCAATAGGTATGGTGAAAAGATATAGCCTCGACGCACACCTTTCCTTACTTTAAACCACGCAGTATCCCCTTGTTCTGTTGGAACAACTGCCTCTTGATCTATGTACAGGTTCCTCATGAGCACAATTAAGTGTTCTGGAATTCCCATTCTTCACAATGTTATCCATAATTTGTCATGATCCACACAATCAAATGCCTTTGCATAGTCAATAAAACACAGGTAAACATCTTTCTGGTATTCTCTGCTTTCAGCCAGGATCCATCTGACATCAGCAATGATATCCCTAGTACCACGTCCTCTTCTGAATCTGGACTGAATTTCTGGTAGTTCCCTGTTGATACACTGCTGCAGCTTCTTTTGAATGATCGTCAGTAAATTTTTACTTGCATGTGATATTAATGATATTGTTTGATAATTTCTGCATTCGGTTGGATCACCTTTCTTGGGAGTAGAGATAAATATAGAGCTCCTCCAGTCGGTGGACCAGGTAGCTATCTTCCAAATTTCTTGGCATAGATGAGTGAGCACTTCCAGTGCTGTATCCATTTGTTGAATCATCTCAATTGATATTCTGTCAATTCCTGGAGCCTTGTTTTTTGCCAATGCCTTCGGTGCAGCTTGGACTTCTTCCTTTCACTACCATTGGTTCCTGACATATGCTAGAAAATATAGCATTCGGGAATGCTTATGTGCTGCAATCCAATGGGAGGTGCAATTCCAGGGCAGTGAGAAGGAGGGAAGAGGCAAGGGAAGCAGTCAAAGAGGGACAGCAAATACAAGGTAATGTCTTAGTGAACTGGCCGCAGCTCCAGGAAAGACACAGCTAGTTTCCTGGCCACATGGGATAACTTCAGACAGGCCTTACAGAGCACGGTGCCCAGAAACAGTCCATGGAAGGGCGTAAGGAAGAGAGATTCATTCTCTTTCTCTCCCCTAGCTCCTGTCTCTCACTGGCCAAGGTTTTCCAGTGAAACGCCAACTCCTCTATGCGGCCCCTTTGGGCAGTTGCTGAGGATGCTGGTTGCCCTGTGCTGGGGCTGAGCGCCTCATCCGGATCCTTAAGTGACGGGTGTGGAGGGCCAGAGCTGCAGGCCTGGCACCAGAGGTGGGCTCCCACTGGAGCAGGAGCTCCGCACGCACCTGGGTGGAGGGGTGGAGATGGCCAGTGCCAGCAGATGATGAGGTGGCAGCGGGGACAGTGGGCAGGGGCTCTCCCTGAGTGAGCACCTGAGGGTACAGACTGCAGGTGGGGTCAAGCAACTCTGAGGAGGTGCATAAGTGTGTCTGA
This sequence comes from Dugong dugon, assembly GCA_030035585.1. Classification (NCBI taxonomy): domain Eukaryota; kingdom Metazoa; phylum Chordata; class Mammalia; order Sirenia; family Dugongidae; genus Dugong; species Dugong dugon. The sequence goes on from CM057465.1 coordinate 190,021,175, forward strand.
TAAAGGGCTCCAAGAGAAAGGAGATGGCATGTTCAAATTAGGATAATTTGAGAACAGTGTATTCATGGAGACACTCTTTCCACTGATGTCAGCGCAGAGGAATGCAGGGGATAATTCAGCAACTCTGGGCTAGGAAACCCTCTAGGGCAGCTCTGTTCTGTCAGACAGGGTTGCTATGAGCCAGAATCAACTCAGGGCACCACAACAACAGTAGCAGCAGAGCCCTTACCTGTTCCTGGCTGGAGGGATCTGGGAAAGCAGCATTCGCTAAACTCAGACAGTGAGGTAGAGAAGGCCACCTTGAGAGGTCAAGGAAGATGTCCAGCTTCAAGGAGCTAGAGGAATACATACCCTGAGTTCACTCTCCTCTGTCACCTGCTCTCTGCTGGGTTCTGCATTGGCTGGATGCAGTGAGAAGCCCAGGATAAGAGCCTACACTTCATACAGGTCAGCTGCCCGAGGCTAAGAGCTTGGGGGCAGTGAGGAGCGTGTAGGGAAGCTATCTGGCACAGGGTCTCAGAGAGCATCTGGGATAGGTTTTCCTCACTCCTGCCATTTTTTTTCTTTTTTTTTTATTAGAAGAGATGAGGTAGCTTGCTCAAAATTACAGCACCAGGAGAGACGTTTATGGCTGACTAGGGTGTGGCTGGGCAAAGGGTAGAGTGGCCCAGGCAAGGATAGAAGGGTAAACAAATGCTCAGGGGCAGGAATAAGCTAGGAGGGTTGGTGGGGCATTGAAGGGGTCATCCGGACCCAGCAGAAGTTGAAGGATTATGAGAAATACTGGTCAGGGGTGGGGTTATATTCTGAAGGGCCTTGAAATCAGACAGGTCAGTTTCCTCTTGGTGTTGAAGGAGCAAGTTGCTATTGAAGGTTTGGAGATGAAAATAGCATTAAAAAAGATTAGTCTTAGCAGAACAACAAATTAACTTGAGAAAAAGAAAAATTGGATTCCTTTAGATTGGAGTTCAGTTTTTGGAGGCATTTGCATAGAAAATAGAATTAAATTTTAAAGAACAATGTGGAGAAATGACAAAAGAGGCTGACCTTATATTGCCAGAAGAAACCCAAAGTGCGATGTTTGAAGGGCCAGTAATTTTCTCCAAAAACTGAACACCGATCTGAAGGAATAGGTCAAATAACGTCATTACGTACTCTGATTGCGCCATGGTTTTACCTGCTTTTTGTAGAAGAAGAAAAACTGTGGAAGTTGCACCATTACACCATTGTTTTACCTGATTTTTGCAGAAGAAAAACATCAATTTTTCTTATCAAATATAGTAGAAATCTATGATGAATTTCTAGAGAAGATATTTTAGTGGAATTTTTTTTAAATACGAAGGCTTTTGAAAGCTGCTGGGATTAATCCCAAAGTAATAAAAACATGGACAGTATTAAAATTTTTGGAATTTATTGTGAAATGGGATTTATGTGAATCTCTGCTAAACTCTCCCTTTCTCTTTTTTAACTATTTGTGTATCTGTTGTCTTGTGTGAAAGAAACTCTGAAATTAAAATTAATAAAAACTGTTCTTCAATCAACTATGAGTGAAGGAAGATGAACTAATAGTGTCTACTGAGCAGGGACGTGCAAAGAAGATCAACTTTTACAAAATTATTGACAGATTTGCAGGAGTTATGCCTCAAAAATAGAAATGCTAATGTGTTATTCCCTATTGCAACAGATCTATGTATATAGCTTTTTTCTCTTTCAAAAAATACATTAATTAAAAAGTTTTAATCCTTTATTTTTCATTTTTGTACTGTAGCATTTATTTTAATTCGTATATTTTCACAGGCATTTGAAGTTTAATAAAAGAACATTTTCATTATTTGTGCTTCTTTTCTGACCATAACTATTATTTATTTCATTTCTTGACTACAACCGAAAATGATTTTTTGTCATATAGAGGAGAAAAATCAGTTGCCATTGAGTTGGAGTAGAAACATGCCCTGTAGGGTTTTCAGTGGCTGATTTTTCAGAGGTGGATCACCAAGGCTTTCTTCTCAGGTGCCTCTGGGTGGACTTGAACATCTAACCTCTAGGTTAGTAGCTGAGGGCATTAACTGGTTAATTGTGTTAATTATGTTAGGTGTGTCACTGGGGGTACAGTCTTATTTGAAAATTGTGCAAAGAGATCTTTCTTTGTTGTTAAGGTATTCAGAAAGTTTAGTAACTTCTTAACTCTCCATCAAGGTGTGAGACTAGGGCTCGATCTTGCCTCCTGTCTTAATTTTGCTATATCCTGGTAAGTATAGGGTATAGAATCACCACTAAAGCTCATGCATAGTGTTTAATAAATATTTCTTGAACAAATGAATAAATGAATCAGCAGATGAAAAACTCTTCTATCTGGCAATTCCCCTTGAAATAAAGGAACATGTGGACTCTTAATAGGACTTAGAAGGGATTAAGTACTGGGTGGCACAAATGGTTTGTACTCTGATACTAACCTAAAGATTGGTAGTTGGAATATCCCCCAGCATCACTGTGAAAGAAAGGCCTGGCAATCTACTTCCGTAAGATTGCAGCCATTGAAAACCCTATAGAGCACAGGTCTATTCTGACACGTGTGGCGTTGCCATGAGTCGGAGTTGATTCAACGGCAACTGGTTTGGTTTTCGGTTATCGAGGGGATTTAAAATAAAACACTAAACGTGTGGAGGATGAGGTAGATTATTAGTGTAAGGTTTCAGGAAGACTGATAAATTTTAGCATGGGTTTTGATACCTTGGTTGTACACAACCTAGTTAACAAGAAATCACGAACCAAGGGTATTTCCCTAATGAATAAAATTTGAGAGGAAGTGAGTGCTCAAGAAAGGTGACAAAATAACAAGAACTCCATTGAGTGGAAAATAACCTGGGGAAGAAGGAAGATGCCTTATCTAAAGGACTACAGAGTCTCCAACACAATTTTGGGCTCTTTGACACCCAAATTGGAGCAATGAGCTTTAGTAATTGACGACACTGATGAGAAGCTGAACAGGACTGTTAGTACACGCTTACACTGTGGGTCCATCATGGCTGACCTAAAATAGCCCGACCACTCAAGATGGGTGGTATTCATTTCCTTCCTCTTCTATACTCACTGATGATAATTAAGAACTCAGCTGGGAAAACTAAAAAAAGCTCTTGAAAAAGAAGAAGTTCTTGACAATGTTTGGTGTGAGTTTCAGTACATTTTCAGTCAGAGACTACACCCTGTCCATTCCTCACTGTTTTCCCCCATTAATCCTCCCAGGTCTTTTCAGAACACATGAAAACTCATCCACGGAGGTTCCCTTCTGGTGGGAAGTATGCTGTGTGAGTGTCTTACGCTTTCTGGAATGCTCCAGGGCAATCTTGGCTGTGGGTGTGGGTAGGCACACATCAGCGGTCATGACCAGGTGGGACCTTGTATTTTTATGCTACTCCTAATGTTGTTGTTATTACTTCCATGAGGTCCAGCCCCCAACACAGGTGACCCATGCACAACAGGAACAGGCTGTTCGGATCCATAGGGTTTTCACTGGCTGATTTTTTTGGAAATAGATCACCAGGTCTTTCTTCATAGTCTGTCTTAATCTGGAAGCTCCACTGAAACCTGTTCAGTGTCATAGCAACATGCCAACCTGCACTTACAGATGAGTGGTGGCCACACATGAGGTGCATTGGCCGGGATTCGAACCTGGGTCTCTCACATGGAAGGTGAGAATTCTACCACCGAGACACCGCTACCCCCGCTACTCCTAATAACCAGTTACCCTCGAGTTGATCTCTACTCACGGCGACCCCACGTGTGTCAGAGTGGAACTGTGCTCCATAAGGGGTTTCCAGTGTCTGATTTTTCAGATGTAGATCACCAGGCCTTTCTTCCAAGGTACCTCCAGGTGGACTAGAACCACTAACCTTCCAGTTGACAGCTGAGCACTTAACCATTTGCACCACCCAAGGATTCCCGACTCTTAATAGACTCTGCTGCATCAGTTCATCAGTTTATTTTGGATTTGAAGCACGGAATACAAACTAATAGAATTGGAACAAGGAAAATATAGGCTTATTTACCTAGAAGAGACTATTCAATTACGGTGAAAAAAAAAAAAGGGTTTAGTTTGTGTAGAGAGCCGAAGGGAAATATGTTTGGTGCAGCATTGCTGTAACTGTGAAATATTAGTAACAGTAGAAAAATGATGAAGTCAGTCATGGTACGTTCACTTAGTGGCTCTTACGGCACCAATAAAAATTATGTTATAAAGAGTTAATAACCGTACAAAGGAGTTGGTACATTCTTTACGCAAATCTGATTCTGCTCAAAAGGAAGCCCCGTTGCTCTTAGGATAAAGTACAAACTCAATAATGTGTCTTTCTAGATTCAACTTTCAAGACTTCCCTCGCCCCCTTACCCTCTGTTCTGCACATGTACTGTTCCCTCTGCCTAGAATCAGTACTGGTACCAGTTGCTCTCAAGTCAGCTCTGACTCATGGCGAGCCCGTGTGTGTCAGAGCAGAACTGTGCTCCACAAGGTTTTCAGTGGCTGATTTTTCGGAAGTAGATCACTAGGGCTTTCTTGCCTCTGGGTGAACACTAACCTGCAACCTTTCAGTTAGCAACCAGGCGCATTAACTGTTTGCCCCACCCAGGGGACCTGCCTAGAACAGTTGGTCCTTATTTCCCAGGTAACTTCAGCTGCTAAGTCCTACTGATTCTTCAGATCTTGGCTTTGCTCTCATTTCACTAGGGGTAGCCTTCCCTGACCACCTCCTCCAGGACCGACTGGGGAGGGCCTATAGAATGTTGAACTTTCCACACAGTGTTATAACTGCCCGTGTCTGCGTGGACAACCTCTTACACTACAGCAGAGGCTCAGGGAATGCAGGGAATAGTGTCTCCTCAGGACCTAATAATGTTCTTCACACACAAAGATGCTCCATGAGTATTTGATGACCGAGTCTTAGTATTGAGTAAAAAGGCAACGATAGACAATTATATCTATGAAATGATTACAATTAAAAAAACAAACAAAACATACTTTTTAAACAACAGAAAAGAAATACTGTACAGCCAAGTGTTACTATTCTATTTGCCAAATTTCTATTGTTGATCAGGTATTATTTTTATAATTATAAAGAATTACTTTATTATTTTAAAAATGCAATGAAAAACATAATCCTACCCGAATTCAATAGTGTAGCTGAAAATAATGTTTCGAGTATGGTTCCTATAATAGTTATGTGAGTAGGATGAAAAGAAAAAAAGGCTGGGGTAATCTCTGGGTGGAGAAGGTTAGATTTATCTAAACTACCATATGTAGGCCACAGCAGAGGTGAGCCCAGGGCAAGAAGGGAAGTGAAACCGGGTCTGGTGACACCTGCCCAGCAGCCCGCAGGAAGCCACCGCAAGAAAGAAGGCAACGCTTGCAGAGAGTGTTATGGGTTAAACTGTGTTCCCCCAAAAGATATGTTGAAGTCCTAACCCCTGGTTCCTGTGAATATGACTTTGGCAATGGGGTCTTTGCAGATGTTACCAGTTAAGTTATACCAAGTCAGGTCCAACTCATGGCGACCCCACGTGTGCCAGAGGAGGTCTGGGCTCCACAGGGTTTTCAACGGTTGATTTTCAGAAATAGATTGCTGGGCCTTTCTTTCTAGTTGCCTCTGGGTGCACTTGTACCTCTAACGTTTTGATTAGGGGTTGAGAGTGTTAACTGTCTGCACCCCCGAGGGGCTCCAATCCAATCTAGAGATGTCGTTATAAACGAACAGAGAAGAGGCGCAGTGAGACAGGCAGAAGAGAAAGCACGTGAAGCTGGAGACAGAGATTTGCTACAGATGTAAGCCAGGGAACGCCTAGGGCCACCGGAAGCTGAGGGAGACAGGAAAGGATCTTCCCCTAGAGCCTCTGAGAGAGCATTGCCCAGCATACACACTGAGTTGGCCTTTGAGCCTCCAAACTGTGAGACAGTCCATTTCTGCTCTTTAAGCCATTTGTTTTGAGGTGCATGGTTATGACAGCACTGGGAAACTAACACAGAGAGGTGTCAGGCAGGAATGGGGGTGACTGGGGAGAAAATGGCTCGGTGATGCTGCAGACAGAGGAGAGAATCTTGAGGAAGTAGCTGGAGATAACCCGACAGGCAGGAGTCCCTAGGTGGTGAAATGGTTAAGTGTTCAGCTACAAACTGAAAGGCTGGCCTTTTGAATTCACCCACAGGCACCTCGAAAGAAAGGCCTGGCCATCTGCTTCCACAAGGTCACAGCCACTGACAGCCCTATGGAGCACAGTTCTGATCTGAGACACATGGGGTCACCATGAGTTGGAACCAACTCAAAGGCAACTGGTGGGTTAACCTGAGAGGTGACGCAGGACAATCAAGAGCAGATAGTTTCCACTGGGACAAGGAGGGCCTTGCTTGGTTTAGATCCACACAGGTAAAGAGAGAGCGCAACAGAGGGAATCTCAAGAAAATCAAGTGGTGGTAGGGGTGCAGATAAAAACGTGCATGGGCTACAAGATTCTGGAAAAAGATCCCAAGAGAAATTCAAAGGACACATGGCGCTTGGCAAAAGGACTATCCAATTTTATGTGGAAAACCAAAACAGAACAAAAAAAAAGAAGGAGCAGGAAGAAACAGGTCAAAGGTGAAGAAAACTTGCGAGTTTGAATAAATCCGCCCACGTGCCGAAACTCACCTGAAGGCATGAGCGTGACTAATCCGGGAGCCGGGGCACAGCCTCTTCAGAGAAGAACTGGAGGGACGAGAGGGTCAGGGGTGAGAGGTGTTCACTGCTGTAGGAGCTGGGCGGAGATGGGTGTCACGGACAGTTTATGGTTTGTTTGCTGGTCAGCTGGGCAATTATGTGATGACAGCTTGTTAGGCTCTTCTGGTAATAACAGTGATAACAATAACAACAATACCAAGGCAGTTAGAGTGAGTTTTAGGGACAGAGCTTTGCACATGGTAGTTAGGAGAAAACCCCTCCCCAGCCCCCCAGCGATGAGGAGGATGAGAGGTGGGAGCAGCTGGAGGAGTTCCCTTAACTTAGGGAGGCAGTTCAGGGGAGCCAGGAGACTCAGCGCTGAGGACTCTGTGGAGCTCTGGGCCCACAGCTCTGTTCTTCTGTAAACTTCCCTGCCCCTCTCACGCCCGCCATGGTGGTTAGCTTAGGTCTGGGCCATCAGATTGAAGCTGGTTTTTCTCTGGAGTTTTGGATGGAGACCCAAAGGCATAAAGTGAGTTGCTCTCTATGTCAAAAGCACCACAGTGCAAAGCTTGGGAGCTTTGCATGTTTCCTGCTTTATGGGGGTGCTGGCCATCAGTGGGGAAGACTCACGCCGTTACCCAGAAATAGGACAAGAGAGGCAGACAGTCTGGGTAGCGCTCAGATCTCAGTTCCAGATTTTCCTCAGGCCCAGCTGCATCCCTGGCCTGCCCACCATTAAACACCTTCCCGGCTCCTTGAGTCAATGAATTCCCTTCTGAGCCGAGCTGGCCCGAGGTGGGCCTCTGCCTCTTGTAGTCACATCATCCACACTGGCTAGTGAGACCACGGGGTGGGAGGGTGAGAGAATTCTTGCCTTCCAAGCAGGAGAGCAGGATTCAATTCCCAGCCAGGGCCCCTCATGCACAGCCACCACCATCTGTCCATGGAGGCTTGGATGTTGCTGTGATGCTGGACAGGTTTCAGCAGAGCTTCCAGACCGAGACAGACTAGGAAGAAGAGCCTGGCAATCTACTTCCAAAAATCAGCAAATGAAAACCTTGTGGATCAGAGCCGATCCTGGGGATGGCACAGAACTAGCCAGCATTTGGTTTGTCATGCGTGGTGCCACCATGAGTCAGGGACAGGCTTGATAGTGGCTGACAAATGATAAGAAGGATCTAGCTGTCCAGGGAAGAAGGGTGCAAAACCCCGCAGCAGAAGAAAGCTAGTAAGGATCTGGATATCTGTGACCCGTAAGCGCTTTTTTTGGGCTGTACGTGTTCTGATGACGGCCGCCGTCAGTGCCAGCGAGAGCACTAGACGAACAACTGGATTGAGCTGAAAAATCGGAGCAGTGTGGCATCAAGAAGCCCTGAGGAGGGGCGAGCGGGAAGGCAAGGGTGCAGAAGCTGCTGCTATCTGAACTGAAACCCCAGGGACTGTGACTATGAACAAGAAACAAATCATGTGGCCAGGAGACAGCAGGTTTAACTGCCCTTTTAGGGAACTTGTCATCTGGAGGAGGACTTTAGCTGATCTGAAGAACAGGCAGAGACATGCAATGCATGGGACTCAGGAAGGCGTGTGAACCTGGTATGTAGCCATGAATAGTTCTTCAGATCGGCGGGATTTGCACATAAAAGTATCTCGTAAGAGAAAAGATATGACATCTCAGTGGTAGAGGTGGTCACATGTCTGCAAACACCTGCTTACCTGGGACAGCCCTGGTTTATACCCACTGTTTTGGCATAATTATCAATAGCACCCTCAGCCACACCCCAAAGAATTCCTGGTTTGAATGATAAATTACAAGGTCACCCTGGCAGCTGCCTTGATGCTGTGCTGCAAGTGGACAGAGGGCTGGACTTGAAGGTCTCAGCGTGGACGGCCAGGGTCACCTCTGCTCAGAGAGATACACGGAAGCCCCAGGGAGCTGCGAGAGAAGAGAAAGGCAGAAAGTGTCAGCTTCGGGAAGAAAGAGAAAAAAAGAAACTGCCGTCCAGAGGTGGTAGGAAAGAAGAGGAAGTGGTTAGGGATAAAGAAAATGGTGTGGAAGACCAGCCAGCAGTCAGAAGAAAACTGCTGAGGACTGAACGGGTGGAGCTGCTGGTGAGGTCTGCTGAGCTCAGCCCCAGAGACATGGGATGGCCTCGGAGGACACTGGAAGGTCACAGGTTGAGATGAGAAGTCTCTGCACTTGATGGAGGCAGAACCGCCGGATAGGGCAGAATCCAGCCCTGAGTAATTCACTGCAGGCCATCAGGTTAGCGTGTGTCCCAGCCAGGGAGCAGAGCTGTGCAGGAGCTGATGACAGACAAATCCAGGCCCTCACAGTTGGGCTGAGGAGGGGAGGCTGACTCTTGGAGGCCTCATACCAGTGAGTCCTGCAGAGAAGCTGCTGCTGACAGCTTCTCCTGAGGATTCATGTTCTTCATCCTGAGACATCCCCTGACTCTGGGATAGATAGTGAATTCTACCAAGACAAGCATCTTAGATCAACCCCTTAACTTGGACAAACAAGGAAAATGAGACTCAAGGGAGCGAAGTGGCTTGGAAGGTCCACACAGCAAAGCGGTGGCTAATCTTGAGCCAGAATTTCATAGCCTGCTTCTCAAGATAATACTTAGATTTACCAAGGTGTAGTCCCTAGGGGGTGCAAACGGTTAAGCTCTAACTGAAAGGTTGTCAGTTTGAACCCACCCAGAGGTGCCTTGGATAAAAGGCCTGGCAATCTACTTCCCAAAGGTCACAGCCTTGAAAATCCAATGGAGCACCGTTGTATTCTGCACACATGGGGTCACCATAAATTGCAATTAACTTGACAGCACTGGTTTTGTCTGTTTGTTTTTTATTCCAAAGAATGGAGTCCCTGGGTGGTGCAAATAGTTAACACGCTCTGCTGCTAACTGAACAGCTTGCAGTTCCAATCCACCTAGAGACACCTTGGAAGAAAGACCTGGTGATCTTAAAATCAGCCATTGAAGACCCCATGGAGCACAGTTCTACTCTGAGATCCATGGGGTTGCCATAAGTCGAAATCAACTCAATGGCAACTGGCTTTTAAAAAATTTATTCTAAAGGATACACAAGGTACATGAGATGTTTCCAAGAAGCTCCTTCTTTTGGAAATTCACCATGCACATTCGTGTGATAAAAGGCTTGATAAATTTTGTAGAGAAAAATCAAGTTAGCCCAGGATTTTCTCAATGTATTTGGCTATGGAAGCCATTTTTACATAACACAGAATTTCATTTTGAGAGATACATCTAAGAATACACTTTGGAAATGACACCCATATAGTCCTTGGCTGCTTAGAACAGACCCAATTTTCCTGGAATTGAGGGTTCTTCCTTGTCTGCCAGGAGGCTTTGGAATATGGGTCTTAATATCCAGCCTTGTTCTATTGGTTGATAAGGGTCTCAGCTAGGAAATCCATATTTTTTGTTGGGTTATATGGTCCTTGGGCTGTGAATTTTCCATTAGCCCCTCCAGATCTACTCTCTATCCGTCTACACCTTGCCCTGTACCCCAGCAGGCTGACCTGTATGGACGACGTTACGGTGCTCCTTTGTCCCATCCCCACCCTTCCCCTGCCTTCTGACTGTGTTTGGACAAAGGGGAGCGCTGGTAGGAGATGAGGACGAAGCATGAGGTCAGGGCACTTGGTTCATTGGTTTCCTCCCTCAAGCCAAGATCCTAGGTCCTGCCACTTGGCCCTTTCCATGTAGCATGCTCTTTCTCTGGGTTCTGGTGAACACTCGCTCTCCATATTCCTTTAGGTCTAGGGATGATAATGCAGCACCCCACTGTCACTAGCCAGAAGTACTGCACTACCCCTGTGGTCTCCCTACACTTTTCCCACAGCTTTGTATTAGCTACCATCCCGTTTATTAAACTCCTCAAACTACCCAACTGAAGTTTGCCACTGTTTTCTGCTACTAAGGTCCTTAGGTGGTGTGATGGTTAAGATTGTGTGTCAACTTGGCGGGGCCATGATTCTCCGTGTTTTAATGTAATCACTCCCATGATTGAATATACTGTGAGTAGACAATCAGATGAGACGGAGTCTCCTTGGGGGTGTGGCCTGCATCTGTATATAAGCAGACGTTCTGGCTTTTTGCTCTCTCTGGATCCTGTGGCTGCTTCCTGTTGTCTCATCTCCCATTCTTGGGACTTGAGCTGTCAGCTTATCTGCCGAACCTGGGATTCTGCACAGCCTGTGAGCGGGAACCCTGCTCTCCAACCTGCCGATCCTGGGCTTGCCAGCTTCTGCAGCTGTGTGACTTGGGAGAGGCCTCCACCCTGATCCACGGACTTGGGATGTTCTAGCCTCTACAATCACGTGAGCTGTTTCCTTGATATAATCCCTCTCTCTATATATATATATTTATACACTTTACTGGTTTTGCTTCTCTAGAGAACCCAGCCTATGACAGGTGGCATGAATCATTTGCACTCAACTGTTAACCTAAACATTGACCGTACAAACCCGCCCAACTGTATGGCAGAAGAGAAGTCCTGGTGATTTGCTTTCATTAGGATTAGAGCCAAGAAAACCCTACGGAGCAGTTACACTCTGTTGCACATGGGGTCGCCATGAGTCAGAATCAACTTGATGGCAGCTAACAACAACAACGAGTCACACAGGGAGGTAAGCCATGGGGAGAAGGGCCCTGGGTTCAGCTCACCTGTACCCACCCACTCCCACCTTCATACTAAACCAAACCAAAAACCAAACCCTTTGCAGTCAAGTCGACCCCGACTCACAGCGGCCCTATAGGACAGAGTAGAATTGCCCCATAGGGTTTCCAAGGAGTGGCTGGTGGATTTGAACTGCTGACCTTTTGATTGAATCTGTACCTCCAGCCTAGACTTAACTCCCAAGCGCCATTCGCCCCCACCTGATGTGCCATTGCACCAGGGGTGGGTCAAAAGGGAATTCTTCTTCTTTTCTCCCAAGCTCTTCTTCCTTCCCTGTTCTCAAGGAATATCACTGTTATGCACACTTCCGCTGAATTTCTGAGAGCCGCTCTAGACTCCTCCCTCTTCTGCATTTCCCACCGGCTCCTCAAATCGGGTGCATTCAATCTCTGAAATGTGTCCACCCACTCCCAAGTTGTAGCGGTTCTAACCCGCATCGGTCTCCCCCTGGTACGCTCACTTTCTCTGTATTTTTTAACCTCACTGTTTTACTGACTTTTGAAAAAGGAACTCCTACTTCCAGTTAAACCACACGCTGGAATCAGCCCAAGGCTAAGGCAAATAGACATATGAACTCACTAATATCCCTGGCAATGGTTCCTTCTTGAAGATCAATTTCTTATGAGCTTCATTTGGAATTTCTGTGTATTTCAGACATGACACCTACACTTGCTATGAGTCGGAATCCACTCGACAATGTTTTTTTTTAAAATTTTTTTCCCATACAAAAATTTATACACACATTGTTATGTGACTCCAACTGCTCTTCCTGTACTGCAACAGCACACTTCTCCTTTCCACCCCTGATTCCCCATGTCCATTCAACCAGCTCCTAACCCTCTCTGCCTTCCCATCTCACTTCCGGACGGGAGCTGCCCATTCAGTTTCTTGTATCTACTTGAGCTAAGAGGCACACTCCTCACGAGTATCACTTTATGTCCCACAGTCCAGTCCAATCCCTGTCTGAAGAGTTGGCCTGGGAAATTGTTTTAGTTCTGGACTGATAGAGAATCCAGGGGCCATGCTTTCTGGGGTTCCTCCAGTCTCAGTCAGACCTTTAAATCTGGTCTTCTTACTAGAATTTGAGTTCTGCACCCCACCTTTCTCCTGCTCCAGCCGGGGCTCTCTGTTGTGTTCCCTGTCAGGGTAGTCACTGGTGGTAGCCAGGCACCATCTAGTTCTTCTGGTCTCAGGCTGATGAAGTCTCTGGTTTATGTGGCCCTTTCTGTCTCTTGGGCTAATACTTTCCTTGTGTCTTTGGTGTTCTTCATTCTCCTTTACTCCACATGGTTGGGAATAATTGATGCATCTTAGATGGCAGCTTGCAGGGTTTTAAGACCCCACATGCCACTCACCAAAGTAGAATGCAGAACATTTTCCTAGTAAACTTTGTTATGCCAGTTGACATAGATGTCCCCTGAAAGCCTGGTCCCCAGACCCCCACCCCTGCTACTCTGTCCCTCAAGGTGTTTGATTGTATTCAGGAAACTTCTTAGCTCTGGTTTAGTCCAGTTGTGCTGACTTCGCCTGTAGTGTGTGCTGTCCTTCCCTTCGCCTAAGATGATTCTTATCTACTATCTAGTTAGTAAAGAACCCTTTCCCTCCCTCCCCACCCTCATAACCATCAAATTTGTTTGTTTTTTAACTACTTGAAGAAGAGCTAATATGCAGAAAACCTGGAACACCAAGACAGGAAGGAAAGGATTTTTATTACTGAACACCTGCTAAGTATCAGGCACTGAGTGGGAGGCTTTGCATTGTTCCTTTCATTTGTTCTCTTTTCTTTGGTCAGAGTCTTTTCAAATCTAGGCCATCTTTGGAAGATGCTTAACGATTCAAGAAAACATACCCGTGACCTCATATTTTCCCTTGCAGTGGGAGTAAAGCCCATGTCTTAGATATGAGGCTGGTCCTAGGTACAGGACTTTTCCTCAGTGATGGAGGAAAAGATTTTCCCCTATTGAGACACCATCTCCCGACTCGCATCCTATCTCCATCCTCATTGACTAGTCCTGATTCTTGGTACGCGTTGTGGATTGAATTGTGTCCTCCCAAAATATGTGTTTTAAATCCTAACCTCTATGCCTGTGGTTATAATTCCATTTGGGAATGAGTTGTCTCTGTTATGCTAATGAGGCAAGATTAGTGTAGGGTGTATCTTGAGTCAATTTCTTTTGAGATATGAAAGAAACAAGCAAGCAGAGATGGGGAAGGAGAGCTTCCAAGCCAAATGAAGATGGCCCAGGAGCAGAGGTTCAAAGAGACAAGGACCTTCCTCCAGAGCCAGCAGAGAAAGAAGGGCTTCTCCTAGAGATGGCACCCTGATTCAGACTCCTAGCCTCCTAAACACTGAGAAAATAAATCTGTGTGTGTTAAAGCCACCCACTCGTGGTATTTTTGTTATTGCAGCACTAGGTAACTGAGACAGTACCCTTAATAAATCTACTTCTTCCTAGTGAAGCACTAGGAAGTGAATGTGATATATTTCCCAAGAATATTTATAATCTGAGAGAAAACTAAAGAGAGGGAAATGCTTAACTAAAGGGAATGAGTGACCGACGGTGAAACTTCAAGCATTGGTAGGGAACTTTTAACCAACTAATATACCAGTTGGTTAAAAGCAGCTTCCAGGCACACACAGGACGTCCTTGCTTGCACAGGGGTATGACACTTGGCTGGCTCTCTGCTGCTGTCCAGAGTTCTTTGGATTTCCCTTTTCTTCATCTGCCTCACTGGTCTGTGTTCTGAACTGTCCACAAAGTATGAAATATTGAACTGGGGTGTACCTTGGGAATCATTTTAATAGATTAGCCAAGGTATAAAGAAAGGTCTCTGAAATAGTTGAGCTTTGAGAGGAAGAAGTTCTGGGCCCTGCTATGCAAGGAAATGCAAGAATGGCCATGTCGTATTGCTCTGAAAGATTGGTTTGTTTGGACTTCTGGAAGGTCTAAGCTGAAGGTTTATAAGTAGAGGAGTTTCTGAATTTAAGTCAAATTTTGTTCAAACAAAGTTTTACTACTTGAAAGGCTAAAATTCCACTTCAAATGTACAAAGGAAGAGAGAGTGGGAGCAGCTCTCTGGCTACCTGTTATAAACCAACTGGCTGGCCAAGGACCTCAACTGGGCCCCAGGCGGAAGGCACCATAGGGCCCCATCAGGAATGTCCAGTGGAATCACTGTAGCGTGCAGTGCTGTTTGCAGGGTCAGAGAGAGAAATTCCCCTGGCCCTGCACTGACCACTGTTTACCTATTTGAATGTGTGCCAGGTGCTAGCTCTAACCACTTCCTTCCCACGCCTTCTCTTGCTTTCCCTGACAATCTAGAAATAATGCAGTATTAACACCTAAAGCTTTTGGAGAAATGAGGTATTCTAATCTAAAAAACAATGCTAATTCTAAACTATTGTGCTCTATTTAGCACCATATTTTTTTTTTCATCTTGTGGTTATAGAACCCTGAGCAATAAATTGAAATATATCATCATATAGTTATAATGCTACATAATGAAGGGATCACTGAATTTCAAAGCAGAAAGAGACCTTAGAGATGCTTTGGTAGCTGTTGTTGTTAGGTGTCATCGAGTGGGTTCTGACTCATGGTGACCCCATGTACAACAGAATGAAACACTGCCCGGTTCTGTGCCATTCTCACAATTGCTGTTATGCTTGAGCCCTGTGTTGCAGTCACTATGTCAATCCATCTTGCTGAGGGTCTTCCTCTTTTTTGCTGACTCTCTACTTTACCAAGCATGATGTCCTTCTCCAGGGACTGGTCGCTCCTGATAACTTGTCCAAAGTACATGAGATGAAGCCTTGCTAACCTTGCTTCCAAGGAGCAGTCCGGCTGTACTTCTTCCAAGACAGCTTTGGTAGAAGTTTGTTAATCCCCAAAGGAGGTAAGTCGATGGTCCAAAAGATCCAGCGCTATCAAGTCAAAACCAGAACAAGGTCCTAGGTTCTTCTGATTGCTAGCCCAGTTCTATTTCTGCTATAATAAGGTTCAAAAGAAGTTGGAGAAAATCCTATTATAACATAGCTTAGAACTGGAGGACGAAGAGGAAGGGTTCAGATTACCAATCTGAAATGAGATGTGAGAAATCTAAGATTGATAAAGTACATAATAGGAAAATCACAAAGCTTTCAAGCTGGTGGATTTGTCTTCCAAATTTAACAGAATGCTTCAATGGAATCACATTTGGTCAGAGAATATAAATTCTGGTGAGTTAAACACTGTTATCCTAGGAACTTGTATGCAGTGCCATCTGTGGCAACATGGACTTGTAGGTGCCAAGGAGCAGTGGGCTGTGGTACTCCCTTGTCTGGGACACTCTGATGTCCAAATACAGATTTTTGAGAAAGAAAGTACTCTGTTTGGATTTGAATTAAATAAGGTAATTGGAAAGCAAAGTTGTATAGAAGAAAGAGTCACAAACTTTGGAATTGGACAAATTTGAGCCAAAACTTACTAGAGCAGGACCTCAGAATACTAACCTGCATCAGAGTATTACCCCATGGGCCTGAGAATAAAATGGGTTAATACATAAAAGTAATCGGCATATAGTAAAACAATGCAAGGTAATTCTCTATCCTTTTATCACTTTAACGTGTAGAAGAAGTCAAAGGAGAGATTGAAAAGAAGAAACAATACAAACATTCTTTTCTGGAGTACAAGCCAGTGGAGGGGCTCAGAGGCTATTAAATAAGAAAACAAGCAGGAACAGGGTGTAGGGAGAGATAAGAACAAGATTATTAAGGTAACCGTCCTTAATTTATAAGGTAATTGTCCTTAATTTATTCTCTTTGATAGAGACTACTCTCGGCTATGTCCTAATCTAAACAACATAAGATTCGGCTTTATATAGTGGGTAGGGCTAGAGTCGGCTTCAAACTGAAAAAAATTTGACCTTTCTATTCCTTTATCTGGAGCTCTGGTGGCACAATGGTTAAGATCTGAGTTGCTAACCAAAAGGTAGGCAGTTCGAATCCACCAGAAGCTCCTTGGAAACCCTGCGGGGCAGTTTTACTCTGTCCTATAGGGTGGCTGTGAGTCAGAACTGACTCAACGGCACATAACAACAACAATCCCTTTATTTATAAAAGCTATAATTTTGCTCATAATAATAAGAGAATAGGCTTTACAAAGCTTTGTGAACTAAATATTCAATGTTGATCTGTATGCACTTGAAATCCATCTGCACCTGAAGTCAACGAAAACACTTTGAACAGCTATTGTTACTTAAGGAAGCATCGAGATCCTAAAGAATCCGTTTATTAAAGAAAATAGAGAAGGAAGGGAGTGGGAGCAAAGGAAAGAAGAGTGAAAGGAAGGGAGGGACAATAGGAAGGGGGGGAGGAAGAAAAAACACGACCTATTTACTTTCCCAGCATAGAAGTAATGAAGTGGCCAAAGGGAAAACAAATGGGGGAAAAGCCCCGGTGAGGGAAATAGGAAGCCCTGTGGGAGGTGGAGGTTCAGAACAGGCTGTCCTCTGGAACAGCTGCAGCCTGAAATTCTCAGGAAACTCTGAAGCTTAGAAGCGGACTTCTAAAGGGTTCCACATATTCCCAACCAGCTGCATTAAGCATAGTGTAAGGCGCTGTTTTCCACACTGTGGAGTTGAGACTCATTAGCGGCTTATGGAGTCAATTTATGGTTTGCACAGAGCAGTCATAAAAAATTAGATCGCCAATAGAACACACTGCAGGTATGTTTGTGCGGTTGTGCACTGTGTACCCCCGGGGAACATCATTTGCATTGGAGCCTGCTGGATGGCATCCCTAGTGGTTTTGGTGCACCATCTCAGGGCAGTCGCTGGTGGGTGTGATTAGTAATGATGAGTGTTACCCTGTGAAACTTCCATTTATATGCATGTGTGTGAGTGTGTGTATGAGTGTGCATGTTGCTGTGTGCTGTAAACTGTACTTCTTACTAGCAGTCACAGTCAAAAAAGTTCCAAGTACGGTGCTATGGTAGTCATATGCCATTTTTTTGGCTTCCTAGCTTTGGAACTCCCTTTCGGGTGTTGGCAAACACCCAGCCGTCTGAGTTTTGATGGGGGTCCTGTCTTCGTCTGCAGAATCCAAAGGGGAAAATTATTATGTCTTCCTTCTCGTTGGAGTACGTAGTGTGAGCTCATGACCAGGGCTGGGCCACTTAGATGTTCTTACCAAGAACTTGACATCGTGAGGGGATGAAACAGAGACCTAGGGCAGGTAGAGGTCACCAATGGTGGCAGGATGGGACGGAGTGGCAGAAGAACGACAGGTCAAAGGTAGAAGGTGATCAGCATGGTAGGTAAGGCCAGAGACAGCATTCTAACCAGCATGCCCTGTGGTGTGCTCAGCTGTCCAGCTTCCCTTCTTGCCACCTGTTTTCTGATCTGATGAGTCAATTAATAGGTGTCCAGTAAATTACTTATTTGCATAAGTTTGCTGGAGTCAATTTTTCTGATTTGCAACTAAGACCTCTGACCAAGATACACAGATTTTCTTGGGGACCTGAACTTGGGATGTGATCCACCAGTCCAACTTGGCCTAAATTCTCAAGCAACAAAAATATATTAATACATATGAAGAAGAAAAGAAGTGGATGGAAAGAAAAAAGGAGTTCCTTTATTGAATTGTTTTTTCAAAAGCATTGTTTAATAAGCATTGTTTTTGGACAGAAAAAGTAAAAGAAGTAAGCATTTCCTTTTTGTTGCAACAGATGATGGCACATACTGTGGCCTATGCGGTCAAAACCACTGTTTTGTGATTTTATTGTTGTCCTACTTTGACTTCCACAAGCTGGTGTTTGTTAGGGTGAAACATTCTCCTCATGGCAGCAATGAAGGCCATATTCAGAATATATACAGAATATAGCTATGTTCTACACTAAGCTTCACTGACATTTTTTTCTTAAAAGTAAATTATATATATATAAAACGCCTTCCCATCAGGCTTTTTGGTGTTGCCTTATTGAGACCGTGTGGAGAGAAGAATAGCAATCGATAGGATCGTTTCAGCCAAGGGGTTACGGCTTTCAGACCTTGAAAGCAGGCAGTCCAATCCGGCATAACTTTATTCAGGCATTGCATTTCACCTGAGTAGAAAAGCATCTCGTTTCTCATACTTAGGAAGTGGTTTCAGCAGTTGGAAAGACCTCGGTCACAGAGTGTGATAAGCATTCATGGCAGAGCCCGAGGATTCTCACAGTACATGACCAGGGCCACCCACTGATTGGAGGAACCACCCAGAAATGACACATCTTAGTGATTAAGGTTAAGCCCTAAGAGCATTTGCATCAATTTGCCCGAATGAATGACGAAAAGCCAAAGAAGTCACACTCCTATCTAGTCTTTCTGTATCTGTTCCTGACAAACCCACTAGTTACAACAGCTTTCCAAGGAGTAAGTCAGGGCTCAAAACTCCCAGACGTTTAGCTGATTTCTTGCCTGTCACAACGCTTTGTTTTTCCTTCTTGCTTTCTTCCCCTTTTCTGCGCTGTTTGAGCACCCTTCTTGTAACCCTTTCCCGCCTTAGCCTTTCGGCTGACGTTACTCGATTTTCACATGCTCCCGGCTCGGGCTTGTCTTCTGCCTTTGGACCTTAGTAGTCCCTGGTGGTGCAGTGGGTAAGAACTGAGGCTGCTAACCGAAAGGCTGGCTGTTCAAACTCACCAGCTGCTCCTTGGAAACCCTACGGGGCAGTTCTACTCTGTCCTATAAGGTCATTATAAGTCAGAATCGACTTGACAGCAATGGGTTTGGGATTTTTTTCTGGTTGTTGTTCCATGCCCTGGTGGCGCAATGGTTAAGAGCTCTGTCTGCTAACCAAAAGGTTGGCCGTTTGAACCCACCGTGCACTATGCAGGAGGAAGATATAGCAGCAGCCCGCTTCTGTAAAGATTTACGGCCTTAGAAACCCTGTGGGGCAGTTCTACTCCGTCCTTTGGGGTCACTGTAAGTCTGAATCGACTTGATGGCAATGGGTTTGGTTTCTTTCTTTTTTTTTTAAGTGCTCAATCTTCATCCCTGTAGTTATTTCTAGTTTTCTCTTTATCTGCTCTTGATACTCCTCTCTCTATGTGGTTAAACTTCAGTCATGAGACATCTCCTCTGACTATCTGGATTATGCGTCAGATTGGAAGCCACTGGACCTTCTCATGGTTTCCAGCACATGCTCGTCCTCTTCCTACGTCTCTGGCTGTCCCTTCCCAGTCTCCTGGGCAGCTTCTCTGGTACTCAGCCTTTAAGTTGTGAAGTTCCGTAGAGTTTGACCCAAGGTTTTCTCTCTCTCGACTCTCTTCCTAAACTATTTCACCTGCTCCCATGGCTTCCAATTACTACAATGACCAATTATGCTAATGATTCTTTAATTCACATGTCCAGGCCTGATCTTTTTTTTTTTTTTTAAGCCGATGACCTGTAACTGTGTGTCTGTGACATTTTCACTGAGAAGACTTTCCAGAAAACACAAACTCATCCAAAACTGGAATTATTTGTATTTTTCATTCTCAAATCTGCTCTTCCTGCTCTATAAGCTTTAACGGTAATTCACAGCCATCCCCCCATGACTCAAGGACAAAAAACTGGCCATCATTCGGGACGACCCTCCCTTCCTTTTCCTGCTCCTTTGTCTCCCTGCAACGGATTCTCTGCGCCCCAGGCAATGATTTCTTTAAAATATTAAACTGAGATATTTTCCCACTGAAAGTTCTTCAGAAGCTTCCCAGTGCTCCCAAGATAAAAACCAATATGGCCGTCAAGTCAACTCTGACCCATAGCAACCCTATAGGTCAGAGTAGAACTGCCCCATAGAGTTTCCAAGGAGTACCTGATGGATTCAAACTGCTGACCTTTTGGTTAGCAGCCATAGCACTTAACCACTGCACCACCAGGGCTTCCTCTCAAGACAAGGTCCAAGATAATGTAACTGACAAGGCCTTCTGAGTCCCCTACCTATGTGTCCAGGCCACCATGTGCCTTTCTCCTTATTGCTCACCACACTCCAGCCACCTTGACCTTTCGTCAGCTGCTCAAACATTTCAGATGCTTGCCTGCCTCTAGGACAAATCACCTGCAGTTCCTTCTAACTAGAATGCCTGTCGCCTCTGCCTCTTTGTTTAGCTCTTAACCTCTCTTTCACTGTCTACTTAGGCCTTTTCTATTTCTCCATCTTGAGTTTCCTTGTAATGTACTCTTTTATTATGGAATTTATTATTGTTTTATGAAAGCTGTAATTGTATATAGTTTGAGTTAAGCCATTCTTTACGGTTTTTAACAAAAAACAACAGTTCACTAAACTACCCCCTCCATTCTCTGCTCACCAGAGGCAACTCTTTCCAACAGTTTTCATTCATTCTTTTGGCAATATTTGCCTTCTCATTAAATAGCATGCTCACATTGCTGCTATTATCTACGTTATCTACTGATTTCTCAGTATGAAAGATGACTATATAGTTCTCTTTCACCACCACAACCAACCACTATATCACATTCATGGACACTTCCTGTCTCTCCATTCTTTCAACAAAATTATAATTTCAGTCAGGTTAATATTCTGTGTTTATTTACATTGTTAAGTATGCTATGTAGAGCTGAGTCATGCAGTAAACTAGGCTCCCCACTCCCCCCTCATCACCCACCCCATCGTTTTCTTCCCTTGGACTTAACCATTGCCATTTTGGGGGAAGAAAGGGTAATTGTCTATGTATTTATCACTGATTATCCTCCAGCTATCCTCCACTTATACAAATATTGCTCAATAAAACCAACCATTACCACTGGGTAGTCTAATAATTCTGTTTTCTTGAAGAAACTTTTCCTGGAGACTTTTGACCTGATTTAGATTTGTGTCAGTTTGGGTTCTTTGGGAAGCAGACACCAAGATAGAATTAGAAGTGCAAGAGATTTATTGGGGGAACACCTATGGAAAGATGAACAGGAAAGGGAGCTAGAGTAGTCAAGGAGAACCTTCAGATCACTGTGCAGGTCTGACGTCTACGAAGGGAGAGGGGGAAGGAAGCAGGACTTGGTAGGAAGAAACTTAGACTGCCGTGTAACTCTGAGAAAGTCTCATCATGGCCAATTGGGGGCCTTATTAGAGGAATTCCACGTTGGGCAGAGGTGGCCCAGCTCTGATACTGCTGGCATTCTCAGTCGTTGGCTGGAAACAGCCTGGTGAGGTTATGACCTGGCATGAGAGCTGTGGTAGATCCAGAAGATGTGGTGGCTGGTGGCTGTCAGCTAACTACACTTCTCCCAGCAATTGTCTTTTGAGGGGAGAGCTGAGCAGTGTAACTCCACAGCTGACATAGACTGATGGATCTCTAGGCCTCTAGTCAACTTTGTGTCTCCTGCTCATAGAGGCACCAGATGAGGCTGGTGATCTTGAGAGTCCCTTCTACCATCACATCTTGGTCTCCATGCCTCTTCCTTATCTATTTTACTTCTTCGTTTCACTGGAGTACTTTCTCCATAGCTTCCTGAGAAAGAGTGCGTGGGAGGCAAATATTTTTGGGAACTTGCATCTCTGAAAATGTCTTCATTCTACTCTCTGCTAAACTGATAGTTGACTGAGCACAGAAGTCTAGGTAAGAAATAATTTTACTTCAAAATTTTGACGTTATCGCCCTACAATTGTCTTCTGTCTTCAAATATTGCTGTTGAGAACCTGTAAGTCGTTCAGATTCTGATTCCAATATTCTGAAAGTTCATAGTAATGTGTTTTAACACATTATTCTGGACATCCTGGGACTCTTTTAATCTGGAAAGCCATTTTCAGATTTTGGAAACTTGTATGCATTGTTTCTTTAATACTCTTTTCCCATCCATTTTCTCTCTTAGCTTTTCCTGGAATCTATTTAAATCTTATGATTTTCTTGTGGTTCCCCCCCCCCCCGCCCCGTTTTGGTATTTTTGCTGTGATTTCTGAAATATTTCCTCAATGTTAACTTGAAAGTCTTCTAGAGATTTTTTTTTTTTTAAATTCTATAATATTTAATTTGAAGCACATTTTTGTTTTTAGAAAAAAATGATTTAAAACACTGTTGGTTTTTCATGGATGGAATATTTGTCTTTATCGCTGAGGAAATTAGTACCTATGCAATATATATTTAAAGAAAAAATATAATGTGCACTATATACAATATAAAGGGGACTTGGTGGTGCAGTGGTTAAGTGTTTGACTACTAATCAAAATGTCGGCAGTTCAAAGCCACTAGCCGCTCCTTGGAAACCCTGTAGGGCAGTTCTACTCTGTCCTGTAGGGTTGCTATGAGTCAGAATCAACTCGACAGCTAAAGGTTTGGTTTGATTTTTTTTATATACAATATAATATATAAATATAATGCATATATTATATATATTATTGTATATTATATTACATATATATATAAATTTTTTTTCCCTTCCTTTTTTTTTCTGATTATTTTGCTTGAACCTCTGTTTTTTACATTAAAAGTCATCTTCAAATGTCTGGTGATCCTTGACTTTCTGTTTATACTTAGTATTTGGATATGCAAAAGCTGACTGCAAGTGCTGGGCATATAGGTGTGGTTTGTTAATTGTGGGATTTATTGTAGGATGATCTGGATATGCTATTTTTTTTTTTTTTTAGCAAAATATTTGTGTTTTTATGTCTTTCGCTTTGGAGTGGACTTTCAGACTTTCTGAGGTCCTGTCTGGATGGTATAAACCTGACTGCCAGCCTTCTGAAAGCCTGGTGTGGGAAGTGTTTGGGGCGCAACATCCAGAATCTATTCACTTACTCTTTCTTTTCTGAGAACCCAAACACCACCCTCCATTATGCCTGGTTCCCCCAGCCCAGAGACTCTCTGTTTTACTCTTTTCTGTCTTCTGCCAGGGTAGGGGAGGGACATATCTTAGGAGTGAGGGAGTGGTTATATGGGTCTTACTGCTACTTAGACTTTTAACCAAATTTCCAGTTTTTAGTTCTTCCAAAGGTATGTGGAGATGGCATTTCCTCAGCCTTTGGGGGTCTGCAGGTTATTTCTTGACTTTTCCTGATGCTGGATTAATAGTTAAAATTTCTCAGGTCTGCTAAGTCGGTTACCATACAACTTTCTGATTTCCAGCTCCCCTTAATTTATTTTTTCTGTCTCCTTTCTGTTTTTTTGTTTTGTTTTTGTCTTTATAGTTTATGCCTTTAAGGAAAATCCTTTATTTGTGTATTAGTGGTGCTTCAGGAGCTTGTGGAAGCTAATGTATATACTCAGCCCACAATTTACAGGAAATTGGTTCTAATTTACTCTTATAACACAATGAATCACTCCTTTGTAATAATAAATATAACTGTATTTATAACTTCTCTTAAATCCAAAACAAATTCTTATGCATTAAAAGATATTTTTTATATGTGTGTAGGTTACAGTTTCTATTAATTTCATGTTAGGATAGTAAGGGGATAGTGAGTTGAGAACGCCTATGCTAAACTATGCTGTGTTTATTATCTATACTCTGCCACTAAATGACTATTCCTTATGCTAAGCATTGCTGAACAGTTTATTCAGCAAATAATTATCTATGACAATTTAATCTTCAGTCTGGAATCCTTTTGAGTAGCTATAAAAAAATAAAAGTTCAATGTTCCTATGTTTCCTCATATGCTATCTGTCCTTGTTGTTGATTTTAAGTGTAAACCAGAAAAATGTCACTATAGCCCTCTCTGTAGTATAGTATTGGGTTGATTGAATCCATAAAAATACAGAAGGTACAGTGAGTGATGGTTATTGTTCGGTGAAGAGCCTGGTTTTTGTAGCTGGATAGATGTGGCTTCGAAAACTGACTCAGCTAACTGAGCAGCCTCGGGTAAGTAAGTAACTTCCCCTTTCTGAGCAGCAGAATCTCACATGTAAAATGGAGGTAATAATGGTGCTCATTGGTAAGGCTGGTGGGAAGGGTTACCTGTGATAATGCGGGTAACGTGCTTAGCATGGTGCCTGCATAGAGAAAGTACCTTATAATGCTAACTATTATAGATAAGCAGTTAAAATCATGGACTTTATCTTAGGTTGGAGGAGTCCCTGAGTGGTGTAAATGGTTAGCATGAAAGTTGGTGGTGCGAGTCCACCCAGAGGTGCCTCGGAAGAAAGTCCTGGTGATCTATTTCCAAAAACTCAGTCATTGAAAACCCTGTGGAGCACAGTTGTACTCTGACACACAGGGGTCACCATGAATCAGAATTGGAGTCGACTTGATGGTAACTGGTTTTTATCTAGGGTTAGTCACTTCGGTTGAACAGTGGCAACACCACTCACCAGCTGTATGACTTGTGGATGTTACTCAACCTCTCTGTGCTTTCTTTCTACTCATCTGTAAAATGGGGATTATAATACAGCTGCCTCAGAGAGCTGTCGTGAGGATTAAATGAGGCAATGCACCTAAAACATTTGGAACACAGCCTGACTTCACTAAAAGTTAGTTGTCAGTATTACAGAGAGTATAGTACAGTCACCAGGTCGCTCATTCATTTCCTTGCTTAGAGGCTTAAGGAGAATTGGTTGGAAAATTTATTCTTGGTTCCTGTGGAGCAAAGCGGCATCTGGTACATATGTTTTTGTTCAGTCAATAGAGCTATACTCTTCCAAATAAACAAGAACTAGACTGTTACCCAAGAGCATGCTTTCAAAATAAATCTGTGATTAGCATCGTCTAAACTTCAGGATAGACTTTAAACTCCAAATCCTCATGAAATGCTTGTTGTTGTTAGGTGCTGTCGAGTTAATTCCAACTCACAGTGACCCTATGTACAACAGAACACGACACTGCCTGGTCCTGTGCCATCCTCACAATCACTGTTACGTTTGAGCCCATTGTTGCAGCCACTGTGTCAGCCCATCTGGTTGAGGGTTTTCCTCTTTTTTGCCGGCCCTCTACTTTACCAAGCAAGATGTCCTTCCCCAGGGACTGGTCCCTCCTGACAACATGTATAAAATGCTTATTGGCCCCTGAAATATCCACCAGAGAAGAGACCCCTGGTTGGTTCCACAGCTAAGGTGAACCAGAACACTGCAGTGGGCTCTAATTTACTAAGTTCTAAAACCAAACCAAACCAGGTGCTGCGTAGTTGACTTCAACTTATGCGAACCCCATGTGTGTCAGAGTAGAACTGTGCTCCGTATAGTTCCCAATGGCTGATTTTTCAGAAGTAGATTGCCAGACTTTTCTTCTGAGGTGCCTCTGGATTAACTTGAACCTCTAACCTTTTGGTTAGCAGCTGAACGCGTTTACTGTTTGCACCACCCAGGAACTCCTTACTAAGCTCAGGTGAGAAACAATGTCTGATCAGATCCTTTGGAACAAAAAAGAAACCTCCTGAATTTAGGCTATTAATTTTTTAGGGGAGAGGATGAGGTGGAGAGAGTTTGACATCACATTTTAAGGAAATAGCAGGGGTGATCATCTAAGGACTGGAGAGGAGGATTAATGATAGGAACAGGGTCAACCCAAGTATGAACACAATTCATTATCACTTAGAGGATTTCTCACAATGCCCTACTGGTTTGCTTCCCTTTCTCCCCTCGTTCTTGGGCCACTAGAATGGAAGACATACATTTTAGCTTCATCAGCTCCTCTGGTGGCACAGTGGTTAAGAGCTTGTCTGCT
The DNA here is from genome assembly GCA_030035585.1 of Dugong dugon. NCBI lineage: Eukaryota > Metazoa > Chordata > Mammalia > Sirenia > Dugongidae > Dugong > Dugong dugon. The sequence goes on from CM057465.1 coordinate 190,047,163, forward strand.
AACCAAAAGGTTGGCAGTTCCAATCCACCATCGGCTCCTTTGAAGCCCTATGAGGCAGTTCTACTTGGTCCTATAGGCTTGCTATGAGTCGGAATCGACTTGATGGCGATGGGTTCGGTTTTTTGGTCATGGAGAAAAAAGTACATTTTATCTGCCTCCTTGAAACTGATAATTTTACTGTCATTTAAACAATGTATTTGGGTAAGCAGATTTTCTGGCCTGTATCTGGGGAAAAGCTAAATCAAAATAAAAAATGTGAAAAATCATGATTTGGCAAAGATACTCAGAAAGCTGACTGTCTATTTAAAAAAAAATAACCATTACTTTTTAAAGGTGTCCTAGTGAAACACTAACCTTATGCTCTGCTAGAATTAAAAACAGTTATATTGAGGAAATAAAAAAAATACATTTCCCAAAAAGGAGAAACACAGGGACAGTCAAACAAGAGGCTGCAGCATTTCCAGGGAGACCAGTGAGGTATATATTAGGCAAAGCAACAAAGACAAACAGTTTCACATCAAGGGAGGCACAGGGGAAGGAAGGAAACATTTACAAGGGATTGTCAAGCTACAAACTTCCCTAACATCATTTTCTAACCTAACAGCAACCTCCTATTTCCCCAAAACAAATTTGCTATGCAATATTTCTAAAGCAAGCTGTGTTTTAAACATTCTTGATGTGGCGGGCTAGTGACTGACTGTAGGTAGAGTCAACTCTAGTTGAAGTCCTTGAAATGTCAAAGTCCACCCATTGGTTAGGAAGGAGTGAAGAGGAGATCCCCTTCCAGCTGAAGTCCCCTGAAATGTAAACATCGGCCTTCTAGCTAGGAGGGAATGAGTAGAGCCTAGGCATTTACTGCCTGAACTGACTGACAGCAGCTAAGATAACAGGATTATTTATATAAACTAAGGGCTGGATCTCTGCACTCGGAGTCACAACCAGTCAAAACTTTCACAAGAAACCAAACTGGCTTCTAGAACGGCAGAGTTAGGCTTCAAACCTAGCTGCAGCTTAATTCAAAATGGAATTTCAGTTGAGGTCTGGGATTAATCATTTCAATCACGCCTAGCAGCCCCAGTTTTAAGGTTTTCCTATTCAAAGGACTCTTTCAGATTAAATCTACGGCATGGGAAGATATATGCTAGAATATCCTAACCTTAAGTTACTTATTAAAATGTGCTTGTAGGAGATGTTCGATTGTTTGGAAATTTAAGTCTATACAACAGTCATTCAGATGAGTACTTCTAATTAGCACACGTACAATAAGCATTTTTTTTCTTTTGATAAATTGATATATATACATTGCTTTTCAGTGTGCAGAGAGGGTGCTTTATTTTAAGGGTGACAACTATTTTGGTTGAGAGGCCTCAAAATAGGAGATGCAAGTAAAAAGATGAGTGGTTGTGTCTGAGTTCTCAGAAGGAATGAAGGCACCGGGAAGCAAAGCGAGCCTTGCTCTCCTTCCCTGGGCACGGGCAGAATTGTGCAAGAATTCACAGAATGAGGAGAGAACAAGCACCCAGTGACGCTTCCCCTGAAACCACCGGAAGTGCAATTTCATTGCTCACAGGTTTTCTGGCCTTTCCAGATCCTTTTATCTACTGCATTTTCTCTTCTCTTCTAAGGCTGCTCCTCAGACAGACTTTCTCTGTCTGACTGTGTGTTGTGTCTCAAACATCCAAACAATCCTGGTCATTTCAGGGTGATGGGCTATGCCATGCTGTGTGGGGTTGGTGGGGCTAAGCTGCAGACAAGTGGCTTTCAGTAATTTTAGTAATTCATTCCATCTTTTCAGACCTTAAGTTTATCATCACAGCATGGATTTTTGGTACAGTCATCCACAAGATGAACCTTTTAGATACCCACAAGTGATTTTGTAGTGAGTTCAGCAAATGAAACACTATTTATTCTCTTTAATGAAAAGCTGCTCACAGTTTTGGTAGATAGGGAGACACATAATAACTTGCGTTTGTACAGTGCTTTTTACTTTCCCAAGCACCTTTGCCAACAGCAGCATATACATTGGAAGGGACATTGTCTTTGGAGTCAGAAGTTTGATCCCTTGCTGTCTCACTAGTGAATATCTGAGAAATTTAGTTGGATTTTCAGAACTTTAGTCCTCCTTTATAAAGCACGCACAATAACAACACTCAGGGGATTATCGGGGAGCGTAAAAAGTCTCTGTACATTGCAACGCACTGTTCACGTATAAGTGGTTCTTCTGAACAAAGCAGGTGCTTGATAAGATACTTGTTCAGCCTATTAAGCAATCTAGAAGTTACCTTCTACAGTCAATCTTTAAAAAAATTTTTTATTATGGTAACATATATATTATATATATAAAACAAAACCTTTGCCATTTCCATAGTTTTTACATGTAAAATTCAGTGACGTAAATTGCATTTGCCATGTTGTGCAACTGTCAACACTGTTTCCGAATTTTTTCATCATCCTTAACCCTTAATTGGTGTGATGTTTCCATCACTATAAACCAAAGCTCAGTGCTCCATAAGCAATGCCTCCCCTTTGCCCCCTCCCTCCTGCCCCTGGTAATCACTAATACTCTTTGGTCTCTATACTTGTGCCTGCTTTAGACATTTGATGTAAGTGGGATCATACAGTATTTGTTCTTCCATCTGACTTATTTCACACAGCGTCCTGTTTTCAAGGTTCATCCACTCTGTAGCATGCGCCAGAACTTCATTCTCTTTATGGTGGAGTAATATGGCATTGTATGCATGTATCTACCACGTTTTGTTTATCCATTCATCTGTTGACGGGCATTTTGGTTGTTTCCACATTTTGGCTATTTGAAAAGTGCTGCAATGAATATTGGCGTAAAGTTTTCTGTTTCCATGCCTGCTTTTAATTCTTTTGGGTATATACCTCGGATTGGGAGTGCTGGGTCATATGGTAGTTCTATGTTTAACTTTTGAAGGAATCACCAAACTGCTTTCCACAGAGGCTGTACCATTTTGCATTCCCACCAGCGGTGGATGAGGTTCCAATTTCTCCACATTCTTGCTAACACCTGTCGTTTTCCGTTTCTCTGATCATGGACATCTTAGTGGGGTGAAGAGGTGTCTCACTGTGCGTTTGATTTGCGTTTTCCTAACGACTAATGATGTTGAGCATCTTTTCATGTGCTTCTCGGCCGTTTACATATCTCCTTTGATAAAATGTTTATTCAAGTCTTTTGCCCATTTTTTGATCGGGTTGTTTGTCTTTTTGTTGTTCAGTTGTAAAAGTTTTTTTTTTAAAAATATATTCTGGTTATTAAACCCTTATCAGACTTATGGTTCCCAAATAATTTTCCCCCCATTCTGTAAGTTGTCTTCATTTTGTTGATAAAGTCTTTTGATGCACAAAAGTTTTTAATTTTAATGAAGTCCCATTGATTTATTTTGCATTTCTTTGCTTGCACTTTTGGTGTCAAATCTAAGATTCCATTGTGAAAAACTGGGTCTTGAAGCGTTACCCTAAATTTTGTTCTAAGAGTCTCATAGTTTTTGTTCTTACCCTTACATAACATTTACATTTAGGTCTTTGATCCATTTTGAGTGAATTTGCATGTATGGTGTGAGGTATGGGTCCAGCTTCATTCCTTTGCATGTGGAGATCCAGTTGTCCCAGAACCATTTAGTGAAGAGACTATTCTTTTCCTATTGGATGGACTTAGCACCCTTGTTAAAAATCAGTTGACCATAGATGTAAGGGTTTATTTCTGGACTTCCAATTCTATTGCATTGGTGTATAAGCCTATCCTTATACCAATAGCAGACTGTTTCATTTATTGTAGCTTTATAGTACATTTTGAAATTGGGAAGTATGAGTCCCCCTACTTTATTTTTCTTTTTCAAGATTGCTTTGGCTATTTGGGGCCCCTTGCAGTTCCATGTACATTTGAGGATTGGTTTTTCCATTTCTGCAAAGAAAGTCGTTGGAATTTTGATAGTGATTGCATTGAATCCATAGATCACTTTGGGTAGTATTAACATCTTAACAATATTAAGTCTTCCCATCCATGAACGCAGGATATCTCTCTTTTTATTTTTATTCCCATTTAGGTTTTTTTGTGGTTTAGCTGCCGTTGAGTTGCTGACCAAGACCCATGGTGACTGACCCCATGCACAATGGGATCACACCATTGTGATCCATAGTTTTTTTTTTTTTCTGAATTTTATTTTGTCGTTGTTATTGAGACTATACAGAGCAAAACATACACAAATTCAACAGTTTGTACATGCACAGTTTAGTGACATTGATGACATTCTTCCAGTTGTGCAACCATTCTCACCTTCCTTTTCTGAGTTGCTCCTCCCTCATTAACATAAACTTACTGGCTCCTAAGGTTCCTACCTGATTTTTGGAGTTGCTATTGTCAATTTGATCCCATATAGATAGTGTTTAAAAAAGTGTAATGTTCAAGACAGACCTTTTTACTAGTTAAGCTAGACTATTGCCAGGTTTTAAGAAGACTTCAGCTGATATTTTTGGTTTAAGGTTTACAGATTGTCTCAGGGCAATAGTTTCAGGGGTTCATCCAGCCCCATGGCTTCAGAAAGTCTAGAGTTCATGAGAATTTGAAATTCTGTTCTGCAGTTCCCTTCTTTTTGATCCACAGAGTTTTCATTGACTTTTTGGATGTAGATCACTAAGCCTTTCTTCCTAGTCTGTCAGTTTGGAAGCTACACAGAAACCTGTTCAGCATGATATTTCTTTCATTTCTTTCAGTAATGTTTTATAGTTTTCGGTGTATATGTCTTTTACCTCCTTGGTTAAATTTATTCCTAGGTATTTTATTCTTTTAAATGCTATTTTAAATGGATTTTTTAAAAAAAAAATTTCCTTTTCAAATTGTTCATTGCTGGTATATAGAGGCCCAATCTTACTAGAAAGTCACTTGCAATTTGACAAGATCTCCAAGTTTAAAATAATTTAATCTTCTTTTAGCTTGAGCTAGAATGCCTGGGTTCAGACCCTGGTCTGCCACTTAATACCCGTGTGACTTTGGACAAGCTCCCACATGTGAAAGGGGACTAATAACAGATGAGTTATTAAGGTTGACAGAGCAGGCCTACATGGCCATCTCTTGTTCTGCTTGTGAAATAAACTTGTTCAACCCAAGTTTAAAATCCCACTGAATTTACTGATGAAACAATGTAAGGTGTGGAATTTACTTCAGAATAACCCGGGGAGGCGGGTAGGAGAAGTAGGTGGGGGTATAGGCGCACCAAGATTACCCATAAATTTGCAGCTCCCAAAGCTGAGTGATTGGCATATGGCAGTTCATTGTTATTCTCTCTGCTTTTGTATACATTTGAAATGTCGCATAATAGAAAGTTAAACAAGAACGACTCCTTTGATATTTAGGTTATTAAACAACAGCAACAAACAAACAAATAAAAAATAGACTCATGCCATCGAGTAGATTCCCACTCATAGCTGCCCTATAGGAGAGAGTAGACCTGCCCCATAGGGTTTCCAAGGAGCAGCTGGCGGATTCTTAAGAGCTGTAACTCTTAACCACTGCACTGCCAGAGCTCCATTTAGGATATAACCGTATGAAAATTAGTTTCTGAAATCCCATTTGTTGTGTTTTTTGTTTTTTTTCTCCAAACAAGGGAAAAAGCCCCTCCATTACTTGAGATTCGTAAGGAAAATGTCAGCACAGAGATTCTCAGGGACAGTGGTTTTCTGACTCACCCTGCTCCCTCCACCCTGCTGTGGTTTTTCTCCAGCGATAGGGTATTCCCCCGTCGCAAGCCTGGTTATGGTGACTCATACCCCAAATCAGAGTTTCACATCTAACTATTATGGGTATTGATTATCAAAGTTGGAACCCAAAGGCCAGATTGAAATGAGGAGAGGCTATTTAACAGCCCCCTTTAAAGGTCAAGACTTTCCTCCAGAAAAGATTCCTCTCCATTGGGAAGCCTCTGTGTGATGTCACCTAGGTATGAACTTAAAAGGGACCTTCCCTATAAGTACACTGAGCTATTTTTTTGTGATGCTTATCTTAGGGATGAAATCAGCCTAAACCAGAAACTGGCCTGTTTACACAGACACAGTCATTTCAAAGGACCAGATGATCAGGGAGTTCATCATGGTTTGGGTATTTAGAGTGTCTGGGCTGCTCCCCAGCTGCTTCGGTGTCTCAGACTTCACAGGAATTAAAAGAGGAGAAAGACTGCCGGCCCTCGCTGGCTCCCGGCACACCTTCCAGACTCTAACTGCTCGGGGCCTTCCTTCCCAGGGAGGCCGAAAACGGGCTCCGGCATCTTTCTCCCTCAGTGTGCCAGACAGCCGCGGCCAGTCAAAGCGTAAACCTACTTACCTATCTCCAGGGCCGGCTTGTGAGGCTTGTGATAATCTGTGGTGCCCCCTCCTCCGCTTACTTGCCCATTCGGACGGGGTATGTGAGATGTGTATATGTGTGTGTGAGCTATCCATGATGTAACTTTTTTTTAAAAATACGACAATAATATGGCGATTGAACGCAAAAGTGGCATGTCACATTTTAGCGGAATGAGATGAACTGGATTGTGAAATTTTTAGTGGAGGCGGGGTACCAAGGTTTTTACTATATACCACATTTTCTGCAAAAAGAATATTCTACAACAAAGAAAACGAGTCACTGAACTTAGTTGTTTCAACAGTCAATGTAAAATTCTCTTCATCTCTCACAACAAAAAAATGGCTTTCACCGATTTTGCTTTAAATGACTCCTGCTTTAATGTTGATGCTTGTTTCATAATGAATGATATAATTAAAAATAAAGAAATGAAAAGATGTCATAAAAGAAAATTTAATGATGAGAAAACTGATATTACAACAAATTACTATGTTTTATTTTTAGATCGATCTTTCATCTCTAACATGTTATTATTAAGAACATTTCTTTCTACTCTTTGCTCTTACAAATTCTTCAAGGATTTCATCACAACTAAGCTGCTGAACAATATCTACTTCCACATATAAGAAGGATAATGGATCAGGTCTTTCTTGAATCACTGTTGCACCCTGAAGGTTTTTGAGTCCCTTTAGGGATGAAAATGAGCGTTATGTTGTGCAGTTTGTGATCATTAAAGTTAGGAATATGCACAAAGCAATTTCCACATTGGGAAATGTGCACTGTATTTTATCTTCTATTATGGAATCATACATACCTACATGAGTAGAATTCATCTTTCCTGAATCCGTAAACTCAGTTCTCATGTAAGAATGAAATTGTCCCACATCTCAGTAAAGGTTTGTCATCGGAATAAGCCTGCACTGATTTCTTGGATGCCTTCGTGCATTCTTCATCAGATACAGCCACATTGTTTAAGAAGGAAAATCTATACAAAAGAACTTCATACAATTTTGCCCTTCTTTTCATGCAAGATTTCAGTGTGTCAATGATGGTGTACTATGTAGTTACTCGAAATTGATCTCTGGCCCTGACTGATACTTCTGGAGCACTTCTATCATTTACTTGTTTCTTTCTAATGCATCTGAGATAGTGAACTGCTTGATAACCAGTATTTGGCAGTATTTGTTTTGTTGTGTTTTCAAATTTTTCTCTTAAATTACATAAATGTTAAATGACTGGTAGAGACCTGTACACGTCTTTAAATTTACTTCTGAATCTTGGAGAGCTTGACTCGTCCAATGAAAATGCTGTGATATATTATTCCACACACCCAACGTAAATACACACTCTAGTGTTTGCATTTTGTTGGCGATGTTTTCAGCTTCTCTTCTGATATCTCCTTGGTGTGTCTAGTCTTCGGCAGTATTTTCTAAGGCATCTGGAATCTGAGTATATGATTCCAGAATTGCAGTTGCTGCTACGGTATGCGCTTCCCATTGTGTATTAGAACAACATTTGAATACTCTATCATTTCCCAAATATGTTTTAAGAACCACCCGTTGATAAGAAGAGGGGGCAAAAAGTGTGTAGAGGAACTAAATAGTAGGAAAAAAACCCAACTGCTTCTGGACAACAATCTACTGCGCTACATCCTACAAGATTAAGTGAATGCACAGCACGTGGTATGAAAATGGCATAGTCATTACTTTTTAAAATTTTCTGTTGCTGCCTTTATAACGCCCTGACATACTGGCAGCATCGTCATAGGACTGGCATCTGCACTTAGAAAAATCAGTTTTGCAAACTTCACATAAATAGTGAAGAACTTGATCTGCAATTTCGCTGGTATGAATTTTTAAGCTAGTAAATGAGATAACTTGCTTGACAGTTTTCCATCTGTTGGAGATACCTATCTTAAAGCAATACTTAGCTGATCTGTATGAGAAAGATCACGAGTGGAATCTACAGACAAACTGAAATATTAAGCTATACTTATTTCACTGAAAATAGTTGATGGAACTTTATCACTTATTAAGTTTGTTAATTTTTCACATGTTGTTTTAGACATATACGACGGGTTGCCCTTTTCTGTGTTACCATATTTTGAGATGTGACCTGCTAAAAATGGATCAAACTGAACAAGAAGTTCAACTAATCCAAACAATTTCCATTTTGTGAGGACCCAAACACTTCATTTCTTCCTCAAAAAGAAGTCCACGTTCAGTGATTGCTATAATGACAGCAACAATGGGCTGCAAAACGGCTTTCCAGTACTGACATTCTTCATTAATTTGTGTTTCCAGTTCATGAGTGAAGGCAAAACCACGTCTTTGGTTTAAATATGGTAACTTACAATCTCTGAATTAAACTGTTTTCATGTTTATCAATCATATTCAAATTGCACCAATCACTAAATCTACTTGTAGCAAATCGAGAATTAAATGATTTAGGTCTGAATAGTTTGCAAACAAAACAATATACAGAGCTGACTGATAGAGGATACAGTACTCATTTCCTTTTATCATTTTCACCATTAGCTCTGCACTCTAGAAATATGTTCTGGCTACAGAGCCAGAAACTTTCGACATGAATTTTCAAATGGTCCACAGTGATGTTGACAATCATTTGCCTCTTGTCTGATTCAATAATTTCTATCATTAGAAGAAAAATTATTCCACAAAGCAGGATCTGTATTTCTGTTATTTTTAAGGTCTGCTGATGGGATAATTTCAGATTCTAAAATAGTTTCACTTTCTACACCATTATTAATTTTTTTTTACTACAGCAAAGAACGGAACAAATTTTGTTATATTCTTATTGCTATTAGCAACTTCAGCATGAATGGCACTAGTACAGTGATTTGCACCCATGAAGCTCAAGTGTTCAGTGGAAGAAATCTCTTCTGACTCATTACATTTTAAAAAGGAAGTTAATTTTGCAATTGTCTTTAAGACTTCACTAATCCTTTTCTTTTTATCTTCTGTGAGCTTTTATTTTAGCACTCCATTTAGTTGTTGCCGTTTCATTTTATCTGGATACAAAATTATGTCACTTTTTAAATTTGGCTCTACTGTAGAAAATGAATTTGAATAATTGAAAATAAATAAAATCTATAAAATGAGCAAAATTTGTAAAATAAAATTTACATTTGAATTTGAATGTTAAAACAAAACTTTATGTTTGAAAATTAGTAAGTAAAAAAATTGATTTGGAACATGTAATTTTGTTCTTCAGGTCTGAGATAGTCAAAAGAAATAATACTTACAAGGCAGTCGGAAATAATTTATTTGTTTGTCATATGATGTTCGTTGGCGAGCCCTTCACAGAGCTCCACGAGTGATTTTTGTCTTGAAATAATACTTAAAAACTTGCATACTCACTTTCTGTCTTCTGATGTTGCGTCTTCACAACTCTTTGGGCTGCTCCTGATACACGATGGGGGTGAGAACGATCGCAAAGAGCGTGATACAAGTACAAGGGTATGCTCAATAGGAAGACGCCTTTTGGTTCTCTTGGTGCAGGACCGGACATGTCATGGGAGAATGATGTGGTAGTCTGCTTCCATAAATATTGCAGCCTTGGAAACCCTATGAGGCCTTTCTACTCTGTCTATGGGGCCACTATGAGTCGGAATCTACTCAAGGCAGTGGGTTTGGTTTTAACTGTTTGAGACATCACGAGTCACGTGATTATGGTGCCGCTTGTTGCGTCTTAGGTGGTCGATGAGTGAGACCTGAATGTGAGGTTATACACGATCGGTCCGACATGTAAAGGAAAATAACATTGTTATCATTTACAAAATTTATAAAATGGTATCAGTTTCATTTAGTGTCCTTCCAGTTTCTTCCGCTTGCTTTCCCTTGTGTCCTGCCTGCTTGGCACATATGGGTGGGTCTTTGTTTTGGACAATTGGTGCCCTGTTGTACTGATGCCCTAACCACATACTTAACTTGCTTATTGGGTTATCTATCCCTGCCTATCCCTGGCTCAGTCTTCCTCTTGCTTTTAAAACTGAGGAAACTGAGGCTCAGGGAGGTGAGGCAACTTCCCTAAAGTGTGGTGTCTGGGCTGGCTTTCTAGGTCACTTTCTTTCTGACCTCCAGAATGCTACATCTGTTCTACACAGAATTTAAAGCAAACGTCCCAAAGATAAAAATCCAACCATTGATAGGAATGCATCCTGAGCGTAAGAAAGCTAACATTCGCCCTCATTTTTCATACCTTGAAATAACTCTGTGTGGTAATCATGATGTCTCCATTTTAATGGAGGAGAATGAAGTGTGGTCCAAGGTGATAGAGTGGGCAAATGGTGGAGCTGCAATGGAAACTCACCTCTCTCTGCATTCAAAAGCCTGTGCTCTTTCCACTTCATCACTGGAGAAAATGAGTAGACCCTAGATATGGCAGAGGTGCTTCTAAGGGGGTGTGGAAGGTAGGAAGACCTAGGAGGTGGAATCATGTGCCTTCTCCCTTCTATTTCCCAGCATCCCTGGTAGGTTCTCCTGCTATGCCCTCCCCCTTTCACTCTTCGGTGCCTTTGCTCAAGTGTCCGCTTACCCTGGGAACACAGCTTTCTTCTCTTCTCTCTTCACTGTTTAAAAATCTACTCAAGGCTGGGGACAGGGAAACTAGAGTACTGGAAATGAAACGACGAGAACACAATCAAAGAGAATATTAACATACTGTAACAAAAAAATGTAGCTACACTTTTCAACTACCTCATTATCTGATATTTTGCATTTACGACAATAGAAAAAAATCTAAGATCTGACTATTTTGCACATTAACCATGTTTGTCTGGCCATAATGAACGCTGAGGTGCCAGGTGAGAGTAACATTGGTTTTGATGGTTATAGTTATCTATCAGCTTGGCTGAGCATGATTCTCAGTGCTTTGGTGGTTTGGTGGTTATAATTTGGCAGTTATGTAATGATATAACTCGGCAGTTATGAAATAATGCAACTCGGCAGTTATGCAATGATGTAACTTGGCAGTTATGTAATGATGTAGTTATCCTCCATTTTGTATTCCGCTGTGGTCATCCTCCATTTCATGTAACACTGATTTCACGTAATGACCTGGTCTTTGGAACCTAAACATGTTGAGAAGTGAGGACAGGGTGTAATGTCACTGAGCAATTTGTGTAGAAATTGTCAAATGGGAACCTAATTTGCTGTGTAAACTTTCACCAAAAACACAATAAAGTATTACAAAAAAACAAAAAAACAAAAAAACTACTCAAGGCTCATCTCAGATGTCACCAGCCTTCCTAATCTTCCCAGTTATAATCAGTCACTTATTCCCTGATGCAATTTGCTGATACATTTTGTATTCGTTTTAAATGTCTGAATTCCCTAATTAGATTTTTGAGCAACTTGAATCAAAGGACTGTGACTAATAATTTGATTGTTTTTATTAAAAACATTATGAATTACTTTATATGGAGAAAATCATGTAACACACATGTCACTAATGAGGCTAATACGGTAAACATCCTGTGTGCTCCGTTCTGATCCGTGTCTCTCCGCCCAGAGTTACCTGCCAAGGTGAATTTTGTGGTAACCTCGTTTTCCTTCTAGTTTATACCCTATTTGTATAAATCCCTAAACATTATTTACTTTTGCTTGTATTTTAACTTTACCAGAAAAATACTGCATGTGTTCCTTGACAATTTAATTTTCAGGCTTAACCCGAAAATTTCGAGAATTTGTCATATTGTAGCTGTAGTTCATGTCGCGGTAACTGTCCATTTCCATTATTGGTGTGGTAATGTAAAGTATACCATTATAAGAAGATACCATAATTCATTTATCCATTTCCCCAGGAAGGGACAATTGGGTTATTTGTGGCCTTTTTTCTTTTTCAGCAACACAGCTATGAACCTTCTGTACGTATCTTTTGTGCACATGTGCAAGAGATTCTCTAGGCCCCAATAGTGTGTGTGTGTGTGTGTGTGTGTGTGTGTGTGTATGCAGTTTAAGAATAATTTTTAAAACACACATATTGTTTTGCCTCTCACGTTTAGACTTATAATCTACTGGTGATTGATTTAGTGTATGGTGTAATTTAGGGCTCCAGTTTCTCCTTTCTTTTCCATAATGCACACCTACTGGTACCAGCCCTTTTAATGACTTCCACATTCATCTTGTGTGTGGCCTCAGTCACATATCATGTTTCCACTGGTTTGTTCCAGGCTCTCTATTTTCCACTGGGTCATTTGTCTAACCAAAGACAATTACTATAGGTTTATCTGATATAATAACTCTGATAAGGCAAATCCCCTTTCTTGTGTTTCTTGTTCAAGAATGTCTTGGCTATTCTTGGATTTCCTTTCAATATAAATTTTAGAAACAGTGTCATGAATTGAATTGTGTCTCCCCAAAACATCTGTCAGCTTGGCTAGGCCGTGATACCCAGTATTGTGTGATTGTCCACCATTTTGTCATCTGATGTGATTTTCTTATGTGTTGTAAATCCTATCTTTATGATGTTAATGAGATGAGATTAGTGGCAGTTATGTTAATGAGGCAGGACTCAATCTACAAGATTGTGTTATGTCTTAACCCAATCTCTTTTGAGATATAAAAGAGAGAAGCGAGCAGAGAGACATGGAGACCTAATACCACCAAGAAAACAACACCAGGAGCAAAGCACATCTTTTGGACCTGGGGTCCCTGTGCTGAAAAGCTCCTAGATCAGGGGAAGATTGATGACAAGGACTTTCCTCCAGAGCTGACAGAGAGAGAAAGCCTTCCCCTGGAGCTAGCACCCTGAATTTGGACTTCTAGTCTCCTAGACTACGAGAGAATAAATTTCTCTTTGTTGAAGCCACCCACTTGTGGTATTTCTGTTATAGCAGCACTAGATAACTAAGACAACCAGCTTCACGTATCATGATGAAACTTGTGTGATTTCATTGGAAATAGATTAAAGGTATAGATGTATTTGGGAAAAGTGACTTCTTTTTGGTATCAAGTATCTCTATCCTTGAACAAATTTCTCTGTCTAAATTTAAGTCTTTGGTGTATTTCAATAAGTTTTAAATTTTTCTTCATAAAGGACACACACACACACATATATATAAGCTTTATTCTTATTTACTTTACAGTTTGGAAACCCTAGTGGAATAGTGGTTGAGTGCTATATCTGCTAACCAAAAGGTCGGCAGTTCGAATCCACCAGGCACTCCTTGGAAACTCTAAGGGGCAGTCCTACTCTGTCCTATAGGGTTGCTGTCATAACCTTTATTCTTATTTTACTTTATAGTTTTAGGCTTTTTTTTTTAAAGTACATTTTCTAATCCTTTGTTGTTGGTATGGAGACACGTACTTGGCATTTGAATGTCCATCTTATGTAGAAAATCTAGCTGAATTGTGTTATAATTCTATTACTTTTTACACTGTTTTGTGTTTTCTACAAGTAGAAAATCATATTACCTGTGAATAATGACAGTTTTGTTTCTTCCATTCCAATTCTTATACCTTTAGTTTTGTTTGCTTGTCTTACTGCTCAGGATAGTGTGTCAATCATATGATAAATAGAAGTGATGAGAGTGTGCATAATTATCTTACCAGTCTTAAAGAGAATACATCTAATATCTCACCACTGAGTGCTGAGTGCAGTTTGTGTTGATGCTAGTGGATGCTCCTTAGCATGTCAGGGTGGTCCCCATTTCTTCATCATTTGCTGTGATGACTATCTCCCCTTTGGCCCTTTAGATGCATCTTTCACCTTTCTGTATCCTGCTCTGTGTCCCAGAAGGCTGACTTGGATGAACCATATTAATGTATTCCCTTGCTCCCTGGCTTCTGATGGCTTTGTGTATTCACACAATGGAGAACATTGGTGAGAGACGGGAGGGAGGGAGGGAGGAGAGTGAGGTCAAGATAGTTATTCCCCTAGCTATCTCCTGGTAGGGTCATGGATCCTGTCAGGCAGTCTCTGCACACGACCCTCTCTGTCTTTAGGTTCCAGTAACTCTTCCTTCCCCTGTTCCTTCAGCTGGATAGCTTTGGAAGCGTGGAATAAGTGATGGGCCATGCTAAATGAAGTAGAGATGCTAAAACAGCTATAGTAGGCTGCAGAGGAAAGGGATCAGAAGGCCCAGAGAAGTTAGTGTCCTACAATGGATTTGCTCTGTAAGACTGGGAAAACCACCAGCAGACATTATTCCTTGAGAGGCCCTCAAGGAGGACACTCTGCTTACCAAGGTGATAAGGGATGTGCTGGTTCAGGAGCACCAGCATTACTGAGAAACTCAGTGGGGACTGTCCTCTGTAGGCCAAGGATGATGGTAAGAGCTCCTGTTACAAAATTAGGACCCTGACGTAGCAGAGCCCAACTGGCAGCGTTTAACCCACAAAAGTCAGGTGGGTTGTAATTACCATAATGGGCAGAAGAGTTGGAATGGAAGAGAGTCCTCATCCATAGTGATCTACAGGCAGTCCTTGTGTTACAAATGAGATCCATTCCTAAATGTATCTTTAAGTCTAATTTGTAGCTAAGTACAGAGACGGATAATGGAACACTTTGGTCCCGGGGCAATAAAGATGGGCAGCCATCAAGGGTGTTATTCAAAGATCAAGAATAGATGAGCAGAAAGAAGGCTGAGATTAGTCACCGTAATGGAAAGTCACGATCCCTTGCTCTATTTCCTGGCCTGAAATAGCTGTTAGACCTAAAACTCATAGGCTGAAGAAGAAGCCAGGTCCTCATAAAGAAGAACCTTGTAACACAATGGCAATTGTACACACTAATGATTTCTCCAGTCCTATCCCAAAGAGATGAGTCCTTGGACGGTGCAAATGGTTAGCATGCTTGGCTGCTAACTGAAAGGTTCGAGTCCACTTAGAGGCATCTGGTGATCTACTGAAAAATCAGCCATTGAAAATCTGATGGAGCACAGTTCTGCTCTGACACACCTGGGGTTGCCATGAATCAGGGTCTACTTGATAGCAACTATTTTTCCCCAAAAAAGACACCTGGGAAATCATACATTGAGGAAAGGAGCATACCTATATCCTCTGAGGACTGGTGGACACAGGGCAAAGTTGAGCTGATACCTGTCATCCTGGACCTGTGTTGGAGTAGGGGTGCATGACGATTAGGTGATAAATGGAGTCTTGGTTCAGGTCCATCTCCTGGGGGTCCACTGGTCCATGGACCCACCCAGCAAATACTTCCTGTTTTCTGAATGTGTGACAGAAGACATGCATAGTAGTAAAAAGAACTGTCGCACTTAAGAAATTTGACCTAAGGTATGCACTATTTCATTGGGGTTCCCTGAATTATGCCTGCATTATCCCCTGCATCCTTTGTAATGTACAAATATGTACATTAAATTCTTCTCAAATTACCCCATTTGAGTGTGCTTGGATCCTGACTGATACATTTGCTAATGTGTTCTTTTTTTTTTTTTTTTTTATGAGTTGCTGGTAATTTTTTCAAATGCTTTTTTCTGTATTTGAGAAAAATAAATTTTCTCGTTTAGTCTATTTAACGATGAAATAAGGAGCCCAAATGGCACAACGGTTAAGCACTTGGCTGCTAACTGAAAGTTTGCTGTTCAAAAGGACCCACTGGCTCCGCAGGAGAAAGACCTGCTGATTTCCAGTAAAGACTGCAGCCTAGAATACCCTATGGGGCAGTTCTACTCTGTCACATGGGGTCGTTAGGAGTTGAAAATCAACCTGACGGCACCTAACAACAGCAGTGGTGAAGTACGATCATGGTTTCTAAAGTGAAGCCATCTTTGCATTCCTGCATTAAATTCAGTGGCTGTATTGTGACGGTGGATTTTTAAAATATATCCCTGGATTCACTTTGCGCATAATTTAAATAAAAGTTTTATATCTATGCTCTTAAAGTGATACATTCTTTCTTATACACTTTTTTTGTGGTTTTGATGGTAAGGTTATATCAATCTCACAGAATATGTTAGAGAGTTTTTCTTATTTTTACATTGTCTTGAAGAATTAGTATATTAGAGTTTTGGAATCCTTAAATAATTGGTAAAACTTGCTTGTGAAGTCTTTGGGGCTGATTTTTCTTTCTGGGAAGATACCAAATTATTGATTAAATTTCTCTAAGAGCTCTACGACTATACAATATTTCTATTTTCAATATTAATTTTTCTGTTTTCAAGAAATGTATACTCAATAAATAATTGATAAATGAATGAATGAGCCCCCTAGGCATATATTTAAATCACTATACTTAAAAAAAAGAAAATAAACACATTGAGTTTTTGAACTAATTCCTTAATAGCTGTGATCGATTGAACCCTTGGCCCTGATTTTTCACTTTTCTCTTTATTCATAACTTCTGTCATCTGACTTTATAGCTCCTTCCAAGAGGCAGAGTATATATCTTTATGCCTATTGTCAAGCTCAGTCTAGACCAGCTGCACCCTGGATGATCTACAGAATCATGAGTGATTGTGAGTAATTATTGTTTCAAACCAGTACGTTTTGGTGTGGTGTGTTTCTCAGCGAGACCGTATGACTAAAAGTACAAACACACTTCAAGATTTAAAACAGTCTGAATAATGCCTACGTACATTTTAAGTAATGATAATTCTAATGCTGTTGTTGTTGTTGTTAGCTGTCATCGAGTCAGCCCCCGACTCATGGTGACCCCATGTGTTACAGAGTAGAACTGCTCCATAGGGTTTTCTTGGCTGTCTTCTTTATGGAAGCAGTTTGCCAGGTCTTTCTTCCGTGAAGACGCTGGGTGGTTTTGAACGGCCAACCTTCAGGCTAGCAGCTGATCACCAACCACCTGGGTCAGGCGTGCTCCTTAATTCTAATTTACTACTATTACTATTGACGCCCCTATTGATAAAAGGGCATCCACATATTACCCCCAGCTTGAGAAATACACACCATCAGATGTCGTTTGAAGTCCTCTACAATGTATTATGATGCTAAACAGGTTTCAGTAGAGCTTCCAGACAAAGAAAGATGGACTAGGAAGAAAGGCCTGATGCTCTACCTCCAAAAATCAGCCAATGAAAACCCTGTGAATCACAGCCGTCTGATCGGCCGCCAATGATCCTGGGGGATGGTGCAGGAACAGGCAGTGTTTTGTCTGCTGTGTATGTGGCCACTGTGAGTCGGGGGGCTGACTTGACGGCAGCTGACAAGAACAGTGTATTAACCAGATCACGTTCTTTTTCCAGAGTTAATTATTATCCTGGGTTTGTTCATTACTTCTACCTTTCTTCGTAATTTTACCAACTTTGTCTATATCCCTAAACAGTAAATGTATTGTCTAGTTTTGCTTATTTTTGAACTCTGTATAAATCATCTTGTACTGTGTAAACTTGGTTTTGCCCAAAATTATACACTTGAGATTCAGCTATGTAGAATGAAGCATTTTTTTAAATCCATTTTTCCTTCCACTGGTAAGGTACCCCCCTATTTTTGTTCTTTTATTGGTTGGCTTTGATGTTTTAACATGAATATTTTACCAAATCCAAAGTTAATTAAAAAACTTAATTCTCTTCCCAAATCAAAGGACTGTAGAATGCCTTAACTCTAATCTCTCTTTTCCCCTTTGTTCCGTTCAGTAATTTTTAACTTCAAACATGTTACTGTTTATTCGGTAATATTTAACTTCACACATTAAACATTATATTCGTTTATTTAGTCTGTTTGTTTAGATTTCCCCACACTCTGTTTACTCACTAGTCTATTTTGTGTTACAGACCTTCTCTCTGGGATAATTGCCTTCTTGCTGAAAATCGAACTTTTAGAGTTTCTTTTTTGAAGGTCCATTCGTGGCAATCATTCAAAGTTTTTGTTTCTCTAAATATGTCTCTATTTTTTTCTTTCTTGAAAGATAATTTCACCAGGCAGGAATTCCAGACTGACAGTCTCGCAGCACTGTGAGAACATGGATCTACAGTTTTCTGACTCCACTGTCGGCTGTTGAGAGGTCCGCTGTTCGTTTTATTTTCATTTTTTTGTAGGTAATCTGTTTTTTCTCTCAGGCTGCTTTTAAGCTCTTTTAATTTCAGGTATTTTGAAGTTTCTGTTTATATAGATATGCAGGTAAAAATTATTCTGCTTGGGATTTGTTGGCTTTATTGAATATGTTGTATCAATTCTCAAAATTCTTAGACTTACCCTTTCCAGTACTGCCTCCCCCCTATTTTCTTTATTATTGCTTTCTGCACCCTGCTTTGATGGACATTGGGTTCTCTTGTCCTGCTTTGCTTCTTAGTCTGTTTTTAATATTTGCCTTTTTTCTTTCTTTTTTTGTTTTTACTTTTTGTCTCCCTGAGTATATTTTGGAGCCCTGGTGGCACAGTGGTTAAAGAGCTATGGCTGCTAACTGAAAGGTCTGCAGTTCAAATCCACCAGCCGCTCCTTGGAAACCCTATGGGGCAGGTCTACTCTGTCCTATAGGGTCGCTATGAATTGGAATCGACTCAACGGCATTGGGTTTGATTTGGGCTTAGGGTATATTTTGGGTAATTTATTAAGAACTATCTCCTGGCTCACTAATATGCTCTTTAACTGTGTCTAATCTGGTGTTTACTCTTTAGTTTTTCTTTACAGTGATTAGATTTTTATACAATAGTTGCAATAGTTGAAGTGCTTTGGTTATGGTTCTTTCTTCTTTCTGCCCATTCATGCTCAGGGTGTTCTGTTCCCTTATGTGTTCTATAATTTTTGACGTTGAGCCTGTGCTATTTAGAACTCTACTGTGGGAATTATTTAAGGCCTAGTTGGTTTGAATGTACCTGTTTCCAGAAAGAAGCATTTGCTTCTGCCTGGTACTAAAAGCATTATCAAACTAGGTGCACCTTTTTTTTTTTAAATTTTCATTGTAATTATTTATTTTTAAAAATTGTTTTATATATACTAGCTATATATACAGCAACATGTATGCAGCAACATATATACAGCAATATATATATGCAGCAACATATATGGCAACATATATACAGTAATATATATACAGCAATATGTATACAGTAATATATACAGCTATATATATATATACAGCAACATGTATACAGCAACATATATACAGTAATATATATACAACAATATATATACAATAATATATATATACAGCAACATATATACAGCAAACCACTTGCCAATCCAACTTTCTCTACATGTACAATTCAGTGCCATTGGTCCCGTTCATCACGCTGTGCAACCATCAGCACTCTTTCTGATTTGTTCTACCACCATGAACAGAAAGTCAGTGCCTTCCAAGCCAGTCTCTCCCTTCCTCCCTTCCTCCCATCCCTTGTAACCACTAATAAACTTTGGTTTCTCTACATTTGCCTATCTCATGTAAGTGGGATCACGCAATATTCGTCCTTGGTGACTGACTGACTTCATTCAGCACAACGTTTCCTAGGTTCTTCCATGTTGTGGGATGTATCAGGACTTCATTTCCCTTCATGGTTGAGTAATATTCTGTTGTATGCGTGTCGTTGTTAGCTGCCCTCGAGTTGGCCCCTCCTCATGGTGACCCTGTGTACTACAGACTAGAACTGCTCCATAGAGTCTTCTTGGCTGTAATCTTTATGGAAGCAGATCTCTGGGTCTTTCTTTCCATGGAGTCGCTGAGTGGGTTTGAACCACCAACCTTTTGGTTACCAGCTGAGTGCAAACCGTTGGTGCCACCCAGGTTCCTTGTATACACATGCCACTCTGTTTATCTCTCATCTGTTGGTGGACATTTTGGTCGTTTTCACCTTGTGGCTGTTGGGAACAGCACTGCGATCGGGGCCATTTTATATGGAAGTGTACTTTACCGTCGCTTTTCAAGCTGTGGGAATCCCACCGACAGAAGGGCTGGTCAGTGGTCACAAAGGTTCGGCAAGAATCTGAAAGCCTTATCCCCTAGCCAGTGCAGAAATAGAGCTATGTCTTTGCGAGGTAGGTTTTTTTTTTTCTCACCTCACCCTTTTCCTGAGGATCTAGCACTTCCCTGGATCTGGACTGTATGTGTGTGTGTGTTTGGAATGGGAGAATTTTCATCGATTTGACTACTTTTCAAGCGGCGCACAAAGATTTTTCTCTGGTCTCCCTAGATAAGGCAGTTCACACAGAGGTTAGTCCCTGGGGTGGGCAGACATTGCCAGATCAGCCACAGCCCTGTCCCTAGCTTGTCTCCCTAAACTTATGCTTCCACTTTATCCTGTGGGACTCCCTACGTTTCTTACAAGCTTATGCATTTATTCAAAACATCAATTTTTCTATTTTATCTGGAATTGTATGTTTTGCAGCAGGAGAGTGTAAGGACTTCTGTTGTTGTTAGGTGCCATCGAGTCGATTTCCACTCACAGCAACCCCATGTGACAGAGTAGAACTGCCCCATAGAGTTTTCTAGGCCGTAATCTTTACAGAAGCAGATCGCCAGGTCTCTCTCCTGTGGAGCCACTAGTAGGTTTGAACTGCCGACCTTTCGGTTAGCAGCCGAGTGCTTAGCCATTGCGCCACCAGGGCTCCTTAAGGATTTCTAGGCCACCATATTCCTAGCAACAGAGCTCTTACTTGATTCTGAGACCTGCCCTAAAGTCTAGTAAAGAGCCTTTTGCGTGGGAGGCGCTCCAACGTGTGCTGAATGGACGTGTGATCACTGTTTCTCACCGTTGCTACCCGTACCACCTGGGAAGTCCACCTCTCCTGTTAGCCACGATTTCCCTTCCCTTGGATGCCTGCCCTAGCACCCAGCTTCGTGCTATGTATTTGATGGGGGCTCATTGTAGTGCTTGTTGAATGAATCCACAAGCACCTTGTCTTGTCTCTCTAGTGGAAGGAGGTTTTTAATGGTTGTTGGAAGCCTGTTTCAGATATGAGTCTCCTTTCCACTAAAAAGCCCCGGCTCAGTCTAATCGAATCCTCTTCTTAACACATCTATTTTCTTCTGTTCTGCCCTTAGTGACTATGGAGAACAGCTGATTAACATTTTCTTATTAAATCAAGTTTTTGGATACCTAAGTAACGTTAATGTGGCTCCTTTCCAGGTAAGCAACCTCATTCTGGCAATCATGGAGAAACCCATTTCTGCCATAAAGTGAGGCATGGCAGAATGAAAGCTTTATTTCTGACAGCTCCAGGTAAGCAAATATCGTCTGATGGAAACTAACTACTTCGTGAAGCGTGCGTATAGGTGGGTTGCCCGCCTGGTATTCTTACTGGAACTCTCTCTGCACGTCATTGACTCCTGGGTACAACGTTTCAGGTAACCCTGGCCAACGAACGCAAGTGGCTGTGTTCTCTGTGGTCAGCCCTTACGAGAGCTGCTTCCACGTTCTGTGAAACGCTGCCCTACTCTAACTACCGTTCCCCACCCCTGCAGCTTCCTGCCTGGCGCTGTTCTTCTCTGAGGCCCCACACGGCTGGCTAAGCCCAGTCCCTGAGTCGTCCACCCACAGCAAATAATGATCTTGGCCGGACAGAGGCCAGAGGAAGAACCTGCTCTCTGTTTTCCTTCTGGGTGGGGTTTTTACCCTGGCCATTCTCTGGTGCCATCAGTAAGTACTTGAGCAGCGTTCTCCGTATTACCTGAGGCAGCTGTCAGCTGTGCAGATGAAACTTATGTAAAAAATATATATCAAGAGGGGCTTCACTAGTATGTGTATAAAGGATAAAAGGGTGGACCATTTACTTTTTTTGTAATAATACTTCATTCAGTTTTTGGTGAACGTTTACACAGCAAGTTAGGTTCCCACTTGGTAGTTTCCACATAAACTGTTCAGTGACATCAGTTACGTTCATCACAATGTGTCCCTGTTCTCTTTAATTGTGTTCCGGTCGCTCCGTTTCTCTCTAGTTTCCCCGCCCCCATCTTCTCGTCTTTGTTTTTGAGTAATTGTTGACCTTTTTGGACCAGTCTTTGCCTGTTCCATCCGACAACCAGTTGACTCACTTCTAAGTGTTGACCTAGTTCCTCTAACGTGGCCAGCTTTGTGCTTAGCTCTGAGGGCGGGAAAATGACACAGGCCCTGCCTTCTGGAGAACAACTCTCAGTAGATAAACTTATGAAAAGCCATTCATTCATTTATACAGCAAATTTCTATTTTAAGCACCAAGTATGTGCCAGCTACTGCAGTAGGCGTTTGGGGTATATCAGTGGATAAAACAAAGTTCCCTGCCCCTGGCGCATTCATTCTACTTGTGCACAGATACACTTTTCACAGTAGAACCAGGGTTTTAAATGCACCAAACTAAACCAAACCAGTTGCCCTTGAGTTGACTCGGACTCACGGCGACCTCCTGTGTTTCAGAGTGGAGCTATGTTTCCAATGGCTGTGACCTTCTGGAAGCAGATCACCAGGGCTTTCTTCCGAGGCACCTCTGGGTGGATTTGAACTGACAAGCTTTCAGTTAGTAGTGGAGTACTCAACTGTTTGCACCACCCGGGGACTTCAGATGCTCCAAAGGAGCCTGTTATTTAAGAAAACCTAGCTGCGAGTTCTTTTGTAAGACAATGGATGTTTTCAGACCAATGCAATGGGAAGGGTCGTGGGCCAGCCGTCAAAAGACCCCGTCTCGGCTCCTCAGCTTGACCAGGTCCCATGGGCAAGGCCAGGGGCATAATCTGCAGGGTCCAGAGCAAAATTAAAACGTGGATCATTTTGTTCTAAAAGCAAGGGAAAAGCTTTTTCCATTCTTTGCTGTCTCTCGCTTGACATGTCATGGTGTTTTTTGTTTTCTATTTAATTTTCTTTTTAAGAGATATTTGTAGGGTGCATGCAGACCCTCATGGATGCTTGGGGCCTCACCCTGTGGCTTGGTGCACAGGGTGTGTGTATCCTACCCAAGCCCTTTCCACACCCATACCCAGGCCCCCACTGGTGTGGAGGGCAGGAGCAGTTTCTGGGTGGCACAAGGGGAGCAGGTGGCCAAGCACCCATCCTGGAAGGCAAGGACCACATGTGAGCAACCCTATGTGTGTCAGGGGAGAACTGCGCTCCATAGAGTTTCCAATGGCTGATTTTTCAGAAGCAGATTTCCAGGGCTTTCTTCCAAGGTTCCTCTGGGTAGACTTGAAGCTCTAGTCTTTCAGTGAGCTGATGGGGATGTTAACTGTTTGTACCCAGAGACTATGTTGATGTAAGGCACTCCATTGCTTAAGTCCGGTTTCCCACATCTGAAAGCATGTTGGCTTACCATGAATCACATGCCTGTGGAAGGGGCTCCCCTGTCTACTAGTAAACACCCCACTTCGCAATTCTGTGGAAACAGATTCAGGCATTACTTACGGTGCCATAACACGTTCTTTTGTAAAGGGGCCGCGTAACTGGGCCCTTTGGAGTACATGCTGCAGATAAGCCACAGAAGAGTTCCAGGGTCAACCTCACCTGCTAGGTCCCTGTGATCCTCCTTTTGGTATTGCAGGAAAGCTTTATGAAGAGTTTTAAAATCTTTTCTTGGAAGTTTATTGGTCTTGGGAGGTAACCCAATGTAGCGGCTAATTAGACCCGAATTTGAATTCAGATCTGCAGCTTTCTAGATGTGTGCCCGTGGGCACGTTATGTAAAGAAGCCTCTGTCCCTTCATTGGCTTTGATATGAGTGTTATATTAACAGTACCTCCTTCAGGTCTTCTTGTGAGGATGAAACAGTGCATGCAGAGAACTCAGCACATTGCTTGGCATGGAGCGGTTAGCGATTATTATCTGTAGCTTGGAGAGAAGCTCAGGCTCATCCAACAGACGTGAAGAGCAATGGATGGTTTTGGCCCGTCGCCTCCTTGTTGGGTATCATTCTCAGTGCTCAGAGTAGATGAAAGAGGCCAGGTCTGGTTGGCTGATAGAGACTCGTGTCTTAGACTTGCCTCATGCACTTGAAATTCTCCATTCAAAATGGTGGCAACAATTCATGTGGCCTGCCCAGTGTAATTCAGGAAAGGTCTGTGGGGAGGAACAGTAACACAGATATCAGATTGTGACCCAAGGGAGGCCTTTGATTTTATCTATCGTAATGGAAGGGTAGAGACCCAGCACTGGAAATGTCACAAACACTGAACAGCTGTATGGTGTTACGCTGAAGTACATTTTGTTTACTCTTTGTTTGCATACGCCCTTCTGGTCTTAGTCTTTGAAATCTGTATATGAAATTGGACTGTGTGGAAATCTGATAACTGTGGTTTTGGGAGAGCTGCTTCTTGTCCAGGTCATATATGGAGATCATATTTTGCTCAAGGACTCTCACGCATATGCTTCAGGATTAAAAGTAAATGATTATAGAATCACCTAAAAAAAATAGTCACAACAGGTTAGCAACCACTAGGGATAACACCGCATGAAGCAGCCCATTGGCTGTTCATTAAATAGAGATGCGTTAAGAAAACGATCGTCCACAGAAGGGTCAGTTCTGAGTGTCTTGACAAATACGCGATGCCATCTAGTGATGAGGTTTAAAACTGCTCGCTCACTGTACTATCTGCCGGTGTCTCTATCCGCGGATAAGACAAGCCTGGAGGCAAGACAAGCTGCCTCAAAGCCAGGCTTGTGCTGAAGAACACAGAAGCACAAGGTCCCTGGAGAAGTTGTGGGGTCTGATTCTCTGTTTTTATGGCCTCACCATATCTTAACCAACCCAGGCAGATGAGAACCCATGGTAATACTTGGAAGTTTTCATTTGTGTTGTGTTTCATATGACACCCCCGAAAGGTGGGGGCTTGATTGATATACTTCCGAAATGGGGTAAGGTTGTGATAATTACCCTTGAATATACTAATTCTCCACCAAAAACTCTTTCTGGGGAAGTGGCTGCATTGGGAGATATTGGAGACAGGGAAACCAAAATCAACGTTTTTCCTTTTCTATTGTTTGATTGTGGTAAAAATACATATAACAAAACATTTGCCCATTCAGCATTTTTTTACATGTAAAATTCAGTGACGCTGGGTACATTCATCACGTCCAAAATCAACTTTTATTTTCTTATTTTTAAGGCAACAGATGAAGAAAAAGAATTAGGCTTTTCAGCTGAGGATGACTTTGTGTGGTTGTCCTTCATTTGATTATTCATTTGTTTGACACTAGCACACCGCCTAACACTGGGGTCAGAGGCTGGAGGGTCAGGTGGATGTGGTCCTTGCCTTCGTGGAGCGTTTTTTTTTCTCTTGAAACTGGGGTTTGTGAAATCATGTTAAAAAAGTGTGATGGGCATTGAAAACAATGAAATGGAATAGAATATTTAAAAAATGGGGAAAGAACCAAAGAAGAGTGAGTAATGCTAGGGCAGGAGGGCCAATGCAAGCAAAAGTAAAATACACTTCCTTCTGGCAAGGAGAACGGACTGAGGAGAAAACCCAGGCTAACCACAGGCGGGCGAGGGCTCAGGTGGGTGAGCAGAGGCAGGGCTAATCAGGGGGAGGACGCAACTTGCCTGCGGAGAGACACAGGGTCGAAATAGAGTGAATTCTTTATACTTGATCCCATTGTGAAAAACTACTGATTGGAGCACTTATGGGGAGAAGGGACGATGAGGAGGTATGCTGTATTTAATAACTGGTGTGATTATTTAATACGCTCTTAGAAAGCAAATCCTCCAAAGCCTCTGGCTGTTCCTATTTTCTCTATGAAATCTGCTTCTATGTGTTTACTTAGTTGTACCTGTTTCTTCAGGAAAGTCTCGCCTTCTCTTCCCTTGCTATTTCATTCTCCCTTTCCCCACTAAAGCCTGTAGCTTATCCCAAACCGTGTGACATTGTGGAGTTCATCCTGGCAGGTGGTGATGCAGCTAGCCCCACAACAGCTAACGAGCAAACAATCCCTCCAGCGAATGAATCAGGAGTATGTGGATCCCCAGCACCTGCGTCAGTGATGACTTGCGAAGAAGAAAAAGTCAACAGTGAGATTAAATGACTTGGAACCTCTGGGTCGGGGGCCAGGTTTTTTGCATCGTTGAGGCACTGATGTCTGACACAGGACTGCTACAAAGCAAATGTTCCACATAGGCTGTTGAGTGAAGGTTTATTGGAAGACCACGGGGCATAACAAAGAGACAAGGGGCTTTGGAGTGGGTCAGCTCCCGTTCAGCAGTTTCTAGCCTCGTGATATTTGGCAGGTAATGGATCTTTCCACGCCTCAATTACCTTATCTGTGAAATGAAGATGATAATCTTAGAGCTTTATTGGAAAGCTTCGAAGTAATACTGTAAGCACCTGGAACGTGTTAGCTATTCCAATAAATGGTATTAGTTACTCTGTGAAGTTTGCAGATTTACAGTATCTTTTTATTACTATTAGTCAGGAGTAACCAAAGATTCATGTCAGGTGGTAAGCTATGCTTTCACTATGATATAGATGTTAAACAGAAGGGTTGTGAAGTTGGTATCCATGCTGGGCCACTTAGCTAGTTAATGATCCTGGTTGCCCCATGAGGGACAATCACATTTCAAAATCATTTTATCCCTTCCTAATCATAATAATGATGAGGACAATAGCTAACAATTGTGGGCCCTTGTTATGTGCTGGCTACAGTTCAATGTGCTTTAATCTTCACCACAAGTCTAAGAAGTAACCAGTTGCTGTCAAGTGGATTCCGACTCATGGTGACCCCATGTGTGTCAGAGCAGAACTATGCTCCATAGGTGTGAAAATGGCAGAGCAGGGGCGTTGTCTGACCTCCTCTAACTTCTCCAGGGGAAACGAGAATCGAGATCAACAGCCCAAGGCTGGTTCCTATGAGGCGAAGGTCAGGCATGCCTCCACTCCCCAACCTTTTTAGCAATTATGACAAAAACTGTCATCCCACGGCACTCTACTTCTCTGCTGAGTTCTGTAATTCATTACAATGGCCACACATAACTCACAGACAATACTCGTGACTATAGGATTTATTAGGGAAGTAACCGTTACAGTTCAGGTTCAGGAAGGCTCAGGACACTCTTCTTTGATCAGGGCAGCCTCTTCTCAGCTGTGCCCGCAGGCAAGCTTCTCTCTGGCCCCTCCGTCTCTGCCGCTGCGCTGCTCGGGCGAGTGCTACAAAGTTCCTTTAGCTCCACCAGTAAGTGCCCAGAGGCACCCTACTCTGCCAGTAAATCTTCTGCCAGAAAGCGCTCAGCTTTCTCACTCTGTTGTCTCCTGATTCCTGCCACCTCGTGCTGCTGTCTCTTACTGTCTTCCATGTTACAGCTCTTCTCTCTGTCTCCTGGATCTAGGAGGTTCTCAGCGCAGGGATCCCGGGTCCAAAGGACATGCTCCACTCCTGGCTTTTCTTTCTTGGGGATGTTGAGATCCTCCCTTCCCGCCTCTGGGAGGGCTCATTTTAAGCCTAGCGGGATGGCAAAACTGACCAATCCCCTCATTAGGGTTCCTTACACCTTATTTGCATGGTCCCACCCCCACAAGTGTGCCATACACATTATTTACATAATTAGCAAGCTATCCAATCCCCTTGGTGGGCCACAAGCACCTCATTTACATACTCTCACCCAGTCATTTGGTGGGAGTTACAGAAACTATGGCTAGAAGGGCCACATTGAGTAATTCACTGCACCACAATAGTGTTTTCAATGGCTGATTTTTTGGAAGTAGACCACCAGGCCTTTTCTTCCAAGGTGTCTTTGGGTAGACTCAAACTTCCAGCCTTTTAGTTAGCAGCCACGCACATTAAGTGTTTGCACCAACCAGAGACTTCAGCCTAAGAAGTAGGGAGTGTTATTACATGGTGGAAGGTAGGGTGTGAGCCCTGAGACATTGGATAACCTGCCCAATGACCCACAGCCGGTTAGTAACGAGCCAGGATTGAACCCAGGCAGCCTCACTGCAGAGCCCACACTGGGCCGCTCCTGATTCACATCAGTGCAATCAATAGCTCTATTGAATTTAACAGGAATTTGTTTCTTTGTGGAAAATGGCCATCAAAAGTCAGAAAAGTTACTTAAAGTTTAAATTGCAGTTAATAAGTGGTTTGAGGATCTGCAAAGAAAACATGATCCTCGGGAGAAATGTGATGTATTTCTGTGCAAGTGTTTCCCTTTTCATCAGTTTGGGGCTATGTGGGTCTCATAATTTTATTAGTCCTGAATGGCAGTTGTCTGTTGTATACTTACTGATGAAAAACGATATTTAAATTTCCCATCATAAGGCACGGGGTTAAATTCTTCTACTATGGTATTTCGGGAACAAACCAGACAGCAAATTTGCCAGATAAGCAGCCGCCATCTAAACGTAAGGCTCATGGGCAGGCTTATTAAGAATCTGCTGTGATGCCAGCTAGTTTATTTTTCCACAAAGAAGAACACAGGAAGCTTTAGAGTCCAACCCTTCCGTTCTGGAAGCTGCCTCTTCTCGGAAAGTCCTGGTGTCACTAGGACCTCCTGTCTCTAAAAGGAGTGTTAGCATTTCCTGATCAGTTTCACTTCTCAGGTTTGGGGCAGGATTTTGCCTGACTCCTGAACTCACTCTTGTAATAATACAAACCATAATGTTATTTGTATTACTCTTTAGCACTTTCTAAGTGGCAGGCAATCTAAGCATTCGGCAGACGGGATGGGTTTTCCTCTCTATTTGATTTAACAGACGAGGAAACTGAAGTACAGAGGAGTTATGAATGCGTCCAGGATCATCAGCCAGAAAACAGTAGAGCCGAGATTTGAACCCAGGCAGTGTGACTCCAGAGGCTACCCTCTCAGTAACCAGCTCTGCCATCCTTTCTAAGCGGGCGTTGAGCTGTGAGTCACAAATCATCATTAGTAAACCTGAACTGGTGACCCACCGTGTGACCGACACGTGGAGAGTAAGGAAGTTGCGATTCCAGTCTATCAACACGTGACACCTTACTCAACACCCACTACATGTCAGGCTCCACGCTAGGCTTTTTACTCGGAACCCTAACAACAACCAAATGAAGACAGGTATTCTTATCCCCATTTTTTTTCCAGATGAGTAATTCAAACTCAGAGGGGTTGAGTAACTTAACCAACGGTCACACAGCTGGTAAATGGTGAATTTGGGTTGCAAACCTATTCTCAAGTTCTTTCCACTGTAGTCTGCTACGAGTTTACAGAAGATACTAAAGGTGGACAAACCTAGGCTCTTCTGGGGATTTCCCCTTCGGCCTTCAAGGACTGTCAGAATTTCTGTCCATAATACAAAGATGTTTGTCCAATATTTTTATCTTTCATACCCCTAGTATTTGTGGGGTCTGCCCGTTTTTTCAAAATTCATTAAGCAGAGTAGCCAGGGCAAAGTAGTTTGAAAAACATTTCTCAGTCTCGCTTGTGTTGGAGTTGTTTACCTTAGACAGCCTTGATCTCTCTTGTTGAACACCTGGCTCATTGCTGGGCGGGGTAGACCCTGTGGAGCTGCAGACTCTGCTGAGCTTTCCCTCTAGCTGCAGGGGTGAGATGCAGAGAAAGGACGGCTTCAGTCTAGGGCATCCTTGACCAGGCAGCTTACACAAAGGGAGCAACAAAGCAAACATGACAGAGAAATTGTAAATTATCCTCATGGATAAAAATCCAACAGAACAGAAGTCTATAAAGTTAAAAGTGTTCTTTCCTTCTCTGACTCATAGCTCTTTTTCCCAAAGGAAATTATTATAGACAGTTCATTGGGTTTGTTTCCAGAAATTTAAATAGATTTTAAAAGGTGAATACTGAATTAAACATTCTATTTGTTTCATTTAGGAGAAAGTTGCTTTACACAAAAGTAAGAACGTCCCTTCTGACAAGGACAGGGAACGATTTATCCATATCTTCCAATATACCTTCTAGAATGAGTTTTTCATTTGGTATTTGCTTTGCAATCTTTTTCTTTAAAATTCCTTCCTTTAGTTCTTACTTTGATATCGTTACACATTTACTTCTATGTTTTATTGTCGGAATGAAGAGAGTATCCAAATTCTACCCCTAGATTGGGTGGAATGGGGAAAAAAATTCAGAGAAGTTTTTCAAAGAGTGACCATGTCTGAACAGACAGAGGGGAGAGGTTATGGCCTGCTCATGAGATTGGAAAAAAATTGACCAGGATTTAATGCCAAATATTCTCTGAACTATCAAGTAAAAAAGAAACAAAAATGGTATAAATTTGGATCCAAGATTGGGTGCTGTGTGTAAATGGAAGCAGTGATTGTTGGGAAATGATTCTCTTGCATTTCTGCGCATCTTGCCTATCAAGATATTAAACTGTTTTTGTTTTGAGTTATATTTTTAAGGATGTTTATATACCTAACAGCCTTGGAAGATGGAGATAGTGCCTCTTTCTGGAGCAAAGGACAGGTTTGTTTATTCTCTGGCATTGTAAAGATGATGTCTTCTTCTAGAGTGAAGGTTAGACAGGCTTACTGACCATTATAAAAATTCGGGTTCCATAAACTATATGTTCCTCTCATGGGAATAATGATGGTGTTTTTAGTCAGAAAATTAGTGAGAATTGCCTGTATGGCTCTTTTCTTTGTATGTTTCAAGGTAACATCTCACTGCTTCCTGAATCTACCTATTGGCTTTAGCAAAATGATCAGTGTCTGGGTCCATATTTTCAAGCAACTGAAGCCTGTGATTTAGTTTAGAAAGCTGAATCTATACCGCAGTCTGCGAGTAGACATCTGAAAATGACAACATCAGGAAATTATGCACGGCAACACTTTAGATGGTACATGTTGCTAACGATAAGATGTACCAAAAAAAAAAAAAAAGACAGTAAGTGTGGTTTGTAACAACTTCGAATATGTCATAAGTCAGGGGCTGCCTGTATTTCCAAAGAAGGTCACATTCACAGGTATGGGGGTTAGGACTTGAACATATCTTTTGGGAAACATGAATCAATCCATAATAGTACCTTTCCTCTTTAAGGGCTCAAGGACTAATGCCTCATTTAGCTTGATGAAGGGGATCTGAGGTACAGGAAAAAGCATCACCTTTGGAGCAAAAGCAATGAGGGTTTGAACACAGGCTCTACCACATAATCATTGGGCAACTGTAGGCAGATTCTTTAGCCTCTCTGAGCCTCAGTTTCTTCACCTGTAATGTGTGAGTAACAATGAAGCCTGGGTTTGTTGAAAGGATTCTGCTTATGTACCCACTGGCCCCAGTCTGCTGTCAGGTGCATGAGGTGGATTTCCTAATTCTGGCTTCAGCCAGGTTGCAAGGGGCCTCAGTGGTCATCAAGATGCTCACCCACCTTCTGCTACAACACACTGAGCAACAGAAGCACCCGCTTCTCCGGGCAGCTCTTTCCGTCTCAGACAGTTCTGCTTATCAGGACATTTTCACACCTCCCTTCTTCACTTCCACTCGCGTCCCTGTGCCCTCCTCCGAGTGCAGTCTAATTCACTTTCCCTCAACAGCTCTTCAAATATCTGAGCAGCTCTCCCATCCCCTAAATCATCTTTTCTCTGGGCTGAGCATCGTCACAGCCTTCAACAGTGGCTCTCATGATATCCTGCACCCTGCTCTCCTCTGGCCATTTTCCCTGAGACACAAAGAGGGTCCAGCATCCCATGTCGCACGTCCAGTTCAGGCCCAAATCGCAGAACCGACAGACCTTCCTTTCCATTCCCATCCTTTGGTGTGTTTGTGGGGTCCACCAGCAGCTCCTTGAAAACCCTATGAGGCAGTTTTACTCTTTGCTATGGGGTCACTATGGGTTGGCATTGACTCGACCACAGTGGGTTTGGTTTGGCTTTTTTGGGACACTTTTTCTTTTGATATAAAAATAAAGAAGCTTAAAAGGTTTTGTTTTGTTTTCATTTTGTTTATCTCTATCTGTTAACTAGTTGTATGCTTCTTGTTTGATTTTCTTGTATCACTTTTGGGAAAATGTTACATAACAAGGATTCTGGTAAACATAGCAGAATCGGCCAAGGGACAATTTGGAATCGGCACATTGCTGATTATACAATCAGCAGAGTTTTAGCCATTCAGGAAGGAACTTCCTGCCCTTTATTTAATTAAAGAAGCTTCTCTTAGGAAAAACCAAAAAAGACTCTTTCCTGACCGCCATTTACATGAATAATTGTCTGTTAAAAGACGTTAAAATACATAGCAACCTGTGCAGAGAAAATCTTTAAGCGGACTAATACGTTTCTATGTGCCAACAACCACTGTCAAAGGGGCCCAAGAGAGATACCTTGGTTTCACAGACAGAGAGAAAAGCCTCTGGCCATAACTGGCCAGGAAGTGAAATTCAGTCCTGCCCGTGCTGTGAAAAGAGCTTCCCGGGAACCTGCTCCCAGGGTTATTTCTATCACATGTTCTAAATCACGAAGTTTACAATGGATTGTGTCACATTCATCTGTACCTAGTGAGACTTGGTTCTCCTCAATCTCCATCCAAAAGCCTTGCCGGGCACAATGGATTAAAAGGATGGGGCAGAGAAGGCAAGTTTTCTTCTGCTGAGTTTAGCCAATCATCTCTCCAGCAGATTGAGCCAATGAAATAACGGTTCTGTTACAGAGCTAAAAGCGTTGTGCATATGATCATTGTAAAGGTTTCTGAGTAGTTACGTTTACCTACTCTTCTTCCTGTGTTCCTATCTCAGAGCTCTGCATCCACTCACCAAGCTAGATCTCTGGAAATCACCCTGAACTCTCTCTCCCTTACTTCCATACCCAGTCAGTTATAAATTCTGCCACTTAAGTCTTATACACATTTATCGCCTCTTTTCAGTTTTGCTACTAGTACCATAACTCAGTTCCTCATTCTCTATCAGCTCTACTAGGTCAACAGCCTCCTGATTGGTGGCCCTGTCCCGTTAACCCAACCATCACATCCTATAGCATCACTCCCTAACTTGAAATCCTCCAGTGGCTCACCATGGCATTACAAGATGAAGTGTGGTGCTGTTAGTTGTTTTCGAGTTGGCTCCCACCCCACGCGTAACAGAATGAAACGTTGCCCAGTCCTGCATAGTCTTCACGATCATGGGTCCGTCTGAGTCCATTGTTGCGGCCATTGTGTCGGTCCATCGCACTGAGGGCTTCACTCGC
Organism: Dugong dugon; assembly: GCA_030035585.1. Taxonomy (NCBI): domain Eukaryota; kingdom Metazoa; phylum Chordata; class Mammalia; order Sirenia; family Dugongidae; genus Dugong; species Dugong dugon. The sequence continues at coordinate 190,080,434 of CM057465.1, forward strand.
CTTTACTGGCCCTACACTCTACTAACATGATATCCTTCTCCAGCGATCAGTCCCTCCTGAGTATCCAAAGCAAGCAAGTTGAAATCTCAGACAATATTCTGTGATCCATAGGGTTTTGATTGGCTAATTTGCAGAAGTAGATCACCAGGCCTTTCTTCCTAATCCTAGCCTGGAAGCTCCACTGAAAGCTGTCCACCATCAGTGACCTTGATGGTATTTGAAATATTGGCGCCATAGCTTCCAGCATCATAGCAACATGCAAGCCACCGCAGTACGACAAACTGGCAGATGGTGGTAGACATGGCCCTCTAGAGCCTCTGACAGCTGGCCAGGGGGTCTGTGTCCCTCCTGTCTTCTCACCACGCCCTGCCCTCACACTGCATTCTCTTGGCACACACCTGCTTCTGGTCATCGTACCTTAGCTCATTTCCTTTCCCCCATCATCCCATTCTTATCCCACATCCTTCTCACGACTAACTCCTACTTGTTATTTAAGACCTAATTTGAATATCTCCTCCAAGAAGCCTTTCTTTATTCACATATACACACACACCATCCAACACGCTCACAAACCTTGGAATTGCTGTAACACCTGTGGACATCTGCATTATTGCACTTACCATATTAAATTAATGTGATTTGCCTATCATCATGTTTTCTCTCTCGAGGGCAGAGTCTCTTACTCAACTTCGTAGCCACATGACCTAACAGAGAGCCAAGTATATATAGAAAATTTGTCATGAATACTTAGTGATGAAATGCGTGAATGTCAAAGAAGGGTCACAATGATGTTCAAATTTGGCTAAAAGATACAAGACTTTTCAGATAGGAAAGATAAATCATCAACAAGGGATGATGAAATTTAAGGGATGATTGATTAGCGAGTGATTTATTGTTAACTTTCCCTATCAGGTGATTCTGATTTTTTTTCTTTTTTCTTTTCACATTGCCAAGTCTGAAGAGATTTATATAAATGTTGTACATAATTTCAGAAAATTATTATAGCATAAAGATTGTATATGTAATCCTTGGAAGAAAAGCAAGGAAAATATTGAGAAATCTTTAGAAAGTTCTTCTTTCCTAATTAAGGAACATCTTTAAGAAATTGAAAAAGAGGAAATAATAGAGCTCCATACAGAAGGACTACAAGAGTGTCCACAGAGCAGAGGAAATTTCAACATTCTGGTATTACCCCAAGTAGAGAGAGGAATTTGTGCAGTGTTAAAATATCTAAAAAGTAGAAGTTTATGTAAGAGAAACTTAAAAAGAAGAGAAGGGACAAAATAGAAGAATAAGAAATACCAGAAACAAAATTGGAATGGCTAAAGGAAATAATATTAATTGTTGTAGAGAAAATAAATCCCTGACACGTTAAACCAAAATATCAGTGGATGCTGTATGGAGTCTTTAGGAGTTCTGAGTGGATGGGGGTTTGTACTGACTCTCTTGCAGATGTCTTCCACATTGGCATGACAACGTGAGATGTCCCATTAGTTGGATAAGTTACCTATTGCTGTGTAACAAAGAACCCCCAAAACTTGGTAGGGTGTTGCTCATGATTTTATGGGTTAGCAATTTCGGCAGGTATCAGCTAGGAAGGTCTTCTGCTAGTCTTACCTGGGGTCACTTATGAGGCTACAATCATCTGATGGGTTGCCTGGGGATGACTGATCCAAGATGGACTCACGTGTCTGGCAGTTGTTGTTGGCTATTGGGTGGATTTCTCTCTCCATACTCTCTCTCATTCTTTTTTTTTTTTTAATTGTACTTTATTTATTTATTTTTATTTTATCTTATTTTTTTTACTGTACTTCAGGTGAAGGCTTACAGAACAAATAGTTTCTCATGAAACAGAAGTACACATGTTGTTTTATGACATTGGTTAACAACCCCACAACATATCAACCCTTTAACTTCTCGACCTCTTTTTTTTTTTTTTTGGTGAAAACACACATAGCCAAAGATACACCATTTCAAAAATTTCTACGTGCAAAGTTCAGTGACACTGACTACGCTCTTCCAATTGTGCTGTTATTCTCACTTAAGATGAAAGCTTACAGAACAAAACAGTTTCACATTTAATATTTACTACAAATGTTGCCCTATGACAATGATTAACAATCTCACAATGCATCAACAATATCCTTACTCAACCTTGGGTTCCCTATCACCAGCTTCCTTGTCCCCTTCTGCTTTCTGGCCCTTGTCACTGGATTCCTGTACCTCTTTAGTCTCATTTGGTTTTACGGGGCTGTCCGCTCCCAGGCTGAACAATGAACCTCGGAGGTAACTTCACCACTGAGCTAAAAGGGTGTCCAGGGGCCATACTCTCAGGGTTTCTCCAGTCTCCTTTAGGCCAGTAAATCTGGTCTTTTTTTGTGAGTTAGAATTATGTTCTATATCCTTCTCCAGCTCTGTCCAGAACCCTCTGTTGTGATCCTGGTCAGAGCAGTCAGTGGTGGTAGCTGTACTGGACTCAGTCCGGTGGAGGCCTTGGTAGCTGTGGACAATTAGTCCTTCGGGCTAATCTTTTCCTTGTATCCTGTTCTCTTCATTCTCCCTTGCTCCTGAAGGGATGAGACCAGTGGAGTATCTTAGATGGCCGCACACAGGCTTTTAAGACCCCAGACACTACTCACCAAGGTAGAACGTAGAGCATTGTCTTTATAAGCTGTGTCATGCCCATTGAGCTAGATGTTCCCTGAGACCATGGTCCCCACAGCTCTCCGCCCAGCACTCAGTCCCTCAGGGAGTTTGGATGTGTCTATGGGGCTTCCATGACCTTTCCTTGTACAAGTTGTGCTAGTTTCCCCTGTATTGTGTACTGTCTCACCCTTCACCCAAGATACCACTTACCTATTGTCTATTTAGTATTTCCCCCCCCCCACCCCTCCCATCCCTGGTAACCAACAAAGATTGTTACATTTTGTGTGTGAACTTTTTCATGGGTTTTTACAATCGAGGTCTCATACAATATTTGTCCTTTTGTGATTGACTTATTTCACTCAGCATAATGTCCTCCAGTTTCATCCATGTTATGAGATGCTTCACAGATTCATCGTTGTTCTTTCTCGTTGCACAGTACTCCATTATGTGTATGTACCATGGTGTGTTTATCCATTCATCTGTTGATGGGCATCTAGGTTGTTTCCATCGTTTTGCTATTGTGAACAATGCTGCCATGAACATAGGTGTGCATATGTCTATTTGAGTGACGACTCTTATTTCTCTAAGATATATCCCTAGGAGTGGGATTGCTGGATCGAATGGCATGTCTATTTCTAGCTTTCTGAGGAAGCGCCATATCATTTTCCAAAATGGTTTTATCATTTTGCATTCCCACCAGCAGTGCATAAGAGTTCCCATCTCCCCACAGCCCCTCCAACATTTGTTATTTCCAGTGTTTTTGATTCGTGCCAGTAATGCCGGGGTGAGATGGTATCTCATTGTGGTTTTAATTTGCATTTCTCTAATGGCTAGTGATCGCGAGTGTTTCCTCATGTGTCTGTTGGCCATTTGAATGTCTTCTTTGGTGAAGTGTCTGTTCATTTCCTTTGCCCATTTTTTAATAGGATTATTTGTCTTTTTGTTGTAGAGGTGTTGGATTTTCTTGTAGATTATGGAGATTAGACCTTTGTCTGACTTGTACTGTCCAAAATTTTTTTCCCATTCTGTAGGTTCTCTTTTTACTCTTTTGGTGAAGTCTTTTGAAGAGCATAGGTGTTTGATTTTTAGAAGATCCCAGTTATCTAGATTATCTGTTGTGGTTTGTGCATTGATGGTTATGGTTTGTATCCTGTTAATGCCATGTATTAAGGCCTGAAGTGTTGGTCCTATTTTTTCTTCTGTGAACTTTATAGTTTTAGGCTTTATATTCAGGTCTTCGATCCATTTTGAAGTAGTTTTTGTATACGGTGTGAGGTATGGGTCCTGTTTCATTTTTTTGCAGATGGATATCCAGTTTTGCCAGCACCATTTGTTAAAAAGACTGTCTTTTCCCCATTTGATGAGCTTTGGGCCCTTGTCGAAGATCAGGTGACCGTAGGTGGATGGGTTTACATCTGGGTTCTCAATTCTGTTCCATTGGTCAATGTATCTGTCATTGTACCAGTACCTGGTTGTTTTGACTACTGTAGCTGTATAGTAGGTTCTGAAGTCAGGTAGTGTGAGTCCTCCAACTTTATTCTTCTTCTTCAGTAGTGCTTTACTTATTCGGGGCTTCTTCCCTTTCCATATAAAGTTAATGATTTGTTTTTTCATCTCTTTGAAGAATGTTGTTGGTATTTGGATCAGGATTGGGTTGTATTTGTAAATTGCTTTGGGTAGAATTGTCATTTTCACAATGTTGAGTCTGCCTATCCATGAGCATGGTATGTTTTTCCATTTATGCAGGTCTCTTTGGGTTTCTTGCAGTAGTGTTTTGTAGTTTTCTTTGTATAGGTCTTTTACATCCCTGGTCAGATTTATTCCTAAGTATTTTGTTTTTTTAGGGGCTATTATAAATGGTATTGTTTTCCTGATTTCCTTTTCATCGTTCTCCTTATTGGTGTATAGGAATCCAACTGATTTTTGTATGTTTATTTTGTATCCTGCTAGTCTACTGAATCTTTCTATTAGCTCCAGTAGTTTTATCATGGAGTCTTTCGAGTTTTCTATGTATAGTATCATATCATCCACAAATAGAGACAGTTATACTTCTTCATTACCAGTTTGGATGCCCTTTATTTCTTTTTCTTGCCTTATTGCTCTAGCTAGGACTTCCAGCACAATGTTTAATAGGAGTGGTGATAAAAGGCATCCTTGTCTTGTTCACCTGTTCTCAAGGGGAATGTTTTCAGCCTCTCTCCGTTAAGAATGATGTTGGCCGTTGGTTTTGCATAGATGCCCTTTATTATGTTGAGAAATTTCCCTTCTATACCTATTTTATTGACAGTTTTTATCAGGAACGGGTGTTGGACTTTGTCAAATGCCTTTTCTGCGTCAGTTGAGACGATCATGTGATTCTTTTCTTTCCTTTTATTTATGTGGTGGATTACACTGATTGATTTTCTAATGTTGAACCATCCTTGCATACCTGGTATGAATCCTACTTGGTCGTGGTGTATTATTTTTTTTGATATGATGCTGAATTCTATTGGCTAGAATTTTGTTGAAAATTTTTGCATCTATATTCATGGGAGATATTGGTCTGTAATTTCCTTTTTTTGTGATGTCTTTGCCTGGTTTTGGTATCAGCGTTATGGTGGCTTCATAGAATGAATTTGGAAGTGTTGCTTCCTCTTCTATGCTCTGAAATAGCTTGAGTAGTACTGGTACAAGCTCTTCTGTAAATGTTTTGTAGAATTCTCCAGTGAAGCCATTTGGGCCAGGGCTTTTTTTGGTTGGGAGTTTTTTTTATTACCTTTTCAATCTCTTCTCTTGTTATGGGTCTGTTCAGATTTTCAACATCACTTTGTTGTAGTTTGGGTAGGCCGTGTGTTTCTAGAAATTTATCCATTTCCTCTAGGTTTTCAAGTTTGTTGGAGTATAGTTTTTCATAATATTCTGTTATAATCCTTTTTATTTCAGTTGGGTCTGTTGTACGGTCCCCCATTTCATTTCTTATTTGGGTTATTTGTGTCCTCTCCTGTTTTTCTTTTGTCAGTCTGGCCAGTGGTCTGTCGATTTAGTTGATTCTTTCAAAGAACTAGCTTTTGGTTTTGTTGATTCTTTCTATTGTTTTTCTGTTCTCTATTTCATTGACTTCTGCTCTGATCTTTACTATTTCCCTTCTTCCGGTGGTTGTGGGCTTTTTTTGCTGCTCTCTTTCTATTTGTTTGAGTTGTGTAGTTAATGTTTTGATTTTGTCCCTTTCTTCTTTTTTGATATGTGCATCTATTGCTATAAATTGTCCTCTGAGGACTGCCTTTTCTGTGTCCCAAAGGTTTTGGTATGATGTGTTTTCATTCTCATTTGATTCTAGGAATTTTTTGATTCCATCTCTGATTTCTTCTATTACCCAGTGATGTGTAAGCAGGGTGTTATTCAGTTTCCATGTAGTTGATTTTTTTCCCTTGCCCTTTCTGTTGTTAATTTCTAACTTGATGGCATTGTGGTCAGCAAAGATACTTTGAATTATCTCAACGTTTTGGATCTTGTTGAGGATTGCTCTGTGGCCTAAGACGTGGTCTATTCTGGAGAATGTTCCATGTGCATTGGAAAAGAATGTGTACTTTGCAGCAGTTGGATGGAGTTTTCTATATATGTCTATGAGGTCAAGTTGGCTGATTGTGCCATTTAGGTCTTCTGTAGCTTTGCTGAGTTTCTTCTTAGTTGTTCTGTCCTTTACTGAGAGTGGTGTGTTGAAGTCTCCTGCTTTTATTGTGGAACTGTCAATTTCTCTTTTTAGTGTTGTTAGAGTTTGTTTTATGTATTTTGGATCCCTGTCATTGGGTGCGTAGATGTTTATTATGGTTATGTCTTCCTGATGGATCATCCCCTTAATCATTATATAGTGTCCTTCTTTGTCTTTTATGTAGATTTTGTTTTAAAGTCTATTTTATCTGAGATTAGAATTGCCACTCCTGCTCTTTTTTGGTAGTTGTTAGCTTGATATATTTTTTTCCAACCTTTGACTTTTAATCAATTCACATCTTTGTTTCTAATGTGTGTCTCCTGTAGACAGCATATTGATGGATACTGTTTGCTTACCCATTCTGTCACTCTCCGTCTCTTTATGGGTGCATTGAGTCCATTTACATTCAGTGTAATTATTGATAGATGTGGGTTTGTTGTTGTCATTTTGTAGTGCTTTTTTTTTTTTGCGGTACTGACGTTTTCTTTTTTCTTCTTACTCTCTTGTGCTGAGTTACTTTTGTTTGTGGATTTTTTTTTCATTTCTTTTGTTTTTGCTGAGACTTTATGTTTTTCCTCTTTTTTTTTTTATGAGTATGTTTGTTAACTTTCTTTGTGGTTACAATAAATTTTACCTTTATCTTTCTAAGTTTGAAGCTGTCTACCATTACTTGGTATCGCCTTGCCTTCCTCTCCATTAGAAGGTTCTATACCTATGCCGTTCATTCCCTCTTTTATTGTTTTGATGTTCTTGTCATTTACTGATTAACTGCTCTGATTCTCTGTTGTATTTATTCTGGTTTTTGGATAGTCCTCGAGAGTTCATTTCCTAGATTGGTATCTGGCTCGTACGATCCTGCCTCCTAGGTTCTGCCTGTGAGCTGATGCTGTTTGTCCTCAGATCGAAGAACTCACTTTAATAATTCTTGTAGGTTTGCTTTGACTTTTACATATTCCCTTAATTTCTGTTTATCTGGAAATGACCTAATTTCACCATCAAATTTGAACAAGAGTTTTTCAGGATATATTCTTCTTGGCTGGCAATTTTTTTCTTTCAAGATTTTATATATGTCATCCCATTGCCTTCTTGCCTGCATGGTTTCTGCCAAATAACCTGAGTTTAGTCTTATTGTTTCTCCTCTGTATGTGACTTCTTGTTTTTCATGAGCTGCTCTCAGGATTCTTTGTTTGTCTTTGGTTTTGGCGAGTGTGAATATGATAAGCTGTGGTGATTTTCTTTTGGAGACTCTTCTATATGGGGTTCGTTGAGCTTCTTGGATGGCCAGCTTTTCATCTTTCCTGATGTTGGGGAAGTTTTATGTCAGCAGTTCCTCAAGGATCCTCTTTGTGTTTTCTGTTTTCTCCCCCTGTTCTGGAATTCCAGTCACTCACAGATTTTTGCTTTTGATTGTGTCCCACATAACTCTCAGGGTCTCTTCATTTTTCTTTGTTCTTTTTTACTGAGTTTTCCTGAAACAGAGTTGTATCCAACTGTTTGTCTTCAATTCCACTGATCCTGTCTTCCAGCATTTCAAATCTGCTTCTCAACCCTTCTATGACATCATCCATTTCTGAAATCTTGTTGTTTATCTTTTGGATTTCTAATTGTTGTCTTTGTATAATTTCTAGTTGTGAATTTATTTTGGCATTTTGTTCCTGCATTATTTTCCTGAATTATTCCAATTTTTTGTCCGTATTTTCCATGAATTTGTCTATTTTTTCCTCATGTTTGTCAGCTTTTTGCCGCAGATCTTGGAGAATTCCTAGTATTAGAGATTTGAATTCCCTATCAGGTAGTTCTAGTGCATTTTCTTCCACAGAAGAGTCATCTGCTGTTGTATTTTGGACGCCTACTGGAACCATCCTGTCCTGTTTTTGTAAATGTTTTGTTATTGTCTGCTGTCTTCGTGGCATTCAGTAGTTATTTTTCTTGTTTATTGATTGTAGGTTTGTTTCCTCCCGTTTTTTAAAAAAAAATTTGACTATGTCTGAGCAGACAAACTGTGTGTTCTTTGTTGTTTGCTCGTCTGTGGGCACAATACTTTTGGCCTCCTTCTTCAACTGGCAGGGTCAGTCACTCAGATATGCTATGGAAGGGCAGGTCCAGCTGAAGAGGAGTTACTGGGATGGGTTGTTTGTGGCACTTACTACAGCCACCAGGGCGGGTTGTTATCAGTGCAGGGCAGGTTCCAGTAGGCCGTGCCTGTGCTGCTTGGTAGTGTGATGTCAATTGCAAGGTGCAGGTAGGCAGGATGCAGCGGGGAGATTGTTATGTGTGGCGCTAAGATGGATATGGGAGAGAGGAGAGAGGAACAGTAGCCAAAAACATACAAACAAACAAAAAAGAATGCTAGGGGAGCTTTCCTTTGGAGTGGAGGGATGAGAGACTATGAAATGGAGAAAAACAGAAAGGGGGGGGGAGGAAGAAAAGAAAAGAATGAATAAATAAGAATCAGAAAGGTTAAAGAACCGCAAAGTTCCCAGGGATCCCACCGGTGCAGCTATGAGGTCTGGGGAGGTCGCTCTCAGGTGTTGCAGTACAGCCTGGCTAGAAGGTGTAGAGGTATACAATGCCAGGTATTCAGGGAACAGAAAGAGAAGGAAGATATAGAGAGATGAGAAACTGAACAATGAAGAAAAACAAAAAGGGAAAAAGAGGAAAAATAAAACAAACCAAATTAAAAAAAGAAAAAATAAGAAAGGCCCCCAAAGAAACAGAATGAAAAAAAAAAACATAAAAAGAAATGTCCTCAGGGATCCCTCTGCACATCTGTGGAAGCCGAAGGGGAGTCTCCCTGGCATGCAGCTCAGCCTGGCCAGAAAGGGCTCCCAACTCAAGAAAAGGAAAAGAAAACAAACAAACAATTCAAAACAAACGAACAAAAGCCCTGGGATCCCACCGGCATGGCAGCCCAGACCGGGAAGCAGCTCCACACTGGAACGGAGCTCTACAGCCCCCCAGGAAGAAGCAAAGATGGGGCACAGAGCCAGGTACTCGAGAGAAAGGAGGGGGAGGTGGTGACAGGCAAGTAAGAAATCAAAAGAAGCAGAAAAAAAAGTAACACTAGCAGCCAACAAATGGCACACAGAGAGCCAGCTGGTGCAGGCTATTGTTTCTGGACAAGAGACTGTGTCCGCGGGAAGCAGAGGGGGCCGAGTGTGGGTGAAGAAGGGTAGAGAGTGGGAAAGCATATATCACAAATTACTTGAGCTCTGCAGCCCCTCAGGAAGAAGCAAAGATGGCACATGGAGTGAGGTACTCGAGGGAAAGGAGGGGGAGGTGGCAAGAGGCAAGAAAGAAATCAAAAGAAGCAGAAAAAAACAACACCAGCAGCCAACAAATGGCACTCAGAGAGCCACCCGTATGGGTGTGTGGAATCCAAGCAGCCACTGTTTCCTGGTCAAGAGACTATGGCCGTGGGAAGCAGAGGAGGCCAAGGCGGGGTGAAGAAGGGTGGGGGGTGGGAAAGTGTATATTGCCAATTACTGGTTGTTTTGTCTGCCGCTGGAAGCTCCATGAGGCTGCTTTCTCGTACCCCCTGTTTGCTAGTCTTGGATAAGACTATAAGATGGTGGATCCGTGCTGCTTTAGCTCGTAGGGGACCTCTGCATGAATCTCTCCTCGCTCTCCATTCTCTGTCAGTTTTCTCACTCCATTTGGTGCTTGGCTGAGTTCTTTATCTCTTCATTTGATGTTTTAGAGTTTCAGGATTGTTGTATTCTCTGTTCGGCTTAGTTTTTTGGATCTTTGCTGTGGAGGGACGGTGTGGTGCTTCTGCCTAGAGTGCCATTTTGCCGGAACACTTGTTTTCTCTCTCATTCTTAAGGAAGCCAGCTCAGGTTTCTGTCCATGGAAGTCTTAGGGCAGCAAGAGATATCAAAACTCAATGCACATGTTCTTTTTAAGCCTCTGCATGTATCATGTTTGCTAATGTCCCATTAGCCAAAGCAAGTCTTAAGGCAGGGCTCCCAGTACCAGTGGGGAGACACATAGTCCATCTCTTCGTAGAAGGAACAGAAAAGTCACATTGCACAGGGGCATGAATAGGGGAATAGAAGGAATGCGTGGCCATTAAACTACCTCAAGTGTCTTCTCATTTAGTTCTGAAGGCTCTGCAAATGCTCAAGAGCTCGTGTTTGGCACTTACAAAAGTTAGTGCAGTCCATTGGGGGCTGACAAAGGAAATCAAGATGGGCAAAGAGCTCAGAGACCAAATGTTGTTCATGGACTGAACGATGTGTCCCTTTCACTCCCTACCTGCATTCATCTCATCATTTCTCTGTTTAAAATATCTCCCTTGGTTCCCTATTGCCTATAAGAGGAAGTCCAAACTCCTTAGTATGTCATTAAAGGCCTTTCACTATTTTCCCTAACTATCTTAGAGAAGGCTAGTTAATTTAGCAAAAGACTCACAATATATAATGAATCAAAGACAATAGGAGATATTTCTTGCTCATTTAAAAATATCGAAGGTGAAATGTTGGTAGAACAGCCTTCTTTCATGAAATCAGTAAGGCTGCCAATGTGATAGAGGTTTTGCCATCTTCCAACATGCCTTCCATAACAACCCTGAGTGTGGTCCCCATTCCAACCATCTAGAAGGGGAATAGAACATGCAAGAGCATACACAGAAGGTTTTAATGGGTCAGGCTTGGAGGTGGCAAACATTCTTCTACTCAATTCCTTCGACTAGAACTCAGTCACATGGTGTTATGGATTGAATTGTCTCCCCCAAAAATATATGTCAGCTTGGTTAGGCCATGATTCCCAGTATTGTGTGGTTGTCTACCATTTTGTGATCTGATGTGATTATCCTGTATGTTATAAATCCTAACCCCTCTGATGTTAATGAGACAGGGTTAGAGGCAGTTATGTTAATGAAGCAGGATTCTGTCTATAGTATTAGGTTGTACCTTGAGTTAATTTCTTTTGAGATCTAAAAGACAGAATTGAGCAGAGAGGAGAGGGACCTCCTACCACCAAGAAAGAAGAGCCAGGAGTGGAGGGTGTCCTTTGGACTCAGAGTCTCTGTGCTGAGAAGCTTCTAGACCAGGGGAAGATTGATAACAAAGATGTTCCTCCAGAGCTGACAGCGAAAGCCTTCCCCTGGAGCTAGCACCTTGAATTTAGACTTCCTGAACTGTGAGAGAATAAACTTCTATTTGTTAAAGCCATCCTCTTATGATGTTTCTGTTAGCACAGCGCTAGATAACTGAAACACGTGGCTACCAAAATAAATCCTTATTACCATTCCAAATCAACCATAGCTTCCCCACTTCTTGGTGTCTATGCTGGAATGCCCTTCTCTCTGCTCTCCAACTGATGAACTCATACTTATTATTTAAGGTCTGGCTCTAACATCACTTTCCCTATGAAACCATCTCCATCTCCAAAAAGCTACTCACTTTTTGTACCCACTGCCACTAAAGCACAAAATGTACTGATTTTTCACGTATCTGTTTCCTCAACTATACTACAAGGTCCTTTAGGGTGGGATTATGGGACATTCACCTTAGTGTAGGGAATGAATTGATTAATGTCTAGATACAATACAGAATAGTAGAATTAATGAATACAGCTGTCGTTTCCAACTCAGGCCATCAGGCAATTAATAAAGCCACTCCCTCTGCAGTGTTCCTATCCAGTGGTATTCCAGACTATCCATGAAAGGGGGGGACTACCATTTCTGGGCATCATGGCAAAACTATCCACTTACACGGGAATTCTTCTGCATGGGAGAATATCCCAATATCCCCACACACTTAAAAGAAGAGCTGTGCAATAGCCCAGCCTGTCTCAGTAGTGGGCCCAAGGCCAGAGAACCACTTCAAAAGGGAGCAAAAAGGTGTACCCTCACTGAAGATAGAACACAAATTAAAATATTTAGACACATTGTTTCTATTACCTCAACAAAGAGTAAAAAATTTTTATATTACCCATTGCTGGCAAGAGTGCGATATTTTTTCCCTACCAACTTAAAAAGTTTTAAACAAAGTATAATGCTTAATGCTCATGGAGATGTATTGAGATGGGCACAGGCATAAGCTTCAGGTAGATGTAGAAAGCTGAGTAACATATCTAGAAAACAACTTGGCAATACCTATGAAAAAACATTAAATTGCTCTTATCTTCTGCTCCAGGATGATTTTTCTACAAATACATATTAAATAAATAAGCAAAAATGTTGGCAAAAGCTTAGATACAAATATTTTCATTACAATATTCTTTAAAATACAGCAAAAAAGAAACAATCTAAATGTACAGATTAAAAAATATAAACTTTTAAAAGTTTTAATAATACAAAGAATGTATAAAATAAGTATCCGTGCATCTATGCTGATGTAAATAAACTGTTGAGTGAAGAAATAAATGGAGAGAAGAGACAAATCTCTGATGCAGAAGAAGTCCTAATAATTTGTGTAGCTACTCTTCTCTAAAGGAGAGGTGCTGTCATGGATTGAATTGTGTCCCCCCAAAATATCTATCAACTTCGCTAGGTCATGATTCCCAGTATTGTATGACTGTCTACCATTTTATCATCTGATGTGATTTCCCTATGTGTTGTAAATGCTATCACTATGATGTGATAAAATGGATTAGCGGCAGTTACATTGATGAGGTCTACAAGATTAGCTAGTGTCTTAAGCCAGTCTCTTTTGAGATATAAAAGAGAGATGCAAGCAGAGAGACATGGGGACCTAATACCACCAAGAAAGCAGTGCTGGGAGCAGAGCACATCCTTTGGACCTGAGGTTCCTGCGCTGAGATGCTCCCAGACCAAGGGAAGACTGAAGACAAGGAGCTTCCTCCAGAGTCAACAGAGAGAAAGGGCCTACTCCTGGAGCTGATGCCCTGAATTTGGACTTGTAGCCTACTAGACTGTGAGAAAATAAACTTCTCTTTGTTAAAGCCATCCACTTGTGGTATTTCTGTTACAGCAGCACTAGGTAACTAAGACAGGTGCGTAACTCCTACTGCTTAAGTGTGGGCTCACATGATAACTTCCTTCCAAAGGGTGAAGCATGGAAAAGGGAAGAGAGTAACTTCACGGTGAAGAAATCTGACAACCTTGATCACCTTAGCCAGGTGATCAAGGTCCACATCAACAGGGATAAGTCACGGTGCTAGTATGTGCCTTTGATATGATATGATGAAAATGGAAATTGAACTCTATGATCTTCCTTCCAAAAACCCATAACCCCAGCCTAATTATGAGAAAAATCCCAACAGAGGTACATTCTGCAAAATACATGACCAGTACTTCTGAGAACTACCAAGGTCATCCAAAACTCTCACAGCCAAAAGGAGTCTAAGGAGATAGGACAACTCAGTGTAATGTGGTATCCTGGATGGAACCCTGAAACAAAAAAAGGGCATTAGATAAAAACTAAGGAAATCTGAAAGAAGTGTGGACTGTAGTTAATAATAATGTAACAATATTGGTTCATTACTTGTAACAAAAGTCCCAAACTAAGATGTTAATAATAGGGAAATGAGGCATAGGGAATATGGGAACTCTCTGTACTAACTTCTCCATTTTTCTGTAAATCTAAAACTGTTCTAAAAAGTCTATTTTTAAAATGTATAAAAAATACACAGGCTGGAATATGACTAATATGCAGCCCAATATATGGACTACAAAATAAGCTAACATCTCAATTCAAAGTATCTTCTCTGACCACAGTGCCATCGAGGTAGAAATTAACAATAGAAACAGCAAGGAAAAAAAATCAACTACATGGAAACTGAATAATACCCTGCTTACACATCACTGGGTAATAGAAGAAATCAGAGATGGAATCAAAAAAATTCCTAGAATCAAATGAGAATGAAAACACATCATACCAAAACCTTTGGGACACAGAAAAGGCAGTCCTCAGAGGACAATTTATAGCAATAGATGCACATATCAAAAAAGAAGAAAGGGACAAAATCAAAACATTAACTACACAACTCAAACAAATAGAAAGAGAGCAGCAAAAAAAGCCCACAACCACCAGAAGAAAGGAAATAGTAAAGATCAGAGCAGAAATCAATGAAATAGAAAACAGAAAAACAATAGAAAGAATCAGCAAAACCAAAAGCTGGTTCTTTGAAAGAATCAACAAAATCGACAAACCACTGGCGAGACTGACAAAAGAAAAACAGGAGAGGACACAAATAACCCAAATAAGAAATGAAATGGGGGACCGTACAACAGACCCAACCGAAATAAAAAGGATTATAACAGAATATTATGAAAAACTATACTCAAACAAATTTGAAAACCTAGAGGAAATGGATAAATTTCTAGAAACACACGGCCTACCCAAACTACAACAAAGTGATGTTGAAAATCTGAACAGACCCATAACAAGAGAAGAGATTGAAAAGGTAATAAAAAAAACTCCCAACCAAAAAAAGCCCTGGCCCAAATGGCTTCACTGGAGAATTCTACAAAACATTTACAGAAGAGCTTGTACCAGTACTACTCAAGCTATTTCAGAGCATAGAAGAGGAAGCAACACTTCCAAATTCATTCTACGAAGCCACCATAACGCTGATACCAAAACCAGGCAAAGACATCACAAAAAAAGGAAATTACAGACCAATATCTCCCATGAATATAGATGCAAAAATTTTCAACAAAATTCTAGCCAATAGAATTCAGCATCATATCAAAAAAAATAATACACCACAACCAAGTAGGATTCATACCAGGTATGCAAGGATGGTTCAACATTAGAAAATCAATCAGTGTATTCCACCACATAAATAAAAGGAAAGAAAAGAATCACATGATCATCTCAACTGACGCAGAAAAGGCATTTGACAAAGTCCAACACCCGTTCCTGATAAAAACTGTCAATAAAATAGGTATAGAAGGGAAATTTCTCAACATAATAAAGGGCATCTATGCAAAACCAACGGCCAACATCATTCTTAACGGAGAGAGGCTGAAAACATTCCCCTTGAGAACAGGTGAACAAGACAAGGATGCCTTTTATCACCACTCCTATTAAACATTGTGCTGGAAGTCCTAGCTAGAGCAATAAGGCAAGAAAAAGAAATAAAGGGCATCCAAACTGGTAATGAAGAAGTATAACTGTCTCTATTTGTGGATGATATGATACTATACATAGAAAACTCGAAAGACTCCATGATAAAACTACTGGAGCTAATAGAAAGATTCAGTAGACTAGCAGGATACAAAATAAACATACAAAAATCAGTTGGATTCCTATACACAAATAAGGAGAACGATGAAAAGGAAATCAGGAAAACAATACCATTTATAATAGCCCCTAAAAAAACAAAATACTTAGGAATAAATCTGACCAGGGATGTAAAAGACCTATACAAAGAAAACTACAAAACACTACTGCAAGAAACCCAAAGAGACCTGCATAAATGGAAAAACATACCATGCTCATGGATAGGCAGACTCAACATTGTGAAAATGACAATTCTACCCAAAGCAATTTACAAATACAACCCAATCCTGATCCAAATACCAACAACATTCTTCAAAGAGATGGAAAAACTAATCATTAACTTTATATGGAAAGGGAAGAAGCCCCGAATAAGTAAAGCACTACTGAAGAAGAAGAATAAAGTTGGAGGACTCACACTACCTGACTTCAGAACCTACTATACAGCTACAGTAGTCAAAACAGCCAGGTACTGGTACAATGACAGATACACTGACCAATGGAACAGAATTGAGAACCCAGAGGTAAATCCATCCACCTATGGTCACCCGATCTTCGACAAGGGCCCAAAGCTCATCAAATAGGGAAAAGACAGTCTTTTTAACAAATGGTGCTGGCAAAACTGGATATCCATCTGTAAAAAAATGAAACAGGACCCATACCTCACACCATATACAAAAACTACTTCTAAATGGATCGAAGACCTGAATATAAAGCCTAAAACTATAAAGTTCACAGAAGAAAAAATAGGACCAACACTTCAGGCCTTAATACATGGCATTAACAGGATACAAACCATAACCATCAATGCACAAACCACAACAGATAATCTAGATAACTGGGATCTTCTAAAAATCAAACACCTATGCTCTTCAAAAGACATCACCAAAAGAGTAAAATGAGAACCTACAGAATGGGAAAAAATTTTTGGACAGTACAAGTCAGACAAAGGTCTAATCTCCATAATCTACAAGAAAATCCAACACCTCTACAACAAAAAGACAAACAATCCTCAAAAAATGTGCAAAGGAAATGAAAAGACACTTCACCAAGGAAGACATTCAATGGCCAACAGAAACATGAGGAAATGCTCGCGATCACTAGCCATTAGAGAAATGCAAATTAAAACCACAATGAGATACCATCTCACCCCGGCATTACTGGCACGAATCAAAAACACTGGAAATAACAATGTTGGAGGGGCTGTGGGGAGATGGGAACTCTTATGCACTGCTGGTGGGAATGCAAAATGATACAACCATTTTGGAAAATGATATGGCGCTTCCTCAGAAAGCTAGAAATAGACATGCCATTCGATCCAGCAATCCCACTCCTAGGGATATATCCTAGAGAAATAAGAGTCGTCACTCGAATAGACATGTGCACACCTATGTTCATGGCAGCATTGTTCACAATAGCAAAACGATGGAAACAACCTAGATGCCCATCAACAGATGAATGGATAAACACACCATGGTACATACACACAATGGAGTACTGTGCAACGAGAAAGAACAATGATGAATCTGTGAAGCATCTCATAACATGGATGAAACTGGAGGACATTATGCTGAGTGAAATAAGTCAATCACAAAAGGACAAATATTGTATGAGACCTCGATTGTAAAAACCCATGAAAAAGTTCACACACAAAATGTAACAATCTTTGTTGGTTACCAGGGATGGGAGGGGTGGGGGGGGGAAATACTAAATAGACAATAGGTAAGTGGTATCTTGGGTGAAGGGTGAGACAGTACACAATACAGGGGAAACTAGCACAACTTGTACAAGGAAAGGTCATGGAAGCCCCATAGACACATCCAAACTCCCTGAGGGACTGAGTTGCTGGGTGGAGAGCTGTGGGGACCATGGTCTCAGGGAACATCTAGCTCAATGGGCATGACACAGCTTATAAAGACAATGCTCTACGTTCTACCTTGGTGAGTAGTGTCTGGGGTCTTAAAAGCCTGTGTGCGGCCATCTAAGATACTCCACTGGTCTCATCCCTTCAGGAGCAAGGGAGAATGAAGAGAACAGGATACAAGGAAAAGATTAGTCCGAAGGACTGATTGTCCACAGCTACCAAGGCCTCCACCGGACTGAGTCCAGTACAGCTAGATGGTGCCCGGCTACCACCACTGACTGCTCTGACCAGGATCACAACAGAGGGTTCTGGACAGAGCTGGAGAAGGATGTAGAGCATAATTCTAACTCACACACACACAAAAAAGACCAGATTTACTGGCCTAAAGGAGACTGGAGAAACCCCGAGAGTATGGCCCCCAGACACCCTTTAAGTTCAGTGGTGAAGGTACCTCCAAGGTTCACTGTTCAGCCTGGGAGTGGACAGCCCCATAAAACCAAATGAGACTAACGAGGTACAGGAGTCCAGTGACAAGGGCCAGAAGGCAGAAGGGGACAAGGAAGCTGGTGATAGGGAACACAAGGTTGAGTAAGGATATTGTTGATGTGTTGTGAGATTGTTAACCATTGTCATAGGGCAACATTTGTAGTAAGTGTTAAATGTGAAACTATTTTGTTCTGTAAGCCTTCATCTTAAGCGAGAATAACAGCACAATTGAAAGAGCGTAGTCAATGTCACTGAACTTTGCATGTAGATATTTTTGAAAGGGTGTTTCTTTGGCTAGGTGTGTTTTCACCAAAAAAAAAAAAGAGGTTGAGAAGTTAGAGGGTTGATATGTTGTGGGGTTGTTAACCAATGTCATAAAACAACATGTGTACTTCTGTTTTATGAGAAACTATTTGTTCTGTAAGCCTTCACCTGATGTACAATAAAAAATAAATAAATAAGTAAGCTTACATCTCTTTTAACATTTAAATTTAGTGGCTCCTAGTGAGCATCCGGTTACCGTGAAATTATCTTTTCCTCCTTTGAAGAAAAACTGGGGAAAACGGACCAGCTCACCAGATGGCGGAGTGGGGTGTGTGGTTCTCTAGTGGCCACACAAATGTCATTGCTGACAGCAGCTGATCCTGCTTCCCAGCCCAACACTGGTCCTGACCATCGGCAGAAGAGCAGTGTTGTCCCAGGCACCACCACAAGGGAAGCTGTTACACAGCAGCCCAGATGTCTTGACTATAGCTGATTCCTGCACTGCCTCCATTGCTCCAATTCAGGGGAGAAGGGGTCTCTCCTTGCACCCAGTGTTGTGCTCGGCTATAATAATTATCGTAATAATGGTAATGATAATAGCTAACATGTATTGAGTGCCCAACACTTTTCTAAGCACTTCACATATATTAAATTATTTAATCCTCACAACAATCCTAAGGGAAGTCCTAATTTATCCTATAGTCTGGATTTTGATCATTACATCTTCATGATGCTACTGAACATTTTTCTCTGTCCCCTATGTTTCCTGTAAACAAGTACTTAGATCCTGTTCTGGATTGAACTATATCACCCCAGAAGATATGTTGAAGTTCTAACCCCTGGTACCAGTGAACGTGACCTTGTTTGGAAATCGGGTCTTTGAAGATGTTATCAGTCAACATGAGTTCATACCAGAGTAGGGTAGGTCCTAATTCAATCACAGTGGTGTCCTTATAAAGGAGAAGAGACAGAGAGGGAAGACGAGCCTGTGAACACAGAAGCAGATGTTGGAGGGATGAATTCACAAGCCAAGGAATGCCAAGGATCACTGGCCATCACCAGGAGCTAGGCGAGAGGCATGGAACAGATTCTCCCTCAGAGCCCTCAGAAGGAATCAACATGGTAGATACCCTGATTTCAGACTCCTCGCCTCCAGAACTGTGAGACAATAGATTTCTGTTCTTATAAGACATGCAACTTGTGGTACTTTGTTTGGCAGTCCTAGAAAACTAATACAGGTCTGCTAGTGAGATTTTGATGAAATTCAAGTTCACATTTTTTTACAAAAGTACTTCAGGAATTCTTCTATTAGAGGCACATAATATCTGGTTGTTACTCTTTTGTGAGGTCGTCATTGACAATCAATGCCTAGACCCATTAATTCATTACGAATTTGCAAAATGATGGTATTCTAACTCTGTCATGCCTTCTGTAATATTTCTAGAAAGAGAACCTTCCCCTCATCAACTGTTGGGTTAACCAGTGGCACAAGATAAATGTTTAAGTCTTACTTATTTACCACTGCACAAAGTAACATGTTGTTTCCCAGCATTCTCCAAGGTGACTAATCAGGTTTTTTTTCATATCATTATGAATTAAAACATTTTTAACAGACTATACATAGTTAACATGTTTTAACACATGGCCATTATTATTCTTTTTTTTAAATTTATTTTTTTTATTGTTGTAGTTCAAATGAAGTTTACATTTCAAGCTAGTCTCCCATACAAAAATTTATACATACACTGTTATGTGACCCTAATTGCTCTCCCTGTACTGTGACAGCACACTCCTCCCTTCCACCCCTGAGTCCTCATGTCCATTCAACCAGCTCCTAACCCTCTCTGCCTTCCCATCTCACCTCCAGACAGAAGCTGCCCATTTAGTCTCCTGTATCTACTTGAGCTAAAAGGCACACTCCTCACAAGTATCACTTTATGTCCCACAGTCCAGTCCAATCCCTGTCTGAAGAGTTGGCCTCAGAGATTGTTTTAGTTCTGGGCTGATAGAGAATCCAGGGGCCATGCTTTCCGGGGTTCCTCCAGTCTCAGTCAGACCATTAAGTTTGGTCTTCTTACTAGAATTTGAGTTCTGCATCCCACCTTTCTCCTGCTCCATCCAGGACTGTCTGTTGTGTTCCCTGTCAGGGCAGTCATTGGTGGTAGCCAGGCACCATCTAGTTCTTCTGGTCTCAGGCTGATGAAGTCTCTGGTTTATGTGGCCCTTTCTGTCTCTTGGGCTACTACTTTCCTTGTGTCTTTGGTCTTCTTCATTCTCCAGGTGGTTGGGAACAATTGATGAATCTTAGATGGCCGCTTGCAAGCTTTTAAGACCCCAGACACCACTCACCAAAGTAGGATGCAGAACATTTTCTTAATAAGTTTTGTTATGCCAGTTGACCCAGATGTCTCCTGAAAGCATGGTCCCTAGACCCCTACCCCTGCTACTCTGTCCCTGAAAGTGTTTGATTGTATTCAGGAAACTTCTTAGCTTTGGTTTAGTCCACTCGTGCTGACTTCCCCTGTAGTGTGTGCTCTCTTTCTCTTCACCTAAGATAATTCTTATCTACTATCTAGTTAGTAAATAACCCTCCTTCTTCCTCCCCACCCTTGTAACCATCAAAGAATGTTGTCTTCTGTGTTTAAATCTTTTCTTGAGTTCTTATAATAGTTGTCTTATAGAATATTTGTCCTTCTGTGACTGACTAAATTCACTCAGCATAATGCCCTCCAGATTCCTCCATGTTATACTTCACGGCTTCATCATTTTTTTTTATCGTTGCATAGTATTCCATTGTGTGGAGATACCACAACTTGTGTATCCCTTCATCCTTTGACTGGCACCTAGGTTGTTTCCATCTGTTTCCTATTGTGAACAGTGCTGCAGTGAACATGGGTGTGCACATATCTATTCGTGTGGTGGCTCTTATTTCTCTAGGATATGTTCCAAGGAGTGGGATAGCTGGATCATATGGGACTTCTATTTCTAGCTTTTTAAGGAAGCACTAAATCGATTTCCAAAGTGGTTGTACTATTTTACATTCCCATCAAAAGTGCGTAAGTGTTCCACTCTCTCCACAACCTGTCCAGCATTTATTATTTTTTGTTTTTTGGGTTAATGCTAGCCTTGTTGGGGTGAGATGAAATCTCATTGTAGTTTTGATCTGCATTTCCCTAATGGCTAATGATCGTGAGCATTTCTTCATGTGTCTGTTAGCTGCCTGAACATCTTCTTTGGCGAAGTGTCTGTTCATATTCTTTGCCCATTTTTTAATTGGGTTATTTGTCTTTTTGTTGTTGAGGTTCAGCAGTATCTTGTAGATTTTAGAGATTAGGCACTGATTGGATTTGTTGTAGCCAGAATTTTTTCCCAGTCTGTAGGTTGTCTTTTGACTCTTTTGGTGAAGTTTTTGATGAGCATAAGTGTTTGATTTTTAGGAGCTCCCAGTTATCTAGTCTCTCTTCTGGTGCTTGTGCATTGTTACTTATGGTTTGTATGGTGTTGTATGCCATGTATTAGGGCTCCTAGCGTTGTCCCTATTTTTTCTTCCATGATCTTTATCATTTTTTATTTTATATTTAAGTCTTTCATCCATTTTGAGTTAGTTTTTGTGCATGGTGTAAGATATGGGTCTTGTTTCAGTTTTTTGCCGATGTATATCCAGTTCTGCCAGCACCGTTTGTTAAAGAGACTGTCTTTTCCCCCAATTAATGGAACTGAGCCTTTGTCAAATATCAGCTGCTCATAGGTGGATGAATTTATGTCTGGATTTTCAATTCTGTTCCATTGGTCTGTGTATCTGTTGTTGTACCAGTACCAGGCTGTTTTGACTACTGTGGTGGTATAATAGTTTCTAAAATCAGGTAGTGTGAGGCCTCCCACTTTGTTCTTCTTCTTGAGTAATGCTTTACTTATTTGGGGCCTCTTCCCTTTCCATATGAAGTTGGTGGTTTGTTTCTCCATCTAATTAAACAATTCCAGTGGAATTTGGATTGGGATTGCATTGTATCTTTATATCACTTTGGGAAGAATTGACATTTTCACATTGTTGAGTCTTCCTATCTATGAGCAAGGTATGTTCTTCCACTTATGCAGGTCTCTTTTGGTTTCTTGCAGTAGTGTCTCGTAGTTTTCATTGTATAGGTCTTTTATGTCTCTGGTTAGATTTATTCCTAAGTATTTTATCTTCTTGGGGGCTATTGTAAATGGTATTGATTTGGTGATTTCCTCTTCAAGGTTCTTTTTTTTGGTGTAAAGGAATCCAACTGATTTTTATATGTTTATCTTGTATCTTGAAACTTTGCTGAAATCTTCTACTAGTTCCAGTAATTTTCTTGTGGATTCTTTGGGATTTTCTGTGGATAAGATCATATTATCTGCAAATAGAGATACTTTGACTTCTTTCCTACAGATTTGGATGCGCTTTATTTCTTTTTCTAGCCTAATTGCTCTTGTTAGGACCTCCAGCACAATGTTGAATAAGAGTGGTGATAAAGGGCATCCTTGTCTGGTTCCCGTTCTCAAGGAGAATACTTTCAAAGTCTCTCCATTTAGGATGATGTTGGCTGTTGGCTTTGTATAAGTGCCCTTAATTATATTGAGGAATTTCCCTTCTATTCCTATTTTGTTGAGAGTTTTTTTTATCATGAATGGGTGTTGGACTTTGTCAAATACCTCTTCTGCATCGATTGATCATGTGGTTCTTGTCTTTTTCTTTATTTATGTGATGGATTACATTGATTGTTTTTCTAATGTTGAACCATCCCTGCATACCTGGTATAAATCTCACTTGATCATGGTGAATTATTTTTTTGATATGTTGCTGAATTCTATTGGCTAGAATTTTGTTGAGCACTTTTGTGTCAGTGTTCATGAGGGATATTGGTCTGTAATTTTCCTTTTTTGTGGTGTCTTTACCTGGTTTTGGTATCAGGGTTATGCTAGTTTCATAGAAGGAGTTTGGGAGTATTCCATCATTTTCTATGCTCTGAATTACCTGTAGTAGTAGCGGTGCTAACTCTTCTCCGAAAGTTTGGTAGAATTCTCCAGAGAAGCCATCCAGGCCAGGGATTTTTTTTGTTGGGAGTTTTTTAATTACCTTTTCAATCTCTTCTTTTGTTATGGGTTTATTTAGTTGTTCTACCTCTGTTTGTGTTAGTTGAGGTAGGTAGTGAATTTCTATAAATTTGTCCATTTCCTCTAGGTTTTCAAATTTGTTAGAGTACAATTTTTCATAGTATTCTGTTAGGATTCTTTTAATTTCAGTCGGGTCTGTTGTCATATCACCTGTCTCATTTCTTATATGGGTTATCTGCTTCCTCTCCTGTTTTTTTTTTGTCAGTTTGCCCAATGGTTTATCAATTTTGTTGATCTTTTCAAAAACTCTTTCAATGGTTTTTCTATTCTCTATTTCATTAAATTCTGCTCTAATTCTTAATAGTTC
Organism: Dugong dugon; assembly: GCA_030035585.1. NCBI lineage: Eukaryota > Metazoa > Chordata > Mammalia > Sirenia > Dugongidae > Dugong > Dugong dugon. Next base: position 190,104,016 of record CM057465.1, read on the forward strand.
CTTTCTTCTGGTGCCTGCAGGCTTCTTTTGCTGCTCTCTTTCTACCTGTTCCATTTGTAGGGTTAATGTTTTGATTATGGCCCTTTCTTCCTTTTGGATGTGTGCATTTATTGCTAGAAACTGACCTCTGAGCACTGCTTTTGCTGTGTCCCAAGGTTCTACTAGGATGTGTTTTCATTCTCGTTTGAGTCTATGAATTTCTTTATTCCATCCTTAATTTCTTCTATAACCCAGTAGTTTTTGAGCAAGGTGTTGCTCAGTTTCCATGTGTTTCATTTTTTCCCTTGCTTTTTCTGTTGTTGATTTCTACTTTTATGGCTTTATGATTAGAAAAGATGCTTTGTAATATTTCGATGCTTTGAATTTTGTTAAGGCTTGCTTTATGGCCTAATATGTGGTCTATTCTGGAGAATGTTCCATGTGCGTTGGAAAAGAAAGCATATTTGGCTGCTGTTGGGTGGAGTGTTTGGTATATGTCTATGAGATCAAGTTGGTTGATTGTAGTATTTAGCTCTTCCATATCTTTATTGAGCTTCTTTCTGGATGTTCTGTCCTTCACTGAAAGTGGTGTGTTGAAGTCTCCTACTACTATTGTGGGGCTGTGTATCTCTCTTTTCAGTGCTATTAAAGTTTGTATGTATTTATGTATTTTGGAGCTCTATCGTTGGGTGTGTAAATATTTATTATAGTATGTCCTCCTGGTGTATTGATCCTTTAACCATTATATAGTGTCCTTCCTTATACTTTGAGGTGGATTTTACTTTAAAGTCTGTTTCGTCAGAGATTAATATTGCCAGTCCTGCTCTTTTCTGAGTGTTGTTTGCTTGACATATTTTTCTCCATCCTTTCAGTTTTGGTTTGTTTGTGTCTTTAAGTCTAAGATGTGTCTCCTGTAGGCAGCATATAGACAGATCTTGTTATTTTATCCAGTCTGCTACTCTCTGTCCCTTTATTGGTGCATTAATCCATTTACATTCAGTGTAATTATTGATAGGTATGAGTTTAGTGTTGTCATTTTGATGTCTTTTTTTGTGTGTTGTTCACATTCTTTGTTACACTTAATTGTCTGTGCTGAGTCATTTTTATTTATGTATTTTCTTTTCGTCTTAGTCATTGTTGTTCTTTTTGTGTTTGCTGAGTCTTTTTATTTTTATAGTTTTTTATTTTGACTTGTAGGATTGTTAGTTTCCTTTGTGGTTACCTTAATATTTACCCCTATTTTTCTAAGTTTATACCAGTCTTTTGTTTCTTTATATCGCCTTGACTTCCTCTCCATATGAAAAATCTATGTCTACATTTTTTAAGTCCCCCATTTTTGTTTTAATGTTGTCATCTTTTACATACTGACATCTGTTTCCCTATTTTCACTGTTTTATTTTTGATCTATTTTTGTGACTTCCCTATCTGGGTTGATATCTGGTTGCTCTGTCCTGTGTTGTAGTCTTGGGTTGTTATCTGATGTTACTGACTTTCCAACTGGAGACTCCCTTTAGTATTTTTTGTAATTTTGGTTTGGTTTTGGCAAATTCCCTAAACTTCTGTTTATCTGGAAATGTCCTAATTTCACCATCATATCTGAGAGAGAATTTTGCTGGACATGTAATTCTTGGCTGGCAGTTTTTTTCCTTCAAGGCTTTATATATGTCATCCCATTGCTGCCTTGCCTGCATGGTTTCTGCTGAGTAGTCTGAGCTTATTCTTATTGACTCTCCTTTGTAGAGGACTTTTCTTTTATCCCTAGCCACTCTTAAAATTCTCTCTTTATCTTTGGCTTTAGCAAGTTTGATTATAATATGTCTTGGTGACTTTCTTTTGGGATCTACCTTATGTGGGGTTCAATGAGCATCTTGGATAGATATCTCCTCATCTTTCACAATATCAGGGAAGTTTTCCACCAACAAATCTTCAACAATTCTCTCTGTATTTTCGGTTATTCCCCCCCACACCCCCCATTCTGTTACTCCAATCACTCATAGGTTATTCCTCTTGTTAGAGTTCCACATAATTCTTAGTGTTTCTTCATTTTTTTAAATCCTTTTATCTGATTTTTCCTCAAATAAGTTGGTGTTAACTGCTTTATCTTCAATCTCACTAATTCTGACTTCCATTGCCTCAATTCTGCTCCTATGACTTTCTACTGAGCTGTCTAATTCTGAAATTTTATTGTTAATCTTCTGGATTTCTGATTGCTGTCTCTCTATGGATTCTTACAGCCTGTTATATTTGTCATTATGCTGTTCTATAATCTTTTTTATTTCCTCTATTGCATGTTCTGCATTTTGCTTAATTTCCTTCCTAATTTCTTGAAGAGTTCTGTATATTAATCTCTTGTATTCTGCCTACAGTAATTCTGAGAAATTCTTCTCCTCTGGAAAATTTCTAGATTCTTTATTTTTGGAGCTTGCTGAAGCCATCATGGATTGCCTCTTTATGGGATTTAATACTGACAGTTGTCTCTGAGCCATCAATATGTTATTATATTTATCTATTTTATGTTTGCTTATTATGTCCTAGCTTCTTGTTTTGTTTTGATATGCCCAAATAGGCCACTTATATGAGCTAGTTTGATTATTGGCAACTTTGAAGCTCTACTGTCCTGTCACTGGGTGGTTAGATCTGTTACTAGGTATGTGAGCTCAGGAGTCCGCCCACTCCTCCTGTATGGATTCAGCTCAGGTGCCCAGGTAGACAGCCACCAAGTGTGTGGTGTGGGCTCTCACCTACAGTCCTAGACAGGCATGGGCAATTGGTGTAGGCACAGGCATCTGGCTGCAGCAGGGGACACACTCTGAGCAAGGTAGGGGGCTGATGGCTGCTCCTGGGTGTACAGGAGGAAGGAATGTCTGTGTTCCCTAGAGCATGTAGGTGGATGGGTTTTGCAGCCAGACTATGAGCACCCAGTGCTGTTGGCTGTAAGGACTGAGGGGCACCTCTTATTCATGGGCCCCTATTGCAGGTGGCTAGGTGTTGTGGGTGGAGCCACCAGTGTTCAGGCCCCTGACGTGGGTAGATGAAGACCCTGCTTAACAGGCAGAGCAATGTCAAATGTCAAGAACCTGCCACTTCACAGCAGAAACAGTTGAGGTTAGACTTCAGGTATATACCGTGTTGTACTGCGGTAATGAGGGCCTATGCTGTTGACATGGGCCAACACAAGTCTATGCAGGGGGAAGGCACTCAAAAGTCTGTGGATCCCTTAGGCCTGTGCCTAGGCAAAGGAGCTGTGCCTACCCTGGGTTCCCGGCTTAGGGAAGCCAGCAGTTTATTTTTTCCCCTGTTAGTTAATTTGTTTACTCTCCAAGGCAAGAAGAGCATCTACTTCTGGCCCAGGGGACTCAGTAATTCCTGAATCTGGTCCAGGACCCAGTGCAGAGCAGGGAGCAGGGACGTAAATGGGAGAGAAGTTTTTCCTTAAGGGGGGTGTTTTTGATCCATGCGGTAGGCCGTACACAAGTACTTATCTTTCACCAATCCAGGGCTGCTTCTCATTGGTTCTGTGTGGCCAAGTAGACTCTCTGGTGCTGGGTTTCTCCTGGTGTGGAAAACGCACCTGAGCACGGCTGCTTGCCTGTCTCACCACTGACCCATGAGCTGATCAGGCCTGAAGGGCTCAGGCTCTCATGAGGTCAGGTCTGGCAACTCCTTGCTGCGTCTGAACTGTCTTTCCCTCCCCCTGCCACTCAGTCCGGTTCCTCAACTCTGCCTTTGACGTTCAGGACTCCCAGACTGCCATATAGAATTGATTCACTTGTTTTTTTGGGTCTTTGTTGTAAGAGGGTCCACCGGAAGTGTCTGACTACTCTGTCAACTTGGCCCCGACTCTGCCATTATTATTCTTATTTAAACTCAAATGACCTAATATATGGCTGGAGGGAACCTCTTCAAGTTGGCTCCTGTGTCTTTTGACATCACCCTAGTGGTCTTTGATAGTTTCCTTCCTTTCTATTATGACAAGATGTTCCAGACTCGTCTTGTGAATTTCCTATCTCAGACCTGGAATCAACCATGGCTCCAAGGAGCCCTCATTCCTTTTAGTGGGAAATGGTATTTAGAAACCACAATTTCAGTGTTAAAAGATATGCTTATTTTTTAATTTGCTGGGGGTTAAAAAAATTGATGTGGCTTAGGCCTCTCTGAGAATTTCAGAGGCTAGTTCCCTGTTCCAGGTCAGGGATCTGGCCTCCAAACTGGACACCAGATGAGGATGTGAACTCCTGCATCACTAGGTGAGGTCCCTAAGCTGACTCACACAGCAATGGGTCTCGCTGCTGACAGTAGAGGCTCGATCCCACTCAACGGTCCAAGAGAACTAAGAGCAGGCTGCTCAAGGCACAGCCTCCAGCTAGCAGCAATCCAGTGTCCTACCCAAGAGCTTAACTCTTAACAATTCCAGGACCTATAATGGAGGACACCTAATTCCTTTAAGATGGGAGCCCTGCTGGCTCAGTTGTTAAACACTCAGCTACTAACCAACAGGTCAGTGGTTCAAACCCACCAGCCGCTCTGTGGAAGAAAGATGTGGCAGTCTGCTTGCACAAAGATTACAGCCTTGGAAATCCTATGGGGCAGCTCTACTGTGTCCTATAGGGTTGCTATGAGTCGGAATCGACTTGTCAGCAGTGGGTAATCCCTTTAAGAGGGCAGTGATGGTTCAGAGGTAGGATTCTCGCCTTCTAAGTGGGAGACCCAGGATTGATTCCCAGCCAATGCTTCTCATGCAGCCATCACCTGCCTGTGAGTGGAGGCTTGCATGTTGCTATGATGCTAAACAGTTTCAGCAGAGCTTCCAGACTAGGATGGACTAGGGAGAAAGACCAAACCATTAGCAACTTACTTCCAAAAATCAGCCAGTGAACAGCAGGCCTGTCCCACTGTGTATGGGTCACCATAAGTCAGGGGCCAACTCCACAGCAGCTGACAACAACAACAATCCCATTAAAAAGAGTCCCAGGGTAGTGCAAATGCTTAACACACTTGGCTGCTAACCTAAGGGACTCCACTGAAGACACCTGGAAGAAAGGGCCTGTGGCCTACTTCTGAAAAGCCTGCAGAACACAGTTCTATTCTCACATGCTGGGGCGGAGCGGTGAGCGGGAACTGACTCCAACGCCACTGGTTTTTTTTTCAATCCCTTAAGAGGAACAAGCACAAGCAAATCTGACCAGCACCAGATCTCACTGCTTTCCAGCTGTAGGACTAAAGAAAGGAAGAGAATTTGAGGTAGGGTAGTCTCTCTTCCACAGCTGGGAAGAGGTGGTTAGGGTTCTTTCACACACAAGGAATAGGTAGCAAATCACTGAGTTTTCCAAACGCCCACTTGACACAAACAGCCTGCTCCCACCAGAGTCACTGAATCCTGGTGCTCATCTGAGGAGCTAGGACATCTGTTTCTTGCCTGTGGAAGAGCACAAGCTTATGAAGCTCTGTAAGAAACTAAGCAATCTTGTTCAAAATGCCCAAATAAGGGCTTGAAAATGTAACATATCTTCCCAAACACTTAGCAAGCGACACCCACAGTGAGATGGAAAATGCAATCCCCGGCAAGGACAGTGAAGAGTTTCACTCTGAGTTCTGCTTGGAAGAGTGAAGAGGCAATAGAGTTGCTGGTGAAACTTCCGGGATTTTTTTAGAGTTTGAGAAAGGCGCATTGCCCCTGAAACTGCGTTTTCTCTAGTTGGCGATTTCAAAATGAAAATTTTGTCCTGCTCTGGAAAGCTTTAAAAGAGGAAGTTCCTGCAGCTCTTCGGGTCAGAAATAGAAATGGCCTAGGGCTGAGTAATCCCTCTGCAACACTAAAAAGTCTAAAGATTGTGAAAAGACAGCATCAGGGAAAATGTCAGAATTTCAACCCCAATCTAGGGCAAAGGTCACGGCTCGCTGGAAATGTGCACTAAGTGAGTGTTAACGTCAGCTTGCCAGCCAGAAGGCAGTGACTCACAAGTGTTTTTGAGGAACACAGGTACTTCCTAAGCCAACACACTTCTGTTATAGTCAGGCTAACCCCAGAAGTCACGATCACGGTATCCAACGTGATACAGAAAAAGTAAAGAAACACAGAACTGCCAAGCGTTGACAGGTGAGTTGCTTTGCTGCCCAGGCTGTTTGCCCAGCTGGTACTCAGTACACACAATGATTGCCACTGTGGGCAGTTTAAGTGACAAGAAAACAAGATCATCAAGACGTCAGTGGCACAACACAAAGATGACGTGAAAAGTCAGGTACGGTCAACTCTTCAAACTGCTGACCTTTTGTTTGGCAGCTGAACACAATAAATGTAATCTAATTTTTAGGTAAAAAGTCAACTTCATTTATATTACTACACATACGTTGACTTTTTATACTGAACGTAATCTCTTAAAAAGTTAAAATATTTTTAAATTGATGTCCATATTATAGAGAAGTTAGACATACGGTTAAGACAAAAGAAGAAAATAAGATACTCTCACAATTTCACCACTCATAGATCAAAAAAAAAAAAAAAGGAAAACAAAGAAGCAGAACCAACATGGAGCTATAGACAGAAACAAACGTCAATCCTGGAACCCTAAGTACTAAATAAAGGAATAAAGAACTCTATTAAGCACTGAATGGAATAAGAAACTGACAGAGAACAGACAGTGAGGAGAGCTACAGAGTGGAGGTCCCCTACAAACTAACGTGGCCAGACTCGCGATCTTGGGCTACAGCCACCAAAGAACTCAGACAGGGAATACGGGAAGGCAACTCCACGGAGCTCCCAGCAGGAGACAGAGCACCCGGTAACCAGAGATACATGCCTTCCACCCCCCCCCCCACCCTTCTTCCCTGTACGAGGTCTCCGCTGCTTGTCAATGTGTCACTGTCACTCGGCGGGAGAGACATCAGCTCACTGCTGCCTGGATTCACTATCTTGGACCTCAGCCACCAAGGAGTGCAGACTGGGAGTATGGGAAGGCAATTCCATAGAGCTCCGAGCAGGAGACAGAGCACCCGGTAATCAGGGATACACACTTTCCCAACCCCGATCCTTCTTCCCTTTACATGGCCTCCACCGCTTTCTAATGGGCCACAGTTGCTCAGCCAGAGAGACACTAGCTCACTGCTGCTGGGGTCAGCCCCGTCCCCACTGGCCAGCCCCTTTAGTGCCATTTTTTTGTTTGTTTGTTTTTTTGGTTTGTATTTTGATTTTCTTTTAGCTTTTTCTGGGTTGCTTCTCTCTCTCTCTTCCTTTCCTTTTTCTCTCCCAGCTAGCCCTGTATACCAACCCCTCCCCTTCTTGACGGGCTGTGATTTTTTGGTTTGTTTTCTTTGTTCTTTTCTTCTTCTTTTTTCTGTTTCTTCTCTCTCTCCTTTCCTTTCTCCCACCCACCCAGCCCTGTGCACCACCTCCACCCTTCCTGGAGGGGCTGTGCTGCTCAGTTGGAGAGTCACTGTGTGCAGTCTCCCCAGGTCTGTGCCGCTGTCACTGACTGGCTTCCTCATCACCGTTGTATTTACTTATTGTTTGTTTGTTTTCTTTTTTTTTGTTATTGTTTCTTCTCTTTCTCTCTCCCTTCCTTTCCTGTCTTCCATCCATCCAGCCCCGTGAGCCACCCCCTACTCTTTGGTGGCCTGTGCTGTACCATTTGGCTGGAGAACCTCTGGCACATGGTCTCCCCAGGTCTGCACCGCCCCAACAGGCTGGCTCCCTCAGCACTGTAGTTTTGGTTTTTCTTTATCTTTCCCCTTTTCCTTTTCCTTCTCCCTCCCACCTAGGCCCTCGCTGCCTCCGACCCTTCCTGATGGGCCGTGTTGTGCCACCTGGTGAAAGACATCAGCTTGCTGCCACCTCAATTCACCCCCAGCCCCCAACAGTGCTCACTCACTACCATATTTTTGGTTGTTGTTATTTTTTATTTAGTTATTTTTTTGTTAGTCTGTTTGTTGGTTTCTTCTCCCTCTTTCCCCTTTCCTTTCCTTTCTCCCACTCCACCTAGTCCCGTGCACTACCCACGCTGCTTCTTGACAGGTCAAGCCATGCTGCTCTGCTAGAAAGCCACCAGCACACGAGCTTACTGGGTCTGTCCCACCCCCATCCACCGAATCCTACCACACTGCTGTTTTATTTACTTTTTTTACTTCATTTTTGTCTTTTTAAAACTTTTTGTTGCTTTTGTTTCTCTCTCTTTTTTCACCCACTCACTTAGCTCTGCACATCATATCCTCTCCTTTCCCTCCTGCTTATATGAACAGTGTGCTCTCACAGCCCTAAGCAGTACTGACAGGGTCCCCAAGACCCCATCTTGCACTGCCACTCAGCCCTGCCCTGTCACCCCTAGTTCGTGCCACAAATTGCCCATCCCTGCCCCACCACCCCCACTGGACCTGCCCTGCTGCACCATAGCTGAATGAACAGTCCTGCCCACCTGGACAAGGTGGTGAGAAGTGTCCACAGGTGAGCAAGAAACAAAACACACCCAGCCCACCTGCTCAGACATAACCAAACAAAACAAAAAAGCAGGATGAAACAATCAAATCTACAATCAATAAATGAAGAAAATTATTCCTGACTGTCCTGGAGACAGCTGACAATATCAAAACATATAAAAAAATGGAGAGGAGGGCTCCAGAAAGCAGCCAAAATAAAACCTCAGATGCCTTCTGCTAAAAGAAAAGGCACTGGAATGACCTAATAGTGAATCCATAACTCTAATATTGAGGGTTGTCCAACAGATGAAGGAAAATGCAGATAAAAATAAGAAAAAATAGACAAGTTCATGGAAAATACAGGCAAAATTATGTAAAAGACAGACAAAACAATGGAAGAAATCAGGAAAATAATACATGAACAAAATGTCAAAATAAATAAACAACTATAAATCATACAAAACAGCAATTAGAAATAAAAAGATAACAATATTCCAGAAATGGACAGTGCCATAGAAGGTTTTAGGAGCAAATGTGAAACAAAGGAAGACAGGATCAGCGAAATTGAAGAGAAATCCTTGGATGCCACTTTGTTTGAGGAAAAATCAGAGAAAACAATGAAGAAACCCTGCGAACAACATGTGATACAATCAAAAGTGAAAATTTGCATGTGATCAGAGTTCCTGAACAGGGGGAGAAAACAGAAACACAGAGAGGATCACTGAAGATTTACTGATGGAAAACTTCCCTAATATCATGAAAGATGAAAAGCTGACCACCGAAGAAGCTCAAGGAACCACATATAGGATAGACCGCAAAAGAAAAACACCGAGACATATTATAACCATACTTGCTAAAACCAAAGACAAAGAAAGAATCCTGAGAGCTGCTCAAGAAAAATGAAAAGTCACATACAGAAGGGAAACAGCAGGACTAAGCTCTGATTACTCGGTAGATACCATTCAGGCAAGAAGGCAATAGGATGACATATAGAAAACCTTGAAAGAAAAAAATTGCCAACCAAGAATAATATATCCTGCAAAACTCTCCCTCAAACATGAGGGTGAAATTAGGACATTTCCAGATAAATAGAAATTAAGGGAATATGTAAAAAACAAACCAAACTTACAAGAATTATTAAAGGGAGTCCTTTGGTTAGAGAACCAACAACATCAAATGACAGCCTGAATCTAGGACATAAGACTGCATCAGCCAGACACCAACCTAGGCAACGAACTCTCAAGGATAAGTCAAAACTAAAAGATTTACAACACAGAACCAGAGAGGTTAATCTGTAAATGACAACAACGTCAGAACAATAAAAGAGGAAATAAACGGTGCAGGTATAGAACTTTCAAATGGAGAGGAAGTCAAGGCATTATCAAGTAATAAAAGACTGGTTTAAACTTAGGAAAATAGGGGTAAATTTCAAGGCAACCACAACGAAAGTTAACAAACCTACTCATCAAAACAAAGAAGAAAAATATAAAGTATCGGTTAACACAAAATCTACAAAAATGAAACAAACAAACAAACAAAAGGAATTCAGCACAGAAGAGTAGGAGGAACAAAGAAAATGTCAGCACCACAAAAGAAAGCACTACAATATGACAACAATAAACTAATACCTATCAATAATTACACTGAACGTAAATGGCTTAAATACACCCATAAAGAGACAGAGAGTGACAGAATAGATAAAGAAAAAAAAAATCCATCAATCTGCTGTCTACAAGAGACACACCTTAGAAACAAAGACATAAATTTATTAAAAATCAAAGGATGGAAAAAAATATATCAAGCAAACAGCCACCAAAAAAGAGAAGGAGTAGCAATACTAATCTCAGATAAAATAAACTTTAAAACAAAATCCACCATAAAAGACAAAGAAAGGCATTATATAATTATTAAAGGGACAATCCACCATGAATACATAACCATAATAAATATCTACGCATCTAATGACAGGGCTCCAAGATACATAAAACAAACTCTAATAGCACTAAAAAGATAAATTGATAGTTCCACAATAATAGAAGACTTCAACACACCACTCTCCGTAAAGGACAGAACATCTAGAAAGAAACTCAACAAAGAAGCAACACTTCCAAATTCATTCTATGAAGCCACCATAACCCTGATACCAAAACCAGGCAAAGACACCACAAAAAAGAAAATTACAGACCAATACTTCTCATGAATATAGATGCAAAAATTCTCAACAAAATTGCAGCCAATAGAATTCAGCATCATATCAAAAAAACAATACACCACAACCAGGTGGGTTTCATACCAGGTATGCAATGATGGTTCAACATTAGAAAATCAATCAGCATAATCTACCACATAAGTAAAATAAAATAATCACATGATCATCTCAATTGTCATGGAAAAGTCAACCAACAAAGCCCAACACCCATTCCTGATAAAAACTCTCAATAAAATAGGTATAGAAGGGAAATGCCTCAACATAATAAAGGGCAGCTATACAAAACCAACAGCCAACATCATTCCTAATGGAGAGAGGCTGAAAACATTCCCCTTGAGAACGGGAACAAGACAAGGATGCCCTTTATCACCACTCCTATTTACCATTGTGCTGGAAGTCCTAGCTAGAGCAATAAGGCAAGAAAAAGAAATAAGGGGCATCCAAACTGGTGATGAAGAAGTATAACTGTCTCTATTTGTGGATGATATGATACTATACATAGAAAATGCGAAAGACTCCATGATAAAACTACTGGAGCTAATAGAAAGATTCAGCAAACTAGCAGGATACAAAATAAACATACAAAAATCAGTTGGATACCTATACACCAATAAGGAGAACGATGAAAAGGAAATGAGGAAAACAATACCATTTATAATAGCCCCTAAAAAAATAAAATACTTAGGAATAAATATAACCAGGAATGTAAAAGACCTATGCAAATAAAACTACAAAACACTACTGCAGGAAACCTAAACAGATCTACACAAATGGAAAAACATACCATGTTTGTGGATAGGTAGACTAGACATTGTGAAAATGTGAATTCTACCCAAAGCAGTCTACAAATACAGTGCAATCCCGATCCAAAGACCAACAACATTCTATAAAAAGATGGAAAACTAATCATTAAGTTTATATGGAAAGAGAAGAGGCCCCGGATAAGTAAAGCACTATTGAAGAAGAAGAATAAAGTAGGAGGTCTCACACTACCTGACTTCAGAACCTGCTATACAGCTACGGTAGTCAAAACAGCCTGGTACTGGTATAACAGATACATCGACCAGTGGGACAGAATTGAGAACCCAGATGTAAATCCATCCACCTACAGTCTCCTGATCTTTGAAAAAGGCCCAAAGTCCATCACATGGGCAAAGACAGTCTTTTTAACAAATGGTGCTGGTAAAACTGGAAGTCCATCTGCAAAATAATGAAACAGGACCCACACTTCACACAATACACAAAAACTAATTCAAAATGGATCAAAGACCTAAATATAAAAATTTAAAACAATAAAGGTCATAGAAGAAAAAAACAGAGTCAACTCTAGAGACCCTAATACATGGCATTAACAGGATACAAACCATAAGCAACAAGACACAAACTCCAGAAGATAAGCTAGATAACTGAGATCTTCTAAAAATTAAGCACTTATGCTCATCAAAAGACTTCACCAAAAGAGTAAAAAGAGAACCTACAGACTGGGAGAAAAATTTTGCGCTATGACACATCCGACAAAGGTTTAATCTCTAAAATCTACAGGAAAATCCAACAAAAAGACAAATAATACAATTAAAAAGATGGGCAAAGATATGAACAGACACTTCACCAAAGAAGTCATCCAAACGGCTAACAGATACATGAGAAAATACTCAAGACCACTAGGCATTAGAGAAATGTAAATCAAAACTGAAATGAGATACCATCTCACCCCAACATTACTGGCATGAATCAAAAAAAAAAAAAAATAGAAAATCACAAATGTTGGAGAGGCTGCAGGGAGATCAGAACTCTTATGCACTGCTGGCGGGAATGCAAAATGGTACAATCATTTCGGAAAACGATTGGTGCTTCCTTAAAAAGCTAGAAATAGAAATACCATATGATCCAGCAATCCCACTCCTAGGACTATATCCTGGAGAAACAAGAGCTATCACACAAATAGACATATGCACACTCATGTTCACTGCAGCACTGTTCACAATAGCAAAAAGATGGAAACAACCTAGGTGCCCATCAACAGATGAATGGATAAACAAATTATGGTACATACACACAATGGAATACTATGGAATGATAAAGAACACTGATGAATCTCTGAAGCATCTCACAACATGGATGAATCTGGGGGGCATTATGCTGAGAGAAATAAGTCAATCACAAAAGGACAAATATTGTATGAAACCAGTACTATAAAAACTCAAGAAAAGGTTTACACATAAAAAGAAACAATCTTTAATGGTTATGAGGGAGGGGAAGGGTGGGAGGGAAAACACTAACTAGACAATAGATTAGTGGTAACTTTGGTGAAGGGTAAGACAGTACACAGTCCTGGGAAAGCCAGCACAACTTGCCCAAGGCAAGGTCATGGAAACTCCACAGACATAGCCAAACTCCCTGAGGGACTGAATTGCTGGGTGGAGGGCTGTAGGGACCATGGTCCCAGGGAACTTTCAGCTCAATTGACGTAATACAGTTGATAAAGAAAATGTTCTACATTCTACTTTGATGAGTAGCATCTGGGGTCTTAAAAGTTTGTGAGCGAAAAAAAGACCAGACTTACTGGCCTAACAGAGACTGGAGAAACCCTGAGAGTATGGCCCCTGGACACTCTTTTAGTAATGAAGTCACTCCCGAGGTTCACCCTTCAGCCAAAGATTAGCTAGGCCCATAAAACAAAACGAGACTAAAGGGGCAAGCTGGTTTGCTCTGTAAACCTTCATCTAAAGTACAATAAGAAACAAACTAACAAAAACAAACAAACCCGTTGCTGTGGAGCTAGCCCCCGACTCCTGGTGACCTCATGTGTTACAGGGTCGAATTGTTCCATAGGGTTTTCTTGGCTGTAATCTTTATGGAAGTGGATTGCCAGGCCTTTCTTCTGCAGTACCAATGGATGGGTTTGAACCCCCAACTTTTAGGTTAGTAGTTGAAGGCAAACCATCTGTTTCACCCCGGGACTCAAGAGACAATCATGTTAAAATAGCTTTTGCCTTTTCTTTCCTTACATGTGTGATAGGGTGAAGAAAACAGTGCTCACCAGTGTTTCTCCCGGGAAGAACACTGCCTGCGTGTGGAAGGACCAGATTTTGATGCAGCAGTTGGGTGAGGTCCCAAAGCACAAAATCCAATGAAAAGTCCTTTCTGCTAAACTCCCTTCGGAGGAATATCTGGCTATGGGGTCTTTCTGCACTGCAAATTGTGATGAATAAAATGGGCAGTAGGGTGATAGGAGCTGATGCCAGACAGAGGGAGTAACAGAGGGAGAAAGATTTGGAAGTCCAATTTAGGGAGGGGCGGAATGTCCAGCTAGGGGAAGCAAAATAGAATCAACTAGGTAAGCACAAAATGAGGGGTGGGGAGATAAGAAAGACTCTTGGGGACTGCACGGCCTAGGAAGAAATTCTTAATTTGATTAATCTAGGATGTGTGATGTATACTGTGTCCGCTGGGATTCTTCAAAAAATCTTAGGAATTCCTTGTCACTTGCTAATGTCTTGGTGGCATAATGGTTAAGCACTCACTCAGCTGCTAACCGAAATGTCAGTGGCTCCAACTGACCAGCCGCTCTGTGGGAGAAAAGATCTTGTGATTTGCTCCCATAAAGATTACAGCCTAGGAAACCCTATGGGGCAGCTCTCCTCTGTCCTATAGGGTCATTATGAGTCAGAATTGACTCAACAGTCCACAACAACTACAACAATACTTTTGAGCAAGTAAATTCTTTTCCTTTAGTTGTAGGAGTCCTTGCTAGCAGAGTAGTCATTCTCTAAGCTCCTGCGGTGTGAGTTTGCTTAGGGAAGCACAGGCTAACTAGTGTGAAAACATTCGCTAATGCACAGAGCACATAGAACATTAGGCCCAGCTAAATCATCTCCCTCATTTTTTACTTCAAAAGTATATGATATTTTATATTAAATTTTATGCAGGCTTTTCCCTTTATTTAAAAATGAAAAATCTGCTGCAGAAGACCTCTTTAAAGTGTTACAAAAGCAAAGATGTCAGTTTAAGGACTAAGGTGTGTCTGACCCAAGCCATGTGTTTTCAGTCGCCTTATATGCATGTGAAAGCAGGACAATGGATAAGAAGACCGAGGAGGAATTGATGCCTTTGAATTATGGCGTTGGTGAAGAATAGTGAATATCCCATGGACTGCCAGAAGAACGAACAACTCTGTTTCGGAAGAAATACAACCAGAATGCTCCTTAGAAGTGAGGATGGTGAGACTACGTCTCACATACTTTGGACATGTTATCAGGAAGGATTAGTCCCTGGAGAAGGACGTCATGCTGGGTAAAGTAGAGGGTCAGTGACAAAGAGGGAGACCCTCAACGAGATGGATTGACACAGTGGCTGCAACAATGGGCTCAAGCATAACAATGACCGCGAGGATGGCGCAGGACTGGGCGGTGTTTCGTTCTGTTGTACATGGGGTTGCTATGAGTTGGAACTGACTCCCCTGCACCTAACAACCACAAAGATGAAGAAGCAGGATTTACCCTAACTCACTGTTTTGTGAGTCAGACTTTCTGTCTTGTCTGATGCAGTAAACATCCCAACGCTGTGGTTCAAATACAGTACAAATTACTGCAAGAAAATTCAAATCTTGCAAAAGAGGTGGGATTTCATAAAGGTGTTGAAAGTGCTGTTGGAGACCTGTTCCAAGCATCTGCGACGTCGCTGACAAGCAGGGATCTGGCCCAGTTAGACCAGTCAGAAACAGAAGGGAGAACTCAGCCTAGAGGATGTCGTGAGCTGTTTCAGAGCCTGGTTTCATTATCAGAGGATTACATCAGCGAAACTGAGGAAACTCTATTAACTGAGCCAATCGTGGCCTACTTTGTGGGTTTCATTGTGAAAATCAGCAGTAAAGATGCAAATGACATCATAGATCTGCACTGGACTCACTTCATTCATTCTAAGAATTTGCATAGATAACATTGTACCCCACATCGTGTTAAACATCAGATAAGCTTGGCTTTATAGAAGCTGGTTGGATTTTTCAAGATAAAGTCTGAATCAAACCTTTTTTTCCTACTATTTATTATAAAAATTTTAACTTCTTATTATAGAAAATCTGAAACACATACAAACACAGAGATAATTGTATAATAAACTCTCATATACAGGAAGAAAGGCCTTGTGATCAAATTCCGAAAATTTGCCATTGAAAACCCTATGGATCCCGACAAAATATTGCCCCATACAGTGGTGGAAGATGAGCCCCCGATGTTGGAGGTCACTAAAAACACACAGTGGCAGCAGCAGTGAGCTCCAGGGTAGCAACCATCATGAAGATGGTCTAAGACCAGGCGATGTCTCGTTCTGTAGTACATGGGGTCTCCAGGAGTAGAGTGAACTGGGTGGTAACTAATGACAACGGGTCTCCCTGCTTTAACTCTTGATCCTCTCGATAGTTTATTTTCAACACAGCAGCCAGAGTGAGCCTTTTAAAATGTCAGTCAGATCATGTCTCTCCTCTGCTAAACCCTCCAATGATCCCGTCTCAGTCAGAGTAAAATCCAGACTCTTTACTGTGGCTCACAAGGCCCTGTGAAGTCTGTCCCTGTTACTTCTCTAGTCTCATCTTCTATTCATTTTCTGTCTCCCTTGACCGCTTCACTGGCCTCCTTGCTGGCCTTTGAGGACACCAGGGCATCCCGCGGAAGCCCCTGCCCCCCACGCACCTATGCTGACAATACCTTTCCTCTGTATCACCGCTGGGCCTTCCCCGACTGAACTCCTTAAAACCACAGCTGGCCCTATTCCTCCTTTCCTGCTTTAGTTCTGCCGTGCAGTGTTTGTTGTTGTTGTTAGCTGCCGTGGAGTTGACTTTGACTCACGGAGACCCATGTGTGCAGAGGAGAACTGCTCCATAGGGTTTTCAAGGCTGTGACCTTCTGGAAGCAGATCGCCAGGTTTGTCTTCTGAGCTGCCTCTGGGTGGGTTGGAACCGCCAACCTTTTGGCTAGTAGTCGAGCACTGAACCACTTGCGACACCCAGGGACTCCTGTAGCATTAGCACCTCTACCATACTAGATAGTTGGCATATTTATTTGAAACTTTAGTAGGCTTTGCTCTCTGCTGTGTCTCAATGTCTAGAACAGTGCGCCAGCGCATAATATAGGTTAACTATTACGACTGCCCTTAGGGCT
Organism: Dugong dugon; assembly: GCA_030035585.1. NCBI lineage: Eukaryota > Metazoa > Chordata > Mammalia > Sirenia > Dugongidae > Dugong > Dugong dugon. The sequence goes on from CM057465.1 coordinate 190,120,765, forward strand.
GTGTCCCTAGTCTTCTGGGCTGTTTACCTGCCAGGGTGAGTTAGAGACTACCTGAGCCAAGGCAGTACCATCTGGGGTGTCTTTAGGGCGACTGTTCCCCTTTCTCCCAGGAGGTGGCAGTGTGCTCTCTCTGCCGTCACTGCGTCACTGCCTGTGGTCAGGTTCCTGAGGCAGCAGCTGCTGGCCGGGAGGGGAGCTGTGGTACCCGGTGGGGAGCTGTGGTACCTGGAGGGGCGCTGTGGTACCTGGACAGCTCTGGCCACTGTCATCCCAGTCCTGGGCGACTTGTCACAGGACCAAATGAAAAATCTCTCCTTTTTTTCTGGCTGAAGACAGAGCAGATTGGTGATAATTTTTAAGTGTAGACTAGGAGTTGGAATCAACTCGACGGCAATGGGTTTGGTTTTTCGGTTATGACATCTAGTTAAGCATACATTAAACTTGTTGTTAGCTGCTATCAAGTCAGCCCCTGACTTGTGGCGATCCCATGCACGACAGTACAAAACGCTGTCCCATCCTGCACCGTCCCCATGAACAGTTCAACATCGGGCCATTGTGATCTAGACGGTTTTCACTGGCAGAGTTTTAGAAGTAGATCTCCAAGTCTTTCTTTCTTGTCCATCTTAGTCTGGAAGTTCTGCTGAGATCTGTTCTGTATCATAGCAACATGCAAGCCTCCAGTGACAGACGGGTAGTAGCCGCACATGAGGTGCCTTGGCTGGGAACTGAACCCGGGTCTCTGTCATGAAAGGTGAGAATTCTGCCACTGACCCACCAAAGCCTCCTTACTTTGAACGTACCTGCAAAGAATTCTGGGAAGGAGGGTTTCATTTATCTTGGGTAATTCCATCATCACATTTAAGTATTTTCCCCCAAGTTCCCAAATACCTCTATATCAACTTTTTACTGAGCTGCAGGAAATAGCTTTTCTCATGTACTAGGCAATTCTGAAAGTTGGAATTTCCTTTTGGAATTTTGAATCCTCACAAAAGCAAATACAAATGTAAGAGCACAGATCACGTGGCTTGTAACAGGAGGAGTAAGTGTCCTGGACCCGGATGTATTGAATAATCCTGTGAAAAATGTTAAAACAGCAGGATGATTCCATAGACCATTATCGGGGCCTTCCTTTATGCCTGGTGCTATTTTAAGTTCTGGGAAATTACAAATGAGTAAAAGGAAGTCGCTGTTCTCAAAGAATTTAACATCTAATAGGGATCAAAGATATCTGCGCAACAAATTTTAATACCAAGCAGGATAAAATAAATACTTTACGAGAGGCACAAACACAGTTACTAGGCAAAGTGGAAGCAGGCTGAGGTAATTATGGCCAGAGAAATCAGAGAAGACTTCACGGAAGAGGTGGCTTTTGAGCTGTGCCTTCCAAGGTGAGCAGGGCTTTGAAAGGCTGAGAAGGGAAAGAAGGTGTCTTAGTCATCTAGTGCTGCTCTAACAGAAATACCACAAGTGGATGGCTTTAACAAAGAGAAGTTTATTCTCTCATGGTCCAGTAGGCTACAAGTCCAAATTCAGGGCATAAGCTCCAGGAGAAGGCTTTCTCTGTCAGCTCTGGAGGAAGGTCCTTGTCGTCAATCTTCCCTTGGTCTGGGAGCTTCTCTGCGCAGGAACCTCAGGTCCAAAGGACACACTCTGCTCCCGGCACTGCTTTCATGGTGGTATGAGGTTCCCTTGTCTCTCTGCTTGCTTCTCTCTGTTATATCTAAAAAGAGATTGGCTTAAGACACTATCTAATCTTGTAGACCTCATCAGTATAACTGCCGCCAATCCATCTTATTACATCATAGTGATAGAGTTTACAACACGTAAGGCAATCCCATCAGATTACAAAATGGTGTACAATCATACAATACTGGGAATCATGACCCAGCCAAGTTGACAGATATTTTTGGGGGACGCAATTCAATCCATGACAGAAGGGAATTCCAAGGTAAGCGTTGGCCTCACCAGAGGCACAGAGGTGTGACTGTGGAGTCGTCCTGTGTGACTGAACTGTGGAGCTGTGGCTAGTGGGAGGGTGACGCCTTTGGGAGTGTTCTCAGGCCTGGGGCCCTCATGCCTACCCCCAGAGCATAGCACCAGGCCTGCTTCGTGCCAGGGGCTCAAAAATTGCTTACTGTGGGAAGGCAGGCAAGAAAGAGAGATGAAGAAGGAAGAAAGGGAGCAAAGAAGGGAGAGAGAGAGGAGGGAAGAAGGGAAGGAATGAATAAAGAAAGGAAGGAAGGAAGGCCAGCAGGCCTGTTTGGGCAAGATCTGGCAAATAGGCGCCCAGTGTGGGTTATGGGTTCCAAGAAGTAGATTGGGAAGTGAGACGGCTCCTTTCCTACCTCCCCAATGCTGCCAATCTTTATTGGAGTGGGGGAAGAAAAAGGGTTAGAAAAAACTGGCCACGTCCTTCACTGTACTGGGCCATCTGATGTTTAAAAAAGCATCTATTAATAAAACCCTGCAATGTCTTAAAAGTAGTTGTATCCATAATCCTACCTCTGGATAGTAGTGTTCGGATTTGACCATGATGAGTTCCATTCTTTATCATATGTTTTTTTTTTTTTCATAATTGTTATATTGTGGGTGTAATTTTGTTTCTTTTTAAAAAAGTTTACACCATTTCATTGTTTATTACAGCTTTATTGAGATAGCTTCACATCCCATAGAAGTCACCCATTTAAAGTGTACAGGTCGTCTTCAGGATATTCACAGAGTTGAGCAACCAACACCACCATCAATTTTGGAATATTTTCTTCACTCCAGAAAGAAATTCCATACCCATTAGCAGTCACTCCCATTTCCCACCCTTCTCCTCCAGCCCTTGGCAACCACTAATCTATTTCTATTAGATTTGCCTATTCTAGACATTTCCTGTAAATGGAATTATAAAATATGTGGTCTTTTGTGACTGGCTTCTTCCACTTAGCATGATGTTTGAAGGTTCATCTGTGTGTGGCATTTATCGGTGCTCACCCTGTTTATTACCCAAATAACATTGCGTGTACGGATATACCACAGTTTACCCTTTCATCAGTTGATGGTCATCCGGATAGTTTGCACTTTTTTTGATATTCTGAAGAAAACTGCTCTGAATATTCATGTACAAGTTTTCGTGTGGATATGTATTCATTTCTCCTGAGTATATATAGGAATATCGCACTGGGCAAATTTGTATTAAAAAGCAAAGATGTTACTTTGAGGACTAAAGTGTGCCTGACCCAAGCCATAGTATTTTCAATTGCCTCATATGCATGTGAAAGCTAGACAATGAATAAGGAAGTCTGAAGAAGAATTGATGCCTTTGAATTGTGGTGTTGAAGAAGAATATTGAATATACCATGCACTCCTAGAAGAACGAACAGATCTGTCCTGGAAGAAGTACAGCCAAATGCTCCTTAGAAGTAAGGATGGTGAGACTTCGTCTCACGTACATTGGACATGTTATCAAGAGGGACAAGTCCCTGGAGAAGGACATCATGCTTGGTAAAGTAGAGTCAGCAAAAAAGAGGAAGACCCTCAATGAGATGGACTGACACAGTGGTGGTAACAATGGGCTCAAATGCAGCAACAATTGTGAGGATGGCGCAGGACCAAGCAGTGTTTTGTTCTGTTGTAGACAGGGTTGCTATGAGTCGAGACGAACTAGTAACAGCCACAGTGGGTGTCAAGTGGTATCTCGTTGTGGTTTTAAATTGCATTTCCCTGCTGGCTGATGATATTGAGCATCTTTCATGTGTTTGTTGCCCATTTGTATATCTTCTTTAGAGAAAGGTCTATTTAGGTCCTTTGCCCGTTTTTAAACTGGGTATTACTGAGTAAATAGTTCTTTATAGAGTCTAGATACAAGTCTCTTATCAGCTACATGATCTACAAAAACCTTCTCCTTTTCTGTAGGTTGTCCTTTCATTTTATTGATGATGTCCTTTGAAGCACAGACGTTCTTCATTTTGATGAAGTCCAATTTATCCGTTTTCTTTTGTTGTTTGTGCATTATGTGTCATATTTAAGAAACTATCGTGTAATCAAGGTCATAAATATTTATGTTTCCTTCTAGGAGTTTTATAGTTTTAGCTCTTGCATCTACTTCTATGATTTATTTTGAGTTAATTTTTGTGTATGGTGTGAGAAAGAGGTTTACCTTCATTCTTTTGGGCGTGGATATCCAGATGTCCCAGCACTACATTTTGAAAAGGGTTATTCTTTCTTCATCGAATTATCTTTAAAACTCATGTTGAGAATCAATTAACCATGGATTTAAGGGTTTATTTCTGGACTCTCAATTCTATGCTATTGATCTGTCTGTCTATCTTTATACAGTACCACACTGGCTTGGTTACTGTAATTTTGTAGTAAGTTTTGAATTTGGGAAGTGTGAATTTTCTAACTCAGTTCTTTTTCTAGATTATCTTGGCTATTCTCGGCGCCTTGCATTTCCATATGAATTTTAAGAGCAGCTTGTAAATTTCTGCAGAAAAGGCAATGGGGATTTTGATAAGGATTCCATCTGTAGATAAATTTGGTGAGTTTTCTCATTTTAACAACATTAGTTTTTCTGATCCATGATCACATGATATCTTTCATTTGTTTAGATTTTCTTTCATTTCTTTCAACAATGTTTCATAGTTTCAGAGTGTAAGTTTTACGCTTCTTTTGTTAAATTTATTCCTAAGCATTTTATTTTTTTGGTACTTTTTTAAATTGTATTTTTTTTAATTAATTGATTATTTTTTAAATTGTACTTTAGATGAAGGTTTACAGAACAAACTAGCTTCTTATTAAACAGTTAGTACACATACTGTTTTATGGCACTGGTTACCATCCGCACGACATGTCAACACTGTCCCTTCTCAACCTTGGGTTCCCTATTACCAGCTTTTCTGTCCCCTCCTGCCTTCTCATCCTTGCCCCTGGGCCGGTGTCCCCTATTAGTCTTGTTTTGTTTTATGGGCCTGTCTAATCTTTGGCTGAAGGGTGAACCTCAGGAATGACTTCATTACTGAGATAAAAGGTGTCCAGGGACCATACTCTCGGGGTTTCTCCAGTCTCTGTCAGGCCAGTAAGTCTGGTCCTTTTTTGTGAGTTAGAATTTTGTTCTACATTTTTTCTCCAGCGCTGTTCGAGACCTTCTATTGTGATCCCTGTCAGAGCAGTCAGTGGTGGTAGCCGGGCACCATCTAGTTGTACTGGACTCAGTCTGGTGGAGGCCATGGTAGTTGTGGTCCATTAGTCCTTTGAACTAATATTTCCCTTGTATCTTTAGTTTTCTTCATTCTCCCTTAATCTCAAAGGGGTGAGAGCAGTGGAGTATCTTAGATGGCAGCTCACAAAAACTTTTAAGACTCCAGACACTACTCATCAAAGTAGAGTGTAGAACATTTTGTTTATAAACTATGTGTGCCAGTTGAGCTAGATGTTCCCTGAGACAATGGTCCCCATAGCCCCCAGCCTAGCAATTCAGTCCCTCAGGGAGTTTGGATGTGTCTGTGGAGCTTCCATGACCTTGCCTTGTACAAGCTGTGCTGGCTTCCCCAGTATTGTGTACTGTCTTACCCTTCACCAAAGTTACCAGTTATCTACTGTCTATTTAGTGTTTTTCCACACCCACCCCTCCCCTCCCTCATAACCATAAAGATTGTTTCTGTGTGTAAACTTTTTCATGAGTTTTTATAGTAGTGATCTCATACAACATTTGATATTTTGTGACTGACTTATTTCACTCAGCATAATGCCCTCCAGATTCATCCATGTTATGAGATGCTTCATGGATTCATCATTGTTCTTTATCATTGCATAATACTCCATTGTGTGTAGGTACCATACTTTGTTTATCCGTTCATCTGTTGATGAGCGTCTAGGTTGTTTCCATCTTTTTGCTATTGTGAACAATGCTGCCATGAACATGGGTGTGCATGTCTATTCATGTGACGACTCTTATTTCTCTAGGATATGTGCCTAGGACTGGGATTGCTGGATCATATGGTATTTCTGTTTCTAGCTTTCTAAGGAAGCACCATATCATTTTCCAAAATGGTTGTATCATTTTGCATTCCCACCAGCAGTGCATAAGAGTTCCAATCTCCCTATAAATTCTCCAACATTTGTTATCTTCTGTTTTTTTCAATTCGTGCCAGTAATGCTGAGGTAAGATGGTATCTCATTGTGGTTTCGATTTGCATTTCTCTAATGGCTAGTGATCAAAAGCATTTCCTCGTGCGTCTTTTGGCCTCTTCAATGTCTTCTTTGATGAAGTGTCTGTTCATTTCCTTTGCCCGTTTTTTAATTGGATTATTTCTCTTTTTGTTGTAGAGGTGTTGGGTTTTCCTGTAGATTTTAGAGATTAGACCTTTGTCGGATTTGTAATACCCCCCAATTTTTTCCCAGTCTGTAGGTTCTTTTTTCACTCTTTTGGTGAAGTCTTTTGATGAGCGTAAGTGTTTAATTCTTAGAAGATCCCAGTTATCTAGCTTTTCTTCTGGAGTTTGTGTGTTGCTAGTTACCGTTTGTATTGTGTTAATGCTGTGTATTAGGGCCTGTAGCATTGATGCTATTTTTTCTTCTATGATCTTTATAGATTTTGGCTTTCTATTTAGGTCTTCTATCCATTTTGAATTAGTTTTTATGTATGGTGTGAGGTATAGTCCTGTTTTTTTTTTTTTTTTTGCAGATGGACATCCAGTTTTGCCAGCACCATTTGTTAAAGACTGTCTTTTCCCCATTTGATGGACTATGGGCCCTTGTCGAAGATCAGGTGACCGTAGGTTGCTCGATTTACATCTGGGTTCTCAATTCTGTTCCACTGGTCAATGTATCTGTCGTTGTACCAGTCCCAGGCTGTTCTGACTGCTGTGGTGGTATAGTAGGTTCTGAGGTCAGGTAGTGTGAGTTCTCCAACTTTATTCTTCTTCTTCAGTAGTGCTTTACTTATTCGGGGCTTCTTCCCTTTCCATATAAAGTTAATAATTAGTTTTTCCATCTCCTTAAAGAATGTTTTTGGTATTTGGATTGGGATTGTATTGTATTTGTAAATTGCTTTGGGTACAATTATAATTTTCACAATATTGAGTCTACCTATCCATGAGCATGGTATGTTTTTCCATTAATGTAGATCTCTTTTGGTTTCTTGCAGGTGTGTTTTGTAGTTTTCTTTGTATAGGTCTTTTACAACCATGGTTAGATTTGTTCCTAAGTATTTTATTTTTTTAGGTGCTATTATAAATGGTATTATTTTCCTGATTTCCTTTTCATTGTTCTCTTTATTGGTGTATAGGAATCCAACTGATTTTTGCATGTTTATCTTGTATCCTGCTACTCTGCTGAATCTCTCTATTAGTTCCAGTAGTTTTCTCGTGGAGTCTTTTGGGTTTTCTATGTATAGTATCATGTTATCCACAAATAAGGAGAGTTTTACTTCTTCATTACCAATTTGGGTGTCCTTTATTTCTTTTTCTTGCCTTATTGCTCTAGCTAGGACTTCCAGCACAATGTTAAATAGGAGTGGTGATAAAGGGCATCCTTCTCTTGTTCCTGTTCTCAGGGAGAATGTTTTTGGCCTCTCTCCATTAAGAATGTTGGCTGTTGGTTTTGTATAGATGCCCTTTATTATGTTGAGGCATTTCCCTTCTATACCTATTTTATTGAGAGTTTTTTATTGGGAATTCTCATTTGCTTTTGAAGGATAATTTTACTGGATACAGAATTCTAGGCAGGTGATTTTGTTTCTTTCAACACTTTAAATATTTCAGTCTACTCTCTTCTTGCTTACATGGTTTCTGAAGAGAAGTCTGATGTAATTCTTTTCTTATTCCTTTATAGGTAAGATTCCCACCCCACCCCACTGGCTTCTTTCAAGATTTTCTCTTTGTTTTTGATTTTCTGTAGCTGGGATATGCTATGCCTATGTATAGATTTTTTTGTATTTATCTGGTGTGGTGTTCTTTGAGCTTCCTGGATCTGTCATTTGTTTCTTGTCATTGATTTCAGAAATTCTATGCTGTTATTACTTCAAATATTTCTCCTGTTCTTTCTCTCTTCTACTCCTGACATTCCAATTACACATATGTAACACCTCTTGCAATTGCCCCACAGTTCTTGGATATTCTGTTCTAGTTTTTCATTATGTTTTTCTCTTTGCTTTTTAGTTTGGAAAGTTTCTGTTGACATATCTAGAAGTGCACTGATTCTTCCTTTAGATATGACTATCAAAAGCATTTTTCATTTCTAGCTTTTCTTTTTGATTCTTTCTTAGCGTTTTCATCTCTCTGCTTACATTACCAATCTGTTCTTGTAGGTTGTTCATTTCAACATTAAAGCCCTTAGCATATTAATCATGTTGCTGCTGTTAGCTGCTGTTGAGTCAGCCCCTGACTCATGAAGACCCCATGCTCCATAGAACAAAAGACTGTCTAATCCTGCATCATTCTCATTATCAGTTACTTATCGGACTGTGGTGATCTCTAGGGTTTTCACTGGCAGATTTCCAGAAGTAGATCACCAATTTTTTCTTTCTAGTCCGTATTAGCCTGGAAGCTACATGAAAACCTGTTGAGCATCATAGCAACACACAAGCCTCCACTGACAGATAAGTGGTGGCTGTGCATAGATGCATTGTCTGGGAATTGAACCTGGTTCTTTCACATAGTAGGCAAGAATTCTACCACTGAATCACCACTGCCTCCATATATTAATCATAAAAACAAAGCAAAACAAAAACCTAGTTGCCGCTGAGTTGATTTCAACTTATGGTGACCCCATGTGTATCAAAGTAAAACTGTGCTCCATAAGGTTTTCCATGGCTGATTTTTTGGAAGTAGACCACCAAGATTTCTTCCAAGTTACCTGTAGGTGGACTTGAACTGCCACACTTTTGATTAGCAGCTGAGCGTGTTAACCATTTGCACCACCCAGGGACTCCATATATTAATCATAGTTATTTAAATTCCTATGATAATTTCAAAATGTATGCCATATTTAAGTCCAGTTATGACACTTGCTCTGAATCTTCAGACTGCACTTTTTTTCTTTCAACATACCTTGTAATTTTTTGTTGAAAGTTGGTTATGATTTGCCTGGTAAATGGAACTGTGCTGACCGTGGATGTCTACTCCTGGTAAGTTGTGATTCTCAGTATCTGTCTGTCTGTCTTTCCAGTTTTCAGGGCAGTAATTTTCCCTGTGACCTCAATTCTCTAATGGATCTAAGAAGGGTGTTGATCTTCCATTTGTTCAGCTTTTTTCTTGTTGAGGGGATGGGAGTGACAACTTCTAAGCTCTTTACATGTTGGTCCAGAAACCAGAAGTCTCAAAAGTTTAATTTATAAAAGAAAAGATAGTCTTATAGTTTTTTCCCAACTTAAACATTTCTCTATAATGTATGATTTGAATAAAAGTAGCTGACATTTACTGAGCACTTCATGAATACAGTACATTTATTATTCAACACTGTAACTCTACAATGAAGCTGTAACTATTATTCCCATTTACAGAGGAGGGAATTGAGGCTCAGGGAAATTAAAGGATTTTTCCTTATGTTTCCAACCCCAGATCTGATCAAATATAAAGCCTTAAACCACTGTGAAAGCCTCTTGAGGAGGGTGGAGAACTGAGATAAAGGGACAGAAGAGGAAAGACATACCAGGCAGGGTAAGCAGCACCGACAGCACATAGTGATGAGATTGTCTGTAGTGTGCTCAAGGACAGCGAGAAGACCATGCTGGTGGAGTGAATGGTTTGCACAGAAATCTAGGTCAACATCCTTCAATCCCATCTTCCAATAACCTCAAAGGAACCCTACATACTCTCCCCATACCCTACAACAGACACATTAGAAAGTTAGTTTCCTGTATAGACAAAAGAGTCTCTAAAGGGCTGCCTCCTCTGAGAGACGTCACATGAGTTGTTTAGAGAAAGAACATTAATTATTTATACACTTCCCCAGTCTTTGGAACTGTAGACAACAATCTCCCACAAAGGTTGGACTCATCCTTTAGTCAGAGATGGAACTAAAGTTAAGTATTGCTCTACCTCTCCCATTGGACATTGGTTTTATGATAGACTTCCCATCTTTCAGAGAAGCCCTTCCAAGGGTTTCCAAGTGGAAAACCACTTCATCAGATTATGGTCAAACTGTGACAGGGAGAAGAGCTGCTGAGATTCTAAATTTGGTTGTGGACCTGAGCCCAGAACATTTCTCTTTAAACTACAGAGGTCCCAGAGGGGTGGTGCAGAGCCTCCTCCCTTCCATGGACTCTTCCAGCACAGACCTATGATTTATGGGACACAACCTACTCTCCCCTGTGATTAGAGTATTTATGTGTTTGTCTTAATCCCCAATGAGATGGTTATATCTTTTTTTTTTTTTAAAGTCTCTTTATTAAAGCAGTGTTGCTGTTTTTAGCTGCTATTGAATTGCCCCCAGCTCATGAAGACCCCACGCACAACAGAATGAAACGTTGCCTGTTCCTCCACTATTTCCATAATTGATTACAAAATCAGATTGTTGTGATCTATAGAGTTTTCATTGACTGATTTTCAGAAGTAGATCACCAGGCCTTTTTTCCTAGTCTGTCCTGGTCTGGAAGTTCCACTGAAACCTATTCAGCATCATAGCAACTCTCAAGTCTCCACTGACAGATAGGTAGTGGCTGCACTTGAAGTGCATTGGCCAAGAGTTGAACCCATGTCTCCGGCATAGAGGTGAAAATTTTACTACTGAGCCACCACTTCCCCTCATCAAAGCAATAGATACACACAATTTGTAAGTTAAATTTTGTTAAAAGGCTAGTAACAAAAAAATGAGCCCTTTGGTCCCTCCGCCTCCCCTATCCTAGCTCTAAAGGTGACTACTTTTGACTACTTAGCTGCTTGTTTGGAGTTCTATTCATAAATTTTAGGCATTATACGTGAGTTTGAGTCCCTGTTATGAGAGATGAGGATTTTAGTCCTTTTCCACACTCCCTTCTACTCCCTATATAGTAAATGTCACAATTTTTGCTCAAATTGATATGCTGTGTTTTCAAATTTGAATGAGTCAATGTCGATCACTGGGAAGCCAAATAATTTACTCTGATTACGTTAGGTTAAACCATTTGCAATGTCCATTTGACCTATGAGAATGGCAATTTCATATGATTCAGTCTAGCCTTTAGTTTCTGTTCTTTCTTGGAGTTAATAACTAACTCATTTTTTTCATTTGCATGAGTTTCTTTGATTACATCTGAACTGCCTCCTTAAGCAGCTTCATAAAATGCTTCTCAAAGACAGTTTCTACTGGGTCTATCAGATCCTCTCTACACCTCCCTCCTGGAGTCCCCCTTCTCCTCCAGACCAGATTGTTGCTCTCTTAGCCTTCAGCAAAGCTCTTTTGGAAATCCCTTGCTTATTCCTGGGTTCATTCCTTGTTACCTAAATTCCACGTCTTCCTTTTTCTGAGTATAGACCCTTGTTATGGTGGTGCACATACTCAGATAGTTTCTTAAGGAGGCAGTTTTTGACCCTTTAAATGTCTGAAAGTGTCTTCACACTTAATTGATAATTTTGTTGAGTATAGAATTCTAGGTCAAAACTATATTTTTTCTTCAGAATTTTGAGTGCATTGCTCTGTTATTTTCTAACTTCCGATTTTGCTGTTGGAAAGTCTAATGCCATTCTGATCCCTGTTCTGTGTATAGCCTGTTTTTTGTCTTTGAAACCTTTTAAAGATCTTTTCTACCTTCCTTGGGGCCAGTTCTAATATGACTATTGGAAACCTGGAGAAAGTGATGGCCCTCATTAAATGAAACACAGATACCAGAGCTGCCAAGGCAGAGTGTATAGGAAGGTCCAGAGAACTGAGCATACCAGGATGAACTTATTTTATCATTGCTTGAATATTTAGACTGGGGTGGCCAAAAAACCCGCCAGTTCACCGTTTTCCTGGGCAGAACCTGGAGGAGTCTTGGTTTACCAAGGTAACAAGGAATGTGCTTTCAGGGGAGTACCAGCATTGCTGAGAAGCTCAGTGGGGGCTGTCCTCTTTAGGCCAGGGATGATGGTAGGAGCTGCTGTTACAGAACTGGGATCTCTAGCAGCAACAGGGATGATAGGATTCTTGAATACAAGAAGCCAGTGGCAGCACTTAACTATAAGAAACTAGGTGAGCTTAGTTACCTTAATGGGCAGAAAGAGTAGGCAAGGGGTCCTGAACTGCAAAGATCTATGGAGATAGCTAATAGAACATGTTGTTCCTAGGAGCAAGAGAGATGGGCAGCCTTGTAATATATATATTATGTATATAAGTGTGTATATATATGTGTATTAGGCTGGGTTCTCCAGAGAAGCAAGACCAATGAAGTGTGTATATACATATATATATACACATACATATATATGTGTGTGTGTATGTGTATTTATATGTATGTATATACATATATATGTGTATATGTGTGTGTGTATATATATATGTATATATATATATATATATATATATACATATATATGCAGAGAGAGATATTTATACCAAGGAAATGGCTCACGTGGTTGTAGAGGCAGGAAATTCCCAAGTCTGTAGCTCAGGCGTCAGGTGTCAGGCTGGTGGCTTCTCCTGACTCATGTAGCTGCAGGAGCTGATGAATCCAAGATCATCAGGTAAGATGGCAGGCTGCTGGCTCAAGTCCCAAGAACTGGAGGTCAGATGATAATGAGTGAATGCAGAATCCAGAGCAGAGCAAAAGCCAGTGAGCTTTGCCAGAAGGTCCATGTATATTGGATACAGGCTACTTCCTCAAGGGAACTCCCTTTCAACTGACTGACAGCTCATAGCAGATCTCATCATGGAGGTGATTACATCATTACATAACTGCCAAACTACACCATAACTGCCAAACCTCTGAGAATCATGGCCCAGACAAGGTGACACATAACCTTAACCATCATAATATATACATATGTAATGTAATGTTCTCTTTGTTGTTAGGTGCTGTCGAGTCAGTTCCGACTCATAGCGACCCTATATACAACAGGTACAATAGTACAAGAGAGATCAAGAATGGATGAGCATAAGGTGAAGTCAGCTATCTAACATGGAAAGTCATGATCCCTTGCCAGTTTCTAGACCTAAGCCAGTTCTCAGACCCAGGACTCATCAGTGAAGGAAAAGCCAGGCCAGGCCACTATGGGGGAAAGATCTGCACCATCACAGCAAGTGTATAAAGAGGTAATTCCCATAGACCTTCCCCAAAGAAATCTACAGCCATTTACTCAGGTCGTTGTACACTGGGAGGAAATGAATACCCACATCTTTCTAGAGTTAATAGATATACTGTCAGGGTTGACACCTAAAGTAATTAAAGGCTCCCTATTTGATTAGGGGCATAGGGGGATCATTTAATAAATGAAGTCCTGGCCTAGGTCCACGGACACCTAGGGGCCATTTTCCCAGTTCCTGAATGTATAATTGGAATGGACATATTTAGCAGTTAGCAGAACCCTCATATTGGTTTCCTAATATGATGAGTAAGAACTGGTAGAGTAGAGAAGGCCAAGTAGAAGCTCCTGAATTGCATCTCCACCAATTTTATTGCCACAGCATGAAATAAAAAACAGTGTCACAGTAGATTGTTGACATGTCATTAATCAAACTGATGATCAAGAAGTGGCAAGAATGAGGACCTCTGATATACACTTGCCCCAGATTCACATGGGTGGCCCTGTGCCTGGCTAACCGTGGAGGGCCTATTACCGAGAGGGAAGGGGAAAGCAGATATTGGGAGAGGACTAGCTGTTCCAGCCACATCATAGCAGTTCTAACTTATACAAGAAACCCCTGTTAATTTGTGGGTAATTATAGCACCTAGCTATGAAAATCAATTCCTCAAACAATTATTGAGAAGCAACTACATGCCAAGCACTGTGCTGGGCGCTGTAGCTGTCTGCAGGCTATTTAAAACACTTAGCACGTGGA